>CM060067.1:44290570-45490570 GCA_030533445.1 Cyprinodon diabolis | reverse complement strand
AACAACAAAACAGAATAACTGATAGCTGAAGACTAAAAACTATGAGTCCGAAAGGGGGAGAACCATAACAGTATCTAAAACATCTGGACATTTTTGTTAAAAACGGGCTCATAGAGTTAACGATAATAACCCTGTATTGTCCTAGAAATAAACCAACACAAGACACAAGTTACTGTTCTGCAGAAGAGGAGAGTGGAAACAGACAGAGAATGACACTCCCTGAATGTCTGTGTTCAACTCTGCTAGGACCTCTGTTTCTGCTGCCTTTATTATCCTTCAAAAGAGTAACAGGAGGGGTCAGAAGTTTACACACAGAAAAAGGGGTGTGTAGCTTTATTGCCGGTGGTGATCAGACACCTGCAACAGCATCGCTGGATAAGACCAAGCCTTTCCTGTGAGAAATATTTGCTCTCCCTGTTTGAATTAAAAATATACAACATTCCTAACAGGGCAAATGCCTGTAACTTAGTTTAAATAAAATGATAACATTTTCATTTTTCAAACACTAATTAAAGAAATTAGAGACTGTAACAATAACCTGAGCTGCAGACCATTCCACCGTGGGTCAAAATAAGACAGATTACTCTTTCCTAACTCTGCGCTCAAAAAACACCTTAAAGGGGTCATAGAATGCAAAACCGAGTTTCCATTATCATAGATGGAAAATGATTGTTCAGTGGGTGAAATACAGAGAGGTTCAAATCCCATCAACACCTCCTTGTTATTAATTTGTTATTAATTTCTTTTTTATGGTAAAGTGAACAAAGACTACACTCATAAGAATCCAGACTAGAATAAAGGTGTCAACCACATGGAGCAGGAACAAATCAAATCAAATGTAATGATAGAAACCTTAGTCAGTTAAATAACCTGCTGCTGTCATTCTGCACATCTCTGATGTTGCTGCTATTTTCAAATTACTGTCAAAATGTCCATAGCTGCATATTGGTTATTTATTCTCCAGTTTGATATTGTTAAACAACTCTACAGTACAGTATTTTATTCTTTATCTTTTAACTCTTCACTATTATGTTATCATTAGACATTTTTTCTAAGGTCCACATCTGTGTGACCTTATTCTTCTTTAATCTTTTTTGCTGCTAAACACCAGAATTTCCCCATTTTTGGACAATAAAGGGATTTTCTATTCTACTCTATTCTATTCTATTCTATAAAATGAGTAGAAAGATATAAGTAATTTTAAACAATGTATGTATAAAAAATCTCTGATATTCAACAACAAAAAATATTGAAACAGATTTTGCAAAATAGCAATTGAAAAAATTTAAATTCTATCAGATTTATAGTCCCCACCCTGCAGATATATTAGAATCTGTCCTTAAATTCCAGCCAAACCCATTTACACAGTAACAGATAAAAACCTTTAGATAAATCAAACATTACCGCCACATATCTGACTCAATAACCATTAAAACAACTATTTTCATTCATTTCAGACGGAACTATTCACTGACTGGATTATATTAAACTGAACTTCCAATATTCACCACTGTTCAGCACCAAGTACCATTTTCCTCTGACCACGGAGCACCCGGCTTGCTTGGTCTCTCAATGAATCCTGGGAAAACCAGGGATAGAGAGGATACATCGGACCCGTCCTTCAAATCACGCAAAAAGAAGGACGCATTTGTAGGCTGCATAACGAGGAGTCTTTGAATCCGACCAGACCTCGGCGCCGCGCTATGACGTCTTCAAATCTGGCCTTCTGAAGAAGCAGCCCATAAATTGGAACACAGTGTATGTCGTTCAGTGTTTGGTTTTATTATTTCATTAGAGATCAACTTAATTTATTTTATTTGTACAAGAGTTCAACAACTGTTATCTAGAGGATTAATATTAAAGAAATCAAGACAGATTTAAATATGCCATACAGGAGATAAAAGAATATTTCATTAATCTGCTGTTGAGGCAGCAGTTCCCTTGCTATGTGAAGGTAAACCACGTTAGTTTAAACATTCTTTCATATAGAAATGCGGTAAAAAGGTAAAGAAAATGAGGCTGAACACATTTTAGAGTCAGTAAAATCCTTTAGATGATCTTTTCTTAAACCAGAAGAAGCTGTGAGTCTGTTCAGCAGGAGGAAGAGGAGCTGAGAGCTTCAGGGAGGAGCTGAGCTGTTACTGAACTATAGAAGAGACACAAACTTCCACATTCAACACAGTTCAAACATTAACTCTGATCATCATGCTGTCTTTGCTCACATCTGGATTTACTCTGCTGGTTCTGCTTATAGGAACAGGTTAGTTGGAGTCTTTCAGAGAACTATTTGATCCTTGTTGTTCTTCATTTATTTTCTTTTCTTCCTTCAGGTGTAAACTGTCAGCAACTCACTGCAGCAAAGACTGAAGAGTTCAGTCTAGAAGGCAGCTCTGTTACTCTGTCCTAAAGTTACTCCAAGAAAGCAGATGGGAATGATAATTTCTTCTGGTATCGACAATATCCTGCAAAACCTCCAGAGTTCATCATGTACATCTCAGGTTACAACCGTCCAAGATCCGCATATAATCTGAAATCAGCATCAAGATTCTCCACTAAACTGAGAGAAGAGAAACACCTGGACCTGCTGATCTCCTCTGCTGAGCTGACTGACTCTGCTGTGTACTACTGTGCTGTGAGGCCCACAGTGACAGGAAACACCAGAACTCTGTACAAGAACCTGCAATACTCCACACCATCCACTAGAGGGCCTCACACACTGTTCCTCCTCTATGGTTTGTTAGGATTCAGTCTGATTGTTTGTGCAGCTGAGAATAAAGCAGACATCAGAGTGTTTGCTGCATCATTGAACTCTATGATGAGGAGGTTTGGATCATAAAGGAGGGATGATGGAGGCTCCAGGATGGACGTTCAGCCTCTGCAGGACATCAGCACCATGGACAGAGTGCTGTTCCACCATCTAGATGTGTTTCAGTCCAGTTCTGTCCTGCTGTAAGGACTCTCAGAC
The DNA here is from genome assembly GCA_030533445.1 of Cyprinodon diabolis. Classification (NCBI taxonomy): domain Eukaryota; kingdom Metazoa; phylum Chordata; class Actinopteri; order Cyprinodontiformes; family Cyprinodontidae; genus Cyprinodon; species Cyprinodon diabolis. The sequence continues at coordinate 45,487,605 of CM060067.1, read as the reverse complement.
AGAACTAAACTAAATCAGCGCTGAGGTTCTTTCCAGATAACAACACATTAGCACTGTGAACAAATAACATTGAATCATGAACATTTATCTTACAGTATTATAGTATAAGCAGAACAAAACTATTATAAACTGAAAAGCATCTGATATATTTAACAAACTAGATATTGTCATTTAAAAAAAGTTTTTTTTTATTATAAATAATAAGAATGATCCCTCACCGATCTGAGAGGAAAAACAGTCTGAGATCAGAGCAGAGAAAGACCCCCACTGTCAGAGGAATTCAAGAACCAAAGCAGACGGAACAGATGTTGTGAGGAAGACGATGTCACTGCATCTCTGTGACACGTTTGCTCTGTTTGTCATCACTCTAAAATGGAGCTGAAAGCAGGAAGAATGAAGGACTTTGAAACATGTGTTTGATCCACTAACAAGCTGCTGGAAGCCTTTTGATTTATTGTTCATTGACACCTTCTAGCTCCACCAGAGGGCGCCATCATCCAGTAGGCGGAGCTCTCCTTGTGCTCTGTGTTCCAGCATTGTGTCAATAATAAGTGTTGCTGTGAAGAGAACAATAGTCAGACTGAATGTTGAACATCAGCTAGTTTCTCCTGCTGATTTAAACCTTGATGGACAGATGGAACATTGGCTGTGGATTATTCTAGCTGCTCTTTTCTTTGGTAAGATAGAAAGCTCAACATGTTTCCTCTTCAAACACTTGAACACATTACTGAGCTCTACATGAAGAGCTTTAATGTTCATTCTACAGAAAATCAGAGCAGATCATTTCTGCTGCCATTTGTTACCTTGTAGAAACACCTGATATGGTTCAAAGTGACAATGATCAGAGAAAATGACATCTATTCTACATGGAATAGAAGTCTTTAAAGCTGCTGATTGTTCTCCTTTAATCAATCATCTTTATTGATTCATCTCTTCCTCTGCATGTTCTGTTCTTCCTCAGAGTGTAAAGGAGACTCAGTGACGCAGAAAGAAGGACATGTTGCAGAACTTTGCACGAGAACATGCAGACAAAAAATGACAGTACTCCACAACATCCACCAGAGGGCCTCAGACACGAACCTTAAATAAAGTTACGCTCTAAGGGAGAATTTGATGACTTGTAAACAATAAAATCAATCAATCAATGGGATAAAAGGAATAGAATATCCCCCTCTAATCTCCTTTTTTTTAACCAATATTTACACAATCCACATTAGGTACAATTATTTATCAGAAAATGAAGCAGTAATGTTTATTTAAAGAGTTTATGTAAAAACATTAATAATTAGAGATATGCCTGAAATGAATAACAATACTGAAGGTGTATTCTGGATTTACCCTCAGAGTCTTACATTGATGTTCCAGTGACCTAAAAAGTATTGTATGATTTATTCATCATGTTTGTTAAAGCGTCTGATTGCAGAGGGAAACAAGAAACTTTGAAAAATGCAAAGTCCTGTAATGTGGGAGTTATAGCCCGCTGGTAAAGGAGCTTCTCAGAGCTCCAGCAGTGTCATGGAAGGGATGAGAAATGTTCTCCATCAAGAATGTCCATTTTACCATCATCCTCTTTAATGAGGTCCATAGGAAGGTCCAGAATAGAGCTGGATGTCCTTATCAACTTATTCGGTCTCTTTCCTTTCCCACTTGGTGTTTCCACACCCCAGCAGACCACTGCATGCAACCCCGCAGAAACCAGCAGAGTGTCATAGAAGCTGAGTCCTGCAAACTCCAAAGAACTTCATTTTCCTCAGTGGATGAAGTCGACTTTGACCCTATTTTTGTAGAGTGTTGCTGATTTGTCCGTACAAAGGTATCATTTAAAGGTGCTTAGAAGAAATACAGAATAAAAACTGAATTTCTGTAAAACTAATGAAAAGACAGTAACTGGTCCGTGGACTGCCAAAGGTCTGACAGTAAACCTGAAGCAGCAGCAGGAACATCCAACAGGTTCTGGTTGGGTTGTAGTTGACATCAGTCTGCTGTCTCCTCCTCATGTCTGGACTAAGGTGTAGAGTTGGAGGATAGAAGTGTTTCCAATAAAATAAACATCAAGGTCTGCCTAAAGTCTCTCAGAATATTGGAGCAGAATCGTTTCTGGTTGGAAAGAACCAAACTAGATCTGTTGGACAAAATTCTAAAATGTGTTTTTGACAGAAAGAACAGCAAAGAGTTAAACATGGTGGTGACAGCATGATGCTAAGAGCATTCTTTGGATTGGACTAGATTTTGTTTTAAAAAATCATGAATGGCTCCAAGGTCCTGCCAATTTGGACCCCTGAAGGGGATCGTTTTTTCCCGTTCCCAACGAATCCAAAAATACATCAAATTCACTTTGATGATTTTTTGACTTTAAGGGAAAACAAACAACATTTTAGTCAAAGGCTGAGTCAGAATCCAAGACATTATTAGACAGAAAGACTGTGGGCTCACAATAATGGCTGTCGACACTTTTGGAGATTATTTTTCAGGCAAAGTTAACAACAAACCTATAAGGTGTTGATGGACTTGAACCAAAGAGACCTGAAAGCAGGAGGTCAATAAAACGTTCTCAAATAAAGTATTTTATCATATTACATCCATTTTTACTTTTAGCACAATATCTAACCCTACAGACAGACGGACAGACTGAGGGAGGAGCTGAGCTGTTGCTGAACTAGAAGAAACACAGACTTCCACATCCAGCACATTTCAGCACAAACATTAACTGATTAACATGGGATATTATGGACTTCCTCTCCTCATTGCCTCATTTCTAACAGGTCAGATTTATCTTCCTGTGTAGAAAATATTAATCACAAACATTGAAAGTGGTAATTACCTTCAAACGTTTTGTAAGTGAATAATTTCCCATTTTCTCTTCCTTCAGGAATCAGCTGTCAAAAAGTTACTCCGGTCAAAAATAGAGAGTCCAGTTCAGAAGGCAGCTCTGTTACTCTGTCCTGCAATTACACAACAGCAGATTATTTCTTCTGGTATCGACAATATCCAGGAAAACAACCAGAGTTCCTCACCTTCAATACGGGTTTAGAAGAAATGCAGAAGGATCCTGTTCCTAAACTCTCTGGTAGAGTAAGAAAAAGTGAAGCACACATGGACCTGCTGATCTCCTCTGCTGCAGCGACAGACTCTGCTGTGTACTACTGTGCTGTGAAGCCCACAGTGACAGGAAACACCAGAACTCTGTACAAGAACCTGCAATACTCCACAACATCCACTAGAGGGCCCCACACACTGTTCCTCCTCTATGGTTTGTTAGGATTCAGTCTGATTGTTTGTGCAGCTGAGAATAAAGCAGACATCAGAGTGTTTCCTGCATCATTGAACTCTATGATGAGAAGGTTTGGATCATAAAGGAGAGATGATGGAGGCTCCAGGATTGAAGTGCAGCCTCTGCAGGACATCAGCACCATGGACAGAGTGCTGTTCCACCATCTAGATGTGTTTCAGTCCAGTTCTGTCCTGCTGTCAGACCACTGATCTTCTACACCAGTGGTCTCCAACTCTGGTCCTCAAGATCTACTGTCCTGCATGTTTTAGATGCATACCTGCTCCAACACAGCTCAACCAAATGAATGGTTTGTTACCAGGTCTTTACAAACTTGATGGCATTCTGAAAAGGTAATTCAGTCATTTGATTCAGCTGTGTTGGAACAGGGATGCATCTAAAAGCTGCAGTCAGAGCTGGGTTGAGTTAGCTAGTTTATAACCAGCTTGGTGGTACTGCTGATCCTGTCATTGATGTGGATTGGTTAAACTGGATAGGATGGGAGTAATCCAGCTACGTTCAGCTCAATTCATCGCAACGTTTTCATTAATGTGCAGGTGAGTTAAGTCGGGTGACCAGACCTTAGGGAAGCAGCTGTGAAACAGAATTATAGAAAATAGAACAATTTACTACAGATGCTGACATCTGGTATGAAAGACATTCATATTTGGTCATGGTTTTACACAATGAGCAGTAATGGAGGTACTAACGATTTTTCTCACTAATAATGACCTTGAAAAAAAAATAGAAATTAGAACCACTGCAGGGGAAAAATATCTTTCCTAATTTGAAAGCTTATGATGTTTTGGATTTTGACAACACTGCAATGATTCATAAGCAGGAATCTATAACTGACCTTAGATGTAAGAAACTAAACCTGATGAGTGAATTTGAAGTAGAAATTTGTTTTAAATATCTAACATTTAATCTAAATCATATTTTAAAGCAGAGGTTACGGATTAGCGAACCGTGGTCCGGATCCGGACCCAGCTGCTGGCTAATCTGGATCCAACCGGATTTAAAACATTTATAAATGACTGCATGTTGTCCGACAACAGTGTCTAACTTCACTTGCACCTCTTCTCCTGTTAATACGGTAAAGCCCTGGGGAGCGTCCGGCTCCAGGCTGCACGTGATCCAGATGAGCCAATGAGCTGTCAGTCTGGGTTGCTGCTGCTGCTGTTAGACACAGCAGGCAAACCTGTGGCAAGCAAGGCGATGGGAAAGAAGGAGAAGACGATGAGAAAAAGAGAGCAGAGAAAGTGTGGACTGCTGGAAGAACTGCGGTGAACTGGTGAAAGAAAAGTGAAATGGTGCTCAAAGATGACCCTGCACATTTAGAGGATGTTTGGCTCAACCTGCTGCTGTGAAGCAGGATTCTCCACCATGAACAGAATCAACAATAAATCTGGATCCAGGCTCAAAATGAGCACCTTGATATGTGCTTGAGAATGGCTTAGTCTCCATTCAAACCCAGGTTTAAAGCCTTGCAGGTTAGCCTAAAGCCCACTGCTCTCAGTTCAGGTGTTTTATAAAATATGTGAACCAGAAAATTGTCTATATAGTAAACTGAAAGATTGTTGTTCTCTACTTCAAAAACACTTTAGCTTTTAAAATGGAAAAAAAAATGTATTTGGCTTTTTAAACATTTTTGATTTAAAAATTCTATGTATAACATGGATGCATAAACACCTAATTGTATTTCAGTGTTAAATTCTGTTTAAAGTAACAGATCATTAAAAATGTCTCCAGACCTTTACTGGTTAATGATTTTCTTTATTCAGATCCCACTGATTTTTAATTGGTTACCCCTGGTTTAATGTTTATAAATATTTATTTCCCGTCATGTGCTCCATCCAATGCAGATCATTGGCTCCACCCACATCTAGTGAAAACTAGTGTAATTGGATGAGTCATAGAACGCAAACACTCATTGGTTAGCTAAAAGAAATCATCAGAAGCAAGCAGGTGTTCTTCAAACTGCTAACGTGAATTGTCTATGCCATGCTACAATGTTGGATTCAGAAAAAGATGCTGAAATGTCTAAAAGGTCGGACACAGGCGAGAGCGTATCGGGAGACGGAGACCAACAAGACCTCCCTCATCCTTGGCCCTATCTCACAGAATTTTTAGAAATAGTCGAAGAATTGAGCTTTCAATTCATATAGTGGCATCTGGCTGTTTTTTTTTTTAGGTTACTTTATGCAAGCACATACTTTTTCACTGTTACTTAAGTAAAGGTCAGGTTGATACTTCAACTTTTACCAGAGTGTTTTTAAACTGGAGTATCTACATGTAACCGGCCTCTGCGTTGTGTAATAATGCACAGATCAATCTCTCCAAGTCAGCCAATAAATGGCGTGTTTATTCTGAAAAGAGTGAAACAAAACTGTTTAGCAGCAAATAAAAACATCCAGCCGACATGAAGCCACCTTCCTCCATTGCAGTAATGAACAGTTCAGGGCATCAATACATATTTAACATCAGACATTATTAGAAATAACCTCATTAAATACTTTAAATTAGGACCAAAGAGATAAAAAAATTACAAAACACATTCTGAACAAACCTCCACGACGAATATCTAACATGGATAAAAATGTGTTCGTTGTGAAAAAAAAAAAAAAAAAAAAAAAAAAAAAAATATATATATATATATATATATATATATATATATATATATATATATATATATATATATATATATATATATATACATACATATATATATATATATATATATATATATATATATATATACATACATATATGTATATATATATATATATATATATATATATATGTATGTATATACATACATATATGTATATATATATATATATATATATATATATATATAAAATCTCCAGAACAGACCAAGAAAGTTAAGTCAATAATAATAAAAAAAGAAATAAGAAAATACTAGAAAAAAGTGAAACAAAACTGTTTAGCAGCAAATAAAAACATCCAGCCGACATCAAGCCACCTGCCCATGACAAAGGGAGCACATAAAAAAATAGCATTGCGTGAGGAAAACAGTCTTGTTCACAGAAATTCTGCAACAGTAAAAACCCTTTTACACGATAAAAATCACTCCATGTTTAACTAAACAACTCACCAACACGTTAGCTTAAACACAGCTAAACATTTCTCCTTTTACATCAATTAAACATAAAAAAATTAAATAAAAAGAAAACTCACCTTCCTCCATTGTAGTAATGAACAGTGTGGGGAAGGAGGAAGTGATGTCACAGGTTACGCCCGAAAAAGTAAAACTAAACTTTCCCAAAACTATTATACAGATTATTGTTCTTTAAAGTAATAAATTCAAGGTAAAACAGAAAGAGAATACATTAATAAAAATATAAGATGAAGGAATTTTGGTGGAAGAAATTGTTTTTTTCCATGTTACATATACTTCTACTTAAGTAACAAATGTATGTACTTTTGATAACACTGGCAAAAAGTCTTCAGATGCTGAAGCACATTTAGCTTTTTGGTACATTAATTAACTTCCATATCCTAAAAAAATAATCCTGTGCCCAAAATAAAAAGAAAGAACCACATAACAACAGGTATTGTGTTTGATTCAGTTTTTCCTTCTGTGAATTCACAGGTTCTTTCTGGGACAGGTAATGTCAACTTATGCCTTCAATCTGTGCAGGTTCCCTACTTGAAAGGAGTGGGAGCGATTATGCAGTTTTAAACAGCTGGATTGCATTCAAAGACCAACAAGATTCCTACTTTTCTTCTCTTTATTTTCAAATATTTTTGTGAAGACAGGTGACCATAATGATCTCAATGCAGGTAAAAACATTAAAGAAAACCAAAAAATAAAAATAATTTACTAGACTAAACAAAGAATTTCTCATAGTTCAATAATATTTACACACAGAAATAACCGATAATCAACTAAACTCAAAATCCCAAAATAAGCGTGAATATCAGTTTCTCTACCACCAACCACTTTAAAGTGCATCATCAGAAATAATTGAATACCATATTCCACAACATCCACTAGAGGGCCTCGTACATGGACCACAAATAAAGTTCAGCTTTTGAAGGAGAATCTGTGACTCTGGGTTGTAAACCAGTAATTCATATGCATATCTTTGCTGGTACCAGCAAAAGGAAGTGAGTTCTCCAACCTACATGGTGAAGCGTTACCAAGGGTCTATAGAGAATAATCCAAAGTTCAGCAGAGACAGATTTAATGCTGATATCAACACAGAGACACAAAACAATTCAGTAAATCTGACGATCCAGGATCTCCTTCTGTCAGACTCAGCTGTGTAATATTGTGCTCTGCGGCCCATAGTGACAGGAAACACCAGAACTCTGCACAACAATATACAGAGAAGTAATGACAATATTCCACAATGTCCACTAGAAGGCCTGACGCACTGTTCCTCCTCTGTGGCACTCTTTGAGTTTTTGGGCTGCATCCTCCAAGGAGCGGTCAACCTGGACTGTATCCTTTGAAATCTGTGAAAATAAGGAGATCGGAAGAGTTTTGGCTGTGGATTCAAACAGGTTCAGCCATCAGCGGCTTTCAATGCCGTACGCTCTGTCGCTTAGCAAATATGACAGTTGACATAGAAAGCAGGAAAAGAATGAATACCGAACTTTCCAAACTATTTGTTATTAATATCTTTTTCTTCTTTATGGTAAAGTGAACAAAGACTACCTTCATGAGAATCCAGAGTGGAATAAAGGTGTCTACCAACGGGAGCAGGAACAAATCAAATCAAATGTAATGATAGAAACCTTAGTCAGTTAAATAACCTGCTGCTGTCATTCTGCACATCTCTGATGTTGCTGCTATTTTCAAATATCCATTACTGTAAAAATGTCCATAGGTGCATATTGCTTATTTATTCTCCAGTTTGGTATTGTTAAAACACTTTACAGTATTTTATTGTTTATCTTTTAACTCTTCACTATTATGTTATTATTAGATATTTTTTCTAAGGTCCACATTTGTGTGACCATATTCTTCTTTAATCTTTTTTGCTGCTGTAAACACCAGAATTTCCCCATTTTTGCACAATAAAGAGATTTCCTATTCTATTCTATAAAATGAGTAGAAAGATATAAGTAATTTTTAACAATGTATGCATAAGAAATATCTGCAAAATCTCTGATATTCAACAGCAAAAAATATTGAAACAGATTTTGCAAAATAGCAATTGAAAAAATTTAAATCCTATCAGATTTATAGTCCCCACTCTGCAGATATATTAGAATCTGTCCTTAAATTCCAGCCAAACCCATTTACACAGTAACAGATAAAAACCTTTAGATAAATCAAACATTACCGCCACATATCTGACTCTATAACCATTAAAACAACTATTTTCATTCATTTCAGACGGAACTATTCACTGACTGGATTATATTAAACTGAACTTCCAATATTCACCACTGTTCAGCACCAAGTACCATTTTCCTCTGACCACGGAGCAGCCGGCTTGCTTGGTCTCTCAATGAATCCTGGGAAAACCAGGGATAGAGAGGATACATCGGACCCGTCCTTCAAATCACGCAAAAAGAAGGACACATTTGTAGGCCGCATAACGAGGAGTCTTTGAATCCGACCAGACCTCGGCGCCACGCTATGACGTCTTCAAATCTGGCCTTCTGAGGACGCAGCCCATAAATTGGAACACAGTGTATGTCGTTCAGTGTTTGGTTTTATTATTTCATTAGAGATCAACTTAATTTATTTTATTTGTACAAGAGTTCAACAACTGTTATCTAGAGCCACTTAACAAAACATCTCATTAATATTAAAGGAATCAAGACAGATTTAAATATGCCATACAGGAGATAAAATAATATTTCATTAATCTGCTGTTGAGGCAGCAGTTCCCTTGCTATGTGGAGGTAAACCACGTTAGTTTAAACATTCTTTCATATAGAAATGCAGTAAAAAGGTAAAGAAAATGAGGCTGAACACATTTTAGAGTCAGTAAAATCCTTTAGATGATCTTTTCTTAAACCAGAAGAAGCTGTGAGTCTTTCAAGCAGGAGGAAGAGCAGCTGAGAGCTTCAGGGAGGAGCTGAGCTGTTACTGAACTATAGAAGAGACACAAACTTCCACATTCAACACATTTCAAACATTAACTCTGATCATCATGCTGTCTTTGCTCACATCTGGATTTACTCTGCTGGTTCTGCTTATAGGAACAGGTTAGTTGGAGTCTTTCAGAGAACTATTTGATCCTTGTTGTTCTTCATTTATATTATTTTCTTCCTTCAGGTGTAAACTGTCAGCAACTCACTGCAGCAAAGACTGAAGAGTTCAGTCTAGAAGGCAGCTCTGTTGCTCTTTCCTACAGTTACTCCAAGAAAGCAGATGGGAATGATAATTTCTTCTGGTATCGACAATATCCTGCAAAACCTCCAGAGTTCCTGATCTCTCACTTAGGAACAGGGGATGAAACATCTGATAAGGTTCCTGGTTTTTCCTTCAAAGTGAGTGATGATAAAACCCAGATGGACCTGCTGATCTCATCTGCTGAGCTGACAGACTCTGCTGTGTACTACTGTGCTGTGAGGCCCACAGTGACAGGAAACACCAGAACTCTGTACAAGAACCTGCAATACTCCACAACATCCACTAGAGGGCCTCACACACCGTTCCTTATCTATGGCAGTGATTTTTAACATTGTACATATATTATAGATATAGTTAATAATATAGTTTCTAATTGTATTTATAATCTTATACTTATTTGAAACCTGTACCTGTTTCGATGAACACAAAAAGGACATCATGGCAGGAATGGTAGAAAGACACACAAACGAAGGTCCTCCTCAATAGTTCTCAGTCTCTCTTTATTTTTAGTTTCTATTGCAGTGAAGCTTGAGAAACTCAGCTACCCGAGATATGTGGTATAAAACTGGAGCAATGTCAAAATAGCTTTGTTGGCCAGAATTGGGAACTCCTTGGCAACAGTTGACACAAAAACTGCCCACAGGAAGATCGGCAAAGTTTAGCTTTAAACCACCATCTTGTTTTAGTTCAATGAGTACCGCTTCCTCCTTAAAAGTCTTGTCCTTTCCAGCAATGGATACAGAGCTGTATTGGTCCCTAACCCAGTCAAGGTATTCTGTGAAACTTGAAGAGAAATAAAAGGACAACTTTTGCTCAAGACTTTTCCAATGTATGCCAATCACCTCGCACATTGCAGCAGTGTTTTCATAGTCAGTAGGAAAGTTCCTAACTTTTAATAATAAAAACAAAAACAGACTGAAACAGAACAGAAATGCGGAGCTGTGTAACTGCTGGCCACAGCGACTGCAGGAGGTGGGCAGGGCACCGCCCAATTACTGACAGTCTGGAGGGAGAAGCACAGGTAAGTGACCATGATCATCTGACAGGAGATGATTACCAGTGTTGTGATTTTATGTGCAATTCTATTCCCAGCCAGCTGGGAATTTATATTTCTGATACTTGAAGATGTTTATTGCCCTCCCCGGTAGGGGTGGGTAAAATATATTTTTTTGATCAGATATTGTTTCTGCTGCTATATACTGTTTATGAACACACACCCTACTAACTGTGTGTTAGAACAATAGATGAGAGTGATTCGAGCTCTAATCATGGTCAGTTAATTCTGCACATACATGGAATAAATTCACCACAACTTCTGGTCAAAATATAAGATTGTATTAACAAAAATCATTCAGCTCCAAGTCAAACATATTTCAGTTTAACACTCTCAACTAAGACTAGTAAAACCTTAACTAAACTACCATGTACAACATGGAAGGGAAGCATGGTTGAAAACCGTATTACAGTTTAAGATGGATTCTGTGTTTGAAACCAAAGTTTATCTGGAAGAATTTGGGATCTGATCAAATTAGCTTTTCACTAATTTAGAGAAACCATTGACTTTGCATGTAAACTCGCTGCTTCTGCTGTTCCTGCTGCATCCGGTGTGAACGTAGCATAATGTTATATCAGTGTTTAAACCCTTAGTGAAATGAAGCTTGTCCAAGCCTCAGCAACAGCTCAACACATATTCCTGTAGCATAGCGTAGCATGCAGTACATTCTGTTAGCTTGACTTTACCCATCAGTAAACACATGTTGTTTGTACTGTCCCTAATCATGCCAGACCTGCAAACCTTTTTTCCATTTTTTTTTTTGTCTCAGTCATTCATCAAGGCAGTCCTTCTCTCATCCAGTCTGGCTCTGTAAGTCCTGAAACTCAAGAGAAATGTGTTGCAAAATGTCTGTTTTGCAGCAGTTTGGTTCTGGAAGGTTCTGACTTATCCTTGATGCTTCTGGAGATCCGGTTCCCCTGGGGGCCCCAGCTTCCTGGGCAAGGGAGAGGAGGCAAGGAAAGCAGGATCTAACAAGTTCGGGAGCAAAAGAGCAAGAATTGTGTGTGCTCTGTGGTTTTGTTCTGTCCAGACAGAGAGGGGGGTAGGTTTTCACACCTCTGGAACGCAAACAAACAATGATCTGGCCTCGATAGCTGGCCTGAGCCAAATATAAAGGAACAGAAGCAGGTGGATGAGAGGTCATTGGACGTTAAGCAGGTGAAAGGCATGAATAATTAAGCTGAGCTATCAGGGCAGATAATGACAAGTGTTGCCCTCTTGCAGATTCTCAGTGAGCGTGAAGAAGTCAAGGTTGCCATACTGCACATGTTGTTGCCAGACCTGCACCTCTAAACGGAACAAGCAAACTCCATGCAGAAAGTCCCTGGGCCAGGAATCAAACCCAGAACCTTCTTGCTGCAAGGCAGCAGTGCTACCCACTGCTCCACTGAGCAGCCCCTAAGACCAAAAAAATAAAGAAATATGTGTTCACAGCACATAACACCCCTGCAATAGAAACAAAAAGCAGTTATTTTATGTTAATTGAAAGAAACAAAAATGCAAAAAAGGTAAATAGTTAAATTACTTTGTAACTGAAAATAATAATGGAGTTGTTCCCTGTTCTCTTCTTTTAAAGATAATAAAAAAAATTATGATTTAAAGTTAATGACTGATTTATAATTAAATGACACTATTCAACTGAAGAGTCTGAATAATTATTAATTCGACTCTTTGTGATTTGAAACCGGTTTTTCAGCACCATGCACAGCAGCAGCAATGCTTCAAGGTTGACATTAGACTAGAAAGCTGCTGATCTTCAATGTGCAACAGGTCTGTAGAAGTTAAAACATATTTAGTCTTTGTTACCATTTTAAAAACTTTTAAACTTGCTTTTACTGAGAAATTATATTTTGTTCAACAAATAAAGAAAAGCAGCAGATCTCATCAAATGTCCGTTTTAATCAGTTCTACTTTTGGAGACACAATCTCAGCTGCAAAACATGAAGCAAGAGGTGAAGAAGAACAACCTGTTAAACCCACATGGAATTATAACACCGATGCAGATAGATTGCTTCAGTCATCTCCATCTTTACCACCAAGAACATCATCATCCCCTCTGAGCTGACCATCAGAGAGCTAACCCTGGCAGACACAGCTCTCTACTACTGTGCTCTGCAAACACAGTGATACAAAGTGTAGAAGAGGCTGTACAAAAAGCTGAACACTGATATCTGACTCCTCTTCAAAGAGGAGGGAAGTGGTATTCAAAGCTCAGCTTCATATCAGATGGATTCTGCTAATTCCTGTTTGATCAGAGTCACTGTGGTAACAGCTGCTAATCGACACTGTGGGAGGAGCCACAGGAGCAGAGACTCAGCAAGTCTACTGACACAGGAGAGAAATCTAACATGAAAAGACCCCAAATATCTGCTTCCATGTGTTAAGGTCATGTTTGTCAAATTGTTCCCAGATAACATGCAGATCCAGATCTCATTTGTTTTACTTTTACCGGATCTGCATAATGGTCAGACATGGTGCTGCAATACAATGTGCCGGGAGCATGAGTAGTCCTCAACACATGCAAGTAAACAACGAAGCTAATTAAAAGATATATATATATATATATATATATATATATATATATATATATATATATATATATATATATGCATACAGTGCATACATGGAACGCCACAACCAGGTAGCTGTCATAGTGTACAGGAACATCTGCCATGAGTATGAGCTAGAAGTCCCAAGGTCAAAATGGAAGACACCTCCTAAGGTAGTTGAGAATGACCGAGCTAAGATCCTATGGGACTTCAAGATCCAGACTGACAAACAGGTGATGGCTAACCAACCAGACATCGTGTTGATCGACAAACAGCAGAAGAAGGCAGTAGTGATAGATGTGGCAATCCCAAGCGACAGCAACATCAAGAAGAAAGAACACGAGAAGCTTGAGAAATACCAAGGGCTGAAAGAGGAGCTAGAAAAGATGTGGAAAGTAAGAGCAGCAGTGGTGCCAGTGGTAATTGGAGCACTGGGGGCTGTGACCCCCAAACTGGGAGAGTGGCTACAGCAGATTCCAGGTAAAACATCAGAGGTCTCTGTCCAGAAGAGCGCAGTCCTAGGAACAGCTAAGATACTGCGCAGAACCAGGCCTCTGGTAGGGGACCCGAGATTGAGGATGACACATACCACCCCACGAGGGGTGAGAAAACAGTTTTATATATATATATATATATATATATATATATATATTTATGTCTCACTGTATAATTTAATTTCTAACTACATCAATTTGTTTACTGTATTTTTTTTGGGGAAGGGGGGATTAATTGTATGCTTTTTTATTTTTGGAGCATTTATTTATTTATTTATATTCATTTATCCTTTATTGGTCTTCCATAGTTTGTTTGTGCAGACATCAGAGTGTTTGCTGCATCACTTAACTGAGACATGATGATGTTGTGTTTAACATAAGAATGAAAGCACCAGATCTCATCAAATGTTCAGTTTCATTTAGTTCCTCTCCTCTTGAACCTGTCAGGAACCATTTAGAAGAGATAGAAGAGGTGCAGACGGTTTTAATGTTCTCTTATATGTCTGCTTCTGTCTCTTTAAAGCCACACAGAGCCTGTTCCTGCTGGAAGGTTTCCTCCTGTTAAAAGAGTGTTTCCTCTCCACTGTTGCTGGGTACATTTTAGGTATGGTGGAATTGCTAAAGAATCAACGTTAAAATGCAGGCAAATATTGATCATTCCCACATGCTTATGAATGAGGAGAAAATCATGCAAAGTCAGTGATTGAATGAAGTCAGCTAATTTTCCTCAGGTTGATAATTGTAGCAAATCTGTAGGGATAATTTGATTATATTATCTCTTAAAAGTGCCTTGAGATTAAATGTGTTGTGAATTGGTGCTATATAGATAAACTAAAATAAATTATTCAGTCTCGTTCTGGTCTTTTTGAACATGAAAAGCTTTATTGGGAAAATATTTCTCAATGTTTCTTTGTGTTACAGAAAATAAAACCACATTGATATGTCAATCTCAAAACACAAGAAGCTGTGAGTCTGTTCAGCAGGAGGAAGAGGAGCTGAGAGCTTCAGGGAGGAGCTGAGCTGTTACTGAACTATAGAAGAGACACAAACTTCCACATTCAACACAGTTCAAACATTAACTCTGATCATCATGCTGTCTTTGCTCACATCTGGATTTACTCTGCTGGTTCTGCTTACAGGAGCAGGTTAGTTGGAGTCTTTCAGAGAACTATTTGATCCTTGTTGTTCTTCAGTTATGACTCTTTGTTTTTACCTTCAGGTGTAAACTGTCAACAACTCACTGCAGCAAAGACTGAGGAGTTCACTTTAGAGGGCGGCTCTGTTACTCTGTCCTGCAGTTACAACAAAGATTCAGCGACTTTTTTCTTTTGGTATCGACAATATCCTGGAAAACCTCCAGAGTTCCTGAAGTCCCACTCATCTTCAGGTGGAGAAGAACATCTGGACAGAATGAAATTTGAAGGAGACAAAGAAGAAATGAAGATGACCATCTCCTCTGCTGCAGTGGCAGACTCTGCTGTTTACTACTGTGCTGTGGAGCCCACAGTGACAGGAAACACCAGAACTCTGTACAAGAACCTGCAATACTCCACTACATCCACTAGAGGGCCTCACACACTGCATTTTATCTATGAATACCATTAACCTTTTGTCTTCTGTGTTCAAATCTTTAACAAAAAAAAAATAAAGATAAACAGAAATAACAAACTCAAATACAGTAGTTAGGCACGATTAAATAGAGAATGGTAATAATTATAAGCAATTTACCAAGTTGACTTTAAAGTGCTTCACTCTACATTCGCCTGATTATGTGCTGATGGTGCTAAACTATATTTCAGCCAAAGACTGACAGAAGTGAGGCTGCCATGCTATCAGCTCCACCAGCCCTTCATTGATGTTCCTCAGGTTGCATTCCATCAGTCATGATGATGCACTGAAGTATGCCTAATGATGTATTCCAGAAGATCTAAAATACAAAGAATTGTATTTTGGAATACACCTAAAGATATTATAATGATAATATTTAATTCTATTTCAAACTCTCTGGGTTTCACTTGAAAAGTTCAGTTTAGGTAACAAGAGAATAAGGGGAAAAACCAAAGTAAGCTCTGATCCCTCCTACTGGATTAACCATGGAGTTCACCTGGGGGGTGTTAATGGTCGTGAAGGGTTCTGAGGGTCATTAACTTCCTTGTCAGAGTGGTTTTGATCACATGCCTCTTTGTGGCAGTGTGAGTTGGTCAGAGCAGGTGAGAGGTGAGTGGGTGTCATGTTTTTGCTGTATATCACTCTTTTTATAGAATAAACAACAAACCTCGCTCCTTCCCGACTTCCTCGGAGCTCGAGGAGAGCATGGGAAATATCATTATTAAATACATAGGAGCAAAACATGTGGAAATGAATGCTTAATTTAATATGACATATTATGAAAATTCCAACCAGCATCCCTCATAGGTGCAGATTCTGGCCAAATATTTTTTTTTTGTTGTGGATATTTGTAACAGAACACAACCAACTAGTGAAGGGAGATGTTAATGACTCCTTAACATATATATAAGCAGCGGTGAAGCTAAATGGTTTCCAAGTCTTGGGAAACAAAGGCCAACTCCGAGTCAATTCCATGTGACTGGTTAGTAAATCTGTCACTATAGCGCATCCCAGACTTTTGTAAATACAGGCTCTAGAAACTCCCAGCCTTTTTGCTGCTGCATATATTCCGGATACATGCCTCCTCCTCCCCAGGAAGGCCTATGCCAGAGTTCTAGAGAGGAGAGTCGTGCTTCAGGAGGAGCAGTCTGGTTTTTGTTTCAGCCATGGAACATTGGACCAGATCTAAAGACTCTGCATGGTACTCTAGGGTTCATGGAGGTTTGTTCAAACAGTCCTTTGCTGTTTTGTGGATGGGTTGGAGGATTAGTTATTAGACCATGTCTCTCATGGTGTCCTATGGGGTCTTCCAGCAGTACAAGGTTGGTGACCTTTTCCTGGGGCCATTTGATCACTGTACAAGAAAAGAGGGAGTCTTATTTCCATTGCCGGCATTAAGTCAGACCTATTCTCAGTACATGGTGGACTCCTGCAGGAATGCCCTCTGTCAACGGTCCTGTTTTTGTCAGGAACCCACCTGGTGGTGCCCCATTCTCGTTGGCCTTCCTGCACACCTGCGGCTCGTTGGTTCATTACTGAAAAGTATATGAGCGGCAAACTGTCACTGCCAGAGTCTTTGCCAGTTTTGGGTACTCTAGCAAAGCTGAGTTTAGCAGAGTCTAATCTGAGGCTTTGTTTCTGTGAGTCGAACTTTGTTTTTGTCTTTGCCTTTCGGCAGGACGCCTTCCTGTGTAACTGGATGTCTGGCCTTCTCCCCCTGGAAGGATTAACCGAGTTCACACTGAGCAGGGGAAAACATCCACATGTTCCGGTGTAACAAGGCAACTGAGGAAAAAATCCCAAAATCCACAGTACAAAAATAAAAAGAACCAGAAGACATCAGGAGATAATTCATGTTAGGGAGCCAGAGATGAGGAAGCAACACAACAACAACAACAAGGAAGCAGCACTGAGCGACTGCAGAGGTGGAGTATATAAGGGGAACAGAGCAAAGGATGGGCTAATGAGCTGGATATGGAGCCAGTGTGAGTGGAACTAACTAGAAGGAAGCCAAGAAGAAACAAGCGCAAGGTGGCAACAGAGAGTAACTAAAGACTGCTGGAATATAGTGGAAAATAAACTATAGAACAACAAAACAGAATAACTGATAGCTGAAGACTAAAAACTATGAGTCCGAAAGGGGGAGAACCATAACAGTATCTAAAACATCTGGACATTTTTGTTAAAAACGGGCTCAGAGAGTTAACGATAATAACCCTGTATTGTCCTAGAAATAAACCAACACAAGACACAAGTTACTGTTCTGCAGAAGAGGAGAGTGGAAACAGACAGAGAATGACACTCCCTGAATGTCTGTGTTCAACTCTGCTAGGACCTCTGTTTCTGCTGCCTTTATTATCCTTCAAAAGAGTAACAGGAGGGGTCAGAAGTTTACACACAGAAAAAGGGGTGTGTAGCTTTATTGCCGGTGGTGATCAGACACCTGCAACAGCATCGCTGGATAAGACCAAGCCTTTCCTTTGAGAAATATTTGCTCTCCCTGTTTGAATTAAAAATATACAACATTCCTAACAGGGCAAATGCCTGTAACTTAGTTTAAATAAAATGATAACATTTTCAATTTTCTAACACTAATTAAAGAAATTAGAGACTGTAACAATAACCTGAGCTGCAGACCATTCCACCGTGGGTCAAAATAAGACAGATCACTCTTTCCTAACTCTGCGCTCAAAAAACACCTTAAAGGGGTCATAGAATGCAAAACCGAGTTTCCATTATCATAGATGGAAAATGATCGTTCAGTGGGTGAAATACAGAGAGGTTCAAATCCCATCAACACCTCCTTTCTCTGCAAATCTCACAATTCTAAACTTCCACCATAAAACGGGCGAATTCAAACGATTCGGTGCCTTCATTCATTTCATTCACCGAACTTTCCAAACTATTTGTTATTAATTTCTTTTTTATGGTAAAGTGAACAAAGACTACACTCATAAGAATCCAGAGTGGAATAAAGGTGTCAACCACACGGAGCAGGAACAAATCAAATCAAATGTAATGATAGAAACCTTAGTCAGTTAAATAACCTGCTGCTGTCATTCTGCACATCTCTGATGTTGCTGCTATTTTCAAATTACTGTAAAAATGTCCATAGCTGCATATTGCTTATTTATTCTCCAGTTTGATATTGTTAAACAACTCTACAGTACAGTATTTTATTCTTTATCTTTTAACTCTTCACTATTATGTTATCATTAGACATTTTTTCTAAGGTCCACATTTGTGTGACCTTATTCTTCTTTAATCTTTTTTTGCTGCTAAACACCAGAATTTCCCCATTTTTGGACAATAAAGGGATTTTCTATTCTATTCTATTCTATTCTATTCTATAAAATGAGTAGAAAGATATAAGTAATTTTAAACAATGTATGTATAAAAAATCTCTGATATTCAACAACAAAAAATATTGAAACAGATTTAGCAAAATAGCAATTGAAAAAATTTAAATCCTATCAGATTTATAGTCCCCACTCTGCAGATATATTAGAATCTGTCCTTAAATTCCAGCCAAACCCATTTACACAGTAACAGATAAAAACCTTTAGATAAATCAAACATTACCGCCACATATCTGACTCAATAACCATTAAAACAACTATTTTAATTAACCTCAGATGGAACTATTCACTGACTGGATTATATTAAACTGAACTTCCAATATTCACCACTGTTCGGCACCAAGTACCATTTTCCTCTGACCACAGAGCAGCCGGCTTGCTTGGTCTCTCAATGAATCCTGGGAAAACCAGGGATAGAGAGGATACATCGGACCCGTCCTTCAAATCACGCAAAAAGAAGGACGCATTTGTAGGCCGCATAACGAGGACTCTTTGAATCCGACCAGACCTCGGCGCCGCGCTATGACGTCTTAAATCTGGCCTTCTGAGGACGCAGGCCATAAATTGGAACACAGTGTATGTCGTTCAGTGTTTGGTTTTATTATTTCATTAGAGATCAACTTAATTTATTTTATTTGTTCAAGAGTTCAACAACTGTTATCTAGAGGATTAATATTAAAGAAATCAAGACAGATTTAATGTCCATTATTAAAAATTCTGCTTGATCCATGAAGCATTTAACTATAGTTTATTTGCTTTATGACCTGCTTTGAAATTTCTCTTTCTTCTGAAACTGTTTATAGTCGCTATAAATAGAATAATAATAGAATATTTCATTAATCTGCTGTTGAGGCAGCAGTTCCCTTGCTATGTGGAGGTAAACCAAGTTAGTTTAAACATTCTTTCATATAGAAATGCAGTACAAAGGTAAAGAAAATGAGGCTGAACACATTTTAGAGTCAGTAAAATCCTTTAGATGATCTTTTCTTAAACCAGAAGAAGCTGTGAGTCTGTTCAGCAGGAGGAAGAGGAGCTGAGAGCTTCAGGGAGGAGCTGAGCTGTTACTGAACTATAGAAGAGACACAAACTTCCACATTCAACACATTTCAAACATTAACTCTGATCATCATGCTGTCTTTGCTCACATCTGGATTTACTCTGCTGGTTCTGCTTATAGGAACAGGTTAGTTGGAGTCTTTCAGAGAACTATTTGATCCTTGTTGTTCTTCATTTATTTTCTTTTCTTCCTTCAGGTGTAAACTGTCAGCAACTCACTGCAGCAAAGACTGAAGAGTTCAGTCTAGAAGGCAGCTCTGTTACTCTTTCCTACAGTTACTCCAAGAAAGCAGATGGGAATGATAATTTCTTCTGGTATCGACAATATCCAGGAAAACCTCCAGAGTTCATCATGTACATCTCAGGTTACAACCGTCCAAGATCCGCATATAATCTGAAATCAGCATCAAGATTCTCCACTAAACTGAGAGAAGAGAAACACCTGGACCTGCTGATCTCCTCTGCTGAGCTGACTGACTCTGCTGTGTACTACTGTGCTGTGAGGCCCACAGTGACAGGAAACACCAGAACTCTGTACAAGAACCTGCAATACTCCACAACATCCACTAGAGGGCCTCACACACTGTTCCTCCTCTATGGTTTGTTAGGATTCAGTCTGATTGTTTGTGCAGCTGAGAATAAAGCAGACATCAGAGTGTTTGCTGCATCATTGAACTCTATGATGAGAAGGTTTGGATCATAAACGAGGGATGATGGAGGCTCCAGGTTGGAAGTTCAGCCTCTGCAGGACATCAGCACCATGGACAGAGCGCTGTTCCACCATCTAGATGTGTTTCAGTCCAGTTCTGTCCTGCTGTAAGGACTCTCAGACAGAACTAAACTAAATCAGCGCTGAGGTTCTTTCCAGATAACAACACATTAGCACTGTGAACAAATAACATTGAATCATGAACATTTATCTTACAGTATTATAGTATAAGCAGAACAAAACTATTATAAACTGAAAAGCATCTGATATATTTAACAAACGAGATATTGTCATTTAAAAAAAGTTTTTTTTTGTAAATAGAAAGAATGATCCCTCACAGAGCTGAGAGGAGAAACAGTCTGAGATCAGAGCAGAGAAAGACCCCCACTGTCAGAGGAATTCAAGAACCAAAGCAGACAGAACAGATGTTGTGAGGAAGATGATGTCACTGCATCTCTGTGACACGTTTGCTCTGTTTGTCATCACTCTAAAATGGAGCTGAAAGCAGGAAGAATGAAGGACTTTGAAACATGTGTTTGATCCACTAACAAGCTGCTGGAAGCCTTTTGCTCTATTGTTCATTGACACCTTCTAGCTCCACCAGAGGGCGCCATCATCCAGTAGGCGGAGCTCTCCTTGTGCTCTGTGTTCCAGCATTGTGTCAATAATAAGTGTTGCTGTGAAGAGAACAATAGTCAGACTGAATGTTGAACATCAGCTAGTTTCTCCTGCTGATTTAAACCTTGTTGGACAGATGGAACATTGGCTGTGGATTATTCTAGCTGCTCTTTTCTTTGGTAAGATAGAAAGCTCAACATGTTTCCTCTTCAAACACTTCAACACATTACTGAGCTCTACATGAAGAGCTTTAATGTTCATTCTACAGAAAATCAGAGCAGATCATTTCTGCTGCCATTTGTTACCTTGTAGAAACACCTGATATGGTTCAAAGTGACAATGATCAGAGAAAATGACATCTATTCTACATGGAATAGAAGTCTTTAAAGCTGCTGATTGTTCTCCTTTAATCAATCATCTTTATTGATTCATCTCTTCCTCTGCATGTTCTGTTCTTCCTCAGACAAATATTGACAGTACTCCGCAAAATCCACCAGAGGGCCTCAGACACGAACCTTAAATAAAGTTACGCTCTAAGGGAGAATTTGATGACTTGTAAACAATAAAATCAATCAATCAATGGGATTAAAGGAATAGAATATCCCCCTCTAATCTCCTTTTTTTTAACCAATATTTGCACAATCCACATTAGGTACAATTATTTATCAGAAAATGAAGCAGTAATGTTTATTTAAAGAGTTTATGTAAAAACATTAATAATTAGAGATATGCCTGAAATGAATAACAATACTGAAGGTGTATTCTGGATTTACCCTCAGAGTCTTACATTGATGTTCCAGTGACCTAAAAATTCTTGTATGATTTATTCAGCATGTTTGTTAAAGCATCTGATTGCAGAGGGAAACAAGAAACTTTGAAAAATGCAAAGTCCTGTAATGTGGGAGTTATAGCCCGCTGGTAAAGGAGCTTCTCAGAGCTCCAGCAGTGTCATGGAAGGGATGAGAAATGTTCTCCATCAAGAATGTCCATTTTGCCATCATCCTCTTTAATGAGGTCCATAGGAAGGTCCAGAATAGAGCTGGATGTCCTTATCAACTTATTCGGTCTCTTTCCTTTCCCACTTGGTGTTTCCACACCCCAGCAGACCACTGCATGCAACCCCGCAGAAACCAGCAGAGTGTCACAGAAGCTGAGTCCTGCAAACTCCAAAGAACTTCATTTTCATCAGTGGATGAAGTCGACTTTGACCCTATTTTCGTAGAGTGTTGCTGATTTGTCCGTACAAAGGTATCATTTAAAGGTGCTTAGAAGAAATACAGAATAAAAACTGAATTTCTGTAAAACTAATGAAAAGACAGTAACTGGTCAGTGGACTGCCAAAGGTCTGACTGTAAACCTGAAGCAGCAGCAGGAACATCCAACAGGTTCTGGTTGGGTTCTAGTTGACATCAGTCTGCTGTCTCCTCCTCATGTCTGGACTAAGGTGTAGAGTTGGAGGATAGAAGTGTTTCCAATAAAATAAACATCAAGGTCTGCCTAAAGTGTCTCAGAATATTGGAGCAGAATCGTTTCTGGTTGGAATGTCATGATCTGGCCTGTTTGCTCCTCCCTAATTAGTTATTCCTCTCACCTGCCCTCTTCCTTTCCTGCCTCAATTATAATTTATTCCCCTCACCTGTATCCTCTGGTTTATATTCAGTTCAGCCTGAGCATTCAGGGCCAGATCATTGCTTGTCTTTTTGTTAGTCTGTCCAGTTTTATTTGGTTCATGTCCTGGATCCTAGCTGCCAGTGGAAAGAGGGTTTTAGTGTTTGTCTTGTCTCCTGACTGTCCACTGTTCCTCCCCCGTGGAGTCCTCTGGGTTTTTGGCTCATTATGGGGGGAGGTTCAGTTTTTATCTAAGTAAGCCTGGCTCCAGGGAGGAGACCAGTTTAAAGTCTGCTTCAAGTTCCGGTTCCTATGTCCTGTCTCGGCTACCCTCTTCCACTGAGCCTGCCTGTCTGCACCTGATCCTGTCTGCTCCTGTGCGTGACCACCTGGTCATGCTTCTGGTCCCAGTCTGACTCTGAACCCTCCTGGGAGCCTGTGGATGCCTGGAAGTCTGGATCCTGCAACCTGTTTCTGTTCCTGTCTGATCTGGATCCTGCCTGTTCCTGTCTGTTCCTGTCTGTTCTGGATCCCTCACCAGGATCAGCTTCCAGCATCACCCCTGGGACTGCAGCACTGGGGACACTCGTGGTCTGGACTGTTAAACCAGGTAAGTGACCAACCCAGATAATCATATATCAGTTTATCGTGGTCACTTACCTGTGTTTCCTCCCCTAGAGTGTCTGAGATTGGGCGGTGCCCCGCCCCCCCGCCTGCAGTGTCCGCGAGCCACAGCTCCGCTTTTGTTTTGTTTTTATTTTAATAAACCTTTTGAACTTTCCTACTGACTGTCTCTCCTGAATACTGGGTCCATCTGTCCTCGGTTCATGACATGGAAAGAACCAAACTAGATCTGTTGGACAAAATTCTAAAATGTGTTTTTGACAGAAAGAACAGCAAAGAGTTAAACATGGTGGTGACAGCATGATGCTAAGAGCATTCTTTGGATTGGACTAGATTTTGTTTTAAAAAATCATGAATGGCTCCAAGGTCCTGCCAATTTGGACCCCTGAAGGGGATTGTTTTTTCCCGTTCCCAACGAATCCAAAAATACATCAAATTCACTTTGATGAATTTTTGACTTTAAGGGAAAACAAACAACATTTTAGTCAAAGGCTGAGTCAGAATCCAAGACATTATTAGACAGACTGTGGGCTCACAATAATGGCTGTCGACACTTTTGGAGATTATTTTTCAGGCAAAGTTAACAACAAACCTATAAGGTGTTGATGGACTTGAGCCAAAGAGACCTGAAAGCAGGAGGTCAATAAAACGTTCTCAAATAAAGTATTTTATCAAATTACATCCATTTTTACTTTTTAGCACAATATCTAACCCTACAGACAGACGGACAGACACATTGGAGCAAACATTACCTTTATATGTACAGGTATATCAGGCTCACTGACGTTTTTTTTTTTTTTGGACCAATTTCCAACTATAATAAAGTTCCACTTAGTTCTTTATTTAACAGAGAAGAGGAAAGATGCAGAATGACTGAGGGAGGAGCTGAGCTGTTGCTGAACTAGAAGAAACACAGACTTCCACATCCAGCACATTTCAGCACAAACATTAACTGATTAACATGGAATATTATGGACTTCCTCTCCTCATTGCCTCATTTCTAACAGGTCAGATTTATCTTTCTGTGTAGAAAATATTAATCACAAACATTTAAAGTGGTAATTACCTTCAAACGTTTTGTAAGTGAATAATTTCCCATTTTCTCTTCCTTCAGGAATCAGCTGTCAAAAAGTTACTCCGGTCAAAAATAGAGAGTCCAGTTCAGAAGGCAGCTCTGTTACTCTGACCTGCAATTACACAACAGCAGATTATTTCTTCTGGTATCGACAATATCCAGGAAAACAACCAGAGTTCCTCACCTTCAATACGCGTTTAGAAGAAATGCAGAAGGATCCTGTTCCTAGACTCTCTGGTAGAGTAAGAAAAACTGAAGCACACATGGACCTGCTGATCTCCTCTGCTGCAGCGACAGACTCTGCTGTGTACTACTGTGCTGTGCAGCCCACAGTGACAGGAAACACCAGAACTCTGTACAAGAACCTGCAATACTCCACAACATCCACTAGAGGGCCTCACACACTGTTCCTCCTCTATGGTTTGTTAGGATTCAGTCTGATTGTTTGTGCAGCTGAGAATAAAGCAGACATCAGAGTGTTTGCTGCATCATTGAACTCTATGATGAGAAGGTTTGGATCATAAAGGAGGGATGATGGAGGCTCCAGGATGGAAGTGCAGCCTCTGCAGGACATCAGCACCATGGACAGAGTGCTGTTCCACCATCTAGATGTGTTTCAGTCCAGTTCTGTCCTGCTGTCAGACCACTGATCTTCTACACCAGTGGTCTCCAACTCTGGTCCTCAAGATCTACTGTCCTGCATGTTTTAGATGCATACCTGCTCCAACACAGCTCAACCAAATGAATGGTTTGTTACCAGGTCTTTACAAACTTGATGGCATTCTGAAAAGGTAATTCAGTCATTTGATTCAGCTGTGTTGGAACAGGGATGCATCTAAAAGCTGCAGTCAGAGCTGGGTTGAGTTAGCTAGTTTATAACCAGCTCAGTGGTACCGCTGATCCTGTCATTGATGTGGATTGGTTAAACTGGATAGGATGGGAGTAATCCAGCTATGTTCAGCTCAATTCATCGCAACGCTTTCATTAATGTGCAGGTGAGTTAAGTCGGGTGACCAGACCTTAGGGAAGCAGCTGTGAAACAGAATTATAGAAAATAGAACAATTTACTACAGATGCTGACATCTGGTATGAAAGAATTTCATATGTGGTCATGGTTTTACACAATGAGCAGTAACGGAGGTACTAACGATTTTTCTCACTAATAATGACCTTGAAAAAAAAATAGAAATTAGAACCACTGCAGGGGAAAAATATCTTTCCTAATTTGAAAGCTTATGATGTTTTGGATTTTGACAACACTGCAATGATTCATAAGCAGGAATCTATAACTGACCTTAGATGTAAGAAACTAAACCTGATGAGTGAATTTGAAGTAGAAATTTGTATTAAATATCTAACATTTAATCTAAATCATATTTTAAAGCAGAGGTTATGGATTAGGGAACCGTGGTCCGGATCCGGACCCAGCGGATGACAAATTGGTACCAACCTGATTTAAAACATTTATAAATTACTGCATGTTGTTCCTACAATAGTGTCTAACTTCACTTGCGCCTCTTCTCCTGTTAATACGGTAAAGCCCTGGGGAGCGTCCGGCTCCAGGCTGCACGTGATCCAAATGAGCCAATGAGCTGTCAGTCTGGGTTGCTGCTGCTGCTGCTGTTAGACACAGCAGGCAAACCTGTGGCAAGCCGGGCGATGGGAAAGAAGGAGAAGACGATGAGAAAAAGAGAGCAGAGAAAGTGTGGACTGCTGGAAGAACTGTGGTGAACTGGTGAAAGAAAAGTGAAATGGTGCTCAAAGATGACCCTGCACATTTAGAGGATGTTTGGCTCAACCTGCTGCTGTGAAGCAGGATTCTCCACCATGAACAGAATCAACAATAAATCTGGATCCAGGCTCAAAATGAGCACCTTGATATGTGCTTGAGAATGGCTTAGTCTCCATTCAAACCCAGGTTTAAAGCCTTGCAGGTTAGCCTAAAGCCCACTGCTCTCAGTTCAGGTGTTTTATAAAATATGTCAACCAGAAAATTGTCTATATAGTAAACTGAAAAATTGTTGTTCTCTACTTCAAAAAACACTTTAGCTTTTATAATGGAAAAAAAAAATGTATTTGGCTTTTTAAACATTTTTGATTTAAAATTCTATGTATAACATGGATGCATAAACACCTAATTGTATTTCAGTGTTAAATTCTGTTTAAAGTAACAGATCATTAAAAATGTCTCTGGACCTTTACTGGTTGACGATTTTCTTTATTCAGACCCACTGATTTTTAATTGGTTACCCCTGGTTTAATGTTTATAAATATTTATTTCCCGTCATGTGCTCCATCCAATGCAGATCATTGGCTCCATCCACATCTAGTGAAAACTAGTGTGATTGGATGAGTCATAGAACGCAAACACTCATTGGTTAGCTAAAAGAAATCATCAGAAGCAAGCAGGTGTTCTTCAAACTGCTAACGTGAATTGTCTATACCATGCTACAATGTGGGATTCAGAAAAAGATGTTGAAATGTATTTCCCCATTTTTGGACAATAAAGGGATTTTCTATTCTACTCTATTCTATTCTATTCTATAAAATGAGTAGAAAGATATAAGTAATTTTAAACAATGTATGTATAAAAAATCTCTGATATTCAACAACAAAAAATATTGAAACAGATTTAGCAAAATAGCAATTGAAAAAATTTAAATCCTATCAGATTTATAGTCCCCACCCTGCAGATATATTAGAATCTGTCCTTAAATTCCAGCCAAACCCATTTACACAGTAACAGATAAAAACCTTTAGATAAATCAAACATTACCGCCACATATCTGACTCTATAACCATTAAAACAACTATTTTCATTCATTTCAGATGGAACTATTCACTGACTGGATTATATTAAACTGAACTTCCAATATTCACCACTGTTCAGCACCAAGTACCATTTTCCTCTGACCACGGAGCAGCCGGCTTGCTTGGTCTCTCAATGAAACCTGGGAAAACCAGGGATAGAGAGGATACATCAGACCCGTCCTTGAAATCACGCAAAAAGAAGGATGCATTTGTAGGCTGCATAACGAGGAGTCTTTGAATCCGACCAGACCTTGGCGCCGCGCTATGACGTCTTCAAATCTGGCCTTCTGAGGACGCAGGCCATAAATTGGAACACAGTGTATGTCGTTCAGTGTTTGGTTTTATTATTTCATTAGAGATCAACTTAATTTATTTTATTTGTACAAGAGTTCAACAACTGTTATCTAGAGGATTAATATTAAAGAAATCAAGACAGATTTAATGTCCATTATTAAAAATTCTGCTATGATCCATGCAGCATTTAACTATAGTTTATTTGCTTTATGACCTGCTTTGAAATTTTTCTTTCTCCTGAAACTGTCTATAGTCACTAAAATATGCCATACAGGAGATAAAAGAATATTTCATTAATCTGCTGTTGAGGCAGCAGTTCCCTTGCTATGTTGAGGTAAACCACGTTAGTTTAAACATTCTTTCATATAGAAATGCGGTAAAAAGGTAAAGAAAATTAGGCTGAAGACATTTTAGAGTCAGTAAAATCCTTTAGATGATCTTTTCTTAAACCAGAAGAAGCTGTGAGTCTGTTAATCAGGAGGAAGAGGAGCTGAGAGCTTCAGGGAGGAGCTGAGCTGTTACTGAACTATAGAAGAGACACAAACTTCCACATTCAACACAGTTCAAACATTAACTCTGATCATCATGCTGTCTTTGCTCACATCTGAATTTACTCTGCTGGTTCTGCTTATAGGAACAGGTTAGTTGGAGTCTTTCAGAGAACTATTTGATCCTAGTCTTTCTTCCCTTATCATTTTTCTTCCTTCAGGTGTAAACTGTCAGCAACTCACTGCAGCAAAGATGGAAGAGTTCAGTCTAGAAGGCAGCTCTGTTGGTCTTTCCTACAGTTACTCCAAGAAAGCAGATGGGGGTGATTATTTCTTCTGGTATCG
The DNA here is from genome assembly GCA_030533445.1 of Cyprinodon diabolis. Lineage (NCBI taxonomy): Eukaryota > Metazoa > Chordata > Actinopteri > Cyprinodontiformes > Cyprinodontidae > Cyprinodon > Cyprinodon diabolis. Next base: position 45,459,305 of record CM060067.1, on the reverse strand, counting down.
ACAATATCCAGGAAAACCTCCAGAGTTCCTGATCTCTCACTTAGGAACAGGACAAGAAACCTCTCAGAAGGTTCCTGGTTTTTCCTTCAAAGTGAGTGATGATAAAACCCAGATGGACCTGCTGATCTCCTCTGCTGCAGTGACTGACTCTGCTGTGTACTACTGTGCTGTGAGGCCCACAGTGACAGGAAGCACCAGAACTCTGTACAAGAACCTGCAATACTCCACAACATCCAGTAGAGGGCCTCACACACTGTTCCTCCTCTATGGTTTGTTAGGATTCAGTCTGATTGTTTGTGCAGCTGAGAATAAAGCAGACATCAGAGTGTTTGCTGCATCATTGAACTCTATGATGAGAAGGTTTGGATCATAAAGGAGGGATGATGGAGGCTCCAGGTTGGAAGTGCAGCCTCTGCAGGACATCAGCACCATGGACAGAGTGCTGTTCCATCAACAGGATATGTTTCAATATAGTTCTGTCCTGATGTTGTTATTGTTTCTGTTATCTGATAAAATATTTTCCAGTGTTGAGAATGTAACTATAATAATAGCTACTTTCGTGTTATTTTTAAATGTATCTTTAAGTTAGTTTAAAAATATTACATATTTACAAACAGTTTTATGATAAATAATTTAAATGGAATGAATATTTGAAGGACTTTTCCAGCAATCAAATCCAAAAACTATTGTACAGTATGTGGTCAGTTGTGATGTATTTCACTCACCATTTCAGACAACAGCAGGTAGAATGTCTTTTCAGTATTTCCATGTTTAGAGCAATGGTCAGTAACAGCAAACTGTGGTCGGGATTTCAGTCCAGCACTTTGGAGATTGATTGTAATTCACTCAGTCGGCACTTTATTATCTTTGCAAAAATGAGAGAAAAGACAGGTTCTAACATACAGCTTGATGTTCTGCCCTGCCCTGACAAAACAAAGGTTCTCTGGCTAACTTAGAACCTGCAGAAAAACCTAAAGGTCGCCACATACAGTTAATCAAAACAATTACAGACAGTAGGGTAAAACAGTAAAATGTTCTGAATAAACCATGAGAAGGAGTCTAGCTTTATATGATAGAATTAATTACAATCCCAAAACACCCCCTAATAGATAAACACCACCTCCTCTCAGTCAGACACGGTGTAGTCTTGCAGCTGTGAGGCCTGAGTGAATACTTTTAAAGAACTGTTAAACATAACAAACCTTTTATTTAAAAAATGATCAAGTCTCAATGTAAAAGGTTAAAACCATAACATAAAGATGTGTTGAAATCTTCCAAATTTGTGTGGCGTTTGGCTCAGATCTACTGCTAGGCTCTCCAAATAAATGGCAGAGAGTGCACCAGAACAGTTGGCATAATCCGCCCTGGTGCACTCTGCCCATAATCCAATCTCCCAAGTACACCTTGGAAGCTCAGTCAGGAGCAGATCAAACTGGAAACCCCTGGCAGAGAGATAGCGAAAGCAGGGCAGAGTTGGCAGACCATGCCCCCTCTGGAGCAAACAGAGCTAACATTAACAGACTGGAGTACTTGATCATTTTCTCCCTAACCGATGCATTGTTTGACAGTTCATATTTATTGGTTGACCCGCAATTTGATTGGATGGCTAGTGTTACATCAAAACAATGCAGATCTAATTTAATTGGATGTTGTGGCAAAAGCACTTCTTATATAAACAAAAGGTTTACTTTCTGCTCTTAATACTGTGATTTTTGAAGGAGATAAAATAAAACATTAAAACTTATATCTTATAGCATTATGGTAGGAAAAACTATCTATAACTAATGGACAAGTGTTTATGTCTATTATACAGTGGGGCCAAAAAGTATTCAGCCAGCCACTGATTGTGCCAGTTCTCCTACTTGAAATGATGAGAGACGTCTGTAATTTTCATCATGGGTACACTTTAACTATCAGAGACGAAATGAGAAAAAAAAGGTAATCACATTGTAGGACTTTTAAAGAATTTTGGCCCATTCCTCCATACACTCCTCTAGTCCAGTGATGTTTTGGGGCATTGCTGGGCAACACAGACACGGATTGAGGTCTGGAGACTGGCTAGGCCACTCCAGGACCTTGAAATACTTTTCACAGAGCCACCCCTTTGTTGCCACGTTTCCAGCCACATTTCCATCTTCAAGCCTTACACTGATGGAAAGAGTTTTTTACTTAAAATCACACAAAACATGACCCCATTCATTCTTCCCTTTAACACAGATCAGTTTTCCCGTCCCCTTTGCAGAAAAACAGCCCCAAAGCATGATGTTTCCTCCCCCATGTTTCACAGTAGGTATGGTGTTCTGGGGATGCAACTCTGTTTTCTTCTTGCTCCAAACACGACCAGTTGGTTTTTTACCAAAATGTTATATATCTTGGTGTCATCTGACCGCGTGATATTCTCCCAATCCCCTTCTGGTCATCCATCTGCTCTCTGGGAAACTTAAGGCGGGTCTAGACATGTACTAGCTTGAGCAGGGGGACACGTCCAGTACTGCAGGAACTGAGTCCCTCTTGGTGTAGGGTGATACTTATGGTAGCCTTTGTTATTTTGTTGCCAGCTCTCTGCACCATTAACCAGGTCCCTACATGTAGTTCTGGGATTGTTGCTCACCGTCATCATTTGATCACTTTGACCCCACGGAATGAGATCCTACTTGGGGCCTCAGATCGAGGGAGATTATCACTGGTCTTGTATTTTCTTCCATTTTCTTACAATTGCTCCCACAGTTGATTTTGTCACACCAAGCCGTTTGCCTATTGTAGATTCATTCTTCCCACTCTGGTGCAGGTCTACAAATTTCTTCATGTGTCCTTCGACAGCTCTTTGGTTATGGTCATGGTTGAATTTGTACTGTGTCTGTTTGAGGCTGTGGACATGTGTCTTTTATACAGATAACAGGTTCAAACAGGTGCCAATAATAAAGGTAATGAGTGGAGAACAGAAGAGCGGTGTGTAAGAACCAGAAATCTTGCTGGTTAGTGGGTAACCAAATACTTATTTTCTACCATAATTTACAAATACAGTCTTTAAAATAGTCCAAACTTCTGTCCAAACTTTATTTATTCATTTTATAGTAAAATCTATCTTTATATATGCTATTGTACATAACTGTAAAAACCCTTTTTATAGTAATATCCACCTGTATATTATATTCGGTACATATCCAGCTGTAAATTTAGTTCATAACACAAGTTATCTATATTTTATATCCATCTATTAGTAAGATTCTGTTTATAATATTATTCATCTCTATACTCATTCAGTAGAACCCATGTCATGTATTTATGGAACCATTATTTATCCTGCACTTGCTGCTATTGCACATCTGGTTAGACCTAAACTGCATTTTGTTACCTGTACCTGTGTAATGACAATAAAGTTGAATCTAATCTAATCTAAAAATGTTTTTTCCTTGATTTTTTTTTCTCATTTTGTCTCTCATAGTTGAAGTGTATGATGAAAATTACAGACCAATATCATTATTCTAAGTAGGAGAACTTGAAAAATCAGTGGCTCACTAAATACTTTTTAAAGCTGGAAAAACAGATGTCTTTGAACAATCAGTTTGTCTGTTGCTGGAAGCCTTTTACTGCATTGTTCAAAGCCACCTTTTTAGATCCAGTAGAGGGCGCCATCATCCAGTAGGCGGAGCTCTCCTTGTGCTCTGTGTTCCAGCATTGTGTCAATAATAAGTGTTGCTGTGAAGAGAACAATAGTCAGACTGAATGTTGAACATCAGCTAGTTTCTCCTGCTGATTTAAACCTTGTTGGACAGATGGAACATTGGCTGTGGATTATTCTAGCTGCTCTTTTCTTTGGTAAGATAGAAAGCTCAACATGTTTCCTCTTCAAACACTTGAACACATTACTGAGCTCTACATGAAGAGCTTTAATGTTCATTCTACAGAAAATCAGAGCAGATCATTTCTGCTGCCATTTGTTACCTTGTAGAAACACCTGATATGGTTCAAAGTGACAATGATCAGAGAAAATGACATCTATTCTACATGGAATAGAAGTCTTTAAAGCTGCTGATTGTTCTCCTTTAATCAATCATCTTTATTGATTCATCTCTTCCTCTGCATGTTCTGTTCTTCCTCAGAGTGTAAAGGAGACTCAGTGAAGCAGACAGAAGGACATGTTGCTGATGCTGAAGGAGAATCTGTGACTCTGGGATGTACCTTTAAAGCCAGTGACACACCAACATTGTTCTGGTATAAACAAGAAAGCAACAGCTTTCCAAAGTACATGCTGAAACGTGTTTCATCAGAGGGAGATAACGCTCCTGAATTCAGTGAAAACAGATTTCTTGCAGAGGGCAAGAACTCAGCTTTTAATCTGACGATCCAGGATCTCCGTCTGTCAGACTCTGCTGTGTACTACTGTGCTCTGCAGCCCACAGTGACAGGAAACACCAGAACTCTGTACAAGAACCTGCAACAATCCATTACATCCACTAGAGGGCCTTCACAACCTGTTCTACTTAAATTGTTCATCTGGTTTCAGTCTGAAATTACATAGATTACAGGCATATCTGAAGACATAAAAACCTGAATGACTCTTAACTTTCTGCTCCTGAATGCAGACAAAACAAATTGCAGACAGAAATACTTTTTGGACCAGAGTCTTTGAAAAATAAGCTGATTATTCAGACACTTCATTTGGATGGGATTAAATTGATCTCAGTTAATAAAGTAAAAAATCTTGGCGTTGTTTTTGATCAGGTTTCAAGAATTTCCTTCTTTCATCTGGAAATTGAATAAGGAATTTAATTTTGCAAAATTAGAAATATCCTGTGCAGGGGTGATGCTGAGAAACTAGTCCATGCATTTGTTACTTCAAAGCTGGACTATTGTAATTCTTTACTATGATTAACTGTATCTGTCTACACTGCAGACAGATTTATGAGATTCACCTATTCTAGCTTCTCTTCATTGGCTTTCTGTTAATCCAGAATTTTTAAATTTAAAAATGTTATTCTCACATACTGTATGAAGCCTTAAATGGACAAGCTCCATCTGATATCAGAGATCTGATTGTTCCTTATGTTCCTAACAGAGCACTTCGCTCTCAATCTGCAGGTTTACTGGTGGTTCCTAGAATTTCTAAAAGTAGAATGGGAGGCAGATCTTTTAGTTATCAGGCTCCTCTCCTGTGGAACCAACTACCAGTTTTATTCCATGAGGCTTTCCTTTTCAATATATTTATCCTGCAATAGAATTAGGCCACTGCACCAGAAATATCATAAAAACAAGCTACCAATTGAGCAAAAGTTCCCTGTTTCATCTGCCCTGGAACCAAATTGAAAGACATAAGTCCTGCCTGGTGTAGGTGGACTCATCTACCGTCAGACTCAACTGGAGCCTCATTTGACAGCTCCATGTCTGAAGAAACATCAGCTGATTGAGCCTATGGAGGAAGGGGAAACGTTTGCAGCACAATAAACTCTTAAAGATTTCCAGTAGGTCCAACCAGATGTTTCTGCTAACACTGTCCTGTTTTTGAGCACAAAAATCAGAATTTTGTTCCTCTTAGAGAAGAATAAAAAGAATAGAAGGAACAACTGAAGAAGACAGAAGATTATCCAGAACAGATGAGTGAAGATTCAAAAGATAAAATAGTAAAATTTGTTCTCTTTGCATTTTTTTTTTGTCATGGCAGCTTTAGCTGGTCTGTTCCCATTTGTCTGCAACACCATCCTGGTGAGATATGTCAGCCAGACCGCTGCCATCAACTCCTTTAGTTATAGATGACAGAGTTGGACCTGTTTTTTAGTGTTGAGTCCTGTTTCTCTACTAGACTTAGGATCTCAGCTTTTACTGTGAATACATGTTTGTGCTAACTTTATTGCCTTTCAAAGGAAAACTTCCTCATCTGCTTAACTTTATATTTACTAGACAAAGCTTGTGGAGCTGATTTCTTTTCTAACATAGGAAGTATTTATAGATGAGAGCTTCTACGTTTCTTTTATGTGTCTGCTTCTGTCTCCTTGAACCCCAGTCGACCTTGATGGCCATTACCACTGAGCTGTGTTCTACTGTCGCTGTATGTGTGCGCAGTGTTAGAGATTGTGTAGAGTCAATGACAAAATGCAAGCAAATATTATTGTCCTGATCTCATCCAGGGGGAGCCTGTCCTTCAAGTCAATGACTCAATGCGATTAGCTGATTTGCCTCAGATAGAAACTTTATATGATTATGATTGAACTATCCCCTTAAAGTTCTTTGAGATTTTATGTGGTATTAATTGGCAGTTTATAAACAAACTGAATTGAACTGAGTTCTTCTACTGTAGGCTAACAAACAAACTAGCTATCTTGGTCAAGACGAAAGAGTAATAGTTAGACAACACTGCCCTTTTCCTATTATAACAGCAAAGTAAGCTTCATTGTTATATTGAATTTCTTTGCCTGCTTAGAAGAAAGCCTAAAACCTCCTTTGAAGACTTACACCCCTCTTGTCTACACCTGATAAAAGCTACGTAGATGTAGAATCTTGTCCTCTCTGGTTTTTTACCTCTTCTTCTTTATGGTTATGGTTATTTCCTCTTTCCTCTTGCTGGGCAAAGATTATGAGTGACCTAAATATGAACATAAAACAGAAAAGTGAAAAGATCTATGTTGTTTATGTTCACTCCTTGTCCAATGACAACGCCTCTTCTTATACAGGATGAATAGCAGAGCTAACAAGTTTGTCCTTAATAATGAAAGATAACACTAAACATGCTGATCCTGATCCAACATTGTGTCCTCCATCAGCTGTACCTACACCTATGAAAAGATAAACATGTCATTTATTTTTAAACTGACCGTTATTTTTGTTTGTGGCAGAATATGTATTTATTAAAGCAATACACGCTTTTTGCTAATAAAACTCCACACTAGTTGCAAACCTTGAATGCTTTTCTCTAAATTCCCAATCCTCCCGGAGCGTTGTGCTGAGATCCACTCAGAGCATGATGCTTCCACCTGTCTGCTGGAAATAAAAGCTTCTGTGTTCATGGTGATTAAACTTTCAGTTTAGGGGACCAAGTCTCATCTTTTTATTTCCTTTACTTTATTTTTTTCTTTCTTTTTACCATGTAATTCATGTAAAGCACTTTTAATTGTCCCTGTACCAAACTTGCTTTTTACCATGAGACCAAAAATACTTCTTACAACTGACCTTTGAGTGAACTTTTAAGTCTGTGGTGTTATTTTTGCATCTCTCCAGTAAAACTTTATACAGTCCCAGCCTGTTGCCAAGAGAAAGAGGAACTGAGAGCTTCAGGGAGGAGCTGAGCTGTCACTGTACTATGGAACTCACAAACTTCTACATACAGACCAGTTCAACACAGTCATCAACTCAACATGGAGTATTATATAAGTTCTTTGCTTGTTGCCTCACTTTTAACTGGTAAGATTGATCTTTTAATCAACACAAATTTTAAATTCAAACATGTTAAAATGCAACTGTCTCAAAAGAAATAGTCTAACAAGTAAAGAGTAAACAGTTTTCATCATCTTTCTTCAGGAGTCAGCTGTAAACAAGCAACTATGGTCACAAATCAAGAGTCCAGTTCAGAAGGCAGTTCTGTTACTCTGTCCTGCAATTACAGAAAAGGTGCAGCGGATTATTTCTTCTGGTATCGACAACTTCCAGGAAAACAACCAGAGTTCCTGATCTTTATTACGGATTTTGAGGAAAAACGGAAGGATTCTCTATCCAGACTTTCTGGTAAAGTTAGAAAAAATGAAGCCCAAATGGACCTGCTGATCTCCTCTGCTGAAGTGACAGACTCTGCCTTGTACTACTGTGCTGTGAGGCCCACAGTGACAAAAAACACCAGAACTCTGTACAAGAACCAGTAGAACAAAGACAATGCAATTGTTGGCATATGTGCATGACTGACTATATGTATTCTGTACTATAATCACCTATTCCACACCGCATGGAGTGCTATTGCTCTTTGTTTGAAGAGACGTTATATGTTTAGTGAAGAAGGTTGGAAATGTGCTCCGCCTCTTATTAAGATAAAAAATTAAATATGCCCTCGAGGCTGAAGAAAGAAGTTGACTATCTACCTTTCCTAGTGTTGCAATATCTGACTCCTGCTCAGAGCAATTCTCCTCAACCCTCACTGGAGGGCCTCATAAACAAACGTAAAACAAAGTTCAGCTCTTGGTGAGATTTGACTGACATTTGTTCGTTTTTATTACTTTTGTTAAAGTTGCGGATAAGTTGCACAGCATAAAATGAATAGCATAAAAGAAAAAATAGCCTTTATTTATAAAAAAAGGGAAATCACCTTATTAGTGGTGACTCTTAAATGGACAATTAACACAAGCAACAATGATAGTTGACATATAGAATTAACATGCGTAGACACAGTTTTAGTGTTTGTGAGTCAGGTTGCAGAGGCCTGAAACTTGTCTGTCGCCCAATCCTCTTTGCTCCAGTCCCTCATGGTTCATCCTGCAGGTTGTTAGCCCACATAGGATTGCCTAAAGTTCCTCTTTCGGGCTGGGACAGGTCCCACAAGGAGTAGTCCAGCCAGATGATTGTCCATGAACCCAATCTTAGGTCAGGCTATTTTTTTTTTTTAGATCTTTCCTTTATGTCATATATAAAAGCCAATAATTACTTATGAATTAGACAGATTTATTTTGTCATTTCGTGTACACAAGTGTAAACAAAAAGAAATTTCATTTACACAATTTCGCCTGGACAATTTCATATTTTAAAGTGCAGCCTTGAAAACAGTAATAGATACATAAAACAAATAGTAATATAAACGTATGACTGTATGTTTACAGTTCTAACATTCTTCTTTTTCTTACGTCGGGAAGATAGGCCAAACTGTATTTCTGGAGATTTTTATTTTGTTATTATAAGCATATAATAGCCAATAATTACACTATAGATCACTGTAGTTCCACCAAACTTGTAGCACACATAGATAACCTCATCTAGTTCAGACTACAACTCTTACTTTCAGAATATTTGCTAAACTTTATTTTTGAAAAATTTTCATTACTATTATAAGCAGGCCAGGTGTGCAATCAGGAACAGGAACCACAGCACTGAGCATTGTGCGACTGCACAAAGTATGTCTGTCACAAATGCAGGAAGGACTCACCTTGGGTTTGTATAAACTGCTAAATGGGACAATTGTAGCTTCATATGTAGAGCTTTTCCTTGGGTGAAATTAATGTTACTCCAATACTGAAATCACACTGTTTTCATTCTCTAAGCTGAAATGTTGAATGACATGAGAAGGCAAGACAAGACAAGATACAATTATTCTCTAAGTTGTTCTTTCTTTTACATAGTGAGCTTTGCAATATAAATGAGTCTGTTGGTGAATGGAAAATATAAATAGACTCTTCCTTGCCTTGTTGGAAAAGCATGGCTATGACCTGTTCTCAGCTCAGGAACTAGGACCCGTATGATATCTGGTTGTTCAATAGGTTTGCCTTAATAAAAGATTTAGATATGACTTATCAAGATATTCCTGCAGAAAGGTCTGATGTTGCAGGGGCAGGTAATGAAAAGTGTTTGGAGCATGCTCTGGTTCTGATGCCAGTTTGTTTCAACCTTTATCCAGTCTCATGTAGAAGGGCTGGTCACATCACAGGTTATTTGCATCACAACAAGGAGAGTTAGCAAGGTAGAGTGAATACACAAACTTGAAGAGGGGAGGAGGGCTTGCAGGAAAACTGAAATTCCCCAGGACTTGTAGTGTTAATGCCTCGTATGGCAAATGTCACATCATCTGACTACTCTGCTGTACCATGTTTGGTGCTTTATGTTTAAATTCATTACAATGTCAGTCTATTAGGTTTTGTTGCATTGATGAAATTATCGACACACCATAAAGAAATCAGATTTCTGGTGTTATTTTTATTTTGAAAATGGTCGAAAGTTTAAATCCCTGCATGTTAGCACTACCTGTTGGATCTGTGGACGATTTTCTATGCTTGCCACCAAACTAGATGCAGTAGTGGAGTTTGGAGATGCAATCCACTTCTTAAATCTATCTTTGCTCTCCTCTAATTTATCCAGAAATTCTGCAATCACCGACAGACAGAGATGAAAATAAGCACCTACAAGTCCAAGGTTCTTAACTGAAAAAAGGTGGCTTGTGCGCTTTAGGTTTGAGGAGATTTTTTGTTTCAAGTCAAGGCGTTAATGTATCTTGGGGTCCTATCAATGAGGCATGAGAGGAGGGTGAAATGGGAAGATCAATACATGGATGCTAAAATAATACAGATCTTGTATGAAGGTTATTTTTGTTTCAGAACTATTTGTGGATTGTAAGTGTGAATTTGAAGTTGTAAAGAGAGTTGCTGTCATGGTCTTGGTTCTGCTGTTCTTTACTTTGCTCCTTGTTTTCTAGATTTATTGGTTTAATTCCAGTTTTGTTGTATTTCTAGATTTATGTTAGTTCTCATGTTTTTCTGTTGTCCTCTTTTGCCCTCTTGTGTGTGTATGTTCCTTTCCCCTTGGCTCCCTCGTTGTCTCCTCTCACACCTGTTCCTTGTCTGCTCGTTAGCCCTCCCTTTGTGTCTCTCTGCTATATATGCTCTCCCTCTGCTCTCACTCTTTGTTGGTTCCTTGTCTTTGCTGTCCTCCTGTGCTGTTGTCCATGTTCCTCGTCTCTCCCTGGCTCCTCGTGTTTGGTTTCCCCCAGATGTCTCCATAGTTCTGCCTCTCTGCCTCTGCATTTGGGTCCTCTACCACAACCAAACCCTGACAGTTGCATTCTAAGTTTTGTATGTGTAGAATTAAAGAAAAAAATTCACAACACATTTTTTTTTTACACCTGTTCAAATTTTAAGCACAAGTACACAAATTCTGTTGGACATCAAAAACCTCTTACATTCTCAGTTTAGCTTCAAATGGTCCAGAACTATTGTTGCAAAATAATTTTTTATTTTGCATTGTAACTTTGGTGTTTTGTAACTGTAGATTTTTTTAATCTAACACAATTACAAAAAAGTTATACCTCTTCAAATTCTTCAGTACAAATACACAAATTATGTTCTGTGAGAAGCACATAAAAAATGTCTTCCATCCAGTTTTGCTACAGTTGATTTAAAACAAATGGTGCAGAACAAATTCAAACATGTGTATTAAAATCTTCAAAAAAACATTTTTTTTCCTTAACACAAATACAAATCAACGAGTACAACTGGACGAATCTACTGCTATGAGTCACAAATTAAACTTTACAAGTTACACCTTCATTTTGACTTTTGACACAAATGCCTCAATGGTAAAAATGATCTGAGACTTGTGGGTAGTACCCTTGATCAGACAGCAGGGGGCGCTGCCTGCTCGGTCAGTCTGTACTAACCGGGAATACATATATGGCCTACTGCCGTGTTGCCTTCCAAGGACCCAGCTGACGTATACAGTCACAGGAAGTGTTCAGATTTAAGGCTGCATCCTCCAAGGTGGCGGTCTACCTGGACTGGATCCTTTGAGGTCCGTGAAAAGAAGGAGGCCGGAAGAGTTTTGGCTGTGAACTCAAACAGGTCTAGCCTTCGGCGGCTTTTACCTCCATAGGCTCTGTCGCTTAGCAACTGTAACAGTTGACACAGAAAGCAGGAATGAAATGAATACTAAACTTTTCAAAAAAAAAATTTATTTTATATATTTTGATTGTAAAGTGAACAAAGACTACTCTTATGACAATATAGAGGGGGATAAGGGTGAAAATGTAATGATAGAAACCTTAGTCAGTTAAATAACCTGCTGCTGTCAATTTGCACATCTCTGATGTTGCTATTTTTAAAAATTCATTACTGTAAAAATGTTCATAGTCGTATATGTTAGGATTATTCAATGATTATAAAGTTGATGTGTGTGCATATCAAACATTGAAATCCTGCTTCCAGCCAGTTAGACATTACAGGGTCATTTCACTTTATGACCTGCCTCCAGCCAGTTGGTCATAAAGCAGGGTCATGCTGTTTTATGACCTGCATCCAGCTAGATAATCATTGCAGGGTCTTCTGCCCTAAGACCCACCCATTTGCTTGTGTTCTGTTAAAAGACTGCTGTTCTGTTGGGGGGGAGAAAGGTGCTGAAATGTGAGTAGGCAGCCTTTCTCCTCCTGCAGGAAGCTGTGTTTGAAAATCCCTTTGTGTGTCAGATTCATTTTTGTCCGATATTAACTCACAATTTTTAAACCCAACAGTATATTGGTTATTTATTCTCCAGTTAAACAGTTTTATATTGTTAGAACACTTTACAGTACAGTATTTTATCGTTTATCTTTTTACTCTTCACTATTATGTAATTCTGATATATTTCTCTAAGGTACACATTTGTGTGACCCTTTTTTTCTAAAATGTCCCTATTGTGGAACAATAAAGAGATGTTCTGTTCTATTTTATTCTATAAAACGGATAGAAAGGTAGAAGTAAATCTAAACAAAATATCTGCAAAATCACTTATATTTGAAAAAAATAAAAAATTGTAACGGGAACTTAAAGTTGGACCCAATATTCAGCAGACAACAGAAAGTTTCAAAACAGGTTTATTTAAAAAATAACTGAAAGAGGACGATGGAAACTCCTCAGAGCGGATTCTCTGATTCTCTGCTGAGACAGGAAACTCAGGTCAGTGACAAGAATGAAGAGTGGAGAAGACAACAAAAAGTCACTGACCTGTTTGAGAGTTCAGTCCGAAGCTCAAAGAGGAGAAACCCGGGGGGAAACAGTCGTTACCGCTTCAGAGAACAGAGCGTGGGGGGAGTCAGCGCCAGCCAACGGCGAGCGAGCTGAAGTGTCCGTGAGGGATTATGCGAAGCCGAAATCCAGTCCAGTGCAGTGTCAGAAACCAGGAGATCCGCGAGCCGAAGAGGTATCCAGGGAAAATCCAAGCCGAGGTCAGAAAAACAGTCCAAGTTCGATAACAGGCTAAATCCAGGCAGTCAGGCCAAAAACCAAACTAAGCAGGGCAGACAGGGAGAAAGGCAAAAACTAGTGATGTTATGAGATGAGCCGAGGCTTCGAGGCATGTGTCGAGTAATGGAGGGGGCGTTTCCCCGAAGCGCGTGTTGAGGCGTGATTCATTTGGAGGCGGGGCAAAAATTGATGACGTCCGAGGCCTCGTTACCGTGATACCACGTGACGGCTTCGGAAAGTGGTTCAGAATGCGCAAGAATTTTGACAGGCATCTAAACAACCTCAGTGTTCAGTCAAGATGTGGGAGCTTGAAGGAGAGCTGCTGTCAGCTGGAAAAAGTTTGGATAGATTCTAAGAATAAATTGGTTGTTTTTCCAACCAATCAAGTTGCTTAAAGCTAATTTGGTCAGAATAAACAATGTAATGATAAATACTTGAGCAAACCACCAGACAATGCCAGTGTTAAGAAGTATTTTCTCCCCTTCCAGACTATCTATATGAGTGGCGTCCTCTGTAAAGGCCAGGCACTCATGCTAGAGGATGATGGTTCAAAACCTGTCTCTTTTGAAAGTTGCGACTTAATTTAATTATTTTGGCTGATGAGACTAATTTGCATTGTTTTGCCCGAGTAAAAATATAGATTGGGTAAATTAGGTTGGTTTAGTCAAAAGATTGGTTGAACACAACTTCCAACCTGATTAAAACCCAAAAACATGGAAAAACTGTCATGTTTGAATAAAAATGACTAACACCTTTCATTTTGTTCATCATTGCCCAATTTGCACAAACACTTTCACTGCCTGCTTGAGTTTATTTCACTAAAATGGCAGAAAAACGGTGCACCTTAAATGATTGTTCTAAGAGATTTTACACTTAAAAAAAAACGTACCAAAGATTTTATTATACACACCAACCATTAACAATTTCAAGGGAATTTAAAAGGGGGAAAAAATAAAAACAATTTAAAAAAAAATCACAGATTTTATTACAAACTGTAGTTCTGCTGTTCACCAGTAGATGGTGATATGTTCACATGAAGCCTTATGAACTGTGGGGATTGTTGAAGCAATTTGGCCAAACGGTTCAATGCCTCATGAGGCTTCATCTCACCATCACTAGCAAAAACCAAAAACATATGGGCAAAAAACTGAGAAGAATTCCACTGAACAAAACACTTACTTGATAGCTGAGTAACTCACACAGAGACAGGTTGAATAATCTGACGCTGATGGCAGGAAAGCAAACAGCCTAAATAGCTGCAGGGACCAGGTGAATCAGATTGGCAGTAATCAGCCACAGGGCCAATTAGGCAGGTGAGCAGGAGCAGAGGAAAAAAACCCAACCATCAGCGCCAGGATTATGACAAAAAATACTTAGTTAAGCAAATTTTGCAAAATAATAATAAAAAACCTTTCAGATTTATAGTTCCCAGACTGCAGATATATTAGAATCTGTCCTTAAATTACAGCCAAACCCATTTACACAGTGACAGATAAAAACCTTTAGATAAACCAAACATTACCGCCACAAATCTGACTCAATAACCATTAAAACAACTCTTTCCATTCATTTCAGAAGGAACTATTCACATACTGGGATTATATTAAACTGCACTTCCAATATTCACCCCAGTTTGGCACCACGTACATTTTTCCTCTAAGCAGCCGGCTTGCTTGGTCTCGTAATGAATCCTGGGATACCCAAGGATAGAAAGGATACACCGGACCCATCCTTCAAATCAGGCAAAAAAAGGACGCATAACGAGGACTTTTGGAATCCCATCAGACCTCGGTGCTGCACTATGATGTAGTCTGCCTTCAAATTTGGCCTTTGGAGAACAAATTATTATTTTTGGAAAATTTGCTTAACTAAGTGTTTTGTGTTGTTGAATAAAAGAGATTTTCCACATATATTTTGTTTAGAGTTACGTACACCTTTCTATCCATTTTATAGAATAGAATAGAATAGAATAGAATAGAATAGAATAGAATAGAAAATCCCTTTATTGTTCCACAACAGGGAAGTGATGGTTTTTACAAAAGCAAAAAAAAAAAAATCAGAAAAAGAATGGTCACACAAATGTGTTGTGCCATATGCCATGATCATGGTTTTTGGACATTGGGAACCAGTGTCCATATTTCTTCTTGACATGATGAACAGAGAAGAGGACGCAGCTTTGGTGAATAACAGCTGGACGACCTCAGGTAAGTCACATGGCAAGTTAAAGAGGTGTGACCAACCACCCCCCTCTGCGTGAGGACAGACAAAACTACAGAAACAAAGGATCTTTTTCTCTTTGCCTCCTCTCCCTTGCACATGGAGCTGGGGTCCATCTCCGGCAAGAGGGAGATCCTGCCGGGACGGAAAGACCCAGATCTCCAGAATCATCAAGGATAAGTCAGAACTTTTCAGAACCAAACTGCTGCAAAACAGACCTTTTGCAACACATTTCTCTTGAGTGTCAAAACTTATAGAGCCAGACTGGATGAGAATCCTGTCCTGGGTGTGAGCCTGAGACAAAGAGGACCCCTGCTGTGAGCCACTGGGACAGAGAAGCAAGCCTGCCTTGCTGTGGCCTGCCTGCTAAACTCCAGCTGGATGGAAGCTCAACCTTTCCACATGGACATGGAAAAAAAGGTTTGCCGGTCTGGCATGAATAGAGACAGAACAAACAATATGTTTTGATGATGATTAGTAAGAACAAGGCTAACTGGATGGACTGCATGCTATTCTATGCCATTCAGAAACTTGTGTTAAGCTGTTGGTGTTGAAGCTTGGACAAGCTTTATTTCAAAAAGGGTCTAAACACTGATATAACATTAGTGTTCATGTTTTCCTCATATGCTCATTACATTTCCATGATCAAGTATGACCAAGAGTCCTTTAGTGGAATCCTGATTTCTATTCGCTGCTAGCTATTTCAAATAGGCTAAAGGATCATTATCTCAGATTTCTCTAAATTAGTGAAAGCTACTTTGATCATATCCTAAATTTATCCAGATAAACTGGTTTTCAAACTCAAAATCCATCTTAAACTGTAATATGGCTTTCAACCATGTTCCCCCTTCCTCTTTGTACATAGTAGTTTAGTTTAGTTAATTGAGTTTCACTAGTTTTAGTTAAAAGTGTTAAACCAAATTACCTTACCACGCTCCACTGCTCATTACCAGCTCATCTGTAGAGGTGGTCAATAGCACCAATTCCCTGGGGGTGCACATCACAGACACCCTCACCGGACTGGAAACACCACCTCACTGGTCAAAAGGGCACAAAAGTGCTTGTACTTCCTGCGGAGGATGAGGAGAGCCCTCCAGCCCCCACCCATCCTCCCCACCTTCTACAGAAGCACTAAAGAGCGTTCTGACCAGCTGTCTTACTGTGTGGTGTGGAGGCTGCAGCGCCTCAGACTGGAAGAAGGTGAGAACAGCAGAGAGGATCATGGGGGCTCCTCTTCCCTCCATTAAAGACATTTCATCCCAGCGCTGCGTGTCCTGAGCCCGTGACATCATCAATGACCCCTCATCCCCCCACCATGGACTGTTCTCCCTGCTGCCCTCTGGGAAGAGGCTTTGAAGCATTGGATGCAGGTCCAGCAGATTCCACATAAGTTTCTTCCCTACTCCCATAAGACTGCTGAATGTTTTGTAAAATGGGTTATTGTATTGTATTTTATTATATTTATTATATTTTGTCATTATATATCTATAAACTTAGAACTGTAAATTTACAGTCATATGTTTATATTACTGTTTTTATATATGTATATATTTTTTACTATTTTTCAAGAATGTACTTTTAAAAAGATGAAATTGTCCAGAGAGCTGTTCTAAACGAAATTTCTTTTTGTTTTGCACTTGTGTAAACAAAATGACAAATAAATCTAAGTCTAAGTCTCCAGAGCAAGTAGTCTGGAAGTAAATCTGTGTCGCTGGGATTTTAATTAAAAATGCCCTGAAATTTAAATGTTGTATGTTTGTACTTACTGTTTCAGTGTTAAAATATATTCAGAACACATTTTTGACCTGAAAATAAATTCATTGTCATTATTTCTACACAGTTGAAATTTCATTTGTTATTTTCTCTTCAAGCTAAAAATTCACATTACTATTTCAAAGTGATTACATTTTCAATACTTATCTTTCAGTTTCATTTTTCAGTGTTAAAAAAATCTGCATATAAAAAAATTCAACCTTTCAAAATTCAAACTCAATATTTTCAGCCTCCTGAGAATCAACTGGCTCTATTTCACTGTCTTGAATTCGGCGTCTAAATTCAGTGTAAAAAGGGAAGGGTTACTTCAGGTCATAGACAATAGCAATGGATTGTGGCGTCCAACACCCAGCCAGTCCCGTTACGGTTTTACGTGACGTGACGCTTGCGGCGCTCATATGGAAGGAAAACCAGCATCACGGAGCCGGTCATGCAAGCTAACACTAACTCAACTACAGAAAAATGAAAATAATAAACTCAACGTTGAGTAACTAGGCTAACACATGACCGGCTATCACTGTTAAATTCACTAGTTTTTTATGTATGTTGCAGTGATTCCTCTATTCTCTGACCAAAAGCTTGATTTTTAGTTTCTCCTCTAAGCTCAGAGTTTAGAACCAATCCTCTTAGTCCATCTTTTATCTTCCAGGATCCAGTTAGGAAAAATCTTTCTGATTCAATCTGGAATCATTGTAAAATACAAATAGATAAAAAGCATTTTAATTCAAATTATTAAAAGTCTTTTACAATATCTTCTCCATGTTAAACAAAAATCTACCAGAAGCAGAGAAGCTGTGAGTCTGTTCAGCAGGAGAAAGAGGAGCTGAGAGCCTCAGGGAGGAGCTGAGCTGTTACTGAACTATAGAAGAGACACAAACTTCCACATTCAACACAGTTCAAACATTAACTCTGATCATCATGGACTATTATGGACTTTCTCTGCTGGTCGCCTCACTGCTAACAGGTCAGATTCTAGATGTTTCAAATGTTTTGTTCTGAAATGTCAGAAATGTTTCTGAATCAAAAACTAAAACTCCTTTTTCTTCAGGAATCCGCTGTGAAGGACTGAGTGCGGTTAAAACAGAGATCTCCAGCTTAGAGGGCAGCTCTGTCACTCTGTCCTATAATTATCCCAACCTGCAAACACAAAATTATTTCTTCTGGTACCGTCAGTATCCAGGAGAACCTCCAGAGTTTCTGATCTCTCACTCTGCTTCAGGAGTTGAAGGAGTTAAAAATGTTCCTGAACTGAAGATTGAAGTGAACAAAACCCAGATGGACCTGCTGATCTCCTCTGCTGCAATGACAGACTCTGCTGTGTACTACTGTGCTGTGAGGCCCACAGTGACAGGAAACACCAGAACTCTGTACAAGAACCTGCAATACTCCACAGCATCCACTAGAGGGCCTCACACAATGTTCCTCCTCTATGGTTTGTTAGGATTCAGTCTGATTGTTTGTGCAGCTGAGAATAAAGCAGACATCAGAGTGTTTGCTGCATCATTGAACTCTATGATGAGAAGGTTTGGATCATAAAGGAGGGATGATGGAGGCTCCAGGTTGGAGGTGCAGCCTCTGCAGGACATCAGCACCATGGACAGAGTTCTGTTCCACCATCTAGATGTGTTTCAGTATAGTTCTGCTCTGATTTTATTCATAGAGTTTTATGTACATCTTGTCGACAGATAGCTGTACTTTTAAACTATTTTCTAAAAATTCAAAATAATTTAATCTTTTTAATTCCTTTCCTTAAAACTTTATTGTTTATTGTTTCTGTTATTGGATCAAATCTTCAGTCTTTTCCAGTGTTGAGAATGTAACTATAATAATAACTACTTTCCTGTTATTTTTAAGTTTATCTTTGAGTCAATTTTCAAATATTAAATGTTTACTAACAGATATATGAATAGTATCTATTCAGCCACTAATTGTTCCAGTCTTCCTACTTGAAATAATGAGAGACGTCTGTAAATTCCATCACAGGTACGCTTTAACTACGACAGACAAAATGAAAAAAATAAATAAATAACATTGTAGGATTTTTAAAGAATTTATTTGTAAATTATGGTGGAAAATAAGTGTTTGATCAATAACTAAAATTCAACTCAATACTTTGTAACATAACCTTTGTTGGCAATGACAGAGGTCAAACTTTCCCTGTAAGTCTTTACCAGGATTGCGCTCACTGTAACTGGTATTTTGGCCCATTCCTCCATGTACTCCTCTTGACCAATGATGTTTTGGGGCTGTCGCTGGGAAACTCGGACACTCATTGAGGTCTGGAGACTGGCTAGGCCACTCCAGGACCTGGAAATACTTTTAAAGGAGCCACCCCTTTGTTGCCACGTTTCCCGCCGTGTTTCCATCTTCAAGGCTTAAAAATCTTACGAAACATGGCCTTGTTCATTCTTCCCTCAAAACGGATTGGTTTTCCTGTCCCCTTTTCAGAAAAACAGCCCCAAAGCATGATGTTTCCTCCCCCATGCTTCACAGTAGGTCAAAGCAAAAATCACCCCCTCAGTCAGACAAATTCAAGAAGACAGAACAGATGTTGTGAGGGAGATAATGACTCTTATCTCTCTGAAATAAAAAGAATCAGTTGTCTGACCCATTAACAAGCTGCTGGACGCCTTTTCTTGCACTGCTCAACTCCATCTTCTAGCTCCACCAGAGGGCGCCATCATCCAGTAGGCGGAGCTCTCCTTGTGCTCTGTGTTCCAGCATTGTGTCAATAATAAGTGTTGCTGTGAAGAGAACAATAGTCAGACTGAATGTTGAACATCAGCTAGTTTCTCCTGCTGATTTAAGTTTGGTTAGCGAACCTGAGCCTCTGTATCTACTAGAATCTCTGTCTCTAAGGAGAAAGCCTATTCTAACCAGTTTCTGTCTTCTCGCTCACAGGAAACTTGTCTCTTGTCTGAAGCTCTGGATGAGCTTAGCCTGTTACCTGCCTGCCTGCCCTAGAGAGCCAAACCTGAAGACCTCACTCTGGAATCCACCTGCTGCTCTTAGGGAAAGAGCTAATCACCCCAACCTAGGTCTGTCACTGGAAAGTCAGAAGCTAGACGCTGCTGCTGCTGAGCACTCTGCTGAACCAACAGTCTCTGGACCCAACCGGTTCCCCCTCTCAGAAAGGAAAGCCTGGACCTCTTCAAGGTATTCTCAGAAACATCTGAAAAGCAACGATTCATCTGTTAACCTGGCTAATCAAACTATCTGTCTTTGCAGACGCCTGAGAATCCCGCCCGGACCAGTTTACCTGAACCCAGTTCAAGTTATCTTTGTGCAACCTTTAATAAACTCTGTTGAACTTTTATCAGTCTCCAAGTGGTGTTCTGCATGTGGGTTTAATTCCTAAACCAACCATGACAGAACACTGTGGCCAAACACAAAGCCCAGCAGATCACCTCCGGAGGAGGCTTGAGGAGCAGGATGCCCAAATCCTTGGACAAGCGCACACCCTCCATGAGTTACACAATAAACTTGAATATCAGAACCAAGTCTTGCAGAACTATGCTGGCTACATGGGAAATGCTAATGCTACGCCTGCAGTCCGTCCTGTTCCGGAACCACTTCCGCCACTAAGGTCACCGTCCGTGACGTCATTTCCTGAGTTCCGTCCGAGTCCTCCTGAAAGATTTTTAGGTAATCAAAAGGACTGTAAAGGATTTTTGTTTCAGTGTCGTTTGCTTTTTGAGCATTCCCCTGGCAGTTTTCCAAATGATAGGAAAAAGATTTCCTTCATTCTCTCTCAGCTTACTGGTCGAGCCCTTAAATGGGTGGAGGCAAGGTTCTCTTCTGAGTCCAGCTTTTCATGTACTTTTTCTGAATTCATATCTGAGTTTTCTCAAGTTTTCAACCATGACTCAGATAAAACTATTGATTCCCGAGCCCTGCTAAATTTAAAACAGGGAGATTCCACAGTAGCTGAGTTCTCCATTGACTTCCGGGTTAAAGCCGCAGCCTCAGGATGGAACGAGTGTGCACTTAGGAGTGCCTACTTTAAGGCTTTGAATGACAACATTAAAGATGAACTCGCCCACAATAGACGAACCTGCTAGTTTGGAGGATTTAATCCGTTTGACCATCAGGTTGGATAATAGACTTCGGACTAGAAATCACTCAAGGCAGAGAAACCTGAATTTTTCTGTTTCATCTCCTGCATTTAATAATGCTTCTGTTTTTTCTGGTTCCGCAGAACCCAGTACCAAGCCAAGGTCTAAGAATCAGACTCTCCCAGCGCCTGTCCAAATCTCTCATTTTTCTTCTTCAGAAGGAACGGAGGTCGAACCAATGCAAGTTGGACACACTAGGCTATCACCTGAAGAGAGGCAACGGAGATTTAAGGCTAAACTGTGTCTGTATTGTGGTGAGACTTGCCATTTTATCGCTAAATCAAAAGCCAGGGCCCGTCAGAGGATGTGAGGAGTCTGACGGGCCACCTAAGATCTGAGAAAACTCCTCATTTGTTGTTGCCTGCAACTCTGTTCTTTTCTAACCAGAATCTCACCTTATCCGCATTCATCAACTCTGGCTGTGAAAGAAACCTGATTGATTCAGACCTGGTCCAGCAGTTAAAAATTGAGACTGTTCCTTTAACTAAGCCTCTCAGAGTATCTGCTACCGATGGAAAGAAGCTTCATCAAGTCACTCATCAGACACAACCCTTAGAACTTTTTATCTCTGGAAACCACCGGGAGATGATAACGTTTTTTGTTTTTCCTTCAGCTTGCTCTCCCCTGGTGCTTGGATTCGAGTGGTTGGAACGTCATAACCCCTATATCAACTGGGCTTAACGCCACATTGAATCCTGGTCCACCTCCTGTCACGAATCCTGTCGTCGTTCTGCGGCTCCTACTATTCAGTCCCCTAGAGGTAGGGGGGAGATGGACTCTCCTGACCTTACTTCTGTTCCTCCCGAGTGTCATGATCTGGCACCAGTCTTCATTAAGGCCAGTGCGACGTCTCTTCCACCTCACAGACCATATGACTGCGCCATTGATCTACTACCAGGAGCCCCCCTTCCCAGCAGTAGACTATATAACATCTCCAAACCAGAACGCGAAACCATGGAGAAATATATCAATGAGTCTCTAGCTGCTGGAATTATTCGTCCATCTTCATCTTCTCTCGGTGCTGGTTTTTTCTTTGTGGGTAAAAAGGATGGTTCCCTGCGCCCCTGTATTGACTACAGGGGTTTGAATCAGATTACCGTCAAAAATAAATATCCCCTACCATTACTGGCATCAGCTTTTGAACCTCTACAAGGTGCTACAGTGTTTACCAAGCTCGATCTAAGAAACGCCTACCACCTCCTTAGAATAAGAGAAGGGGATGAATGGAAAACAGCTTTTAAGACCCCCTTGGGGCAATTTGAGTATCTGGTCATGCCTTTTGGCCTCACGAACACTCCTGCCTGTTTCCAAGCTCTTGTCAATGACGTCCTCAGAGATTTTTTGAATGTTTTTGTTTTTGTCTACATCGATGATATTTTGATCTACTCCAAGAACCTCTCAGACCACAGGAAACATGTTCGTTTAGTCCTTCAGAGGATACTAGAAAATAAACTTTTTGTGAAAGCTGAAAAATGTGAATTTAATCAACAATCTGTCACTTTTCTAGGGTTTGTGCTCGAGGGCGGGCAGGTGAAGCCATCAGAAGATAAAGGCAGTTCTGGAGTGGCCTACACCTGAAAACCGCAAGCAGCTTCAGAGATTTATTGGGTTTGTAAACTTTTACAGGAGGTTCATAAGGAACTATAGCCAGACAGTTCTACCCCTCACAGCTCTTACTTCTGTCAAGAAAACTTTTCAATGGACCCCAGAAGCCGAAGAGGCCTTTAATAAATTAAAAAGACTCTTTTCTAGTGCCCCCATCTTGTTCCAGCCTGATCCTACTAAACAGTTCATCCTTGAGGTTGATGCATCTGATTCCGGCGTAGGAGCTGTGTTATCTCAGCAGTCAGATTCTGACCAGAAAACTCACCCATCTGCATTTTTTTTACGCAGACTATCCCCAGCCGAACAAAATTATGATGTTGGTGACCGAGAACTTCTTGCCATTAAGCTCGCCCTGGAGGAATGGAGACACTGGCTCGAGGGGGCTGAGCATCCATTACTGGTTTGGACTGACCACAAGAACCTGGCTTATATCCAATTGGCAAAGAGATTCAACCCACGACATTCAAGGTGGTCCCTTTTCTTCTCACGTTTCAATCTCATCATTTCCTACAGACCTGGTTCCAAGAACGTCAAGCCCGACTTTCTCTCTCGTCTGTTTTCCACCGACCAACCTGAGACACCCGAACCTGTTCTCCCAGCCTCATGTACAGTTGGAGCCGTTTCCTGGGAGATCACTGATTTGATCAACTTTGCCCTGGCCTCTGAACCTGTCCCAGGTAATGGTCCTCCTAATAAAATGTATGTCCCGTCTTCCGTCAGATCCCGCCTCATCCAGTGGATGCACGCAGCGAAATTCTCGGCCCATCCTGGAGTGAGCAGAACCATCGCCCTCATAAACAGGCGATTTTGGTGGCCGTCTCTGCATAAAGACGTCAAAGAGTACGTTCTGGCTTGTCCCATCTGCGCCCGAAACAAGACCTCCCACCAACCACCTTCTGGTCTGCTGCATCCTCTACCTGTTCCAACCCGTCCCTGGTCTCATATCGCTGTTGATTTTGTCACCGGTCTCCCGATCTCTAGAGGTATGACTACAATCTTAACCATCGGCGATCGATTTTCCAAGGCCTGTCATCTTATTCCCCTCAGAAAGCTCCCCACTGCATTCCAGACGGCTCAACTCCTCATGAAGCATGTTTTCCGCCTCCATGGTATTCCTCAAGATATCCTCTCAGATCGTGGTCCCCAGTTCGTCTCACAGGTCTGGAAAGCCTTCTGCTCAGCATTAAATTGCAAATCCTCTCTCACCTCTGGTTATCATCCTCAGTCTAATGGGCAGACGGAGAGGATGAACCAGCAACTCGAGTCTACTCTCCGCTGCCTTACTTCCAACAATCCTACTGACTGGAGTCAGTTCCTGACTTGGATTGAGTACGCGCATAATTCCCTGAGATCTGCTTCTACTGGTTTATCCCCCTTTCAAGTATCCATAGGTTATCAGCCTCCACTCTTCCCCGCAGATGAGAGAGAGATCGCGGTCAGGTCAGTCCATCATCACATCCGCCGTTGCCAACGTATCTGGAAAGATACTATCACCACCCTCACTCGCTCATCTGTCTCTACCAAGAGGTTCGCAGACTCCAGGAGACGTCCGGCCCCTGACTACACTCCAGGCCAAGAGGTTTGGCTGTCGACCCGAGACATTCCCCTGAAGGCTATGTCCAAAAAACTTTCACCCAGATTCATCGGTCCATACAAAATTGATCAAATAATTAACCCCTCTGCTGTCCGCCTACACCTGCCACCTTCTCTGCGCATCCATCCTACATTCCATGTTTCGCAGATAAAACCTCTCGTCTCAAGTCCTTTGTGCTCGTCTTCCGACTCCCCTCCACCCGCCCTGGACATTGATGGTCATCCGGCTTACACGGTTCGCCGGATCGTGGACTCCCGTTGGCGAGGTCGCGGTTGGCAGTACCTCGTCGACTGGGAGGGCTACGGTCCGGAGGACCGCACCTGGGTTCGTTTATCCTCGAGCCGTCCTTGATTGAGGATTACGAGAAGTCCCTCCCGTCCACATCCTCGGGACCGCCAAGAGGCGGTCGTTGAGAGGGGGGTACTGTTGGGATCTTGAGATTTTCCACCTTCTCCAGCAGAGTGCGCTGTGGATCTCCTGGGCTAGAGGCCTCCAGCACAGCTGACGTATATCAGCCCATCAGGAGACCTGCCTATTTAATCAGCAGCCAGACCTTCCTTCAATGCCGCAGTGTTGACCAAGTTTGGTTAGCGAACCTGAGCCTCTGTATCTACTAGAATCTCTGTCTCTAAGGAGAAACCCTATTCTAACCTGCCTCTGTCTTCTTGCTCACAGGAAACTTGTCTCTCGCTGAAGCTCTGGATGAGCTTAGCCTGTTACCTGCCTGCCTGCCCTAGAGAGCCAAACCTGAAGACCTCATTCTGGAATCCACCTGCTGCTCTTAGGGAAAGAGCTAATCACCCCAACCAAAGTCTGTCACTGGAAAGTCAGAAGCTAGACGCTGCTGCTGCTGAGCACTCTGCTGAACCAACAGGCTCTGGACCCAACCGGTTCCCCTTCTCAGAAAGGAAAGCCTGGACCTCTTCAAGGTATTCTCAGAAACATCTGAAAAGCAACGATTCATCTGTTAACCTGGCTAATCAAACTATCCGTCTCTGCAGACGCCTGAGAATCCTGCCCGGACCAGTTTATCTGAACCCAGTTCATGTTATCTCTGTGCAAACCTTTAATAAACTCTGTTGAACTTTTATCAGTCTCCAAGTGGTGTTCTGCATGTGGGTTTGATTCCTAAACCAACCATGACACAAAGTGACAATGATCAGAGAAAATGACATCTATTCTACATGGAATAGAAGTCTTTAAAGCTGCTGATTGTTCTCCTTTAATCAATCATCTTTATTGATTCATCTCTTCCTCTGCATGTTCTGTTCTTCCTCAGAGTGTAAAGGAGACTCAGTGACGCAGACAGAAGGACATGTTGCTGCTGAAGGAGCCTCTGCGACTATGGGATGTACTTTCAAAGCACTTCGTTCAGATGATACTGTGTTCTGGTACAAACAAGAAGAAAACAGTTTCCCAAAGTACATGCTGAAATAATACTATCAGAATATTGAAAAAGCTCCAGAGTTCAATAAAGACAGATTTAGAGGAAAGGTGGAGGACTCAACATTCAATCTGACGATCCAGGATCTCCATCTGTCAGACTCTGCTGTGTACTACTGTGCTCTGCAGCCCACAGTGACAGGAAACACCAGAACTCTGTACAAGAACCTGCAGAGTACATTAAAGCATTTTGATGCTGTGTGAAAATGTTATGCTGCTAAATTTCATCATCGTGACAAAAGTTTCAAGCTTGTTATGTACTCCATGGAAAAAACAAACAAACAAAAAAAAAGAAATATATATATATATATATATATATATATATATATATATATATATATATATATATATATATATATATTTTTTTTTTTTTTTTTTATCTTTTTTTTTGTTTGTTTGTTTTGCTCTCACAGTTGCAAGAACAAAGTGACATAATTTTGTTTCTGCATTTCTTTTTTTTTTTTGGGCAGCATGTCTGAGAACAGTGGTGCGATTGATCAGTATTTAGGATGAGCTTTAGAAAAGCAGACAGGATTTTTTTCCCTATTGGAAATTCCCCCCAATATAAAATAGAAACCTGTGAGACATGTAAAAACATCCCACAGTCACGGTTAGAACCACGCAAAAACAAACAACAGTTTATCCAGACCAGAGGCCTGTACATGTCGTCCTATAATTCTCTTCTTGACGACTTAAAATTGAAGCTAAGTTTTATAAAAATTCAAAGTTCTTAAAAAGCAGAAAAAGTCTCAAACAAGGATCAAAAAATTTAGACAGAGGCCGCTGAGTCCAGGTCCAGTGAGTTTATTGCTAAACACTACATATTTACACAGCGCTGGTGAGCCGAAGCTGACAAATGGTGAAACCAGCTCCCTTTTATACATTTCTTATCGGTGGAAAAACCCCCTTCAGAACATATTTCAGTCATTGGTAAAGGTCACATTGATATTTATCTGCAAAACACGGTAACATTCATAGACACATCTCATACTTGTGAGAGCACTCTCTCAGGCCATGCAGAAACTTATGACGGTTTAGTCAAAAACATGTTGAAACTTATCCTTTCCCTACTTTAAGCCATGTCAGTCTGGCCTAGTGTTCCTCTTTGTGTCTCAGTCAAAGCATCACCCCTTCTGGGATCAGTACTGCACATTGTGCCTTGAAAATAACAACTCTATTTATCACAAGTTGTATGGCCAAATTTTGCTGGGCTGGTTAACCTTGATATGTCAAATACTTCATTTTATGAGGGTGCTTTTTCTTATCACTAAGGGCCTTAATCCTGTGCTTTCCAGCAGATGAGTGTGCTTTTCTTCCTCTTACAGTCAGGTGCAGCAGTTACACACACTCATTGCTCTGTTTTTCTCCTCTTGGCCTACATAAATGTATTCATGAACACAACTCTCTTTAATCATTTAAAACTTTTAATTCTTGTTTTATTCTAATCATTTATGACAAATAATACACTACATTTCCCCCCTTTGATCCTAAAAAGGATCAATCACAAAGCTGCTATGCAGGTGATGATCCATAAAATACCATTATAGTGAAGTCTTAAAAAGTAACTGATGGTTATATATATATATATATATATATTGTGCACCCCAAACCAAAAGTGAGAGCAAACACATACCCTATAGTGCTAGTGACTGGTATATAAAAAATTGTAAGTGTGAGTACCTGGTAAAATGGCAAAATGCAAAAAGTAGAATGTAAAAATCAAGAACATCTCAAACTAAGAGGGATCCCCCTCTTGGCTCACTTGAGAGGATCTGCTCCTCGTTGCTTACTTTTTTTATAGAATGAGTTTTCTAATTCTGTTTATTATTTCAGCAGAGAAAAATTCCAATGCCCAAGCAGCATCTTGTGTTACGAGGTCACTGCAATTATCCCCTACATAGGTGGTCTTTCACACCCATAAATACACACACACAAACAAAAAGCTTCATCAGGCCCTTCATGAATTGGGCATAAACTGTTTTGGTCATAGAGGTGATGTCAGGCTTGAGATCACTGTTGGTGTTGTATGACTCCAGCGGATGAGCCAAGAACTTTGCAACATGATGAGCTTCGGCAAGATCAAGCTGTATGTCATCTGCTAGGACCCCAAAGATGGCCAGTACGCCTGGAATGGATGGTGGCGGATAATTATGATGGCAAGGTGACGGTGGTCGGCGATCCTCGGGATTCTCAGGGCTGGCAGGGGTGCTGGTTGGGCCGAGATCAATACTGAGGTCCCCTGGTGGCATCGAGATGGACAGTGGCTTCCCAGTAGGTGATGGTGGTTGATCATCAGGCTGCCTGCTGGGTGTCATCATAGGTTGATCCTCAGGCTGCCTGCTGGGTGTCATCATAGGTTTGCTCCAACCCAAAGGTGCACTGCTTGGCCCCTCTGCAGGATCTAGTAGGTACCTGGGAGGAAGATATGGGCATCCTACCCCTAGTGATGGGCCTAACGACGCCAGTGCAGCTTGTAAATTCATTTGGTTTTCTTCATATTCATCATAACTAGCCTCTGCCATGTTCAATAATCTACCTGTGGGGACATAGTATGGCAAATTTAGGCATCATCTGAAGGCATATTATCTCTTATATCTATGGATTATTCAGCATGCAAGTTGCTATATCTACGTGAGTAAGTATATAAGTCATTGTTATGCAAAATATTTATATATATACACTGTTGTTATTAAAGAAATGCACGTACCTGGTGAGGGTGGAAGGTGATCATGGTTATGTTTTATATCTCTTGGTCCAATTGTATCTCTACAACTGGGAACTGACCAGTTACACTTACAACAAGTCTTGAGACCAGTCCCCGAACAAGGGGTATGATGCAACAAATGACTACTAATATGATCAATATTACTGCTCCTAAAATCATCCCTGCTGCTTTAAGATACTTTCCCCATCCAAGCTTATGAAACCAATCCCAGAATCCCTTCAGCTGAGTGTTCCAATTAGCCGGGAATAATCTGAAGGGCTGGTAATTTTTTAACATTATAACAGGCTATACAATCATCTTTCGGGCGCTTTTTGGCTTTGAACATTGCCTGGACAGAGTACTGAATCCATTGTTGGAACATGTTGGTTTCACTTTAATTTGTCTAGATCTCTTTTCTGCCTTTTGTTTACCAATTTTAACATTCTATGCGCTTTCCCTACCGTCATTACCTGCTCTGTTAATGTATTTTGGCATATGTACATTTTGCATCTTACCTCAATGATCACCATCCCATCCTCACGGCAGTCCATGCTTTGTGGAACTCCAAGCCAATGTTTCCCCATTGAGTTACCTAAAATTTCTTCAGACATTACATAATCATATCCTTTGACTTGCACATGCATTAGTGATAAATTTTCTCCATCATTATTATTGATTACCCCTTGGTTAGTAGCTAGTGTTACCATTGCTAGTGCACATGTTTGTGTGTGACGCATTAAATGTGTGTGTGCACTGTTAGTATTAATTTTCATAAGATCCCCCCTTGTTAACCCACAAAGGGTTAATACAACAAGAAGTTAATCAAAGTCTGAAGAAGGCGCATACGGGAGATGCCCAGACGGCGATGGGGTGGGCGGGACCGAGTCGATCGACGGCCCACTTGACGCGGAGGAGGAGGGGGAAAGGGAGGGGATGAGAGGGAAAGATGCAGGTGAGGGATGTTAAGGGGACAGGACTCCACCAGCATCTGATGGGCCAGAAGAAAGAAGTTCGTCCAGTGCCTGAACGACGGATGGATCTGGGTGAGACCCAGAAGAAGTCTCAGTGGCAACAGGATCATCATCATTGCCACCAGAATCAGAAGGCGGATGGGAAGCATAAGAATGAACACTGTCATCCTCAGAGTCCCCTGGCATTGGTGATTGGCGGGCTGCCAAACGTGCCGAACGTCTGTGGACGCCGGACGTGGAGGGGAGTGGGTGCGCATCAGTGCCCGACACCGGTGCAACATCTACAGTCTGTGAGCTAGTGGAGGGGTGCTGCGGAGGGAGACTTGTTGCTGCCCTGTCAGCATGCGCAGAGCCCGTCGCTCCTGGAGCAAGGCCAGGTGGGTCTGGAGGCCGATGCCTGGTGCAGTGGTTTTTATGAAACCAGAAGGGCTTACCTTCAACTTTCAGGGCAGTGGGAGTGGTAAGCACAACTTTAAACGGGCCTTCCCTAGAGGCTCGTTCCACTGACGTCTAAAGACGCGTATGAACACACTGTCACCAACTTGAACGTCCCTGACGTCCACTGGAATGTGTGTCTCGTCTCGGCTGTGAGCAGCTTTCACCTGTTGAAATATAAGCCTGTGAATGCGTGTTAAGGACCTAAGATAGTCCCCCATTTCACGTTCAAGCTGTGCCAAGGAGACCTCCTGCAGCAGGGGTCCACGAACCTGTGGGAGAGGCATTGGTCGACCTGTAAGCATTTCATGGGGAGTAAGATGGGTTATTCGGTTAGTTTGAGAGCGCATTGCCATCAATGCAACAGGCAAGGCATCCACCCAAGTCAAACGGTTGTTGCTGTCAGCTATTATCTTTGCTATCTTTGATTTCAGCACTCCATTAGCTCGTTCCACGGAGCCCTGTGACTGGGGATGATACACACAACCAAACTTCTGTGTTATGCACAACAGTTTAAACATTTGCTGGATCACCTGTGAAACAAAATGAGGTCCGTTATCAGATGATATTGTATCAGGCATGCCAAATCTGGGAAAAACTTCTTTACACAAAAATCTTGCTGCAGCTTTGTGGTCATTCTTAGCAGTAGGGCATGCCTCCACCCATCTGCTAAACCTACAGACAACCACCAACATATATCTCTTTCCCTGAACCCGAGTTATCATGTCAACGTAATCCATCATCAGATGGCGGAAGGGACCGTCTGGCATGGGAATATGTGCTAAGGGCTGTGTGAACATCTTACGCACATTATATTTAGGACAATGCGGACATAAGGCCAGTTCTCTGTCTACCATTGGTGTCATATAAGGTGACCACCAGACTGCCTGTAACTTTTGAATAACTTGGGCTCGTGAACAATGATCAGGTCCATGCATTATTTTAATCGCCGTTGGTAATAAGGACAAAGGTAGTACAAAATGTCCTCGAGAACTATGCCACAATCCATCGTGGGGGTGTGTTAACCGAGCTGCCCCCCTTTGCACCCAGAGACGCTTTTCTGCTTCAGATACGTTATTTTGGGCTTCTATTAAGGAGGCCAAATTAGTAATGGGTTCACACTCAGCTACAAGAACCATTGGTCCCTGTACTGCTGAACCTGTGGCTTCTTTAGCTGCCTCATCTGCTAAGTTATTTCCAATGGCAATAGGTGTTTTTGCTGTTTGATGAGCAGCACATTTTACAATAGCTAACGCAGATGGAAGTTGCATAGCTTTAATTAACTATACTACTGCTTGCCCATGTGTCACTGGGGTACCATCTGTTCTAACAAACCCTCGTTGTTTCCAGATGCTAGCGTTTATATGGCATACCCCGTACCCATAAGCACTGTCAGTATAGATTGCCACTCTTTTACCATTAGCCAATTTACATGCTGCTGTTAATGCTTTTATCTCTGCCAATTGGGCAGAGCAAGGTTGATCTAGGCTCATTGATTGTACTTTGGTAAAGGTCCCATCAGGGTTAAGTTGGACTATTCCATATCCCGCTCTATTACCTGTCTCACCTCTGACACATGATCCGTCTACGAACAGTGTCAAATCAGATGGGATTGGATGATTGTATAAGTCCTCCCTTACCTTCATGAAGGTGTCCGTCTCCTGGAGACAATCATGGCGCTCACCTTCTATGGGCAATAGCATTCTTGTGGCTGGGTTAATGGTGTTACAACGTTGTATTGTTACATTAGGTCCTGAAAGCAGAACTTCATAACCTGTTCGACGAGCTTGGGTTATCACAAAGCGTGGGCTGGTGAGCAGTGCATGTAATTGATGTGATGTGTACAGAATAACAGGGTGGCCCATAGTAATAACTGAGGCCTTTTTGTAGGCGAAGGCTGCTGCTGCCAAACCCTGGTAGCAGGGAGGCAGACCTTCTTCGACACCATCTAATTTTGTGCTGTAATAAAAAATTGGCTGTTTACCTGTTGGGGTGTCTTGCATCAATACTGCACATGCATACCCTTGTCGCTCAGCCACATAGAGATGGAATGGTTTGCCATAATCTGGATTG
Organism: Cyprinodon diabolis; assembly: GCA_030533445.1. Lineage (NCBI taxonomy): Eukaryota > Metazoa > Chordata > Actinopteri > Cyprinodontiformes > Cyprinodontidae > Cyprinodon > Cyprinodon diabolis. Next base: position 45,427,479 of record CM060067.1, on the reverse strand, counting down.
GCCAGAGCAGGAGCAGTTTGGAGATCTTGTTTCAGCAGCTGGAACGCACCCTCTGCCTCATCTGTCCATTGCAATTGAGCCGACTGGTGTCCTTGACCTGCGGCTTTAATCATTGCTCTCAGTGGAGCCGTTTTGATGGCATAATCACACACCCACGGTCTGCTGTAACCTGCCATGCCAAGGAAAGACAACATGTGACCAACAGTCCGAGGTTTGGGCATTTGAGTTATGGCTTCCAGTTGGGACGGTGCAATACACCTCTTGTCCCCACTGAGTTGCCTGCCGAGATATTCCACTGTTTGCTGGCAGAATTGCAATTTTTGTTTACTTACTTTGTGTCCTCCTTCTGCCAAAGCAGTCAACACTGTAATGGAGTCACTCTCACACTGCTCTTTAGAAACAGAACAAATCAGAATATCATCAACATACATCAACATTGTAGATGGTATGTCAAGGTGATTTAAGTCATTTGCCAGTACATGATTGAAAATTGATGGTGAGTGTACAAAACCCTGTGGTAATCGTGAATAAGTATATTGTTGGCCTTTATAGGTGAATGCAAACAAATACTGAGAATCTGGATGGACCGGTACACTGAAAAATGCTGAGCACAGATCTATCACAGTAAACCATTTGGTACCTGGGGGTATATTACTCAGTAATGTGTGCGGGTCTGGTACCACTGGTATCTCTTTAGCTACAATGGCATTAATTAATCTTAGATCATGGACTAGTCTATAGTCATTACTGTTGGGTTTTCTGATGGGAAAAATTGGCGTGTTACAGGGACTTGCTGTTGGTTTAAGAACTCCTGCTGTTTCTAATCCTGTAATAATAGGCTGTATTCCTTCTACTGCTTCTCTTTTAAGTGGGTATTGTCTTTGGAAGGGCAATTTAGCATTTGGTTTGATGGTGAATTTGATGGGGTCTACTGATTTTACTAATCCTACATCTGTTTTACTTTTAGACCATACTTGCTCTGGAACCTGTTCTAATAGGGATTCATGTTCTGCTGCCACTGCCATTTGTTTTTTCCCAGGAACTTTAATGTGTTCTGCTATGGCTTCATCAGCTTGTGAGAATGAGATCTTAAAGAACAGTCCATCTTTGGATAATTTAATGCAGTCCCATGCTGTGTTGACCCATTCAGTGACTTGCTTTGCTTTTTGAACCATGGGTCCTAAGTCATGTGACTCATACTCGTCTGCAATCAGTAACGTGACATGTGGGGCTGAGTTGGTAACTTGGAACCATTCTGCTACATCTTTATCAGGAAATGTGACAACAGCTGCAGCTCCTTGTGGTCCAATCACTATGTCAGCATACTGGATGACAGTTGTTTTGTTATTTATGTCTTCATCCCAGCTTTTCTCGTAGTCTTCATGTGGTTTGCCTTTGTCATAAAACATGGTACAATGGAGTTAGAAGAAAAGGTTCTTTAGATTTCTCGTAGTGATTCATTATCAGGGGTCTCCATGTTTCCCACTCTAGTTGGAGGAAGGAGGTTGGTGATGTTAGTTTCAGCCAAAATACTTGGTCTTCTGGCTCATGGCTTGTTATCTGGGGGGTCATTTGCGGGCCCATTGGCATCATGTAGGCTTCATTGTCGTCTATTGCTTCAAAAGAAATTCCATTCGGGGTACATTTGATTTTAGCATTGAGCTGGCACAGCACATCTCTACCCAGCAGATTTATGGGCGTATCTTCTGAGTAAAGCAGTGGTGCACACACAGTCTTTTCACCTATGATCATGGGAACTGGCTTAGTCATGGGTATTATTTGGGTCTTCCCAGAGAAACCTACTGTTCGAATCTTTGATGCTGAGAGAGGCAGGCCAATTCCACTTTTTCCTATACAGGAGTAGGCCGCTCCTGTATCAATCATGAAGCGATGATGGCTGTCATATATTGTGACATCAATGGTGGGTTCTGTTTGTGGACGTTGGGTTAATACAGGTAGAATAGCCTCTCCATCAGGTTTCTCTGGGCACCCCTATAGCCAGTACGTGTCTTGTCCCGTTCCATAGATGGCTGGTCCCGCAGTAGGGGGCTGGGGTCCCATCCATGGGTTAGTGGGGCAGTCTCTTTGTATGTGTCCAATTTGTCCACATCCCCAGCATTGCATTCTCACTCGCTGTTGTCCCATGTCTGGACCTGCTTGTGGCATCTGCTGGTATTGGCCTTGAGGGGGCCTTCTTGGGGCTCCTTGTGGGCCTCTCCATCTTCCCCGCATAGGTGGCCCCCCTCGTCCCCTTCCGAACGTTGCTTGTTGGGGACCTCCTCCTTGGTTTAGATGCACATAAATAGGAGGGACTGGTTGGGGTTGGGTCTGCTGTGGCAGGGCTCCTCCCACGAGTGGCGCTGCTGGATACTGCATCTGCTGTGTGGGTGGAGGAATAACAGGAGACACTACTGGTGCTTGTACCACTGCCTCCCCTGTTGGTGCTCCCTCGGTTGGGGGTGTGGCCACCACAGTCAGTGCAGCTTGATGCTTGGGCTTCTCTTTCTTTGCTTTGGACAATTCCCCAATCTGCAGCTGGGTTAGCTTGGTGGCCAGCATCTTGCTTTGGTCATCAAAGGCCCGTTTCTCGGCCCGATGCATGTTTACATAGTGATTAACATGCTCGGAGAACAGAGGCCAGTCCATCTTCATGAGCCCCACAACTCCGTCCAGTTTGGCTTGTACTTCTTTGGGCATGGCCTCTCTGATGTAGGTTCTGAATAGAGGGCCAGATGTTTTCAGTTCATTCCCATCACTTCCAGTCTCTGTTTTCCATTTCTGTTGGAACCTGTGCAGAAACTGGGCGGGGCTTTCATCATCCTTTAGGCATTCTTGTCTCAGCTTAGTTGGATCACTGCAGGTGGGGTATTTGTTCCTTACGGCTGCCCACACCTTGGGTCTTATTTGGTTGAATGGTATCTTGTCATACTGGTGTGAGGTCATGACCCTTGGAAGCTGGGCTTCGTCAAACACTTCTCTGGCTGCTGAGTGTCCTGCTGTCTTAATCAGCAATGCCTTGATGTCTCCAGCTGCCAGATTGATGCCTCCAGTGATTTCTTCCAGCTTTTCTATCCACCTGTCAGCACCATCTGCCAACGGGGTCAGCCTTCCAGCAAGTGTGATCATGTCCATAAATGACCATGGCACATATCTGTCTTCTTGAGGTCCTTTAGACAGCAGGGGAGCCATATAGGCCTTTTTTTGATCTGACTCTGTCTTCTGCTGTCGTGCTTGGTACCTGGTCATCATTGAGTGAGGGCCGCTTTTTTCTATTTGCAGGTCCACTTCACATTCAGCTGTGAGTGGCTCCCGTCCTTTGGTCGCTGGTCTGTCTTTCTCCTTTAACCCCTTATGGCATGGGTCTGTTGACAGTGGCATGTCTGAGCCTTCTTCTTCCATTCCATCAGGCAACCAGTCGGTCTCCTCACTCTCTATGAAGACTTCCTCCTCGCTTCTTCTCTCCTCTCCCTCTTTTATTTTAGCTTCTTCAATCAAGGCCTTAGTCCATGGATTTGCCTGATCTGGGGCGTCATTTCGGGCCTGTAGTATGAGCTGCTCTGTTTCCATCCTTTTCTGTTTTTCTAATACTTCCTCAAATTTCTTCAATTTTTCTTTCAAATGCTTTAGTCGTTTCATTTGTACTTCTTTTTCCAATTTTTCCTCCTTCGCTATGAGTTTTACATATTCTTTCGTCAGCTCCACCACCTCCTGGTTTATTTGTTCCATTAGTTCTGGCGATTCATCCAAGACTAGCTTGGTCACGGGCTCTGAGTGTTTTGCTGATTTTTTCAACGATGACTTGGTCCTGGGTTCTGAGTGGCTTATGGGGCCTCTTTGATATGGTGAATGCCTGCGACGTGCTGGGGGTAGGGAACGACTATGGGGAGCTTTTCTCCTTACTTCTGGGGTTCTCTCCCAATCGTCTTCTCCATCACGGTATTTACACTCTGTCTGTGGTGTGTTGTTTATTTCTTCTTCTGTTATTTCTATTTCTTCCTCTTCCTCTTCTAATACTAATTTAAGTTGTCCAGTAATCTTTCCCTTGCTCCCTGATTCTACTACTACTGGGTACTGGCCTGCTATGCTAGGGCGATAGGGTGGTGGCTTATGATCAGTGTAGTCAGGGGCTGTTGGGCTCTTTTGATGTTCAACTTTAAAATATCTCAGGATATCTCTCTGTTCAGCATGTTTCTGTTTCTTATGCAAATGCACTCGGTCACGCCTTTTTTCCTTATTTCTTAATTGTTCTTCAACCTCGTCACAGCATGAAGGATCAAAGCTGCCCTCTTTAGGCCAACGATTTTTTCCAGATGTCATCTTATGCCATTTGGTCATGCATTTTTGAATTTTGCGTTTATTGGATGGGTGTGTCAACATTACCAATTTGGCTGGCGTCAGCCCGTCAGACTGTTGTTTGCTCATATTGATTCCCATGGCTACTAGCAGTCACTCAACCGTCAGGTCCGTGCTTATTCACCAGTCTTTGTAATCCTCAGTTAATTTTTATCTTAACTGGTTCTGCTCTCTTCAATACAGATCGTGTTTATTTTCTTTTAGTTTCTTTCCAGTTAATTTACTTCCTAAATTTAGATCTCTTCAATTTTGAGATAAAATCTTTAATAAAACAAATTTGTAATTTTATTTTGCACTTTCACTAATTTTATACCTTATATATTTTACTTTATGTAGACTATAGTTTGTAATAATATATACTTATAATATCTTTATCTTATAAAGCTTACAATTTTTTCCAATCTTATTTAGGAATTTTGTTATTTTTATTTCATTCTCATAACTCTAGTGTTTTTTGTTTTTTTGTTTTTGTTTTTTCCTTCAGTTATCAATTTTGTTTTCCAATCCTTATTAATTTTCAGGTTATTCTTTTTAACTATATTCTGTACTAATTACTTCTATTAATTTATTATTATATCTTTAATCTTTATTTATTAATATCACCCACCCCTTACTTCCCCTCAGTCACTCAACTCTTTCACTCGACACACTAACAAAGACACACAAGACAAATGATTATATATATTTACAGTGCACTTCCTTTTCCTCACTGTTTCCTACAGTGGCACATACGTTTTTCCCTGCTGCCCCCGGCTACACCCAGATAACTGGAAATGCATAGACGTCCTCCGGTTGGTCGAGCGGTACTATTCTCCGATTATCGCTTAATCGGTAATATTCTGGCTATCCCTTAGCCTGGCTATCGCTTAGCCTCTCAATACCTTTTCCTCACTGTTTCCCTACAGTGGCACAATACCTTTTCCTCACTGTTTCCCTACAGTGGCACAATACCTTTTACCTTAAGACTACTTAAGCCTTCTCGTGGAGCACCCTGACTACCTTAGTCACTGATACCCTCACGTAACACGCGTACACTATTGGTTCCGGATTTTATGGCTTCCACAGACTATGTCAAAACGCTTTGACCAATCTGTCCCTTTACCAATCATCCGCTCAGAACAACACGTGTTAAGCTTAACTTATTTACAAAATAATCCAAACACAAAACAGTTTAACACAAACATTAATAACACCTAAAACATACATTCATACATACACATTCATACGTACCTGGACCCTTCCTCAGCTTAGTCTGCCTTTGGCATATTCTTATATAAATTCTTATAAAATTTGGAAATTACTTTATTAAATTTGGAAAACTAGGTTCTTTTAGAAGAGCTTTGTGACGCCTGACACCCACAAGCAGTCGCCGGAGGCTGGTTCCCCACTAATTTAGAAAATTATAACAAATTAGCTCACCTTTAACCGGTGAATTTCTGGGCCCGTTTGGGGGTTCCACGCCTTCCAGCTGGTGCCTGCAGATCGTCCGACGTCCCCTTTTTGCTTTTCTCCTGGCTGGCTCGCCAATTATGTCGTCCTATAATTCTCTTCTTGACGACTTAAAATTGAAGCTAAGTTTTATAAAAATTCAAAGTTCTTAAAAAGCAGAAAAAGTCTCAAACAAGGATCAAAAAATTTAGACAGAGGCCGCTGAGTCCAGGTCCAGTGAGTTTATTGCTAAACACTACATATTTACACAGCGCTGGTGAGCCGAAGCTGACAAATGGTGAAACCAGCTCCCTTTTATACATTTCTTATCGGTGGAAAAACCCCCTTCAGAACATATTTCAGTCATTGGTAAAGGTCACATTGATATTTATCTGCAAAACACGGTAACATTCATAGACACATCTCATACTTGTGAGAGCACTCTCTCAGGCCATGCAGAAACTTATGACGGTTTAGTCAAAAACATGTTGAAACTTATCCTTTCCCTACTTTAAGCCATGTCAGTCTGGCCTAGTGTTCCTCTTTGTGTCTCAGTCAAAGCATCACCCCTTCTGGGATCAGTACTGCACATTGTGCCTTGAAAATAACAACTCTATTTATCACAAGTTGTATGGCCAAATTTTGCTGGGCTGGTTAACCTTGATATGTCAAATACTTCATTTTATGAGGGTGCTTTTTCTTATCACTAAGGGCCTTAATCCTGTGCTTTCCAGCAGATGAGTGTGCTTTTCTTCCTCTTACAGTCAGGTGCAGCAGTTACACACACTCATTGCTCTGTTTTTCTCCTCTTGGCCTACATAAATGTATTCATGAACACAACTCTCTTTAATCATTTAAAACTTTTAATTCTTGTTTTATTCTAATCATTTATGACAAATAATACACTACATACAATGAAGCAGGATTACTGCATTAGCGAGACAACTTCAGGTATAACCCTGACTTTCCTGGTAGCAGGAAGCTGGATCCATACTTAGCGAGGCTAGTCACCATGTTGGTGTACTCTGAACGGCTTACCTGCTCATTACTGCATTAGCGAGACAACTTCAGGTATAACCCTGACTTTCCTGGCAGCAGGAAGCTGTATCCATACTTAGCGAGGCTAGTCACCATGGTAGTGTACTCTGAACGGCTAACCTGCTCTGGGTCAGGCTAGCTTTCTGGATTCATCTGAATCCTTTAAAAAAAAAGTTCATCCATCATCCACTAAGATTCTCAAGAAACAATGACTTGTCTTTTATTGAAGACCTGATTTAATTCAGAGGAAAAAATACCTTTAAACTAAAATGGATCAAGAACTCTTTTAAAAACCAAACTCAATCAGGACCTTTAATTTACATGGTTTGTCTCACCTTGGCAGCCCAGAGTTTCTTCTCCTCTTTAACTATAGTAATCCAAACATACCCACTAAACTCTCCAACTTCCACCAACAGGTATTTTTATCATGGTCCCTTTTTTTTAAAGCATAACTTTTCTCTGCAAAGATGTTTCATTTGGAACAATTCCAAAATATATTGTTCAACAACAGGTCAATAATCTTTCTCAAATGGATTGACTATGGTATTGTCCAGTTAATCAACTATTTATATTAAAATGCCTTGAGATGACATATGTTGTGAATTAGTGCTATATAAATAAAGTGAATTGAATTGAATCATTAAATAACAGAAGTCATCCTTGTAGTTGCAGTAACCGGAGATGTCCCGTGCTACTGTGAGTTATAAAATTAACCCCCTTGCTAATCGCCTCTGAATATTGCATCGGATTGATCCAAATCTCTTTGAGTTGCTGTTAGACCAATTGACTGGACTGAAGACGGGTCTGTAGAAACCAGACCGAGCTGAAGGCCTCCACTCCACCGAACCAAAACAGTAACCTCCTCTTCCCCCCTCCTTTCCATCTGATGCTTAATAAGTGCTCTGCTTGGGAAAACTAGGTAGAATAGATAGCCGTTTGGTTGGTTCAGTTGGACCCGACTGGAACCAGAACCCCTGGGGATCGGCTAAGCTAACGGGTCTTTCAGTCTCATCATAGTTTAATGCATTCCTGAGTCATTATTCATTTTTCACCATAAACTGAATAAAACTTTACTGTTTTGACCGCAGTTAACATTTCTAGGTCGGGGTTTTTCCACATTTATCTTCTGCTATTATAACGGACACTTTTAAAAGCATTAAGCCTTAAACTTCCAACATCCCTCAGACTTTGAACAGACGTTTAAACCCCTCTTCTCCTTTTATTTCTTTAATTTTGCTTATTTTCAGTAGTGTGCATTGTTTTCCTTGGTTATTAGATATAATACCGTGTGATGATTAATTAATAAAGGTACCGTTGTATTTTAACCTGTGGTCTTTTGTGTTTGTTTCACACAGTGAACGATTTATCTCTCAGGCTGGATTCACTCTTCTTTCAGTAGCAACCGAATGAAGAGAGACACATTTATTTGTTTGGTGATTAATAATGTTGCTGACAGCCATAGTCTAAATTACTAAATTGGTAAAAGACAACTAGATTTTTAACAGCCAGATTCAGGAGTCCAACCCTTTAGGTAAGAGGCTAAAACCCTGGTCAGTTAGTAAAATATAGTTATAATCATTCAGCTGATTATAAATAACTAGTTTTCCCCTTGATTTGAATTACCAATTAACTATAACTATGCCTATTAACTATAACTTCCAGTTCTAGTTATTTAATATATTCATAATTGTTAGGTTTATTCAATGATGATTATAAAATTAATGTGTGTTCATATGAAACATTGTGGAAATGAGATTCTCCACTCTGCCTTGTGATTCAGTCAAGAGGAGAGCATTCTGTCTTATGACCTGATCAACTTTCCTGTCAGAACAATACTCTCTTTTGCAACCATGTGTTATGTTCTGTTGATTTAAAGGCATTGAAAGGAGGGGGGTCAGAGAGAGAGTGTTGGAGTGTTGGGTACAGCTCCTTCTCCCCTCCTGCAGGAAGGTGTTGTGGTAAATCCCTTACTGTGTACTCAGTCTTTCTTTTACGAACCTACATTTTTTAACCTAACATTAATCTTCTGGTAAACTAACAACAACGGCTATGTTATATCATGCAATGAGCTAATTCATGTCCATTGTCGGGGATGCTGAGTGGCTCAGGAATCGTGCAGTCTGTTGAGCTGTCCATCCAGTTCCTTGATGTAGTTGATGCTGTGAATGAGATCATAATCTTCAGGTCATTTTCCTGTATACAGTATAATAGAAGGATTTTATGCCATTGCAGAGGAGTCAGTAGCTGGATATCTGTGAAATGTCCTTTTCATCACTTTATGAAAGTTTTTTGCTTTATTTTTATCTTTTCCCAAGTCCTCTTCACTCCAATGGGTGACATCTGGTGGATGAGATGTGTTTAATATGCAGTACAGTGATATAAGATGCAAGGCTGTTTTAAATGTCACTGATATGTAACTTGCAGATTTACACAGTAAACAATCCATTACCATGGTTTATGGTGTTTTTTTATTCCAGCATGAGTTTGAAATTTCATTGAGACTCGTTTCTTCTTTGTATTTCTGAAAGGTGAGTTTTTGTTCCTCACAGGAGAAATATGGCGCTCTCCTTTCTGTGCTCAGGATTGTGATTGGTCTGCTGTCTTAAACCCGCCCCTTTATACATGCGCATTCACAAATTCATGATTAGTCAAAGCTGGGACGAGTTAGCTTGTTTACAGTAGCAGCCGTTCAAAATAGCCCTTCCCAGTTAAAAGCCGGTTGAATGGCAGCCAACTTCCAGCTACTGGAGTGACCACCTCCTTCTCCTGAGTGTGAATATTATTTTACTCTGACTCCCCCCTTTACTGAATTACAGGGTCTGACCTGGAGATGACGCTTCTCTTTAGATCTTAATGTCCACATATCATGACAGAAAGACTATTTCTAATTCCTTTTTCCTGTTTTAAAAGGAATTGTAGGGGACCAGCCAAGGGCCAGCAAAGGGCCCATCAAGGAAAGCGGGGAAAGTTTGAATAGCTACTGCTGTATAAGCAGGTTGGTGGTACCGCTGATCCTGTCATTGTTGTTGACTGGTCAAACTGGATTGGCTGGGAGTAATCACATTAAATTGAACTTGCTTGGTGGTACGGTTCTCTGTTCTAATAACATTAGTTTACAGGTGAGTTAAGTCAGGTGACCAGACCTTAGACCCCTGATGCTGACATCTGGTATAAAACATATTCCATATTTGGTCATGCTTTTACACAATGAGCAGCAACCGAGGTACTACAGTAAGTCTGTTAATATATTTCTCACTAATAATAACCCCAAACAATAAATATGAAAAATTAGAATCACTGCAGGGGAAAATTGTCTTTCTTTAATTTGAAAATGTATCATGTTGTGGATTTTGAGAACCCTGCAGTGATACTTAATTTAGAATCTATAACTGAGCTTAGATCTAATAAACCTCATGAGTGAATTTGAAGTTGAAATTTCTATTAAATACCTGACATTTGACACAAATCATAGTTGAAAACAGCAGAAACAAAAACAGTGAAAAATGTCAATGCTTAAGATTAAGGTTTTAATTTAAGGAAAAAATAGAAATTGTCCAAGAGCCCTGGAGAACACCATGTCCCTTAAACAAGAATCACTCAGATCTACAGGGGCCCCGTAATACAAGACAACAAAAAAAAAAAAAAAAAGAAAAAAAAAAAAGAAAACCAGATAAAAACTAAACCTTGTGGCCAAAATCAAAAGAAGCTGTAAGTTTGCTAAACAGGAGGAAGAGGAGCTGAGAGCTTCAGGGAGGAGCTGAGCTGTTACTGAACTATAGAAGAGACACAAACTTCCACATTCAACACAGTTCAAACATTAACTCTGATCATCATGCTGTCTTTGCTCACATCTGGATTTACTCTGCTGGTTCTGCTTATAGGAACAGGTTAGTTGGAGTCTTTTAGAGAACTATTTAATCCTTGTTTTTTTCCCCCCTTATTATTGTATTTCTTCCCTCAGGTGTAAACTGTCAACAAGTCACTGCAGCAAAGACTGAGGAGTTCACTTTAGAGGGCGGCTCTGTTACTCTGTCCTGCAGTTACACCAAAATTTCAGCTTATTATTTGTTCTGGTATCGACAATATCCTGGAAAACCTCCAGAGTTCCTGAAGTCCCACTCACCTTCAGGTGAAGCAGAACATCTGGACAGAATGAAATTTGAAGGAACCAAAGAAGAAATGAAGATGACCATCTCCTCTGCTGCAGTGGCAGACTCTGCTGTTTACTACTGTGCTGTGAAGCCCACAGTGACAGGAAACACCAGAACTCTGTACAAGAACCTGCAATACTCCACAACATCCACTAGAGGGCCTCACACACTGTTAACCCACTGGATGCTGATTCAGTAGACTGATGACAAAGTCAACAGAGACAAGAAACAGTAAAGATCAGAGACAGAGCTGCTGTGGAAGCAGAAAACTCTCTGATTGGTTGGGTTTAGGCCACGCCCACTGAACTTTAGCTCAATCAATGCCATTATCTGTTCCTTCTGCTGCTGCAAGAGAAGAACATTGTTCATCTGCTGTGTGGCTTCAAGGACTCCAAATGTTGCTTTACCTCAGTTTTCTTCTCTCTCACATTCTAGGTGAGTTTCAGAGCAGAGATTCTAGTTTTGGGTCCAGCTGCTCTATTAACGAAAGATACAGACTGTATTTTAAATATTTCTGCATCATTTGCTCTGATAACATAAAATAATCAGTTTTATCATATTGGAAACTGAACTGATAAAGTTTTACATTTGATTTAGTTCTAAAAGTCCAAAAAGTAACAAGGAAAACCTGTCTAATGAATTCTTTCTCTCCACTCTTTTCAGGACTAACAGCTGAAGAAGAAATCTATCCTGTGACCAGCGGGGGATTTACCATTAGGCAATACTATGCAGCTGCCTAGGGCCTCAAGTTCCTGGGGTCCAGTAATACTTTGTTTACATGTATGGTTAATACAACTACGTATTTGTGCACATTAATTATAATTATGATAAACCTGAAGGTTTTTTTCCTGTTAAAAGGGAGTTTTTTCTCTCCACTGTCGCTACAAGCATGCTTAGTGTGAGGGATTGCATTGGAGTCAATGAGTCGATGCAATCAGCTGGTTTTCCTTAGATAGAAAACTTTGAATCAATTTGACTGGATGATCTGGTAAACTGTAAAGTGCCTTAAGATGATGTGTTAGGAATTGCTGCTATACAAATAAATTGAATTGAATTGAATAGAAATTGTTTTGCTAAAATGCCATCAGAATGCTAATAATATTAAGTGTGTCTCAGCCCTTTTGCTGCACATGTTCAGAAAGGTCCAAACAGACAGCAGCAAACCATTTTAGAGCAATGCAAACAGCAGTGTTGCTAACTTAGCGCTTTAGTCGCTACATTTAGTGACTTTTCAGACCCCTGTAGCACTTTGGTTTCTAAAAAGGTCCTAGCGCCAAATCTAGAGACTTTTTTCTGCTACTGGAGACTTTGGAGACAACATCTAAAAGCAGCGAACTCTGCTCTCCAGAGCAAGTAGATTGGTAACCCCGCCTCCTGCTCTCCTCTATCTTGTCTGCTGTCATGATTCATGCAGCTATTATTTCATCCAAATGAAAAATGGAGAACAGATAAGCAGATCATGGCTTGTCTACAGTGAAAAGAAGGACTGGGTTATTTACTTTGGCCTTTTTGGAAACACAGGAAGGAGCAATCAGCTAAGTGAGCTTAGTGCTTGGAAAAAATCTTTAATTCCTTTAGAGACAGCATGAAAAGTCAGCTGAGTACAAAACATAGAGAGGAAAACGAGAAGAAAAAGGACAAGAAGAGAGGGACACAACCTAGAACAGATAATGGATGTCTATTCTATTAACATTTCTCTATCTGGATAATGGGTCTGTTTTATCTGTTGTCTTTTCAGTTCAGAGGCCCCCTGCCTGTCTTTGCCTAGGGCCCCACATTTCCTTAATCCGCCCTGCCTGCGACAAATAAAGTTAGAGAGAAAGAAGAAAAATGGCCTGTATTTATATGCGTTACACTACATTCATTTACCCATTCACTCACACACTCACACAATGATGGTGGCAAGCTACATTGTAGCCACAGCTGCCCTGGGGCTCACTGACAGAAGCAGGGCTGCCGTACACCGGCACCACCGGGCCCTCTGACCACCATCAGTAGACAATGCAGGTGAAGTGTGTTGCCCAAGGACACAACGACTCTGAAAGTCAGAGCCGGGGCTTGAACCGTCAATCCTTCGATTTCACTGCAAACTCCAGTGGCGGCTGGTGAAAAATATTTTTGGTGGGGCTGATATAGCCTAGTGTATGTCTCCAACTAATCCGGAATAAGGATTCAAATAAACAATTGGACAATATATACAATTTAACAGTAATGATTTAATTTATTATAACAGTAACAGTGATGATTTGGGTCACTGTGACGGGGTTCTTTGGCCTCCAAGAATCCAGGCTCAGTCGGGTTACCGGTGTTGTGGATTTATTGTGCTCAAAAACTCAAAACAGGGTGCAAAAGAAACTAAACATATACAAGATCCTCTGAGCCTCAGCCTCCCTTCAGTTACCAGCAATGTAACAAAGAAACAGAAAACAAAAATGGCCGCTCGTCTTCCCACAGCCCTCATTAAATAGTTTAAGCCCCCCCCCCCTCAGGCTCTCTTATTTCTGATTTCTTCTCATTAATCAGTTTTGTCCATATATTACCTCCACAAACAATTGATATACAAAAACAAATAATTTTTACAACTTAATTCCTTTACACAGATTCATTGACTTATTCAATTACACCAAACTGGGTTTGAACCCAGCAAAGACGCCGCAAGACTGAAGATGACAAGTCCCCGTAGCATAAACACGTACACACCCACCCCCCCCCACGGCTAACCCCACTGAAATATTAAGTGTGCACGCTCAATACGCCAGCAGGTAACCAGGAACAGCTTGTGTGTTTTAAGTTAATGGAGCTACTGTAGGGCTCAGCGCGAGCGGATTGGTCCTCACAAGCACAGTATAACAGGAATGTGTGTGGTGCGCAAAGTTAGAGAGGTTATTTTAGGTGATGAGGTGGATTCGTCACAGTCACAATAACCATGACAGGAAATTTTCATACCCTACAACAGGGATTTTCTTCTGGCAAACGGGTAGATAAATAAGGATCTCACCGAATTTGGTGGAAGCTGCATCTCGCTCGTTACGTTCGCAATCGTCCCTCTAATTGTCTGCACCTGCGCATTGGGTGCAGAAGCCTGTTAAAGGGCAGTATTTTCAGAGCCCCAAGACCATAAAATTCTGAGACGCTGATTGGCCATTAAATTATTAAATTCACCTAGCAATAGTACATGACTGGCAAATTCTCTGCACATGTGGGGCAGTCTGATCAGAGCCCCAAGACAGAGACGGTAGGAGTCTGTCTGTGGAAATCCACAAATGAATGACAGTAGATAGGGAAATATAGTTTATATAATTTGTTTTGCTTATAGGTACACACTCTAGAGAGTAAAACTGACATTTATAAGTTAATTTCTAAAAATATATTTCACGTTTCTCTCTTCTTATCAGGGACGGCGGTGCCCCAGCGCCCCCTATGGGCCGGACGCCACTGGCAAACACCTACATCCGACCCCACTGTAGTCCCAGAAGGACAACATGTCACACTCAGCTGCAGCTATGAGACAACTGCAGATAGAGCAGACCTTCACTGGTTCAGACATCACTCTGACCTTCAGGCTCCTCAGTTTATCCTCTGGAAAAGAGGCAAGGGAGACCCTGCTGAGTTTAATCTTGACAACAGATATGCTTCAGAAACAACCTCCTTAACAACTAAGCTGACCATCAGAGAGCTAACCCTGGCAGACACAGCTCTCTACTACTGTGCTCTGCAAACACAGTGATACAAAGTGTAGAAGAGGCTGTACAAAAAGCTGAACACTGATATCTGACTCCTCTTCAAAGAGGAGGGAAGTGGTATTCAAAGCTCAGCTTCATATCAGATGGATTCTGCTAATTCCTGTTTGATCAGAGTCACTGTGGTTACAGCTGCTAATCAGACACTGTGGGAGGATCCACAGGAGCAGAGACTCAGCAAATCTACCACACTGACAGGAACAGGGAGAGGAAACGTAATAAACTCTCAGATCGAGACAAAGAATTATTTATTAGTTAAGAGGCAATAACCTCTGTATCAATATGAAGAACAGGAAGAAGATGGTGTTGGATTTCAGAAGGGATGAGGATCCTCTTCATCCCCTGTACCTCAGAGGAGCAGCTGTGGAGGTGGTTCAGCTAAACAGTAGCTGGGTGCGTATCAGCATCTTTACACCCTCAGAAGGCTGGACTAGGAGCTCAGTCCTGAGGATCTTTGCTGTGCAGTGGAGAGCTTTCTCTGCAGCTGCATCAGAGAACGCACTGTACAGAGGACTGTAGGGAGCAGCCTGTCCTCCACCTCTGCACATCTAGAGGCAGGGGAGGGCGCTCCTTCTCATGAAGCTCTCCACACATCCAGCACACAGACTGATCCAGCCTCTCTCCTCAGGTGGGAGGCTGAGGATCATCCAGAGCGAGACCAAAAGACTTAGAAACCCTTTCTACTCTGCTGCTGTTTCACTGATGAACTCAAGCTGCAGTTGATTCATCTATTTCTCTTTCTTGTCTTTAATATTAAGGAGATAAACCTGGGACCTGAGTCTAAATTCAGTACCACATGCCAATGTGGGATGGTAAGACACGAAAGAATCCTTGAATAAAAACAGATAGAAAACCCGTAATATCTTTAGTCTGACTTATTTCTAACAGATTTCATGAAACATGAAAACTCTGCTGCAAGGGTAACAATGAAACTCTAAAGATGTTGTAAACATTCTGATGTTAGTCAGTTTAAGACTTTGTTTTTGATTTTCTGTAGAAATGATAAAGTTCCATAATAAAAAAAAAGTAATTAATAATTCATTAAATGCTATTTACGTTCAACTCATAAACTAAAAGGTATTTTACCCTGGGGTGCCGTTTTTTGTAAAGTTAAGCCAAAAATTAGGAGAAATATCTATGGTTATTTTGTGTGTTTTTAGAGAAAATAAGGGGGTTGGTTTTTCAGTCATTCATTCATTTATAAAAATCTTACTTTATATAATAAATATTTAGTTTGGAGCTAAGTATTTAGTTTGCAAATTAAATATTTCGTTTGTTGAATAAATATTTAGCTCCATACTAAATATTTAGTTTCTTGAATAAATTTCACTCCAGATTAAATATTTGTTTAACAAACTAAATATTTAACTAATATGCAAATTCACTTGCCGAAAAGCAGAAGTGAGCTACTAAAAAAGAAAAAAAAAACCCTGGGAATCTATCTACAACTCCTAGGGCATTTTTGTCACACTGACAGAAAATGACAAGTTAGAACATGAAAAAGATAAAGGTAATTATTCCAAAATGAATGGTCCTCTTTAAAATAATAATTTTTGACCATATACATCTGTTTTAAGAAATGGGCAAATGTTGAACGTTATGTTAACTTGTGCCACAGAACTACAGCCATGCACATGGGGTGTCACTGTGTTGCCATAGCAACGACTACTTTCCTTTCTGCCAGGCTAGAGGGAAGAAGTAGCCCCATTCCCATCAATTACCCCCCACCTTCAATCAAGGTGCCTTCCACAGCTGAGAGTGAGACTTAATTAGTAGTGACACTCGATAGTTAGAGCTGGGGGCCCGTTCCTCCCGATCACGCCCCTCCAGGTGTCACTGTCGTTTCCCACGTGGGCGTTGAAGTCTCCCAGTAGAATGATGGAATCCCCGGGAGGGGTGCTTTCTAACACCCTCCCCAGGGATGCTAAGAAGGCCTGGTACTCTGTACTGCCGTTCAGCCCATAGGCCGAAACAACTGTCAGAGTCCTTCCCTCAACCCGAAGGCGAAGGGATGCGACCCTCTCGTCTACAGGGGTGAACTCCAACACGAGACGGCTGAGCTGGGGGGAGACAAGCAGCCCCACCCCCGCCCTCCGCCTCTCCCCGCGGGTCACTCCATAGCGTGATCGGGAGGAACGGGCCCCCAGCTCTGAACCCGAGTGGTGTCTCATTATTGGACTTCTTTGCAAGTCACGGATTGTCCATAATGAACACCATGTTCAGGCATAAGTATGTCCATCGATGCACTTGGCACCAGTACACCCTAGGCCGAAGGTCGATGATCGACTTTGTAGTCGTATCTTCTGATCTTCGGCCGCATGTCCTGGACACTCGGGTGAAGAGAGGGGCGGAGCTGTCCACCGACCACCACCTGGTGGTGAGCTGGATACGCTGGAAGAGGAGGAAGCCTGAAAGAGTCGGGAGGCCCAAACGTGTAGTGAGGGTCTGCTGGGAACGTCTAGTGGAACCCTCGGTCAGGGACGTGTTCAACTCCCACCTCCGGGAGAGCTTCTCTCAGGTTCCGAGGGAGGTTGGAGACATGGAGTCCGAATGGGCTGTGGTCTCTGCCTCTATTGTCGATGCAGCTGCCCGTAGCTGTGGCCGTAAGGTTTGCGGTGCCTGTCGTGGTGGCAATCCCCGAACCCGGTGGTGGACACCGATAGTAAGGGATGCTGTCAAGCTGAAGAAGGAGTCCTATCGAGCTTGGCTGGCTTGTGGGACTCCTGAAGCAGCAAGCCCGAACCGTGAGGCCAAGCGTGTCACGGCCCGGGCGGTTGCAGAGGCAAAATCTCGGGCCTGGGAGGAGTTCGGAGAGGCCATGGAAAAAGACTATCGGTTGGCCTCAAAGCGATTCTGGCAAACCGTCCGTTGCCTCCGGAGGGGAAAGCAGTGCTTCGCTAACACTGTTTTCAGTGGGAGTGGGGAGCTGTTCTTGAAGGAGGATATTGTCGGGCGGTGGAAGGAATACTTTGAGGATCTCCTCAACCCGAGGGACACGCCTTCCATGGGGGAAGAAGAGACGGGGTGCTTAGGGGTGGATTCATTTTTCACCCAGGCCGAAGTCACCGAGGTGGTCAAAAAACTCGACGGTGGCAAGGCTTCGGGGGTGGACAAGATCCGTCCTGAGTATCTTAGAGCTCTGGATGTTGTCGGGCTCTCATGGTTGACACGTCTCTTCAACATCGCGTGGAGGTCGGGGACAGTTCCCCTGGATTGGCAGACTGGGGTGGTGGTTCCCCTCCACAAGAAGGGGGACCGGAGGGTCACTTCTCAGCCTCCCCGGAAAGGCCTATGCCAGGGTGCTGGAGGGGAGAATCCGACTGATTGTCGAACCTCGGCTGGAGGAGGAGCAGTGTGGTTTTCGTCCTGGCCGTGGAACAGTGGACGAGCTCTACACCCTCTGCAGGGTGCTTGAGGGTTCATGGGAGTTGGCCCAAACAGTCCACATGTGTTTTGTGGACTTGGAGAAGGCATTCGACCGTGTCCCTCGTGCTGCCCTGTGGGGGGTGCTCCAGGAGTATGGAGTCGGGGGCCCTTTATTAGGGGCCATCCGTTCTCTGTACAAGCGGAGCAGGAGTCTGGTTTGCATTGCCGGCACTAAGTCGGACCTGTTCCCAGTGCATGTTGGACTCCGACAGGGCTGCCCTCTGTCACCGGTCCTGTTCATAACTTTTATGGACAGGATTTCTAGGTGCAGCCAAGGTCTGGTTTGGGGAACAGCGGATCTCGTCCCTGCTTTTTGCGGATGACGTAGTTCTGCTGGCTCCCTCCTGCCAAGACCTACAGCGCGCGCTGGGGCGGTTCGCAGCCGAGTGTGAAGCGGCCGGGATGAGAATCAGCTCCTCCAAGTCCGAGGCCATGGTTCTCGACCGGAAAAAGGTGGCTTGTCCCCTTCAGGTTGGAGGAGAGTCCTTGCCTCAAGTGGAGGAGTTCAAGTATCTTGGGGTCCTGTTCACGAGTGAGGGAAGAATGGAGCGGGAGATCGATAGACGGATCGGTGCGACTGCTGCAATAATGCGGACGCTGCACCGGTCTGTCGTGGTGAAGAGAGAGCTGAGCGAAAAGGCAAAGCTCTCAATTTACCGGTCGGTCTACGTTCCTACCCTCACCTATGGTCATGAAATTTGGATCATGACCGAAAGAACGAGATCCCGGATACAAGCGGCTGAAATGAGCTTTCTCCGCAGGGTGGCTGGGCTTTCCCTTAGAGATAGGGTGAGGAGCTCGGTCATTCGGGAGAGGCTCAGTGTAGAGCCGGTTCTCCTCCACATCGAGAGGAGTCAGTTGAGGTGGCTCGGACATCTTCTTCGGATGCCCCCTGGACGCCTCCCTCGGGAGGTGTTCCAGGCACGTCTCACCGGGAGGAGACGTTCTCACCTGCTCATTCCTGCTCTACTGCTTCATAATCTGCTCCTAGAGATGTTTTCCATCCATACAGTCCAGAAACAAGCTCCATCTTCTTTTAATAGCAGGTAGAAAACCCAGTACAGCCTTTTTCTCCTGTCAGCTAACAGTTAAAATAAAAAATTAATTAAATTTACTATTTTTTACCGTATGTTGCAGTGATTCCTCTATTCTCTGACCAATAGCTTGATTTTTAGTTTCTTCTCTAACAGACCCGTCAGCAAGAAGTCCTCTTAGTCCATCTTTTATCTTCCAGGATCCAGTTAGGAAAAAAAGAAAAGCATCCACTTCTCCCTGTTGATCTTTCTAATTCAATCTGGGTTCATTGTAAAATACGAATAAAAAAAAAGCATTTTAAGTAAAACTATTAAAAGTCTTTTTCAATTTCTTCTTCATGTGAAACAAAAATCTACCAGAAGCAGAGAAGCTGTGAGTCTGTTAATCAGGAGGAAGAGGAGCTGAGAGCTTCAGGGAGGAGCTGAGCTGTTACTGAACTATAGAAGAGACACAAACTTCCACATTCAACACAGTTCAAACATTAACTCTGATCATCATGGACTATTATGGACTTTCTCTGCTGGTCGCCTCACTGCTAACAGGTCAGATTCTACATGTTTCAAATGTTTTTGTTCTGAAATATCAGAAATGTTTCTGAATCAAAAACTAAAACTCCTTTTTCTTCAGGAATCCGCTGTGAAGGACTGAGTGCGGTTAAAACAGAGATCCCCAGCTTAGAGGGCAGCTCTGTCACTCTGTCCTATAATTACCCCAACCTGCGAACTGGAGATTATTTCTTCTGGTACCGTCAGTATCCGGGAGAAGCTCCAGAGCTTCTGATCTCTCACTCTGCTTCAGGGCGTGAAATAATTAAAAATGTTCCTAAACTCAAGATTGAAGTGAACAAACCCCAGATGGACCTGCTGATCTCCTCTGCTGCAGTGACAGACTCTGCTGTGTACTACTGTGCTGTGAAGCCCACAGTGACAGGAAACACCAGAACTCTGTACAAGAACCTGCAATACTCCACAACATCCACTAGAGGGCCTCACACATTGTTAAACCACTGATTCACGGGGCTGATGAAAGAGATCCTCTCACTACAGCCATGAGTTTTGAGAATGACACAAATATTATATTTCCAGATGATCTGCTGCCCTCTGGTTTTCATGTGTGTATGTCAGATGTTGTCATCACATACAAAAATAAAATAGCAACCATTTTATGAGTAACAAAAGCTTTTAATGACAGTTAGAATGAGTTAATGCAGCAAGTCAATATTTGCAGTGTTGACCCCTTTTCTTCAGGACCTCTGCAATTCTCCCTGTAATGCTCTCAATCAACTTCTGGACCAAATCCTGACTGATAGCGTCCATTCTTGAACAATCAATGCTTGCATTTTGTCAGGTTTTCGTTTTCCTAGGTTTTCGTTTGTCCACCCGTCTCTTGATGATTGACCACAAGTTTTCAATGGGATTAAGATCAGGGGAGTTTCCAGGCCATGGACCCTAAATCTCTATGTTTTGTTCCCTGAGCCAGTTAGATATAACCTTTGCTTTATGGCAAGGTGCTCCATCATGCTGGAAAAGGCATTGTTCATCACCAAACTGCTCTCGGATGGTTGGGATAAGTTGCTCTCGGAGGACATTCTGGTACCATTCTTTATTCATGGCTGTGTTTTTAGGTAAGACTGTCAGAGAGCCGACTCCCTTGGCTGAGAAGCAACCCCACACATGAATGGTTTCAGTATGCTTTACAGTTGGCATGAGACCAGACTGGTGGTAGCGCTCACCTCGTCTTCTCCCAACAAGCTGTTTTCCAGATGTCCCAAACAATGGGAAAGGGGATTGATCAGAGAAAATGACTTTCCCCCAGTCCTCAGCAGTGCACTCCCTGTACCTTTAGCAGAAGATCAGTCTGCTTCGATGTTTTTCCTGGAGAGAAGTGGCTTCTTTGATGCTGAGAAACTAGTCTATGCATTTGTTACTTCAAGGCTGGACTATTGTAATTCTTTACTATCAGGAAGTCCACAAACTGTAGTTAAAAGCCTTCAGCTGATCCAAAATGCTGCAGCCAGAGTTCTGATGAAAATGAAAATGGTTATTTTGTGTGTTGAGACATCAGGACACAGTGTCAATCAAAGTTCAGGGAAAATATTTTGGTCTAAAATGTGTTGTTAAGATCTTGGTGTTGTTGACTTGCTTGGTAACTAATTTCATTCACCTCTCTAATTCTGCCCGCTTTCTCAACAAGATTCCCTTCGCTTCTTGTTGGCATCTTATCTCATTCTTTGGGCATGGACTGAACTTTTAAACCAGCTTAGTGAATCATGTTCACGTCAGATTATCATGGTCACTAACCTGTGTATCCTTTCTACCGAGGTTCCTGCAATAGGCGCCCTAGATGCTGCCACTGCAGATCTACTGTTCACATTTAAATATAATATCCACACACATTGAAGGTTATTTTTTTATGAACGTTTTCTGATTTTACACCGAAACATAGAAATCCCACATATGCACAACTCCCCTTATATTTTTTATGGTCTCTCTCTGGACCCCGAGGGAAGCATTTGGACGCTGGGCTTCTGGGCTCACGGAGGTGGTGCATGGTGCGTGTTTTGAAGCCGCTTGTGGAGAAATGTCCTGGGCCGTGAGTCGCGAGGAAACAGGAAGCCATTCTTGTGGGATGGAAGAGGGAAATAGTGAAAACGAAGAAGATTGGAAGAGGGTAGCGTCAAAAAATGAGAAAAAGCGGAAAAAGCAGAGATCAATTGAAGGGGAGTCCAGTTCAGAACATGTGATGATCAATCCATATATTCCACAGGAACACAAAATGATTAGAAAGTCATATTAAAACTAGTTAATCAGGCAAACTCTTTTACAGATTGGAATCTGGTTCAGTTAACAAAATCAATAAATAAACTAGTAGGAGAAGTGCCAGAATCCTGTATGGTGGAGACCTGTTAATAAACTGCAGAGACAGCCACAACAAGACAAAGCCATACGGATTTTCAAGATTGAGGGGAAGAGAGTTCAGTGCAGCTTGGTGGAGAACAAAAAGATTAGCAGGGGAGTCATTGGAGGAGTTCCTCTAAAAGTTTCTGAAAAAGAGCTTCTAGAAAACATAGATGGAGCAAAAGTAAAAGAAGTTAAAAGGTTAAAAACAACAAGAAAGGTGTGACAGATTATCTATGTTAATTAAATTTGAAGAAGAGCAATTACCCAGCAAAGTTTTCATTAAATATATGAGGTACAATGTCAAAAGTTACAATCCTCCACCTTTGAGATGCTTCAAATGACGAAAATTCGGACATATAGCAGCAGTATGCAAAGGAAAACTGTGATGTTGAAGGCCTGCTGGAGACCACGAATACGGAAAATGTAAGAAAGAAGCTAAAATGTGACTAGGTATTTATTATGTTGGGTTAAGTTAAGCAGTTTGGATAATACTATAATTTATTTATTTTTTCCTTTCTGGGAGTGAGTCTTGTTTCCTGTTTCCTTGCTTAACTCCATATCAGTTGGTGGCGGTAATGCACTTTTAACTAGTTTGCCAACCACCATAAAACTTCTCAGGAGAAATAAGAAGAGAAGCATTTGTCCAAACCCCCTGGAGAAAACAAAGAATCAACAGGTAAGTCACTTTCTTAGCAACAAAGTTATTTTGCGCTCACTTCCAACAGACCAACATTTGCTAAAGTTTCTAAACAGTTAACATTGCTTGCTTTTAATATCAATTCTCTATTCCACAGAAAACCAGCCCAATTGTTAATGGAGAGCAGCTGTGGAGAGCCCGGAACAAAAGGCAACATGCTAATTACTTAAATGCACAATAAATATTCAATAAATATTTTAAAACCATGTGTTCAAACTGTTCTTTGTGTGCAAATCTATGCTTAAAGTGCAATGCAAGATAAAGTGTCCTAGTGCTAACCAAACTAGCTTTTAATAAAGTGCAAAGGCCCCTTTAAAGTGCTACAAGCTATTTGCATAAAAATCAATTTCCATAAAAATAGTCCCAGTAATGAAGACCTCTTCATTACAAATTTGTCGAATGATTTACTTAAACATAAATCATTTTTAGTTAATTGATTCTTCTTTTAGTGAGCTAGTATTGAGCAGTCATGAGGATTCCACTGAATAATTTTTGGTGATAGTTTGATAATCAGAATGTAATGAGCATATGAGCATATGTTCTTAAGGCTCCCACCTCCACTCAATATTTGAACATCCTGAAAACTACAAAAAATTATTAAAATGGTCTGATTTGCAGAAAGTTGGTTTTGAAATTTTAACCGTCATGACTGAACCTTGGTCATTCTGGAGATCTGGACCTTGAGCCTTACCTTTCCATGATGGCTTCCTCTTCTAATGTGAAGCCCCAGGCAGCTCCATGGAAAGAGAACGATATCCTGTGGGTTGTGAGGTGGACGCTCACCTTTGTCCTTTAGAGTGGGGGGGGGTCACCATGTACTGGTGGAGTGCATAACTTGTTAGTAAAATAATCTGATTTTTTTTAGATTGTTTTTTTTTTGTGTGTTTTCTTTCCCATTTGAGTTCCGTTACAATTTTTAATGATGTGTATAATATCTTTTGTAAGGGGTTTCTAGCATAAAATGTCTTAGAAGAGAACAATATTTGAAGGTAAACAGTTTATCTGTCCTTTTATTGAAAAATCATAGATTTTCTACAGTTTTTGGTTTTCATCTGGTTGGAAGTTGTGTCTAAGCAATCTTTTGGTTAAAGCCACCAATCTACTTTTGTAATGTTTTTACTCAATCTATATTGGTGAAAGGGCAAAACAATACAAATTGGTCATATTGGTCAAAATGAGGGTTAAGTAGTGTAGCTTCTTTTAAAAGCATCAACCATTGGAATATAAGGCAAAGTCTTACAGCTGATGCCACTTGCAAAAGCAACTGTTATTCTGAAAACATTAGTACTAAGTACTAATATCACAAGAGTAACCATCAGACTCTGATCATTACATTGTTGAATCTAAGCAAAATAATTTTAACCAACTAGATTGGATGGCTTTACAACCAATCTATTCTTGGAATCTATCCAAACTCTATCCAACTGACACCAAATCTGCTACAAACTCGCCCACATCATGACTGAATACTGAGGCTGTTTAAATGCCTGTCTAAGTTTGCAGCAAGCTGAAAGACTTCCTGAAGAAGCCACATTGTATGGCGGTATTGAAGCTTCGAACGTCATTGATTTTTGCCGCTTCACTAAATAAAGCAAGCCTCAATAGGCGCTTCTTAGAAACTCCCCCTCCACCACTCCACACACACCTCGAAGCCTTGGCTCATCTCATAACATCACTACTTTAAACCTTCATAATGCTGTTCTTCAACCTACTATTATATCTCAAGTTTTAAAACAAAATAATGAAAGGATAAAACAGATTCAAGTATGTTAGAAATCATTGGTAATTATCATACTCTGGGATATGACACGTTTTACCATAAGATTTGACTTGTAGTACTTTGACAGAAGCCAGTAACATAGTGAGAACTGATGTGAAAATCTTTTTTTAACTTTCTTTTGTGATCATTTTTATAGATTGTTCTCCCCCTTTGGTTTTGTGCTGTCGTGAGATTTAAGATGCTTTTATGGAGGCTCTGATTCTGTCAAGTTATTCATTCTTTAATCTTGGAGAACCACTGGGGAACCGAATTTGCATCTCTTTCCTGACCTGTTTTCTGTGCTGCAATGCATTGCTACATCTTATTCTGCACTTTCATCTAGATTTCAAATTGAGTGGAGGTTTGAAGAGGACCCAAATGCAAAAACGGAAGCTGAGGTGGTTTCTAGCAGGTTTAATGATGAAAAGGTGGCAACTTAAGCAAATATCCAAAAAGCAACAAAATAGAGAATTACCAAAATACTGAGGGACATCAGGGAAAAAACACACAAGGAGAAATAGAAAGGAACTGTCAAACAGTAACTGAAGAGGAGGAGTATAAATGGGAAACTGAACAAAAACCAGCCTAGTTAGCAGATTGGGAGCAGGTATGGACAGAAGAATCTAGAAGGGAGCTAGGAGAAAGAAGACTGACACAAGAGGGCGACACAGGGTAAACAAGAAATACAAAAGAATTCAGAAACAGCCAAAAAACATCACAAAATGGGAATGACACCAATTAAACTAGAAAACACAGATTAACATGAATCAGAGTGAAACTGAAAACCCAAAAATAAAACTTATACAGAACAAAAAAGTTTTGAATCTTGACACAAGTGAAAACTGTGTGATGTTGTTCTTCCAAATCTGGAGAACTGCAGCCCTCTAAAATAAACCTCTCTCAAGTGAAAGTAATATTCTATGGGTGTTTGATGTTCTTTTTTTGAAAAGTAAAAATGCCTCAAGCATTGCTAAATCCTGACGTCTGTGAACCAAATATTCTTCTCTAAAGGTTTGACAAAGTGCTAAATGATTTTCTCTTACTTTCACAGGAAGGAATTTAGGACAACTATTAGCTGTTGTTTTCCAAATTAGCTTCAATTTCTTACGAGAAGTAGAAAATGGCAAGTCAAGACAGTGCTCAACTTCTTGCAGATTATCTGTAATTTTTGGCCAAGAATTCATTTTGCTGATTCTATTCTCGTTTGATTGACCTGCCAATCAGGATGTTAGTTTTACTTATAAAATGGTGGGGACCTTTGTGCCTTCCTTTTATGATCAACAGAGGACAGAAAGATCCATCCGTCTCTCTTCACAACTGCAATCATCCCACTGACTGAGTCCCAGCGTAAGAATGAAGGAAACAGTAAAATGTTTTCTCTGACTCCTCCCCCCACTGCTGGGCTCAGCCAATGAGATGGTTTGTGTTTGCTGCACTAAAAGCAGCTTGATGTTGAGGAGAAGGTCTGTGCACCAGAGAAGCTTCTTAGTCTTTATTCTGCTGCAGTGGAACAACTTTGTTCCTCTGCTGTCTGACTCTACCTGAAAACATGTTACTTTACTTCTTGCTGCTTTTCTCTCTCTGCATAGGTGAGTGTCAGAACACAGAGAAAAGCTTTGTGCCGATTTTCTCTATGAACCTTACTGTATCTTGATCATATGTGGAACTCAGAGTGAAGAACCTCTGCTGAGTCTCTTCAAGTTTAAATCTCCTGCAGACTAACTGACATTAATGACTCCTTTTACAGCCACGGGCTCCATGAACACCATCAAACAGGAACAGAGGGAACAAGCTGTTTCAGAGGGAAGAAGCACCAGTTTGAGCTGTGAATATACTGGTTCTATCTACAATATCCAGTGGTACCAACAGCAGCAGGGATCCAGACCAGAGTTCTTGCTCTACATCACAGAGGCTGGAGAGATTCATCCAGTTAGGTCTGATTTCTCTGCCAAAATCAACAAAATGTCGAAACAAGTGGACCTGCTGATCTCCTCTGCTGCAGTGACAGACTCTGCTGTGTACTACTGTGCTGTGAGGCCCACAGTGACAGGAAACACCAGAACTCTGTACAAGAACCTGCAATACTCCACAACATCCACTGGAGGGCCTCACACAATGTTCCTCCTCTATGGTTTGTTAGGATTCAGTCTGATTGTTTGTGCAGCTGAGAATAAAGCAGACATCAGAGTGTTTGCTGCATCATTGAACTCTATGATGAGAAGGTTTGGATCATAAAGGAGGGATGATGGAGGCTCCAGGTTGGAGATGCAGCCTCTGCAGGATATCAGCACCATGGACAGGGTGCTCTTCCACCATCTAGATGTGTTTCAGTATAGTTCTGCTGATTTTCTGCATAGAGTTTTATGTACATCTTGTCGACAGATAGCTCTACTTTGAAACTATTTTCTAAAAACTTATCAAAATAATATTTTTATCTTTTTGATTCCTTTCCTGAAAACTTTATGACTTTAAAACTTTATGTTTACTGTTTCTGTTATTTGATCAAATCTTCAGTCTTTTCCAGTGTTGAGAATGCAACTATACTAATAACTACTTTCCTGTTATGTTCATATTTATCTTTAGGTCATTTTTCAAATATTAAATGTTTACTAACAGATATATAAAAAGTATTTATTCAGCCACTGATTGTGCCAGTCTTCCTACTTGATATAATGAGAGACGTCTGTAATTTCCATCACAGGTACACTTTAACTACGAGAGACAAAATGAGAGAAAAAAATAAATAACATTGTAGGATTTTTAAAGAATTTATTTGTGAATTATTGTGGAAAATAAGTGTTTGATCAATAACTAAAGTTCAACTCAATACTTTGTAACATAACCTTTTTTGGCAATGACAGAGGTTAAACTTTCCCTGTAAGTCTTTACCAGGATTGCGCTCACTTAACTGGTATTTTGGCCCATTCTTCCATGCACTCCTCTAGTCTAGTGATGTTTTGGGGCTGTTGCTGGGCAACACGGACACTCATTGAGGTCTGGAGACTGGCCAGGCCACTCCAGGAACTTGAAATGCTTCTAAAGGAGCCACCCCTTTGTTGCCATGTTTCCATCTTCAAGGCTCTCACTGATGGAAGGAGGTTTTTGACTTAAAATCTTACGGCCTTGTTCATTCCTCCCTCAAAAAGGATTGGTTTTCCTGCCCCTTTTTCAGAAAAACAGCCCCAAAGCATGATGCTTCCTCCCCCATGCTTTACAGTAGGTATGCTGTTCTTGGGATGCAACTCTGCATTCTTCTTTCTTCAAAGATGAAGAGTTGGTTTTTTAGCAAGACATATATTTTGGTGTCATCTGACCACATGGTCTTCTTCTGGATCATCTGTAAGCACTAAGTTGTTAGTTCAGTGCTACAATAGGTCCTTAAACAATTAGAGGCAGCTAACGAGTCAGAACCCAGGGAACAGGACAGATCAGGTTAAAATGCAATGTTTTTATTCTCATAGAAACCAGTTTCTTAAAAAGCTAAAAATACAACAGAAAGTTTTTTTTTAAGTAATCTAAAATCAGTAAAAAAAAAAAAAACTAAAAATGGCAGGCATTCAGTCCAGGGTAATAGTGTCCTTAATTTTGATGTTAAATATACATCAAGGGCTGGAATCACAGCAGAGTCCACAAAGAAAGTCAATTGCTTAGTTCCACCCCGCAGCCGTCTCAAGGTTGGTCCAGCCACACCGCGTCCTTACTGTGGTCCGCCCCAAGCGCCTCCCGCTCGCCACTGGACTCCTGCAAATATAAACACACGCTGGCCAGAAGTGTTGCTTGTGAAACCAACTGGTCTTTACTGCGACCCTCATGATGTGACAAAACCCTGTAGATGCCAGTGGAAAACAGTTACTCACAGATGCAGGCAGAGTTTCACCTCTGCCCTGCTGCCAATCCAACGCCTTGTTTTCCACTGCACCCTGTTCCTGCTGCAGATATGGTCCACGTTGTTCCAATCAGTATGCTTATACCTGGCGGTTGCTTAGCCTTTCCTCCCACCACGCCTGGCTGTTATGGCCTGCTTCTTCCCCTCCTGTAGTGAGTTCTTCAGCCTTTAAGTGTTCTGCCGGCTTCGTTGGTAAGGTCTGTGAAACAGATGTTAGGCTGTGTTGGGATCTGGAGCTGTACCACCTGTCTCCAGCAGAGTTCGCTGTGGATCCTCCTGAGCTGAGCCTTCGACACACCTGAAACCCATCTCATCATCAGGAGGATCCTCCACCATATAAGCAGCCCTCAGACCTCGCATCAACGCCGCAGTGTTTATCCAGTTTGGTTAGCACCTGAGCCTCACTTCCTCTGTGAAATCTTTGTTGCCTCTAGTCTCCTAGCTGGAAACTAATTACCTTTTGTCTCTGCCTACAGGAAACCTGTTTCAGTCCTGTAAGCTCTGGATGAGCTTAACCTGTCGAGCCTGCCCTCAGAGCCAAACCTGAAGAACCTTCTCTGGATTTCAAATGCTGCTCTGGACTAAGAGCTGGAAAACCAAGGTCTGTCCTATCGTTAGATGCAAGACGCTGAAGCTGAAACTGAACTCTGCAGAATCAAACAGTCTCTGGAACCAACAGTGCCTCTCTCAAAGCCAAACCCGGATTCTTCAAGGTAGATCTCTGAAGATAACATTTCCACATTCACCAGCTACGTGGCTAACTGAACTATCTCCCTTCCAGTTGCCTGTGAACCAGATCCCCAGAAGTGAACCAGTTCCTGACTCTTTCATTGTACCATTGTTCAATAAACATTGTTAAACTTTTACTCCAGTTTCCGTCTCCGTGGTGTTCTGCATATTGGGTCTTCCTGAACCAATCATGACAGGCTGCTTCCAGGCACACCCACAGCTCCACAGGTGCCCATCATCATGTAATTTGTCCTCTCAGAGTCCACAGTGGATCAAAACAACACAACAATAAAAGCATGCAATAAAACAAGAGAAATCATGCACACATTTACATAATCACACTATCAAAATAAAACTAATTTCCACTGTGTGACACATCCATCTGCTCTCTGGCAAACTTCAGGCGGGTCTGGACATGTACTGGCTAGAGCAGGGGGACACGTCCAGTGCTGCAGGATTTGCGTCCCTCTCTGTGTAGGATGTTACTTATGGTAGCCTTTGTTACTTTGTTGCCAGCTCCCTGCAGGTCCTTCATCAGGTCCCTCTGTGTAGTTCTTGTATTGTTGCTCACTGTCATTTTGACCCCACAGGATGAGATCTTACGTGGAGCCTCAGATCGAGGGAGATTATCTCTGGTCTTGTATGTCTTCCATTTTCTTACAATTGCTTCCACAGTTGATTTTTTCACACCAAACTGCTTGCCTTTTGCAGATTCACTCTTCCCACCCTGGTGCAGGTCTAGAATGTTCTTCCTGGTGTTCTTCGACAATTCTTTGGTTATGGTCATGGTTGAATTTGTAATGTCTGCTTGAGGCTGTGGACAGGTGTCTTTTATACAGATAACGGGTTCAAATAGGTGCCAATAATACAGGTAACGAGTGAAAGACAAAAGATCTTCTTAAAGAAGTTACAAGTGTGCGAGAGCCAGAAATCTTGCTGGTTTGTGGGTGACCAAATACTTATTTTCCACCATAATTTACAAACAAAGTCTTTCAAAACGTGATTTCCTTGACTTTTTTTTTGTCTCTCATAGTTGAAGTATACCTACAATGAAAATTAAAGACCTATCTCATTATTCTAAGTAGAGAACTTGAACAATCAGTGGCTTACTAAATACTTTTTGTCCCTACTGTATATAACCAACTAAATATTTAAACTTTTTTATATTTTTTTATGAATAACAAGAGTTATCCCTAACTAGTCTGAAAGTAGAAACAGTCCAAGATCAAAGCAAAAATCACCCCCACTGTCAGACGAATTCTAGAAGATAGAACAGATATTGTGAGGAAGATGATGTCTATTAATCTCTCTGAAATTGAGCTTAAAGCTGGAAAAACAGATGCCTTTGAAGAATCAGTTGTCTGACCCATTAACAAGCTGCTGGACGCCTTTTCTTGCACTGCTAAACTCCATCTTCTAGCTCCACTAGAGGGCGACATCATCCAGTAGGCGGAGCTCTCCTTGTGCTCTGTGTTCCAGCATTGTGTCAATAATAAGTGTTGCTGTGAAGAGAACAATAGTCAGACTGAATGTTGAACATCAGCTAGTTTCTCCTGCTGATTTAAACCTTGTTGGACAGATGGAACATTGGCTGTGGATTATTCTAGCTGCTCTTTTCTTTGGTAAGATAGAAAGCTCAACATGTTTCCTCTTCAAACACTTGAACACATTACTGAGCTCTACATGAAGAGCTTTAATGTTCATTCTACAGAAAATCAGAGCAGATCATTTCTGCTGCCATTTGTTACCTTGTAGAAACACCTGATATGGTTCAAAGTGACAATGATCAGAGAAAATGACATCTATTCTACATGGAATAGAAGTCTTTAAAGCTGCTGATTGTTCTCCTTTAATCAATCATCTTTATTGATTCATCTCTTCCTCTGCATGTTCTGTTCTTCCTCAGAGTGTAAAGGAGACTCAGTGACGCAGACAGAAGGACATGTTGCTGCTGCTGAAGGAGAATCTGTGACTCTGGGATGTTTTTTCAAAGCCAGTGGTTCAGATGATACTGTGTTCTGGTACAAACAAGAAGAAAACAGCTTCCCAAAGTACATGCTGAAAGAATACTATCAGAATATTGAAAAAGCTCCAGAGTTCAATAAAGACAGATTTAGAGCAAAGGTGGAGGACTCAACATTCAATCTGACGATCCAGGATCTCCGTCTGTCAGAATCTGCTGTGTACTACTGTGCTCTGCAGCCCACAGTGACAGGAAACACCAGAACTCTGTAAAAGAACCTGCAGAGGACATTAAAACATTTTGATGCTGTGTGAAAATTTTATGCTGCTAAACTTCATCATCGTGACACAAGTTTCAAGGTTGTTATATACCCCATGCAAAAATAAATATATATATATATATATATATATATATATATATATATATATATATATTTTTTTTTTTTTTGCTCTCACAGTTGCAAGAACAAAATGACATAATTTTGTTTCTGCATTTTCTTATTTGGGCAGCATGTCTGAGAACAGTGGTGCGATTGATCAGTATTTTGGATGAGCTTTAGAAAAGCATACAGGATTTTTTTCCCTATTGGAAATTTCCCCCAATATAAAATAGAAACCTGTGAAACATGTAAAAACATCCCAAAGTCACGGTTAGAACCACGCAAAAACAAAAAACTGTTAATCCAGACCAGAGGCCTGTACAATGAAGCAGGATTACTGCATTAGCGAGACAACTTCAGGAGTAACCCTGACTTTCCTGGTAGCAGGAAGCTGTATCCATACTTAGTGAGGCTAGTCACCATGGTAGTGTACTCTGAACGGCTAACCTGCTCTGGGTCAGGCTAGCTTTCTGGATTCATCTGAATCCTTTAAAAAAAAAGTTAATCCATCATCCACTAAGATTCTCAAGAAACAATGACTTGTCTTTTATTGAAGACCTGATTTAATTCAGAGGAAAAAATACCTTTAAAATAAAATGGATCAAGAAGTCTTTTAAAAACCAAACTCAATCAGGACCTTTAATTTACATGGTTTGTCTCACCTTGGCAGCCCAGAGTTTCTTCTCCTCTTTAACTATAGTAATCCAAACATACCCACTAAACTCTCCAACTTCCACCAACAGGTAATTTTATCATGGTCCCTTTTGTTTAAAACATAACTTTTCTCTGCAAAGATGTTTCATTTGGAACAATTCCAAAATATATTGTTCAACAACAGGTCAATATTCTTTCACAAATGGATTGACTATGGTATTGTCCAGTTAATCAACTGTTTATTTTAAAATGCTTTGAGATGACATATGTTGTGAATTAGTGCTATATAAATAAAGTGAATTGAATTGAATTATTAAATAACAGATGTCATCCTTGTAGTTGTAGTTACCGGAGATGTCCCGTGCTACTGTGAGTTATAAAATTAACCCCCTTGCTAATCGCCTCTGAATATTGCATCGGATTGATCCAAATCTCTTTGAGTTGCTGTTAGACCAATTGACTGGACTGAAGACGGGTCTGTAGAAACCAGACCGAGCTGAAGGCCTCCACTCCACCGAACCAAAACAGTAACCTCCTCTTCCCCCCTCCTTTCCATCTGATGCTTAATAAGTGCTCTGCTTGGGAAAACTAGGTAGAATAGATAGTCGTTTGGTTGGTTCAGTTGGACCCGACTGGAACCAGAACCCCTGGCG
Organism: Cyprinodon diabolis; assembly: GCA_030533445.1. Taxonomy (NCBI): domain Eukaryota; kingdom Metazoa; phylum Chordata; class Actinopteri; order Cyprinodontiformes; family Cyprinodontidae; genus Cyprinodon; species Cyprinodon diabolis. The sequence goes on along the minus strand of CM060067.1, from coordinate 45,394,688 downwards.
GTCAGCTAAGCTAACGGGTCTTTCAGTCTCATCATAGTTTCATGCATTCCTGAGTCATTATTCATTTTTCACCATAAACTGAATAAAACTTTACTGTTTTGACCGCAGTTAACATTTCTAGGTCAGGGTTTTTCCACATTTATCTTCTGCTATTATAACGGACACTTTTAAAAGCATTAAGCCTTAAACTTCCAACATCCCTCAGACTTTGAACAGACGTTTAAACCCCTCTTCTCCTTTTATTTCTTTAATTTTGCTTATTTTCAGTAGTGTGCATTGTTTTGCTTGGTTATTAGATATAATACGGTGTGATTATTAGTTAATAAAGGTACCGTTGTATTTTAACCTGTGGTCTTTTGTGTTTGTTTCATCCAGTGAACGATTTATCTCTCAGGTCTAAATTACTAAATTGGTTACAGACAACTAGATTTGTAACAGCCAGATTCAGGAGTCCAACCTTTTAGGTAAGAGGCTAAAACCCTGGTCAGTAGGAAAATTATATTTATAATAGTTCAACTGATTATAAATAACTAGTTTTCCCTTTAATTTGAATTACCAATTAATTAGCTATAACTTCCATTTCTAGTAATTTAATATAATCTTCTGGTAAACTAACAACAACGGCTATGTTATATCATGCAATGAGCTAATTCATGTCCATTGTCGGGGATGCTGAGTGGCTCAGGAATCGTGCAGTCTGTTGAGCTGTCCATCCAGTTCCTTGATGTAGATGATGCTGTGAATGAGATCATAATCTTCAGGTCATTTTCCTGTATACAGTATAATAGAAGGATGTTATGCCATTGCAGAGGAGTCAGTAGCTGGATATCTGTGAAATGTCCTTTTCATCACTTTATGAAAGTTTTTTGCTTTATTTTTATCTTTTCGCAAGTCCTCTTCACTCCAATGGGTGACATCTGGTGGATGAGATGTGTTTAATATGCAGTACAGTTATAAGACACGCAAGGCTGTTTTAAATGTCACTGATATGTAACTTGCAGATTTACACAGTAAACAATCCATTACCATGCTTTATGGTGTTTTTTTAATCCAGCATGAGTTTGAAATTTCATTGAGACTCGCTGTTTCCTCTTTGTATTTCTGAAAGGTGAGTTTTTGTTCCTCACAGGTGAAATATGGCGCTCTCCTTTCTGTGCTCAGGATTGTGATTGGTCTGCTGTCTTAAACCCGCCCCTTTATACATGCGCATTCACAAATTAATGATTAGTCAAAGCTGGGACGAGTTAGCTTGTTTACAGTAGCAGCTGTTCAAAATAGCCCTTCCCAGTTAAAAGCCGGTAGAATGGCAGCCAACTTCCAGCTACTGGAGTGACCACCTCCTTCTCCTGATGGTGAATATTATTTTACTCTGACTCCACCCTTTACTGAATTACAGGGTCTGACCTGGAGATGACGCTTCTCTTTAGATCTTAATGTCCACATATCATGACAGAAAGACTATTTCTAATTCCTTTTTCCTCTTTTAAAAGGAATTGTAGGGGACCAGCCAAGGGCCAGCAAAGGGCCCATCAAGGAAAGTGATGAAATTTTGAATAGCTACTGCTGTATAAGCAGCTTGGTGGTACCGCTGATCCTGTCCTTGTTGCTGACTGGTCAAACTGGATTGGCTGGGAGTAATCCCATTAAATTGAACTTGCTTGATGGTACGGTTCTCTGTTCTAATAACATTAGTTTACAGGTGAGTTAAGTCAGGTGACCAGACCTTAGACCCCTGATGCTGACATCTGGTATAAAACATATTCCATGTTTGGTCATTCTTTAACACAATGAGCAGCAACCGAGGTACTACAGTAAGTCTGTTAATATATTTCTCACTAATAATAACCCCAAACAATAAATATGAAAAATTAGAATCACTGCAGGGGAAAATTTTCTTTCTTTAATTTGAAAATGTATCATGTTGTGGATTTTGAGAACCCTGCAGTGATACTTAATTTAGAATCTATAACTGAGCTTAGATCTAATAAACCTGATGAGTGAATTTGAAGTTGAAATTTCTATTAAATACCTGGCATTTGACTCAAATCATAGTTGAAAACAGCAGAAACAAAAACAGTGAAAAATCTCAATGCTTAAGATTAAGGTTTTAATTTAAGGAAAAAATAGAAATTGTCCAAGAGCCCTGGAGAACACCATGTCCCTTAAACAACAATCACTCAGATCTACAGGGGCCCCGTAATACAAGACAACAAAAAAAAAAAAAAAGAAAAAAAAGAAAGAAAACCAGATAAAAACTAAACCTTGTGGCCAAAATCAAAAGAAGCTGTAAGTTTGCTAAGCAGGAGGAAGAGGAGCTGAGAGCTTCAGGGAGGAGCTGAGCTGTTACTGAACTATAGAAGAGACACAAACTTCCACATTCAACACAGTTCAAACATTAACTCTGATCATCATGCTGTCTTTGCTCACATCTGGATTTACTCTGCTGGTTCTGCTTATAGGAACAGGTTAGTTGGAGTCTTTTAGAGAACTATTTGATCCTTGTTGTTTTTCCCTTATAATTGTATTTCTTCCCTCAGGTGTAAACTGTCAACAACTCACTGCAGCAAAGACTGAAGAGTTCACTTTAGAGGGCGGCTCTGTTACTCTGTCCTGCAGTTACACCAAAAATTCAGCTTATTATTTGTTCTGGTATCGACAATATCCTAGAAAACCTCCAGAGTTCCTGAAGTCCCACTCACCTTCAGGTGAGGTAGAACATCTGGACAGAATGAAATTTGAAGGAACCAAAGAAGAAATGAAGTTGACCATCTCCTCTGCTGCAGTGGCAGACTCTGCTGTTTACTACTGTGCTGTGGAGCCCACAGTGACAGGAAACACCAGAACTCTGTACAAGAACCTGCAATACTCCACAACATCCACTAGAGGGCCTCACACACTGTCAGCCCAATGGATGCTGATTCAGTAGACTGATGACAAAGTCAACAGAGACAAGAAACAGTAAAGATCAGAGACAGAGCTGCTGTGGAAGCAGAAAACTCTCTGATTGGTTGGGTTTAGGCCACGCCCACTGAACTTTAGCTCAATCAATGCCATTATCTGTTCCTCCTTCTGCTGTAAGAGAAGAACATTGTTCATCTGCTGTGTTGCTTCAAGGACTCCAAAGACATGTTGCTTTACCTCAGTTTTCTTCTCTCTCACATTCTAGGTGAGTTTCAGAGCAGAGATTCTAGTTTTGGGTTCAGCTGCTCCATTAACCAAAGATACAGACTGTATTTTAAATATTTCTGCATCATTTGCTCTGATAACATAAAATAATCAGTTTTTCATCATATTGGAAACTGAACTGATAGAGTTTTACATTTGATTTAGTTCTAAAAGTCCAAAAAGTAACAAGGAAAACCTGTCTAATGACTTCTTTCTCTCCACTCTTTTCAGGACTAACAGCTGAAGAAGAAATCTATCCTGTGACCAGCGGGGGATTTTCCATTAGGCAATACTAGGCAGCTGCCTAGGGACTCAACTTCCTGGGGGCCCAATAATACTTTGTTTACATGTATTGTTAATACAACTATTACGTATTACGAATCAATTTGAGTGGATGATCTGGTGAACTGAAAAGTGCCTTAAGATGATGTGTTGGGAATTGCTGCTATACAAATAAATTGAATTGAATAAAAATTGTTTTGCTAAAATGCCATCAGAATGCTAATAATATTAAGTGTGTCTCAGCCCTTTTGCTGCACATGTTCAGAAAGGTCCAAACAGACAGCAGCAAACCATTTTAGAGCGATTCAAAGAGCAGTGTTGCTAACTTAGTGCTTTAGTCGCTATATTTAGCCACTTTTCAGACCCCTCTAGAACTTTGATTTCTAAAAAGCTCCTAGCGCCAAATCTAGCGACTTTTTTCTGCCACTGGAGACTTTGGAGACAACATCTAAAAGCAGCGAACTCTGCTCTCCAGAGCAAGTAGATTGGTAACCCCGCCTCCTGCTCTCCTTATCTTGTCTGCTGTCATGATTCATGCAGCTATTATTTCATCCAAATGAAAAATGGAGAACAGATAAGCAGATCATGGCTTGTCTACAGTGAAAAGAAGGACTGGGTTATTTACTTTGGCCTTTTTGGAAACACAGGAAGGAGCAATCAGCTAAGTGAGCTTAGTGCTTGGAAAAAATCTTTAATTCCTTTAGAGACAGCATGAAAAGTCAGCTGAGTACAAAACATAGAGAGGAAAACAAGAAGAAAAGGGACAAGAAGAGAGGGACAAAACCTAGAACAGATAATGGATGTTATTCTATTAAAATTTCTCTACCTGGATAATGGGTCTGTTTTATCTGTTGTCTTTTCAGTTCAGAGGCCCCCTGGCTGTCTTTGCCTTGGGCCCCACATTTCCTTAACCGCCCTGCCTGCGACAAATAAAGTTAGAGAGAAACAAGGAAAATGGCCTGTATTTATATGCGTTACACTACATTAATTTACCCATTCACTCACACAATGATGGTGGCAAGCTACATTGTAGCCACAGCTGCCCTGGGGCTCACTGACAGAAGCGGGGCTGCCGTATACTGGCACCACCGGGCCCTCTGACCACCATCAGTAGACAATGCAGGTGAAGTGTGTTCCCCAAGGACACAACGACTCTGAAAGTCAGAGCCGGGGCTTGAACCGTCAATCCTTCGATTTCAGTGCAAAATCCAGTGGCGGCTGGTGAAAAATATTTTTGGTGGGGCTGATATAGCCTAGTGTATGTCTCCAACTAATCCAGAATAAGAATTCAAATAAACAATTGGAAATGAAATACAATTTAACAGTAATGATTTAATTTACTATATAATAACAGTAACAGTGATGATTTGGGTCACTGTGACGGGGTTCTTTGGCCTCCAAGAATCCAGGCTCAGTCAGGTTACCGGTGTTGGTGATTTATTGTGCTCAAAAACTCAAAACAGGTTGCAAAAGAAACTAAACATATACAAGATCCTCTGGGCCTCAGCCTCCCTCCAGTTACCAGCAATGTAACAAAGAAACAGAAAACAGAAATGGCCGCTCTTCTTCCCACAGCCCTCATTAAATAGTTTAAGCCCCTCCCCCTCAGGCTCTCTTATTTCTGATTTCTTCTCATTAATCAGTTTTGTCCATATATTACCTCCACAAACAATTGATATACAAAAACAAATAATTTTTACAACTTAATTCCTTTACACAGATTCATTGACTTATTCAATTACACCAAACTGGGTTTGAACCCAGCAAAGACGCCGCAAGACTGAAGATTACAAGTCCCCGTAGCATAAACACGTACACACACACACACACCCACCCCCCCCACGGCTAACCCCACTGAAAATATTAAGTGTGCACCCTCAATACGCCAGCAGGTAACCAGGAACAGCTTGTGTGTTTTAAGTTAATGGAGCTACTGGGCTCAGCACGAGCGTATTGGTCCTCACAAGCACAGTATAACAGGAATGTGTGTGTGGCACGCAACAGAGAGGTTATTTTAAGCGACGAGGTGGATTCGTCACAGTCACAACCATGACAGTAAATTTTCATACCCTACAACAGGGATGTTCTTCTGGCAAACGGGTAGATAAATAAGGATCTCACCGAATTTGGTGGAAGCTGCATCTCGCTCGTTAAGTTCGCAATCGTCCCTCTAATTGTCTGCACCTGCGCATTGGGTGCAGAAGCCTGTTAAAGGGCAGTATTTTCAGAGCCCCAAGACCATAAAATTCTGAGACGCTGATTGGCCATTAAATTATTAAATTCACCTAGCAATAGTACATGACTGGCAAATTCTCTGCACATGTGGGGCAGTCTGATCAGAGCCCCAAGACAGAGACGGTAGGAGTCTGTCTGTGGAAATCCACAAATGAATGACAGTAGATAGGGAAATGTAGTTTATATAATTTGTTTTGCTTATAGGTACACATTCTAGAGAGTAAAAATGACATTTATGAGTTAATTTCTAAAAATATATTTCACGTTTCTCTCTTCTTATCAGGGACGGCGGTGCCCCAGCGCCCCCTATGGGCCGGACACCACTGGCAAACTCCTACATCCGACCCCACTGTCGTCCCAGAAGGACAACATGTCACACTCAGCTGCAGCTATGAGACAACTGCAGACATAGCAGACCTTCACTGGTTCAGACATCACTCTGACCTTCAGGCTCCTCAGTTTATCCTCTGGAAAAGAGGCAAGGGAGACCCTGCTGAGTTTAATCTTGACAACAGATATGCTTCAGAAACAACCTCTTTAACAACTAAGCTGACCATCAGAGAGCTAACCCTGGCAGACACAGCTCTCTACTACTGTGCTCTGCAAACGCAGTGATACAAAGTGTAGAAGAGGCTGTACAAAAAGCTGAACACTGATATCTGGCTCCTCTTCAAAGAGGAGGGAAGTGGTATTCAAAGCTCAGCTTCATATCAGATGGATTCTGCTAATTCCTGTTTGATCAGAGTCACTGTGGTTACAGCTGCTAATCAGACACTGTGGGAGGATCCACAGGAGCAGAGACTCAGCAAATCTACCACACTGACAGGAACAGGGAGAGGAAACGTAATAAACTCTCAGATCGAGACAAAGATTTATTTATTAGTTAAGAGGCAATAACCTCTTTATCAATATGAAGAACAGGAAGAAGATGGTGTTGGATTTCAGAAGGGATGAGGATCCTCTTCATCCCCTGTACCTCAGAGGAGCAGCTGTGGAGGTGGTTCAGCTAAACAGTAGCTGGGTGCGTATCAGCATCTTTACACCCTCAGAAGGCTGGACTAGGAGCTCAGTCCTGAGGATCTTTGCTGTGCAGTGGAGAGCTTTCTCTGCAGCTGCATCAGAGAACGCACTGTACAGAGGACTGTAGGGAGCAGCCTGTCCTCCACCTCTGCACATCTAGAGGCAGGGGAGGGCGCTCCTTCTCATGAAGCTCTCCACACATGCTGCACACAGACTGTTCCAGCCTCTCTCCTCAGATGGGAGGCTGAGGAGCATCCAGAGCGAGACCAAAAGACTTAGAAACCCTTTCTACTCTGCTGCTGTTTCACTGATGAACTCAAGCTGCAGTTGATTCATCTATTTCTCTTTCTTGTCTTTAATATTAAGGAGATAAACCTGGGACCTGAGTCCAAATTCAGTACCAAAAACATGCCAAAGTGGAATGGTAAGACATGAAAGAATCCTTGAATAAAAACAGATAGAAAACCCGTAATATCTTTAGTCTGACTTATTTCTAACAGCTTTCATGAAACATGAAAACTCTGCTGCAAGGTTGACAATGAAACTCTAAAGATGTTGTAAACATTCTGATGTTAGTCAGTTTAAGACTTTGTTTTTGATTTTCTGTAGAAATGATAAAGTTCCATAATAAAAAAAAAGTAATTAATAATTCATTAAATGCTATTTATGTTCAACTCATAAACTAAAATGTATTTTACCCTGGGGTGCCGTTTTTTGTAAAGTTAAGCTAAAAATTAGGAGAAATATCTATGGTTATTTTGTGTGTTTTTAGAGAAAATAAGGGGGTTGGTTTTTCAGTCATTCATTCATTTATAAAAATCTTACTTTATATAATAAATATTTAGTTTGGAGCTAAGTATTTAGTTTGCAAATTAAATATTTCGCTTGTTGAATAAATATTTAGCTCCAAACTAAATATTTAGTTTCTTGAATAAATTTCACTCCAGATTAAATATTTGTTTAACAAACTAAATATTTAACTAATATGCAAATTCACTTGCCGAAAAGCAGAAGTGAGCTACTAAAAAAAAAAAAAAAAAAGCATGGGAATCTATCTACAACTCCTAGGGCATTTTTGTCACACTGACAGAAAATGACAAGTTAGAATATGAAAAAAATGTAATTATTCCAAAATGAATGGTCCTCTTTAAAATAATAATTTTTGACCATATACATCTGTTTTAAGAAATGGGCAAATGTTGAACGTTATGTTAACTTGTGCCACAGAACTACAGCCATGCACATGGGGTGTCACTGTGTTGCCATAGCAACGACTACTTTCCTTTCTGCCAGGCTAGAGGGAAGAAGTAGTCCCATTCCCATCAATTACCCCCCACCTTCAATCAAGGTGCCTTCCACAGCTGAGAGTGAGACTTAATTAGTAGTGACACTCGATAGTTAGAGCTGGGGGCCCGTTCCTCCCGATCACGCCCCTCCAGGTGTCACTGTCGTTTCCCACGTGGGCGTTGAAGTCTCCCAGCAGAATGATGGAATCCCCGGGAGGGGCTCTTTCTAACACCCTCCCCAGGGATGCTAAGAAGGCCTGGTACTCTGTACTGCCGTTCAGCCCATAGGCCGAAACAACTGTCAGAGTCCTTCCCTCAACCCGAAGGCGAAGGGATGCGACCCTCTCGTCTACAGGGGTGAACTCCAACACGAGACGGCTGAGCCGGGGGGAGACAAGCAGCCCCACCCCCACCCTCCGCCTCTCCCCGCGGGTCACTCCAGGGCGTGATCGGGAGGAACGGGCCCCCAGCTCTGAACCCAAGTGGTGTCTCATTATTGGACTTCTGATCAAGTCACGGATTTTACATAATGAACACCATGTTCAGGCATAAGTATGTCCATCGATGCACTTGGCACCAGGACACCCTAGGCCGAAGGTCGATGATCGACTTTGTAGTCGTATGTTCTGATCTTCGGCCGCATGTCCTGGACACTCGGGTGAAGAGAGGGGCGGAGCTGTCCACCGACCACCACCTGGTGGTGAGCTGGATACGCTGGAAGAGGAGGAAGCCTGAAAGACTCGGCAGGCCCAAACGTGTAGTGAGGGTCTGCTGGGAACGTCTGGTGGAACCCTCGGTCAGGGACGTGTTCAACTCCCACCTCCGGGAGAGCTTCTCTCAGGTTCCGAGGGAGGTTGGAGACATGGAGTCCGAATGGGCTGTGGTCTCTGCCTCTATTGTCGATGCAGCTGCCCGTAGCTGTGGCCGTAAGGTTTGCGGTGCCTGTCGTGGTGGCAATCCCCGAACCCGGTGGTGGACACCGATAGTAAGGGATGCTGTCAAGCTGAAGAAGGAGTCCTATCGAGCTTGGCTGGCTTGTGGGACTCCTGAAGCAGCAAGCCCGAACCGTGAGGCCAAGCGTGTCACGGCCCGGGCGGTTGCAGAGGCAAAATCTCGGGCCTGGGAGGAGTTCGGAGAGGCCATGGAAAAAGACTATCGGTTGGCCTCAAAGCGATTCTGGCAAACCGTCCGTTGCCTCCGGAGGGGAAAGCAGTGCTTCGCTAACACTGTTTTCAGTGGGAGTGGGGAGCTGCTGACCTTGAAGGAGGATATTGTCGGGCGGTGGAAGGAATACTTTGAGGATCCCCTCAACCCGAAGGACACGCCTTCCGTGGGGGAAGAAGAGACGGGGTGCTTGGGGCTGGATTCGTTCATCACCCAGGCCAAAGTCACCGAGGTGGTCAAAAAACTCCACGGTGGCAAGGCTTCGGGGGTGGACGAGATCTGTCCTGAGTATCTTAGAGCTCTGGATGTTGTCGGGCTGTCATGGTTGACACGTCTCTTCAACATCGCGTGGAGGTCGGGGACAGTTCCCCTGGATTGGCAGACTGGGGTGGTGGTTCCCCTCCACAAGAAGGGGGACCAGAGGGTGTGTTCCAACTATCGGGGAATCACACTTCTCAGCCTCCCCGGAAAGGCCTATGCCAGGGTGCTGGAGGGGATACTCCGGCTGATTGTCGAACCTCGGCTGCAGGAGGAGCAGTGTGGTTTTCGTCCTGGCCATGGAACAGTGGACCAGCTCTACACCCTCTGCAGGGTGCTTGAGGGTTCATGGGTGTTTGCCCAACCAGTCCACATGTGTTTTGTGGACTTGCAGAAGGCATTCGACCGTGTCCCTCGTGCTGCCCTGTGGGGGGTGCTCCAGGAGTATGGAGTCGGGGGCCCTTTATTAGGGGCCATCCGTTCTCTGTACAAGCGGAACAGGAGTCTGGTTCGCATTGCCGGCACTAAGTCGGACCTGTTCCCAGTGCATGTGGGACTCCGACAGGGCTGCCCTCTGTCACTTGTCCTGTTCATAACTTTTATGGACAGGATTTCTAGGCGCAGCCAAGGTCTGGTTTGGGGAACAGCGGATCTTGTCCCTGCTTTTTGCAGATGACGTAGTTCTGCTGGCTCCCTCCTGCCAAGACCTACAGCGTGGGCTGGGGCGGTTCGCAGCCGAGTATGAAGCGGCCCGCATGAGAATCAGCTCCTCCAAGTCCGAGGCCATGGTTCTCGACCGGAAAAAGGTGGCTTGTCCCCTTCAGGTTGGAGGGGAGTCCCTGCCTCAAGTGGAGGAGTTCAAGTATCTTGGGGTCCTGTTCACGAGTGAGGGAAGAATGGAGCGGGAGATCGATAGACGGATCGGTGCGACTGCTGCAATAATGTGGACGCTGCACCGGTCTGTCGTGGTGAAGAGAGAGCTGAGCGAAAAGACAAAGCTCTCAATTTACCGGTCGGTCTACGTGCCTACCCTCACCTATGGTCATGAAATTTGGATCATGACCGAAAGAACGAAGTTGAGGTGGCTCGGACATCTTCTTCGGATGCCCCCTGGACGCCTCCCTCGGGAGGTGTTCCAGGCACGTCCCACCGGGAGGAGGCCCAGGGGACGACCCAGGACACGCTGGAGAGACTATGTCTCTCGGCTGGCCTGGGAGCGCCTAGGGCTTCCCCCGACAGAGCTGGAGGAGGTGTCTGCAGAGAGGGAAGTCTGGCAGTCTCTGCTTAGTCTGCTGCCCCTGCGACCCGGTTCCGGATAAAGCGGGAGACGATGAGTACGAGTACGAGTATGAGTACTCGATAGTTAAGGGTTAGTGCTTAGGGGGCGGTTTGGGATTCAGCCAATGACAAAGTGTCTAAATAGAAACCAGTCTTTCATCTTGAGCTGTAGGAGTTGTAAGATTTCCAGGCTTTAACTTTGGTAGTTCACTTCTGCTGTTTGGCAAGTGAATTTGCATAATCGCTGAATATTTAGCTAGCACTAACTAAATAAATATTTAGCTAGCTTGGTGCTAGCTTAAGACTTAGTTTGTTAAATAAATATTTTATTTAAACTAAATATAATATAACTATATAACCAAAGGTGGAGGACTCAACATTCAATCTGACGATCCAGGATCTCCGTCTGTCAGACTCTGCTGTGTACTACTGTGCTCTGCAGCCCACAGTCACAGGAAACACCAGAACTCTGTACAAGAACTGGCAGAGTACATTAAATCAATCTGATGCTGTGTGAAAATGTAATGCAGCTAAATTTCATCATCATGACAAAAGTTTCTTAATCCTGTTTCATTTTAAGATCATTTCATTTCCCTGTATTTGTTACAGGAAGGTGATTTTTCTTTTTTTTGTATGTAACGCTTAGAAGACCTATGGGGTCAAAGACGCCTCCTAAGATCAATTATTATATACACATATAGCTCTTCAGTATATATATATATATATATATATATATATATATATATATATATATATATATAATAGTAAAGAGTGGGTAAGTAGAGAAGCTGCAGAGATGTGTGTTAACTTCCTGGTCTGCCCCCTGGGGGGTCAGGGTTTTGGAGGACTAATAAATGTGGCCAGATTACTAGAAAGAAGAGCTGCACCATCCAAAGTGGGATGGATGCCGTCTCTCCGACTAAGACCGGGCTTACCCAAAAGGATTGCCAATTATTAATGTAGCCCATGTTGTTTTCAGGACACCACCTAGACAACCAGCAGTTGAATGACGACATGCGGCTAAACATCACTGGTCAGATCAGGGAGGGGACCAGAGAAAATTACGGAGTCTGACATTGCTTTGGCAAACTTACACACCGAAGCAACACTAATTTTAGTGACCTCCGTAACCGGGTGTCATTCCTGCTCTACTGCTTCATAATCTTCTCCTAGAGATGTTTTCCATCCATACAGTCCAGAAACAAGCTCCATCTTCTTTTAATAGCAGGTAGAAAACCCAGTACAGCCCTTTTCTCCTGTCAGCTAACAGTTAAAATTAAAAATTAATTAAATTTACTAGTTTTTACCGTATGTTGCAGTGATTCCTCTATTCTCTGACCAAAAGCTTGATTTTTAGTTTCTCCTCTAACTGATCCGTCAGCAAGAAGTCCTCTTAGTCCATCTTTTATCTTCCAGGATCCAGTTAGGAAAAAAAGAAAGCATCCACTTCTCCCTGTTGATCTTTCTAATTCAATCTGGATTCATTGTAAAATACGAATAAAAAAAAAGCATTTTAATTAAAACTATTAAAAGTCTTTTTCAATTTCTTCTTCATGTGAAACAAAAATCTACCAGAAGCAGAGAAGCTGTGAGTCTGTTAATCAGGAGGAAGAGGAGCTGAGAGCTTCAGGGAGGAGCTGAGCTGTTACTGAACTATAGAAGAGACACAAACTTCCACATTCAACACAGTTCAAACATTAACTCTGATCATCATGGACTATTATGGACTTTCTCTGCTGGTCGCCTCACTGCTAACAGGTCAGATTCTAGATGTTTCAAATGTTTTTGTTCTGAAATATCAGAAATGTTTCTGAATCAAAAACTGAAACTCGTTTTTCTTCAGGAATCCGCTGTGAAGGACTGAGTGCGGTTAAAACAGAGATTTCCAGCTTAGAGGGCAGCTCTGTCACTCTGTCCTATAATTATCCCAACCTGCGAACTGGAGATTATTTCTTCTGGTACCGTCAGTATCCAGGAGAACCTCCAGAGCTTCTGATCTCTCACTCTGCTTCAGGGCTTGAAATAATAAAAAATGTTCCTAAACTTAAGATTGAAGTGAACAAACCCCAGATGGACCTGCTGATCTCCTCTGCTGCAGTGACTGATTCTGCTGTGTACTACTGTGCTGTGAAGCCCAGAGTGACAGGAAACACCAGAACTCTGTACAAGAACCTGCAATACTCCACAGCATCCACTAGAGGGCCTCACACACTGTTAAACCACTGATTCACAGGGCTGATGAAAGAGATCCTCTCACTACAGTCATGAGTTTTGAGAATGACACAAATATTATATTTCCAGATGATCTGCTGCCCTCTGGTTTCCATGTGTGTTTGTCAGATGTTGTCATCACATACAATAATAAAATAGCAACCATTTTATGAGTAACAAAAGCTTTTAATGACAGTTAGAATGAGTTAATGCAGCAAGTCAATATTGGCAGTGTTGACCCCTTTTCTTCAGGACCTCTGCTATTCTCCCTGTCATGCTCTCAATCAACTTCTGGACCAAATCCTGACTGATAGCAGTCCATTCTTGAACAATCAATGCTTGCATTTTGTCAGGTTTTCGTTTTCCTAGGTTTTCTTTTGTCCACCCGTCTCTTGATGATTGACCACAAGTTTTCAATGGGATTAAGATCAGGGGAGTTTCCAGGCCATGGACCCTAAATCTCTATGTTTTGTTCCCTGAGCCAGTTAGATATAACCTTTGCTTTATGGCAAGGTGCTCCATCATGCTGGAAAAGGCATTGTTCATCACCAAACTGCTCTTGGACGGTTGGGAGAAGTTTCTCTCGGAGGACATTCTGGTACCATTCTTTATTCATGGCTGTGTTTTTAGGTCAGACTGTGAGAGAGCCGACTCCCTTGGCTGAGAAGCAACCCCACACATGAATGGTTTCAGTATGCTTTACAGTTGGCATGAGACCAGACTGGTGGTAGCGCTCACCTCGTCTTCTCCCAACAAGCTGTTTCTAGATGTCCCAAACAATGGGAAAGGGGATTGATCAGAGAAAATGACTTTCCCCCAGTCCTCAGCAGTCCACTCCCTGTACCTTTAGCAGAAGATCAGTCTGTCCCTGATGTTTTTCCTGGAGAGAAGTGGCTTCTTTGATGCTGAGCAACTAGTCCATGCATTTGTTACTTCAAGGCTGGACTATTGTAATTCTTTACTATCAGGAAGTCCACAAACTGTAGTTAAAAGCCTTCAGCTGATCCAAAATGCTGCAGCCAGAGTTCTGATGAAAATGAAAATGGTTATTTTGTGTGTTGAGACATCAGGACACAGTGTCAATCAAAGTTCAGGGAAAATATTTTGGTCTAAAATGTGTTGTTAAGATCTTGGTGTTGTTGACTTGCTTGGTAAATCATTTCATTCACCTCTCTAATTCTGCCTGCTTTCTCAACAAGATTCCCTTCGCATCTTGTTGGCATCTTATCTCGTTCTCTGGGCATGGACTGAACTTTTAAACCAGGTTTGTGAATCATGTTCACGTTAGATTATCATGGTCACTAACCTGTGTATCCTTTCTACCGAGGTTCCTGCAATAGGCGCCCTAGATGCTGCCACATATAAATAAAATATCTACACACATTTAAGGTTATTTTTTTATTAACGTTTTCTGATTTTACACCGAAACATAGAAATCCCACATATGCACAACTCCCCCTATATTTTTCATGGTCTCTCTCTGGACCCTGAGGGAAGCATTTGGACGCTGGGCTTCTGGGCTCACGGAGGTGGTGCATGGTGCGTGTTTTGAAGCCGCTTGTGTCCTGGGCCGTGAGTCGCGAGGAAACAGGAAGCCATTCTTGTGGGATGGAAGAGGGAAATAGTGAAAACGAAGAAAATTGGAAGAGGGTAGCGTCAAAAAATGAGAAAAAGCGGAAAAAGCAGAGATCAATTGAAGGGGAGTCCAGTTCAGAACATATGATGATCAATCCATATATTCCACAGGAACACAAAATGATTACAAAGTCATATTAAAACTAGTTAATCAGGCAGACTCTTTTACAGATTGGAATCCGGTTCAGTTAACAAAATCAATAAATAAACTAGTAGGAGAAGTGCCAGAATCCTGTATGGTGGAGACCTGTTAATAAACTGCAGAGACAGGCACAACAAGACAAAGCCATACGGATTTTCAAGATTGAGGGGAAGAGAGTTCAGTGCAGCTTGGTGGAGAACAAAAAGATTAGCAGGGGAGTCATTGGAGGAGTTCCTCTAAAAGTTTCTGAAAAAGAGCTTATAGAAAACATACACTATATTGCCAAAAGTATTTGCTCACCTGCCTTGACTCACATATGAGCTTAAGTGACATCCCGTTCCTAATCCATAGGGTTCAATATGACGTCGGTCCACCCTTTGCAGCTAGAACAGCTTCAACTCTTCTGGGAAGGCTGTCCACAAGGTTTAGGAGTGTGTTTATGGGAATTTTTGACCATTCTTCCAGAAGCGCATTTGTGAGGTCGCACACTGATGTTGGACGAGAAGGCCTGGCTCTCAGTCTCCGCTCTAATTCATCCCAAAGGTGTTCTATCGGGTTGAGGTCAGGACTCTGTGCAGGCCAGTCAAGTTCATCCACACCAGACTCTGTCATCCATGTCTTTATGGACCTTGCTTTGTGCACTGGTGCACAGTCATGTTGGAAGAGGAAGGGGCCAGCTCCAAACTGTTCCCACAAAGTTGGGAGCATGGAATTGTCCAAAATGTCTTCGTATGCTGAAGCATTCAGAGTTCCTTTCACTGGAACTAAGGGGCCAAGCCCAGCTCCTGAAAAACAACCCCACACCATAATCCCCCCTCCACCAAACTTTACACTTGGCACAATGCAGTCAGACAAGTACCGTTCTCCTGGCAACCGCCAAACCCAGACCCGTCCATCAGATTGCCAGATGGAGAAGCGCGATTCGTCACTCCAGAGAACGCGTCTCCACTGCTCTAGAGTCCAGTGGCGGCGTGCTTTACACCACCGCATCCGACGCTTTGCATTGCACTTGGTTATGTATGGCTTGGATGCAGCTGCTCGACCATGGAAACCCATTCCATGAAGCTCTCTGCGCACTGTTCTTGAGCTAATCTGAAGGCCACATGAAGTTTGGAGGTCTGTAGTGATTGACTCTGCAGAAAGTTGGCGACCTCTTCGCACTATGCGCTTCAGCATCCGCTGACCCCGCTCCGTCAGTTTACGTGGCCTACCACTTCGTGGCTGAGTTGCTGTCGTTCCCAAACACTTCCATTTTCTTATAATACAGCTGACAGTTGACTGTGGAATATTTAGGAGCGAGGAAATTTCACGACTGGATTTGTTGCACAGGTGGCATCCTATCACAGTTCCACGCTGGAATTCACTGAGCTCCTGAGAGCGACCCATTCTTTCACAAATGTTTGTAAAAACAGTCTGCATGCCTAGGTGCTTGAATTTATACACCTGTGGCCATGGAAGTGATTGGAACACCTGATTCCAATAATTTGGATGGGTGAGCAAATACTTTTGGCAATATAGTGTAGATGGCGCAAAAGTAAAAGAAGATAAAAGGTTAAAAACAACAAGAAAGTTGTGACAGCTTATCTGTGTTAATTAAATTTGAAGAAGAGCAAATACCCAGCAAAGTTTTCATTAAATATATGAGGTACAATGTCAAAAGTTACAATCCTCCACCTTTGAGATGCTTCAAATGACGAAAATTCGGACATATAGCAGCAGTATGCAAAGGAAAACAGTGATGTTGAAGGCCTGCTGGAGAGCAAGAATACGGAAAATGTAAGAAAGAAGCTAAAATGTGACTAGGTATTTATTATGTTGGGTTAAGTTAAACAGTTGGGATAATACTATAATTTATTTATTTATTCCTTTCTGGGAGTGAGTCTTGTTTCCTGTTTCCTTGCTTAACTCCATATCAGTTGGTGGCGGTAATGCACTTTTAACTAGTTTGCCAACCACCATAAAACTTCTCAGGAGAAAGAAGAAGAGAAGCATTTGTCCAAACCCCCTGGAGAAAACAAATAATCGACCGGTAAGTCACTTTCTTAGCAACAAAGTTATTTTGCGCTCACTTCCAACAGACCAACATTTGCTAAAGTTTCTAAACAGTTAACATTGCTTGCTGTTAATATCAATTCTCTATTCCACAGAAAACCAGCCCAATTGTTAATGGAGAGCAGCTGTGGAGAGCCCGGAACAAAAGGCAACATGCTAATTACTTTAATAAATATTCAATAAATATTTTAAAACCATGTGTGCAAACTGTTCTTTGTGTGCAAATCTATGCTTAAAGTGCAGTGCAAGATAAAGCGTCCTAGTGCTAACCAAACTAGCTTTTAATAAAGTGCAAAGGCCCCTTTAAAGTGCTACAAGCTATTTGCATAAAAATCAATTTCCATAAAAATAGTCCCAGTAATGAAGACCTCTTCATTACAAATTTGTCGAATGATTTACTTAAACATAAATCATTTTTAGTTCATTGATTCTTCTTTTAGTGAGCTAGTATTGAGCAGTCATGAGGATTCCACTGAATAATTTTTGGTGATAGTTTGATAATCAGAATGTAATGAGCATATGAGCATATGTTCTTAAGGCTCCCACCTCCACTCAATATTTGAACATCCTGAAAACTACAAAAAATTATTAAAATGGTCTGATTTGCCGAAAGTTGGTTTTTGAAATGTCAACCATCATGACTGAACCTTGGTCATTCTGGAGATCTGGACCTTGAGCCTTACCTTTCCATGATGGCATCCTCTTCTAATGTGAGGCCCCAGGAAGCTTCATGGAAAGAGAAAGAGATCCTGTGGGTTGTGAGGTGGACGCTCACCTTTGTCCTTTAGAGTGTGTGTGTGTGTGTGTGGGGGGGGGGTCACCATGTACTGGTGTGGTCCATAACTTGTTAGTAAAATAATCCGTGATTTTTTAGATTGTTTTTTTTTTGTGTTTTCTTTCCCATTTGAGTTCCGTTAGAATTTTTAATGATGTGTATAATATCTTTTGTAAGGGGTTTCTAGCATAAAATGTCTTAGAAGAGAACAATATTTGAAGGTAAACAGTTTATCTGTCCTTTTATTGAAAAATCATAGATTTTCCACAGTTTTTGGTTTTCATCTGGTTGGAAGTTGTGTCTAAGCAATCTTTTGGTTAAAGCCACCAATCTACTTTTGTAATGTTTTTACTCAATCTATATTGGTGAAAGGGCAAAACAATACAAATTGGTCATATTGGTCAAAATGAGGGTTAAGTAGTGTAGCTTCTTTTAAAAGCATCAACCATTGGAATATAAGGCAAGGTCTTACAGCTGATGCCACTTGCAAAAGCAACTGTTATTCTGAAAACATTAGTACTAAGTACTAATATCACAAGAGTAACCATCAGACTCTGATCATTACATTGTTGAATCTAAGCAAAATAATTTTAACCAACTAGATTGGATGGCTTTACAACCAATCTATTCTTGGAATCTATCCAAACTCTATCCAACTGACACCAAATCTGCTACAAACTCGCCCACATCATGACTGAATACTGAGGCTGTTTAAATGCCTGTCTAAGTTTGCAGCAAGCTGAAAGACTTCCTGAAGAAGCCACATTGTATGGCGGTATTGAAGCTTCGAACGTCATTGATTTTTGCCGCTTCACTAAATAAAGCAAGCCTCAATAGGCGCTTCTTAGAAACTCCCCCTCCACCACTCCACACACACCTCGAAGCCTTGGCTCATCTCATAACATCACTACTTTAAACCTTCATAATGCTGTTCTTCAACCTACTATTATATCTCAAGTTTTAAAACAAAATAATGAAAGGATAAAACAGATTCAAGTATGTTAGAAATCATTGGTAATTATCATACTCTGGGATATGACACGTTTTACCATAAGATTTGACTTGTAGTACTTTGACAGAAGCCAGTAACATAGTGAGAACTGATGTGAAAATCTTTTTTTAACTTTCTTTTGTGATCATTTTTATAGATTGTTCTCCCCCTTTGGTTTTGTGCTGTCGTGAGATTTAAGATGCTTTTATGGAGGCTCTGATTCTGTCAAGTTATTCATTCTTTAATCTTGGAGAACCACTGGGGAACCGAATTTGCATCTCTTTCCTGACCTGTTTTCTGTGCTGCAATGCATTGCTACATCTTATTCTGCACTTTCATCTAGATTTCAAATTGAGTGGAGGTTTGAAGAGGACCCAAATGCAAAAACGGAAGCTGAGGTGGTTTCTAGCAGGTTTAATGATGAAAAGGTGGCAACTTAAGCAAATATCCAAAAAGCAACAAAATAGAGAATTACCAAAATACTGAGGGACATCAGGGAAAAAACACACAAGGAGAAATAGAAAGGAACTGTCAAACAGTAACTGAAGAGGAGGAGTATAAATGGGAAACTGAACAAAAACCAGCCTAGTTAGCAGATTGGGAGCAGGTATGGACAGAAGAATCTAGAAGGGAGCTAGGAGAAAGAAGACTGACACAAGAGGGCGACACAGGGTAAACAAGAAATACAAAAGAATTCAGAAACAGCCAAAAAACATCACAAAATGGGAATGACACCAATTAAACTAGAAAACACAGATTAACATGAATCAGAGTGAAACTGAAAACCCAAAAATAAAACTTATACAGAACAAAAAAGTTTTGAATCTTGACACAAGTGAAAACTGTGTGATGTTGTTCTTCCAAATCTGGAGAACTGCAGCCCTCTAAAATAAACCTCTCTCAAGTGAAAGTAATATTCTATGGGTGTTTGATGTTCTTTTTTTGAAAAGTAAAAATGCCTCAAGCATTGCTAAATCCTGACGTCTGTGAACCAAATATTCTTCTCTAAAGGTTTGACAAAGTGCTAAATGATTTTCTCTTACTTTCACAGGAAGGAATTTAGGAAAACTTTTAGATGTTGTTTTCCAAATTAGCTTCAATTTCTTACGAGAAGTAGAAAATGGCAAGTCAAGACAGTGCTCAACTTCTTGCAGATTATCTGTAATTTTTGGCCAAGAATTCATTTTGCTGATTCTATTCTCGTTTGATTGACCTGCCAATCAGGATGTTAGTTTTACTTATAAAATGGTGGGGACCTTTGTGCCTTCCTTTTATGATCAACAGAGGACAGAAAGATCCATCCGTCTCTCTTCACAACTGCAATCATCCCACTGACTGAGTCCCAGCGTAAGAATGAAGGAAACAGTAAAATGTTTTCTCTGACTCCTCCCCCCACTGCTGGGCTCAGCCAATGAGATGGTTTGTGTTTGCTGCACTAAAAGCAGCTTGATGTTGAGGAGAAGGTCTGTGCACCAGAGAAGCTTCTTAGTCTTTATTCTGCTGCAGTGGAACAACTTTGTTCCTCTGCTGTCTGACTCTACCTGAAAACATGTTACTTTACTTCTTGCTGCTTTTCTCTCTCTGCATAGGTGAGTGTTAGAGCACAGAGAAAAGCTTTGTGCCGATTTTCTCTATGAACCTTACTGTATCTTGATCATATATGGAACTCAGAGTGAAGAACCTCTGCTGAGTCTCTTCAAGTTTAAATCTCCTGCAGACTAACTGACATTAATGACTCCTTTTACAGCCACGGGCTCCATGAACACCATCAAACAGGAACAGAGGGAACAAGCTGTTTCAGAGGGAAGAAGCACCAGTTTGAGCTGTGAATATACTGGTTCTATCTACAATATCCAGTGGTACCGACAGCAGCAGGGATCCAGACCAGAGTTCTTGCTCTACATCACAGAGGCTGGAGAGATTCATCCAGTTAGGTCTGATTTCTCTGCCAAAATCAACAAAATGTCGAAACAAGTGGACCTGCTGATCTCCTCTGCTGCAGTGACAGACTCTGCTGTGTACTACTGTGCTGTGAGGCCCACAGTGACAGGAAACACCAGAACTCTGTACAAGAACCTGCAATACTCCACAACATCCACTGGAGGGCCTCACACAATGTTCCTCCTCTATGGTTTGTTAGGATTCAGTCTGATTGTTTGTGCAGCTGAGAATAAAGCAGACATCAGAGTGTTTGCTGCATCATTGAACTCTATGATGAGAAGGTTTGGATCATAAAGGAGGGATGATGGAGGCTCCAGGTTGGAGATGCAGCCTCTGCAGGATATCAGCACCATGGACAGGGTGCTCTTCCACCATCTAGATGTGTTTCAGTATAGTTCTGCTGATTTTCTGCATAGAGTTTTATGTACATCTTGTCGACAGATAGCTCTACTTTGAAACTATTTTCTAAAAACTTATCAAAATAATATTTTTATCTTTTTGATTCCTTTCCTGAAAACTTTATGACTTTAAAACTTTATGTTTACTGTTTCTGTTATTTGATCAAATCTTCAGTCTTTTCCAGTGTTGAGAATGCAACTATACTAATAACTACTTTCCTGTTATGTTCATATTTATCTTTAGGTCATTTTTCAAATATTAAATGTTTACTAACAGATATATAAAAAGTATTTATTCAGCCACTGATTGTGCCAGTCTTCCTACTTGATATAATGAGAGACGTCTGTAATTTCCATCACAGGTACACTTTAACTACGAGAGACAAAATGAGAGAAAAAAATAAATAACATTGTAGGATTTTTAAAGAATTTATTTGTGAATTATTGTGGAAAATAAGTGTTTGATCAATAACTAAAGTTCAACTCAATACTTTGTAACATAACCTTTTTTGGCAATGACAGAGGTCAAACTTTCCCTGTAAGTCTTTACCAGGATTGCGCTCACTTAACTGGTATTTTGGCCCATTCCTCCATGCACTCCTCTAGTCTAGTGATGTTTTGGGGCTGTTGCTGGGCAACACGGACACTCATTGAGGTCTGGAGACTGGCCAGGCCACTCCAGGAACTTGAAATGCTTCTAAAGGAGCCACCCCTTTGTTGCCATGTTTCCATCTTCAAGGCTCTCACTGATGGAAGGAGGTTTTTGACTTAAAATCTTACGGCCTTGTTCATTCCTCCCTCAAAAAGGATTGGTTTTCCTGCCCCTTTTTCAGAAAAACAGCCCCAAAGCATGATGCTTCCTCCCCCATGCTTTACAGTAGGTATGCTGTTCTTGGGATGCAACTCTGCATTCTTCTTTCTTCAAAGATGAAGAGTTGGTTTTTTAGCAAGACATATATTTTGGTGTCATCTGACCACATGGTCTTCTTCTGGATCATCTGTAAGCACTAAGTTGTTAGTTCAGTGCTACAATAGGTCCTTAAACAATTAGAGGCAGCTAACGAGTCAGAACCCAGGGAACAGGACAGATCAGGTTAAAATGCAATGTTTTTATTCTCATAGAAACCAGTTTCTTAAAAAGCTAAAAATACAACAGAAAGTTTTTTTTTAAGTAATCTAAAATCAGTAAAAAAAAAAAAACTAAAAATGGCAGGCATTCAGTCCAGGGTAATAGTGTCCTTAATTTTGATGTTAAATATACATCAAGGGCTGGAATCACAGCAGAGTCCACAAAGAAAGTCAATTGCTTAGTTCCACCCCGCAGCCGTCTCAAGGTTGGTCCAGCCACACCGCGTCCTTACTGTGGTCCGCCCCAAGCGCCTCCCGCTCGCCACTGGACTCCTGCAAATATAAACACACGCTGGCCAGAAGTGTTGCTTGTGAAACCAACTGGTCTTTACTGCGACCCTCATGATGTGACAAAACCCTGTAGATGCCAGTGGAAAACAGTTACTCACAGATGCAGGCAGAGTTTCACCTCTGCCCTGCTGCCAATCCAACGCCTTGTTTTCCACTGCACCCTGTTCCTGCTGCAGATATGGTCCACGTTGTTCCAATCAGTATGCTTATACCTGGCGGTTGCTTAGCCTTTCCTCCCACCACGCCTGGCTGTTATGGCCTGCTTCTTCCCCTCCTCTAGTGAGTTCTTCAGCCTTTAAGTGTTCTGCCGGCTTCGTTGGTAAGGTCTGTGAAACAGATGTTAGGCTGTGTTGGGATCTGGAGCTGTACCACCTGTCTCCAGCAGAGTTCGCTGTGGATCCTCCTGAGCTGAGCCTTCGACACACCTGAAACCCATCTCATCATCAGGAGGATCCTCCACCATATAAGCAGCCCTCAGACCTCGCATCAACGCCGCAGTGTTTATCCAGTTTGGTTAGCACCTGTGCCTCACTTCCTCTGTGAAATCTTTGTTGCCTCTAGTCTCCTAGCTGGAAACTAATTACCTTTTGTCTCTGCCTACAGGAAACCTGTTTTTGTCCTGTAAGCTCTGGATGAGCTTAACCTGTCGAGCCTGCCCTCAGAGCCAAACCTGAAGAACCTTCTCTGGATTTCAAATGCTGCTCTGGACTAAGAGCTGGAAAACCAAGGTCTGTCCTATCGTTAGATGCAAGACGCTGAAGCTGAAACTGAACTCTGCTGAATCAAACAGTCTCTGGAACCAACAGTGCCTCTCTCTAAGCCAAACCCGGATTCTTCAAGGTAGATCTCTGAAGATAACATTTCCACATTCACCAGCTACGTGGCTAACTGAACTATCTCCCTTCCAGTTGCCTGTGAACCAGATCCCCAGAAGTGAACCAGTTCCTGACTCTTTCATTGTACCATTGTTCAATAAACATTGTTAAACTTTTACTCCAGTTTCCGTCTCCGTGGTGTTCTGCATATTGGGTCTTCCTGAACCAATCATGACAGAACACTGCGGCCAAACACTAGGCCCAGCAGACCAATACCATCGTCGGTTGGAGGAACAAGATGCCCAGATTATGGGACAAACCCAAACACTACGTGAGTTACACAGAATGGTTCTGTATCAGGGTCAAATCATTCAAGGCTTCGCTAACAAATTAAACAGCGCTAACGCCACGCCGCAAGCACAACCATTTCCGGGTCCAGCCCCTCCTCCGAGGTCACCAGCGGTGACGTCATCGTCAGAGTTCCGACCAAGCCTCCCTGAAAAGTTTTCAGGTAACATTAGTGACTGTAAAGGATTTTTATTTCAATGTCGATTAATCTTCAAAAATTCCCCTGGCAGTTTTCCCACCGATTATAAGAAGATATCATTTATTTTGTCTCAATTGACCGGAAGAGCCCTGGAATGGGCACAGGCTAGGTTTTCTTCCGACAAAAGCCGTTGCTGCCAGTACTCCGACTTTATCTCTGAGTTTTCACAAGTCTTCAACCAGGAAACAGATCAAACTGTTGATTCTCGAGCTCTTTTGAAACTAAGACAAGGAAATTCTTCTGTAGCTGAATTCTCCATTAACTTCCGGGTTAAAGCCGCAGCTTCCGGTTGGAACCAATGTGCTCTTAAGACAGCATTTTTTGAGGCTCTCAATGAAAACATAAAGGATGAGCTTGCTACCCTTGACGAACCCGCCACTCTTGAGGAATTAATTCGCCTGACAATCAGGCTGGATAATAGGATTCGAGGCAGAAATAGCTCTAAACCAAAGAATCATGGTCCTTTAAGTTCTGTTTCTGCCTCTAACATTGCACCTGCCTTCTCCTCTTCCACAGAACCTTTTTCTAAGCCAAGAACTCAGATCCAATCTCTCCCGTTGCCTGTTCAGGCCTCTCATGCGGTTGAAGTGGAGGCCGAACCCATGCAGGTTGGACATACGAGGCTAACTCCAGAGGAAAGGTTAAGGCGTGTCAGGAGCAAGCTGTGCATCTACTGTGGTGAGAGTGGCCATTTCATTGCCTTATGCCTAGCTAAATCAAAAGCCGGGGCCCGTCAGAGGATCTGAGGAGTCTGACGGGCCATGTTATTTCTAAAAAATCTCCTCGCCTATTACTTCCAGCCATGCTGATTTTTGCTGACCAAAACCTCACTTATCTGCATTCATTGATTCAGGCTGTGAAAGGAACCTGATTGACTCCAGTTTTGTTGAACAACTACAGATTGAAACTGTTCCTCTAACCCAGCCTCTCTGTGTCTCTGCAATTGATGGAAAGAAGCTTCACCAAGTGACTCACCAGACACAACCCCTCGAACTGTTGGTTTCAGGTAACCATCGAGAAACCATATCTTTCTTTGTTTTTCCCTCTGCATGTTCTCCGTTGGTTTTGGGATTTGAGTGGCTGGAACGACATAACCCCCACATAAACTGGACCGATCGTCATATTGAGTCTTGGTCGACCTCATGCCATGAGACGTGCCTTCGTTCAGCGGCCCCCGCTGTGAGATCTCCTAGAGGGGGGGGGGAGATGGACTCTCCTGACCTTACTTCTGTTCCTCCTGAGTACCATGATCTAGCCCCTGTCTTCAGTAAGGTCAGTGCTACGTCCCTTCCACCTCACAGACCATACGACTGTGCTATCGAGCTTTTACCAGGAGCTCCTCTACCCGGCAGTAGACTTTATAATATCTCCAAACCCGAACGGGAGACAATGGAGAAATACATAAATGAGTCACTAGCTGCTGGAATAATCCGCCCCTCTTCATCTCCTTTAGGAGCAGGTTTCTTTTTTGTGGGTAAGAAGGATGGATCTCTCAGACCATGTATTGACTACAGAGGTTTGAACCAAATTACTGTTAAGAATAAGTACCCACTTCCTCTACTCGCTTCTGCCTTCGAACCAGTTCAAGGGGCCACTGTCTTTACTAAGCTCGACTTAAGGAACGCCTATCACCTTCTCAGAATCAGAGATGGCGATGAATGGAAGACTGCCTTTAAGACCCCTCTGGGTCAATTCGATTATTTAGTCATTCCTTTTGGTCTAACAAACGCTCCTGCGTGTTTTCAAGCCCTAGTTAACGACGTTCTCAGAGATTTTTTGAACGTGTTTGTTTTTGTCTACATTGATGACATACTCATTTACTCCAAAGACCTCACAGAACACAAGAAACATGTCCGCCTGGTCTTACAAAGACTCCTTGAGAATAAACTTTTCGTCAAAGCCGAAAAATTCGAGTTTCACCAACCTTCAGTCACCTTTTTGGGGTTTGTGCTCGAGGGCGGACAGGTTAAGCCATCTGAGGATAAGATAAAGGCAGTTTTGGAGTGGCCGGTTCCCGAAAACCGCAAACAGCTGCAGAGATTCCTGGGTTTTGCTAATTTTTATCGACGATTCATCAGGAATTATAGTCAGACAGCTCTACCTCTAACCTCTCTTACATCAGTCAAGAAAACCTTCCAATGGTCTCCCGAGGCTCAAACTGCTTTTGACAAATTAAAGATGTTGTTTTCCAGAGCTCCAGTGTTAATCCAGCCTGATTCATCGAAACAATTTATCCTCGAAGTCGACGCTTCCGACTCAGGAGTTGGTGCTGTCTTATCTCAGAGACTCGATTCAGACCAAAGAGTTCACCCATGTGCTTTTTTCTCCCGTAGACTCTCCTCTGCTGAGCAAAATTACGACGTTGGTGACCGCGAATTACTGGCCATCAAATTGGCATTAGAGGAATGGAGACACTGGCTTGAGGGAGCAGAACACCCGGTTCTTGTTTGGACAGATCATAAGAACCTTGCTATATCCAGTCCGCCAAACAGGCCAATCCTCGACAGTCAAGGTGGTCACTATTTTTCTCACGATTCAATCTCATCATCTCTTACAGACCCGTATCCAAGAACATCAAACCCGATTCTCTCTCTCGTCTTTATTCCACTGATCAATCTGAGACTCCTGAGCCTGTTCTACCCGCGTCCTGCACTGTTGGGGTGGTTACCTGGGAGATCACTGATCTAATAAACTCTGCCCTCGCTTCAGAACCAGATCCAGGTAACGGTCCCCCAAACAAGACTTATGTACCTTCTTCTGTCAGGTCTCGCCTAATTCAGTGGATGCTCAATGCCAAATTTGCCGCTCACCCGGGGGTGAGTAGAACCATCAACCTCATTTCAAGACGTTTCTGGTGGCCCACTCTACACAGAGATGTTAAGGAGTATGTGCTGGCCTGTTCTACCTGCGCCAGAAACAAGTCCACACATCAACCTCCCTCTGGCCTGTTGCATCCACTTCCTATTCCTTCTCGTCCCTGGTCTCACATCGCAATCGACTTTGTTACTGGTCTTCCCATTTCTCGAGGTATGTCCACTATTCTCACCATTGTTGACCGATTTTCCAAGTCCTGCCATCTTGTACCCCTCAGGAAGCTTCCTACGGCTTTTCAGACAGCCCAGCTCCTTATTAAACACGTTTTCCGTCTACATGGCATCCCTCAGGAGATTCTTTCCGATCGTGGTCCACAATTCATCTCTCAGGTTTGGAAGGCATTTTGTTCAGCCCTCAACTGCAAATCTTCTCTCACCTCAGGTTATCACCCACAGTCCAACGGCCAAACCGAGAGAATGAATCAACAGCTCGAATCCTCCCTTCGTTGTCTGACCTCTAGTAATCCCTCCGATTGGAGCCAAAACCTTCCATGGATCGAATATGCTCACAACTCTCTAAAGTCAGTTTCCACCGGCCAGTCTCCTTTCCAGGTCAGTCTTGGTTATCAACCTCCACTTTTCCCCGCAGACGAGAGAGAGATTTCGGTCAAATCAGTCAACCACCACATCCGCCGCAGTCATCGCATCTGGAGAGACACCATAGCCACCCTCAACCGTTCCATGGAGACCACTAAACGTTTCGCTGACTCATGAAGACGCCCTGCACCTGTTTACTCCGTCGGTCAGGAGGTATGGCTCTCCACTCGGGACATTCCCCTCAAGGGGATGTCCCGTAAACTCTCTCCCAGATTCATTGGCCCCTACAGGATTTCCCAGGTCATAAACCAGTCTGCTGTACGACTACAACTGCCTCCGACTCTTCGAATTCATCCCACATTCCACGTCTCTCAGATCAAGCCTGTGATCTCCAGCCCTTTGTGCCCTCCGTCCGACTCCCTTCCACCCGCCCTGGAAGTCGATGGACATCCGGCTTTCACCGTCCGCCGGATCGTGAACTCCCGTCGGCGAGGTCGTGGCTGGCAGTACCTCGTCGACTGGGAGGGCTACGGTCCAGAGGATCGTCAGTGGGTTCCTGGTTCCTACATCCTCGACCCATCCCTCATCGAGGAGTACGAGCGATCCCTCCCATCGACGTCTTCTGGACCGCCAAGAGGCGGTCGTTGAGGGGGGGGTACTGTTGGGATCTGGAGCTGTACCACCTGTCTCCAGCAGAGTTCGCTGTGGATCCTCCTGAGCTGAGCCTTCGACACACCTGAAACCCATCTCATCATCAGGAGGATCCTCCACCATATAAGCAGCCCTCAGACCTCGCATCAACGCCGCAGTGTTTATCCAGTTTGGTTAGCACCTGAGCCTCACTTCCTCTCTGAAATCTTTGTTGCCTCTAGTCTCCTAGCTGGAAACTAATTACCTTTTGTCTCTGCCTACAGGAAACCTGTTTCAGTCCTGTAAGCTCTGGATGAGCTTAACCTGTCGAGCCTGCCCTCAGAGCCAAACCTGAAGAACCTTCTCTGGATTTCCCATGCTGCTCTGGACTAAGAGCTGGAAAACCAAGGTCTGTCCTATCGTTAGATGCAAGACGCTGAAGCTGAAACTGAACTCTGCTGAATCAAACAGTCTCTGGAACCAACAGTGCCTCTCTCTAAGCCAAACCCGGATTCTTCAAGGTAGATCTCTGAAGATAACATTTCCACATTCACCAGCTACGTGGCTAACTGAACTATCTCTCTTCCAGTTGCCTGTGAACCAGATCCCCAGAAGTGAACCAGTTCCTGACTCTTTCATTGTACCATTGTTCAATAAACATTGTTAAACTTTTACTCCAGTTTCCGTCTCCGTGGTGTTCTGCATATTGGGTCTTCCTGAACCAATCATGACAGGCTGCTTCCAGGCACACCCACAGCTCCACAGGTGCCCATCATCATGTAATTTGTCCTCTCAGAGTCCACAGTGGATCAAAACAACACAACAATAAAAGCATGCAATAAAACAAGAGAAATCATGTACACATTTACATAATCACACTATCAAAATAAAACTAATTTCCACTGTGTGACACATCCATCTGCTCTCTGGCAAACTTCAGGCGGGTCTGGACATGTACTGGCTAGAGCAGGGGGACACGTCCAGTGCTGCAGGATTTGAGTCCCTCTCTGTGTAGGATGTTACTTATGGTCAGAGATGGCAAAAGTACTCACTTTCCGTACTTGAGTAAAAGTACAGATACTTGTGTTAAAAAATACTCTGGTAAAAGTGGAAGTACTGATTAAACTTCTTTACTCAAGTAAAAGTAACAAAGTACAGGCTTGTAAATTTACTTAAAGTATAAAAGTAAAAGTAGAAACCACTTTTTTCATGCCGTTGCCTACATTTTAAATGGATGTCTACCAATAGGACTAGATCTCTGTTGTGTTCATTTTCAATCATCTCGTCGTCCATACTACTATGCTAACGCCACCGCCACCAAGCTGCAATGATTTGCCGCAAATGAATACCGCCAAATCTGTCGATTCATCTTTGTGAGATAACGGCTCGCCAGCTCCCGTCTCACGTTAGAGGAGGTGTAAGCAGATGACTTGCAAAAAGGTGGTAAGAACCAGCGGACGACAAAATTCCAGTTCAAAAGCATGTAGCGGTTTATTTACTGGTGTGATGGTGAAGACAAAAAAAATACTTTCAAATAAAGAAAACAAAACCGGCCATTGCAGGCAATACAAAACACTGACAGCCTCACAGCAAGCTGACTTTAAATAGTCTCTCTAAGCAGACCTTCAAAAGCAGTTTCTCCAACCAGTCTCTCCAAGCAGCCCCCCTAAGCCATTGTGAGTGTGCCCCTTAAATAGACCCACCAATAACCAGCCAATTGGGACAGCCCAACTAAACAGGAAGGCAAATCCCCAATAAAGCACAGTTAACATTGTAGAAAACAAAATACAGACAATAGCATTTCTCATACAAAAAACATACATAATTATGAAATAGTTTAACCATGCTAACAGTCCCAATTCACCTACTAATTTCCATGCTAACAATTATTACATACATTGAAATCCCACTTAACACCCCTGTCCCCAACAAAGTATTTTCCAATGCCCTGGGACAATGGATAAGAGACTGGCTCCGATGCGGTACGTGTTTCCACACGGACCAGTATGCTGACGGACCAAGGCCGACAATGTGTAATTTGACTGGGAAGTTTTATTGCCGACTACGGAATGTATACTGAAGCTGTCGCAGTGGGTACCTTCAGAGTTTGCTACGCTGGTGAGTAAGTAAAGTGTTGAATGAAAGGTGACGTTGTAATTTCGGAACTAGTGTAAATTACCGGGTGAATTGTTTGAACTGCCGCCGCCATGACGGCCGGTCTGTGGTGCATGCTGGGAAATGTAGTAAAGGACGCGACGCTGTGTGTTAGAGATGGCGGCTAAACTTTAGGAACAGAGGGGGAAAACGGCTCCGTTTTCACAATCTTGTTCCATTGAAATGATTCAAAACTAAAGTAACGATACAATTTTTTAAAATGTAAGGAGAAGAAAGTACAGATATTTGTGTAAAAATGTAAGGAGTAGAAGTAAAAAGTCGCCATAAAAATAAGTAGTAAAGTAAAGTAAAAATATCAGAAAAATCTACTTGAGTACAGTAACGAAGTATTTGTACTTCGTTACTTCCCATCTCTGCTTATGGTAGCCTTTGTTACTTTGTTGCCAGCTCCCTGCAGGTCCTTCATCAGGTCCCTCTGTGTAGTTCTTGTATTGTTGCTCACTGTCATTTTGACCCCACAGGATGAGATCTTACGTGGAGCCTCAGATCGAGGGAGATTATCTCTGGTCTTGTATGTCTTCCATTTTCTTACAATTGTTCCCACAGTTGATTTTTTCACACCAAACTGCTTGCCTTTTGCAGATTCACTCTTCCCACCCTGGTGCATGTCTAGAATTTTCTTCCTGGTGTTCTTCGACAACTCTTTGGTTTCGCCATGGTTGAATTTGTAATGTGTCTTCTTGAGGCTGTGGACAGGTGTCTTTTATACAGATAACGGGTTCAAATAGGTGCAAATAATACAGGTAACAAGTGAAAGACAGAAGATCTTCTTAAAGAAGAAGCTAAAAGTGTGCGAGAGCTAGAAATCTTGCTGGTTTGTGGGTGACCAAATACTTATTTTCCACTATAATTTACAAACAAAGTCTTTAAAAACGTGATTTCCTTGACTTTTTTTTTTGTCTCTCATAGTTGAAGTATACCTACAATGGAAATTAAAGACCTATCTCATTATTCTAAGTAGAGAACTTGAACAATCAGTGGCTGACTAAATACTTTTTGTCCCTAATGTATATAACCAACTAAATATTTAAACTTTTTTATATTTTTTTATGAATAACAAGAGTTATCCCTCACTAGTCTGAAAGTAGAAACAGTCCAAGATCAAAGCAAAAATCACCCCCTCTCTCAGACGAATTCAAGAAGACAGAACAGATGTTGTGAGGAAGATGATGTCTATTATCTCTCTGAAATTGAGCTTAAAGCTGGAAAAACAGATGCCTTTGAAGAATCAGTTGTCTGACCCGTTAACAAGCTGCTGGATGCCTTTTCTTGCACTGCTAAACTCCATCTTCTATCTCCACCAGAGGGCGCCATCATCCAGTAGGCGGAGCTCTCCTTGTGCTCTGTGTTCCAGCATTGTGTCAATAATAAGTGTTGCTGTGAAGAGAACAAGAGTCAGACTGAATGATGAACATCAGCTAGTTTCTCCTGCTGATTTAAACCTTGTTGGACAGATGGAACATTGGCTGTGGATTATTCTAGCTGCTCTTTTCTTTGGTAAGATAGAAAGCTCAACATGTTTCCTCTTCAAACACTTGAACACATTACTGAGCTCTACATGAAGAGCTTTAATGTTCATTCTACAGAAAATCAGAGCAGATCATTTCTGCTGCCATTTGTTACCTTGTAGAAACACCTGATTGGTTCAAAGTGACAATGATCAGAGAAAATGACATCTATTCTACATGGAATAGAAGTCTTTAAAGCTGCTGATTGTTCTCCTTTAATCAATCATCTTTATTGATTCATCTCTTCCTCTGCATGTTCTGTTCTTCCTCAGAGTGTAAAGGAAACTCAGTGAAGCAGACAGAAGGACATGTTGCTGCTGAAGGAGCCTCTGCGACTCTGGGATGTACTTTCAAAGCCCGTGGTTCAGATGATTCTGTGTTCTGGTACAAAGAAGAAAACAGCTTCCCAAAGTACATGCTGAAAGAATACTATCAGAATATTGAAAAGGCTCCAGAGTTCAATAAAGACAGATTTAGAGCAAAGGTGAAGGACTCAAAATTCAATCTGACGATCCAGGATCTCCGTCTGTCAGACTCTGCTGTGTACTACTGTGCTCTGCAGCCCACAGTGACAGGAAACACCAGAACTCTGTAAAAGAACCTGCAGAGGACATTAAAACATTTTGATGCTGTGTGAAAATTTTATGCTGCTAAATTTCATCATCGTGACACAAGTTTCAAGCTTTTCAAGCTTGTTATATACTCCATGCAAAAATAAATATATATATATTGTTGTTTTTTTTTTTGTTTTTTTTGCTCTCACAGTTGCAAGAACAAAATGACATAATTTTGTTTCTGCATTTTCTTTTTTGGGCAGCATGTCTGAGAACAGTGGTGCGATTGATCAGTATTTTGGATGAGCTTTAGAAAAGCAGACAGGATTTTTTTCCCTATTGGAAATTTCCCCCAATATAAAATAGAAACCTGTGAAACATGTAAAAACATCCCAAAGTCACGGTTAGAACCACGCAAAAACAAAAAACTGTTAATCCAGACCAGAGGCCTGTACAATGAAGCAGGATTACTGCATTAGCGAGACAACTTCAGGAGTAACCCTGACTTTCCTGGTAGCAGGAAGCTGGATCCATACTTAGCGAGGCTAGTCACCATGGTGGTGTACTCTGAACGGCTTACCTGCTCATTACTGCATTAGCGAGACAACTTCAGGTGTAACCCTGACTTTCCTGGTAGCAGGAAGCTGGATCCATACTTAGTGAGGCTAGTCACCATGGTAGTGTACTCTGAACGGCTTACCTGCTCTGGGTCAGGCTAGCTTTCTGGATTCATCTGAATCCTTTAAAAAAAAGTCCATCCATCATCCACTAAGATTCTCAAGAAACAATGACTTGTCTTTTATTGAAGACCTGATTTAATTCAGAGGAAAAAATACCTTTAAAATAAAATGGATCAAGAAGTCTTTTAAAAACCAAACTCAATCAGGACCTTTAATTTACATGGTTTGTCTCACCTTGGCAGCCCAGAGTTTCTTCTCCTCTTTAACTATAGTAATCCAAATATACCCACTAAACTCTCCAACTTCCACCAACAGGTACTTTTATCATGGTCCCTTTTTTTTTAAAACATAACTTTTCTCTGCAAAGATGTTTCATTTGGAACAATTCCAAAATATATTGTTCAACAACAGGTCAATATTCTTTCTCAAATGGATTGACTATGGTATTGTCCAGTTAATCAACTGTTTATTTTAAAATGCCTTGAGATGACATATGTTGTGAATTAGTGCTATATAAATAAAGTTAATTGAATTGAATTATTAAATAACAGAAGTAATCCTTGTAGTTGCAGTAACCGGAGATGTCCCGTGCTACTGTGAGTTATAAAATTAACCCCCTTGCTAATCGCCTCTGAATATTGCATCGGATTGATCCAAATCTCTTTGAGTTGCTGTTTGACCAATTGACTGGACTGAAGACGGGTCTGTAGAAACCAGACCGAGC
Source organism: Cyprinodon diabolis (assembly GCA_030533445.1). NCBI lineage: Eukaryota > Metazoa > Chordata > Actinopteri > Cyprinodontiformes > Cyprinodontidae > Cyprinodon > Cyprinodon diabolis. The sequence goes on along the minus strand of CM060067.1, from coordinate 45,361,393 downwards.
TGAAGGCCTCCACTCCACCGAACCAAAACAGTAACCTCCTCTTCCCCCCTCCTTTCCATCTGATGCTTAATAAGTGCTCTGCTTGGGAAAACTAGGTAGAATAGATAGCCGTTTGGTTGGTTCAGTTGGACCCGACTGGAACCAGAACCCCTGGGGGTCGGCTAAGCTAACGGGTCTTTCAGTCTCATCATAGTTTAATGCATTCCTGAGTCATTATTCATTTTTCACCATAAACTGAATAAAACTTTACTGTTTTGACCGCAGTTAACAATTCTAGGTTGGGTTTTTTCCACATTTATCTTCTGCTATTATAACGGACACTTTTAAAAGCATTAAGCCTTAAACTTCCAACATCCCTCAGACTTTGAACAGACGTTTAAACCCCTCTTCTCCTTTTATTTCTTAAATTTTGCTTATTTTCAGTAGTGTGCATTGTTTTCCTTGGTTATTAGATATAATACCGTGTGATTATTAGTCAATAAAGGTACTGTTGTATTTTATCCTGTGGTCTTTTGGGTTTGTTTCACACAGTGAACGATTTATCTCTCAGGTCTAAATTACTAAATTGGTTACAGACAACTAGATTTGTAACAGCCAGATTCAGGAGTCCAACCTTTTAGGTAAGAGGCTAAAACCCTGGTCAGTAGGAAAATTATATTTATAATAGTTCAACTGATTATAAATAACTAGTTTTCCCTTTAATTTGAATTACCAATTAATTAGCTATAACTTCCATTTCTAGTAATTTAATATAATCTTCTGGTAAACTCACAACAACGGCTATGTTATATCATGCAATGAGCTAATTCATGTCCATTGTCGGGGATGCTGAGTGGCTCAGGAATCATGCAGTCTGTTGAGCTGTCCATCCAGTTCCTTGATGTAGTTGATGCTGTGAATGAGATCATAATCTTCAGTTCATTTTCCTGTATACAGTATAATAGAAGGATTTTATGCCATTGCAGAGGAGTCAGTAGCTGGATATCTGTGAAATGTCCTTTTCATCACTTTATGAAAGTTTTTTGCTTTATTTTTATCTTTTCCCAAGTGCTCTTCTCTCCAATGGGTGACATCTGGTGGATGAGATGTGTTTAATATGCAGTACAGTGATATAAGATGCAAGGCTGTTTTAAATGTCACTGATTTATATTTGCAGATTTACACAGTAAACAATCCATTACCATGCTTTATGGTGTTTTTTGATTCCAGCATGAGTTTGAAATTTATTGAGACTCGCTGTTTCCTCTTTGTATTTCTGAAAGGTGAGTTTTTGTTCCTCACAGGTGAAATATGGCGCTCTCCTTTCTGTGCTCAGGATTGTGATTGGTCTGCTGTCTTAAACCCGCCCCTTTATACATGCGCATTCACAAATTAATGATTAGTCAAAGCTGGGACGAGTTAGCTTGTTTACAGTAGCAGCCGTTCAAAATAGCCCTTCCCAGTTAAAAGCCGGTTGAATGGCAGCCAACTTCCAGCTACTGGAGTGACCACCTCCTTCTCCTGATGGTGAATATTATTTTACTCTGACTCCCCCCTTTACTGAATTACAGGGTCTGACCTGGAGATGACGCTTCTCTTTAGATCTTAATGTCCACATATCATAACAGAAAGACTATTTCTAATTCCTTTTTCCTGTTTTAAAAGGAATTGTAGGGGACCAGCCAAGGGCCAGCAAAGGGCCCATCAAGGAAAGCGGGGAAAGTTTGAATAGCTACTGCTGTATAAGCAGCTTGGTGGTACCGCTGATCTTGTCCTTGTTGCTGACTGGTCAAACTGGATTGGCTGGAAGTAATCCCATTAAATTGAACTTGCTTGATGGTACGGTTCTCTGTTCTAATAACATTAGTTTACAGGTGAGTTAAGTCAGGTGACCAGACCTTAGACCCCTGATGCTGACATCTGGTATAAAACATATTCCATATTTGGTCATGCTTTTACACAATGAGCAGCAACCGAGGTACTACAGTAAGTCTGTTAATATATTTCTCACTAATAATAACCCCGAACAATAAATATGAAAAATTTGAATCACTGCAGGGGAAAATTGTCTTTCTTTAATTAGAAAATGTATCATGTTGTGGATTTTTCAATGATACATAATTTAGAATTTATAACTGACCTCAGATCTAATAAACCTGATGAGTGAATTTGAATTTGAAATTTGTATTAAATATGTGACATTTTACACAAATCATAGTTTGTAAAACAAAAACAGTGAAAAATCTAAAAGCTTAAGGATAGTTTCAATTTTTCGAAAAAATTGAAATCGTCCAAGGGTAGAGCCCTGGAGAACTCCACGTGCCTCAAACAAGCATAACACAGATCTACAGGGGCCCTGTAATACAAAACAACAACAACAAAAAAAGAGGACAAAATAGAAAATAAGCCTTGTGGCCAAAATCAAAAGAAGCTGTGAGTCTTTCAAGCAGGAGGAAGAGGAGCTGAGAGCTTCAGGGAGGAGCTGAGCTGTTACTGAACTATAGAAGAGACACAAACTTCTACATTCAACACAGTTCAAACATTAACTCTGATCATCATGCTGTCTTTGCTCACATCTGGATTTACTCTGCTGGTTCTGCTTATAGGAACAGGTTAGTTGGAGTCTTTCAGAGAACTAATTGATCCTTGTTGTTTTTCCCTTATTATTGTATTTCTTCCTTCAGGTGTAAACTGTCAAAAACTCACTGTAGCAAAGACTGAAGAGTTCACTTTAGAGGGCGGCTCTGTTACTCTGTCCTGCAGTTACACCAAAAATTCAGTGAATTTTTTGTTCTGGTATCGACAATATCCTGGAAAACCTCCAGAGTTCCTCAAGTCCCACTCACCTTCAGGTGGAGTAGAATATCTGGACAGAATGAAATTTGAAGGAACCAAAGAAGAAATGAAGATGACCATCTCCTCTGCTGCAGTGGCAGAATCTGCTGTTTACTACTGTGCTGTGGAGCCCACAGTGACAGGAAACACCAGAACTCTGTACAAGAACCTGCAATACTCCACAACATCCACTAGAGGGCCTCACACACTGTTAACCCACTGGATGCTGATTCAGTAGACTGATGACAAACAGAGACAAGAAACAGTAAAGATCAGAGACAGTGCTGCTGTGGAAGCAGAAAACTCTCTGATTGGTTGGGTTTAGGCCACGCCCACTGAACTTTAGCTCAATCAATGCCATTATCTGTTCCTCCTTCTGCTGCAGGGGGAGAACATTGTTCATCTGCTGTGTGGCTTCCAGGACTCCAAAGACATGTTGCTTTACCTCAGTTTTCTTCTTTCTTACTTTCGATGTGATGTGAGTTGTAGAGCACAGATTCTAGTTTTGGTTCCAGCTGCTTCATAAACCAAAGATACAGACTGTATTTTAAATGTTTCTGCATCATTTGCTCTGATAACATAAAATAATCAGTTATTCATCATATTGGAAACTGAACTGACTGAGTTTTACAGTTGATTTAGTTCTAAAAGTCCAAAAAGTAACAGGGAAAACCTGTCTAATGAATTCTTCTCTCCACTCTTTTCAGGACTAACAGCTGAAGAAGAAATCTATCCTGTGACCAGCGGGGGATTTACCATTAGGCAATACTAGGCAGCTGCCTAGGGCCTCAACTTCCTGGGGGCCCAATAATACTTTGTTTACATGTATGGTTAATACAACTATTACGTGTTTGTGCACATTAATTATAATTATGATAAACCTGGAGGTTTTTCCCTGTTAAAAGGGAGGTTTTCCTCTCCACTGTCGCTACAAGCATGCTTAGTGTGAGGGATTGCATTGGAGTCAATGAGTCGATGCAATCAGCTGGTTTTCCTTAGATAGAGAACTTTGAATCAATTTGACTGTATCATCTGGTTGAACTGTAAAGTGCCTTGAGATGATGTGTTGGGAATTGCTGCTATACAAATAAATTGAATTGAATAAAAATTGTTTTGCTAAAATGCAATCAGAAGACTTATAATATTAAGTGTGTCTCAGCCCTTTTGCTGCACATGTTCAGAAAGGTCCAAACAGACAGCAGCAAACCATTTTAGAGCAATGCAAAGAGCAGTGTTGCCAAATTAGCGCTTATTCGCTATATTTAGCCACTTTTCAGACCCCTGTAGCACTTTGATTTCTAAAAAGCTCCTAGCGCCAAATCTTGCGACTTTTTCTGCTACTGGAGACTTTGGAGACAACATCTAAAAGCAGCGAACTCTGCTCTCCAGAGCAAGTAGATTGGTAACCCCGCCTCCTGCTCTCCTCTATCTTGTCTGCTGTCATGATTCATGCAGCTATTATTTCATCCAAATGAAAAATGGAGAACAGATAAGCAGATCATGGCTTGTCTACAGTGAAAAGAAGGACTGGGTTATTTACTTTGGCCTTTTTGGAAACACAGGAAGGAGCAATCAGCTAAGTGAGCTTAGTGCTTGGAAAAAATCTTTCATTCCTTTAGAGACAGCATGAAAAGTCAGCTGAGTACAAAACATAGAGAGGAAAACAAGAAGAAAAGGGACAAGAAGAGAGGGGCAAAACCTAGAACACATAATGGATGTCTATTCTATTAACATTTCTATATCTGGAGAATGGGTCTGTTTTATCTGTTGTCTTTTCAGTTCAGAGGCCCCCTGCTTGTCTATGCCTTGGGCCCCACATTTCCTTAATCCGCCCTGCCTGCGACAAATAAAGTTAGAGAGAAAGAAGGACAACGTGTCTCACTCAGCTGCAGCTATGAGACAACTGCAGACATAGCAGACCTTCACTGGTTCAGACATCACTCTGACCTTCAGGCTCCTCAGTTTATCCTCTGGAAAAGCGGCAAGGGAGACCCTGCTGAGTTTAATCTTGACAACAGATATGCTTCAGAAACAACCTCTTTAACAACTAAGCTGACCATCAGAGAGCTAACCCTGGCAGACACAGCTCTCTACTACTGTGCTCTGCAAACACAGTGATACAAAGTGTAGAAGAGGCTGTACAAAAAGCTGAACACTGATATCTGACTCCTCTTCAAAGAGGAGGGAAGTGGTATTCAAAGCTCAGCTTCATATCAGATGGATTCTGCTAATTCCTGTTTCATCAGAGTCACTGTGGTAACAGCTGCTAATCAGACACTGTGGGAGGAGCCACAGGAGCAGAGTCTCAGCAAATCTACCACACTGACAGGAACAGGGAGAGGAAACGTAATAAACTCTCAGATTGAGACAAAGAAATATTTATTAGTTAAGAGGCAATAACCTCTGTATCAATATGAAGAACAGGAAGAAGACGGTGTTGGATTTCAGAAGGGATGAGGATCTTCTTCATCCCCTGTACCTCAGAGGAGCAGCTGTGGAGGTGGTTCAGCTAAACAGTAGCTGGGCGTGCATCAGCATCTTTACACCCTCAGAGAGCTGGACTAGGGAGCTCAGTCCTGGGGAACTTTGCTGTGCAGTGGAGAGCTTTCTCTGCAGCTGCATCAGAAACGCACTGTACAGAGGACTGTAGGGAGCAGCCTGTCCTCCAACTCTGCACATCTAGAGGCAGGGGAGGGTGCTCTGCCTCATGAATCTCCACACATTCTGCTCACAGACTGTTCCAGCCTCTCTCCTCAGATGGGAGGTTGAGGATCATCCAGAGCGAGACCAAAGGACTTAGAAAACCTTTCTACTCTGCTGCTGTTTCACTGATGAACTCAAGCTGCATTTGATTCATCTGTTTCTCTTTCCTGTCTTTAATATTAAGGAGATAAACCTGGGACCTGAGTCCAAATTCAGTACCAAAAACATTCCAATGTGGGATGGTAAGACATGAAAGAATCATTGAATAAAAACAGATCGAAAACCTGTAATATCTTTAGTCTGACTTATTTCTAACAGCTTTCATGAAACATGAAAACTCTGCTGCAAGGTTGATAATTAAACTCTAAAGATGTTCTAAACATTCTGATGTTAGTCAGTTTAAGACTTTGTTTTTGTTTTTCTGTTCACAGTAGATTTTTAAGAGAAAGGATAAAGTGTCATGATTAAAAAAAAAACTGATTAATAATTCATTAAATGCTATTTATATTCATAGTATGAACTAAAAGGAAGATTTATTCAGTATTGATTTTGAGGTATTTTATTCTGGGGTGCCGTTTGTAAAGTTAAGTAGCCAAACATTAGGAGCAATATCTATGGTTATTTTGTGTGTTTTTAGAGAAAATAAGGGGTTAGTTATTCAGTCATTCATTCCTTTATAAAAGTCTTACTTTGTTAAATAAATATTTAGTTTGGGGCTAAATATTTAGTTTGCAAATTTAATATTTAGTTTGTTAAATAAATATTTAGTTTGGGGCTAAATATTTAGTTTGCAAACTAAATATTTAGTTTCTTAAATAAATTTAGCTCCAGATTAAATATTTGTTTAACAAACTAAATATTTAAAAATCAAAAGTTAGTATATGAAAACTACAGCCATGCACATGGGGTCACTGTGTTGCCATAGCAATGACTACTTTCCTTTCTGCCTGTTGGGATCTGGAGAAGTTCCACCTTTCTCCAGCAGAGTGCGCCGTGGGTCCTCTGGGCTGAGGCCTCCAGCACACCTGGAGCTCGTCAGCCCATTAGAGGACCTCCACTACTTAAACAGCTGCCAGACCTTCCTTCGACGCCGCAGTGTTAGCTAAGTTTGGTTAGCGAACCTGAGCCTCTAAAATCTTGAACTTTGTCTCCGAGTTAAACCTAACTCTAACCAGCCTTGTCTTCTCGCTCCTAGGAAAACCTGTCTCTCGTGTGAAGCTCTGGGAGAGCTTAACCTGAACCAGCCTGCCTGCCCTAGAGAGCCAAACCTGAAGATCTCACTTTGGCATCCACCTGCTGCTCTCTGGATGAGAGCTAATCACTCAAGCCAAGGTCACACAAACAGTCAGAAGTTAGACGCTGCAGCTGCTGAGCACTCTGCTAAACCAACAGTCTCTGGACCCAACCGGTTCCCTCCCTCAGAGAAGAAAGCCAGAACCAAACCAAGGTATTTTCTGAGAAAATCTGAAATCTCAACAACTTCTCAAATCCACCTGGTTAACCAAACTGTCATCTCTGCAGAAGCCTGAGTATCCAGCCCGGACCAGTTTCCTGAACATTATCTAGTTTTTGTACCAACCTCAAATAAACTCTGTTAAACTTTTCATCAGTCTCCTTTGTAGTGTTCTGCATGTGGGTTTAATTCAGAACCGATCATGACAGAACACTGCGGCCAAACACAAAGCCCAGCAGATCACCTCCGGAGTTGGCTTGAGGAGCAGGACGCTCAAATCCTTGGACACGCCCACACCATCCGTGAGTTACACACTAAACTAGAGCATCAGAACCAAGTCCTGCAAAATTATGCCAGCTACATGGGAGGTGCTAACGCTACGCCTGCAGTCCGTTCTGTTCCGGAACCACTTCCGCCTCTAAGGTCACCATCCGTGAAGTCAATTCCTGAGTTCCGTCCAAGTCTCCCTGAAAGATTTTCAGGTAACCAAAAGGAGTGTAAAGGATTTTTGTTTCAGTGTCGTTTGCTTTTTGAACACTCTCCTGGCAGTTTCCCAAATGATAGGAAGAAAATTTCCTTCATTCTCTCTCAGCTAACTGGTCGAGCCCTGGAATGGGCGGAGGCAAGGTTCTCTTCTGAGTCCAGTTTTCAGTGCACTTTTTCCGAATTTTTATCTGAGTTTTCTCAAGTTTTCAACCATGACTCTGATAAAACAATTGATTCCCGAGCTCTGCTAAATCTAAAACAAGGAAATTCTACCGTAGCCGAGTTCTCCATTGACTTCCGGGTTAAAGCTGCAGCCTCAGGTTGGAACAAGTGCGCACTTAAGAGTGCTTACTTTAAAGCCTTGAACGAAAATATTAAGGATGAACTCGCCACAATAGACGAACCTGCTAGTTTGGAGGATTTAATTCGTCTGACCATCAGGTTAGATAACAGACTTCGAACTAGAATTCACTCAAGGCAGAAAAATCTGAGTTTTCCCATTTCGACTCCTGCATTTAACAATGCTTCTGTTTCCCCAGAACCCAGTACCAAGCCAAGATCTAAGAGCCAGTTTCTTCCAACGCCTGTCCAGGTCTCTCATTTTTCTTCCTCAGAGGGAGCTGAGACCGAACCCATGCAAATAGGACACACCAGATTATCCCCTGAAGAGAGGCAACAAAGATTTCAGGCTAAACTTTGTTTGTATTGTGGTGAGACTGGCCATTTTATTGCTTTTTGCCCGGCTAAATCAAAAGCCAGGGCCCGTCAGAGGATGTGAGGAGTCTGACGGGCTCTATAAGATCTGAGAAAACTCCTCATTTGTTGTTGCCTGCTACTCTGTTCTTTTCAAACCAGAATCTCACCCTGTCTGCCTTCATAGATTCTGGTTGTGAAAGAAACCTCATTGATTCAGAACTAGTTCAGCAGTTAAGGACTGAGACTGTCCCTTTAATTAAACCTCTCAGAGTTTCAGCTATCGATGGAAAGAAACTTCATCAAGTCACTCATCATACACAACCCTTAGAACTGCTTATTTCTGGAAACCACCGAGAGATAATAACTTTTTTTGTTTTTCCTTCAGCCTGTTCTCCTCTGGTGCTTGGGTTCGAGTGGCTGGAACGACATATAAACTGGGCTGAACGCCACATTGAATCCTGGTCCACCTCCTGTCACGAGTCTTGTCTTCGTTCTGCGGCTCCTACTATTCAGTCCCCTAGAGGTAGGGGGGAGATGGACTCTCCTGACCTTACTTCTGTTCCCCCCGAGTATCACGATCTGGCACCAGTCTTCAGTAAGGTCAGTGCGACGTCTCTACCACCTCACAGACCATATGACTGCGCCATAGATTTACTTCCAGGAGCCCCTCTCCCCAGCAGCAGATTGTATAACATTTCCAAACCTGAACATGAAACCATGGAGAAATACATAAATGAGTCTCTTGCTGCTGGGATAATTCGCCCATCTTCATCTCCACTCGGTGCTGTTTTTTTCTTTGTGGGCAAAAAGGATGGTTCCCTGCGCCCCTGTATTGACTACAGGGGGTTGAATCAAATAACTGTCAAAAATAAGTATCCCCTACCATTACTGGCATCGGCTTTTGAACCTGTACAAGGTGCTACAGTATTCACTAAGCTCGATCTGAGAAACGCCTACCATCTCCTGAGAATAAGAGAAGGGGATGAATGGAAGACTGCCTTTGAGACCCCCTTAGGACAGTTTGAGTACCTTGTCATGCCTTTTGGTCTTACGAACGCTCCTGCCTGTTTCCAAGCCTTGGTCAATGATGTCCTCAGAGATTTTTTGAACATTTTTGTTTTTTTTTACATTGATGATATTTTGATTTACTCCAAGAACCTCTCTGACCACAGAAAGCACGTTCGTTTAGTCCTTCAGAGACTTCTGGAAAATAAACTTTTTGTGAAAGCAGAGAAATGTGAATTTCACCAACAGTCTGTTACTTTTTTAAGGTTTGTGCTCGAGGGCGGGCAGGTGAAACCATCGGAAGACAAGATAAAGGCAGTTCCGGATTGGCCTACACCTGAGAACCGCAAGCAACTCCAGAGATTTCTTGGTTTCGCTAACTTTTACAGGAGATTCATAAGAAATTACAGCCAGACAGCTCAACCTCTCACTGCTCTTACCTCTGTAAAGAAGACTTTTCAATGGACTGCTGAGGCTGAAGCAGCTTTCAATAAACTGAAGAACCTTTTTTCCAGTGCTCCCATCTTGGTCCAACCAGGTCCTACAAAACAGTTCATCCTAGTAGTGGATGCTTCAGATTCTGGTGTTGGAGCTGTGCTATCCCAGCAGTCTGATTCAGATCAGAAGACTCACCCATGTGCATTCTTTTCTCGCAGATTATCCTCAGCCGAGCAAAACTATGATGTTGGAGACCGTGAACTTTTGGCCATTAAGCTCGCCTTGGAGGAATGGAGACACTGGCTCGAGGGGGCGGAACATCCAGTTCTGGTTTGGACTGTCCACAGGAACCTCGCCTATATTCAATCTGCCAAGAGATTTAACCCTCGGCATTCAAGGTGGTCTCTGTTTTTCTCACGGTTTAATCTCATCATCTCCTACAGACCTGGTTCCTAGAACGACAAGCCCGACGCTCTCTCTCGTCTGTATTCTTCTGATCAACCTGAGACACCTGAACCTGTTCTCCCAGCCTCATGCACTGTTGGAGCCGTTTCCTGGGAGATCATTGATTTAATCAACTCTGCCCTGGCCTCTGAACCTGACCCAGGTAACGGTCCACCTAACAAGATGTATGTTCCATCCTCCATCAGGTCCCGACTTATCCAGTGGATGCACGCAGCTAAATTCTCGGCCCATCCTGGAGTGAGCAGAACCATCGCCCTCATACAGAGACGTTTCTGGTGGCCGTCTCTGCACAAGGACGTTAAAGAATACGTCCTGGCTTGCCCCATCTGCGCCAGGAACAAGACCTCTCATCTACAACCTTCTGGCCTGCTTCATCCCCTACCTGTTCCAACCCGTCCATGGTCTCATGATTTCGTCACCGGTCTCCCATTTCTAAAGGTATGACCACAATCCTAACAATCGTCGATCGATTTTCCAAGGCCTGTCATCTCATCCCTCTCAGAAAACTTCCCACTGCCTTCCAGACGGCTCAGCTTCTGGTGAAGCACGTTTTTCGCCTCCATGGTATCCCTCAGGAAATCCTCTCAGATCGTGGTCCCCAGTTCATCTCTCAGGTCTGGAAAGCTTTCTGTTTTGCATTAAACTGCAAGTCATCTCTGACTTCAGGGTATCATCCTCAGTCTAACGGGCAGACGGAGAGGATGAACCAGCAACTCGAGTCCACTCTCCGCTGCCTTACTTCCAACAACCCTACTGACTGGAGTCAGTACCTGACTTGGATCGAATATGCACATAACTCCCTGAGATCTGCTTCCAGTGGTTTGTCTCCCTTTCAGGTGTCAATTAGTTATCAGCCTCCACTCTTCCCCGCAGACGAGAGAGAGATCTCAGTCAAATCAGTCCATCAACACATCCGCCGTTGCCAACGCATCTGGAAGGAATCAATCACCGCTCTCACCCGTGCATCCGCCTTGACCAAGAGGTTTGCGGACTCAAGGAGACGCCCCGCCCCTGATTACGCTCCAGGCCAGGAGGTCTGGTTGTCAACTCGGGACATTCCCCTTAAGGCCATGTCCAAAAAGCTTTCACCCAGATTTATCGGTCCCTATAAGATTGATCAGATCATCAATCCCTCTGCTGTCCGCTTACACCTGCCATCCTCTCTACGCATCAATCCCACTTTCCATGTCTCTAAGATCAAGCCTGTCATCACTAGCTCTTTGTGCCCGCCTTCTGACTCCCCTCCACCCGCCCGGGACATTGATGGTCATCCGGCTTACACGGTTTGCCGGATCGTGGACTCCCGTCAGCGAGGTCGCGGTCAGCAGTACCTCATCGACTGGGAGGGTTACGGTCCGGAGGACCGCACCTGGGTTCCTGGTTCATACATCCTCGATCCGTCCCTGATCGAGGAGTATGAGAGTTCCCTCCCGTCCACTTCCTCGGGACCGCCAAGAGGCGGTCGTTGAGGGGGGGGTACTGTTGGGATCTGGAGAAGTTCCACCTTTCTCCAGCAGAGTGCGCCGTGGGTCCTCTGGGCTGGAGCCCTCCAGCACACTCGTCAGCCCATTAGAGGACCTCCACTACTTAAGCAGCTGCCAGACCTTCCTTCGACGCCGCAGTGTTAGCTAAGTTTGGTTAGCGAACCTGAGCCTCTAAAATCTTGAACTTTGTTCTCGGGTTAAACCTAACTCTAACCAGCCTTGTCTTCTCGCTCCTAGGAAAACCAGTCTCTCGTGTGAAGCTCTGGGAGAGCTTAACCTGAACCAGCCTGCCTGCCCTAGAGAGCCAAACCTGAAGATCTCACTTTGGCATCCACCTGCTGCTCTCTGGATGAGAGCTAATCACTCAAGCCAAGGTCAGACAAACAGTCAGAAATTAGACGCTGCAGCTGCTGAGCACTCTGCTAAACCAACAGTCTCTGGACCCAACCGGTTCCCTCCCTCAGAGAAGAAAGCCAGAACCAGACCAAGGTATTTTCTGAGAAAATCTGAAATCTCAACAACTTCTGAAATCCACCTGGCTAACCAAACTGTCATCTCTGCAGACGCCTGAGTATCCAGCCCGGACCAGTTTCCTGAACATTATCTAGTTTTTGTACCAACCTCAAATAAACTCTGTTAAACTTTTCATCAGTCTCCTTTGTAGTGTTCTGCATGTGGGTTTAATTCAGAACCGATCATGACACTGCCAGGCTGGAGGGACGAAGTAGTGACACTCGTTAAGGGTTAAGGGTTAGTGCTTAAAGGCGGTCTGGGATTCAGCCGATGACAAAGTGACTAAATAGAAACCAGTCTTTCATCTTGAGCTGTAGGAGTTGTAAGATTTCCATATATATATATATATATATATATATATATATATATATATATATATATATATATATATATATATATATATATATATATATATATATACATATACAAATCTAAATATTTTATTTACAAACTAAATATTTAATTTGGAGCTAAATATTATTTTGAAACCTAAATGTTTAATTTGCAAACTAAATACTTAGCTTCAAACTAAACATCTTATTTAGCTTCAAACTAAATATTTATTTAACAAAGTGTAATTTTTGTAGATAAATGAATGATACACTGAAAAGATTATTTGGAAAAAATAACCACCTTATTTTAAAACACACTAAATAACCAAAGATATTACTCCTAATTTTTGACTGCTTAATTTTACAAACGGCGCTCCATATTTTACTGTGAAAGGTCAGTGAATAGTTCTAATGCATTGTGGGTAACAGAAGCTTAGGTTGCAGATAATATTTGTTAGTAAAGCTGTCGATTCATAGTTGTCTTACATCCCACCTAGAGCTCCAGAAGCAATTACAGTAAATTTAGTTCATATAGAAGGAGCACAGCACAATAATGATGAGTTTAATGATTTATTGCCAGGATGAGGTGAAGGGAAGGTTGGCTCTCATCTAGGGAAAAAATGAAGGGTTTGAAGTTTTCAGCGTTGGGGTAAAATCTTCAGGAAAAATCAGTTCTGCTCATTTTTCTGAGCCCGCCCCCCAAAAATAACTGATTCAATTAATCTGAGTGAGAGTGGGGAGTAAATCTTATCTGGAGAGAGAAGGTCAATACTCAACAGCAGAGTGTTTGTGAAAGGAGAGATTGGAAAGGCACGTTTGAGTGGAAGGATACTGCCCAGATGAAGATGCTGTAAAATCTGAACAAGAAAAAAAGTGCGCCGGCCATGTTATCCTGAGTTCCTGGGATATGAGCTGCTTTAAGAAAGACCTGGTTTATTAGTCTGAAAGAATTAAAATAAACTGTTGACCATTCAAGCCTCAAAGGATGATAGGATAAAGTTCATAGAGTGAGGAAGACAGGCTGCCGTACACAGGCACCACCTCAGAGCTCCATCAGTTGCTGCAGATGCACACACCATCTGTCGTAGCTTTAATAACAGCTTTTAATTTATCCCATTGTTTGTCTTGCCTGATTACTGGGTCCCTGTTTTCAGTCATTACAGTATAGCTAGTTCTGAATAGTGGAGGAACGTATTTAGAAGTGAATTTGAATAGATAATGAAGAGACCAATGAACAGAAAGGTGAAAAATAAAAAGGGACTTTAACCTAAAAGATAAGTTGATAAATTGCCAGAAGCTGGACCATCAAAGAGGAAGTCCCAGAACAAACATTGGAGGTAAAATAAATGAGAACTAAGAGTTAATCCGCCAATGAATTACATGATATTTGACTCAAAGGACGGCTGAAATAATGATGGGATAACATTCATAGTGTGAGGATGAAGGAGAAACTGATTCTTTCTGAAGAGACCTAAATTATTTTGGTCTCTTTGCTGCAAACCAGAAGCTTCTTAAGAACCTTTAAATGAAATAATCATTAAATGATTTAACTTATTTTGTAATACAGCATGAATAAAGTTCAGACAACCAATTAAATGGTAATTGGCCTTGACCAAACCATTTACACTACATTCAGCCATTCACACACACTGATTATTGTAACTAGCTTCATAGCCACAGCTGCCCTGAGGCTCCCTGACAGAAGTAAGGCTGCTGTACACAGGCACCACCTCTGACCTCCATCAGTAGGCAATGCAGAGGAAGTGGAGGAAACAACCACATTAAAAGCTTGGAGTGACAACCCTTTGATTGCAGGGGAAACTCCTGCATCCTGTCATTGGGCGACACCACTGTCACTCAATGACAGGACTCCAGCTGCTGTTGACTGTTAAAGAAAAGACCATTAAATGTCTCAGCTGTGATCATTTCAAGGTGAACTCAGTCAGAAAATTTTCTGAAAACAATAAGGTTGATTAGTTTGAGATTAAAGCTACAGAATTTCTTCAGGTTTGGTTTTGGTGTTTTTATCATCCTGATATTTAAAGCTACAGTGTGTAACTTTTAGCGACATCTAGCGGTCAGACTGCAGCAACATGAACATCTCCCCCCCACCGCTTCTCCCCCCCAACAGTACGGCGAGCGTTACGGGAAAAAATGTCTTCCACGACGTCAGCATCACCTACCTTCTCAAGTGATGAGGTTTGTTTACATAAATAATTTTACAGATAGTATTTCATTAGTCTGTGTAGGGTATAGATTTCATGTAGACTTAAGATAATAAATATACCCGTTATTTTTTCTACATCGTTGTGACGTTTGTTGTTTGTTGGCTCTGCGCTGCCGTAGCGCAAAGATGTCTGCCTCCATGGCTGCGAGACCCGCTCCTATGTAATTATAAATAACGAATTCTAAGGCAACGCAAATATTAAGGTTAAGAGGCTGAGCTCGTAGATGATGATAAATAACATAGTTATGTATAATATATTACATTTCTGACTGTATATCCCTGTAATTATTACACACTGTAGCTTTAAATATTGCGTCTATGGTCCTCCCTGTATCTTAGAAGTGATCCACAGTAATAATGAAATCCTCTTAAAGGGACGACTCTCAGACAAAACTAAACATCAACTGTTTTTATTCTAAGCCAAGCAGAGAAAATGTTACAGAAATCAGCGCTGAGGTTCTTTCCAGATAACAACACATTAGCAGCGTGACAAAGAACATTGCATGTTTTTATAAATGATTAGAATGATCCCTCGCAGATCTGAGAGGAGAAACAGTCTGTGATCAGAGCAGAGAAAGACACCCCCCCCCCCCCCCCCCCCCCCGTCAGATGAATTCAAGAACCAGAGCAGGCAGAACAGATGTTGTGAGGAAGACGATGTCACTGCATCTCTGTGACACGTTTCCTCTGTTTGTCATCACTCTAAAATGGAGCTGAAAGCAGGAAGAATGAAGGACTTTGAAAAATGGGTCTGATCCACTAACAAGCTGCTAGAAGCCTTTTGCTCTATTGTTCATCGACACCTTCTAGCTCCACCAGAGGGCGCCATCATCCAGTAGGCGGAGCTCTCCTTGTGCTCTGTGTTCCAGCATTGTGTCAATAATAAGTGTTGCTGTGAAGAGAACAATAGTCAGACTGAATGTTGAACATCAGCTAGTTTCTCCTGCTGATTTAAACCTTGTTGGACAGATGGAACATTGGCTGTGGATTATTCTAGCTGCTCTTTTCTTTGGTAAGATAGAAAGCTCAACATGTTTCCTCTTCAAACACTTGAACACATTACTGAGCTCTACATGAAGAGCTTTAATGTTCATTCTACAGAAAATCAGAGCAGATAATTTCTGCTGCCATTTGTTACCTTGTAGAAACACCTGATATGGTTCAAAGTGACAATGATCAGAGAAAATGACATCTATTCTACATGGAATAGAAGTCTTTAAAGCTGCTGATTGTTCTCCTTTAATCAATCATCTTTATTGATTCATCTCTTCCTCTGCATGTTCTGTTTTTCCTCAGAGTGTAAAGGAGACTCAGTGACGCAGACAGAAGGACATTTTGCTGCTGATGGAGAATCTGTGACTCTGGGATGTATATTTGAAACCAGTGGTACTCAAAGATTATTCTGGTATAAACAAGAAGAAAACAGCTTCCCAAAGTTCACGCTGAAACAAATTACATCAATTAAAGAAAAAGCTCCAGAATTCAACAAGGAAAGATTTGAAGCTGACATCAACAGTGACAAGAAATCCTTTAATCTGATGATCCAGGATATCCGTCTGTCAGACTCTGCTGTGTACTACTGTGCTCTGCAGCCCACAGTGACAGTAAACACCAGAACTTTGTACAAGAACCTGCAATACCAGATGGTGTATATAATGTTATTTTATGTAAAAGTTCCACAATTATCATCCACAGTCATTTTAGAAACAAAATATCATTACCATAAAGGAATCTAAAGTCAAACCTGTACACTTATAAAGACAGATTTAATGTTCATTATTATAGTTTAGTTTAATTCTATGGCAATCTGACAAACTGCCTGGCACTAAGTTTAACCTATTCCCATGTTGGATTCCAGCTGGTCTTTCCTCTATCATCACTCCTGTCAGTACGTTTATAGACACGATTATATATATATATATATATATATATATATATATATATATATATATATATATATATATATATATATATATATATATATATACAAATGGCAGCCTGGAAATGTACAAGATCAACAGGACTCTAATAGCCTTCATCAAGAACTCAATGAAGCTTTGGAAAACAAGTCTGGAAGCCAATGCAAAGCCAATAGCACAAGTCACCATCAAGTGCGGCATATACCAGGGCGATGCACTATCCCCGCTGCTGTTCTGCATAGGCCTGAACCCCCTCAGCCAGATCATCACAAAGACTGGCTACGGATACCAATTCCGAAGCGGAACAATCATCAGCCACCTCCTCTACATGGATGACATCAAGCTGTATGCCAGGAGTGAGCGAGACATCGACTCACTGATCCACACTACCAGGATCTACAGCAAAGACATTGGGATGTCATTCGGACTGGACAAGTGCGGTCGCATGGTCTCAAAGAGAGTTAAGATGATCAGACCCGAGGGGGTTGAACTACCAGAAGGCCACATTACAGATGTTCAGGACAGCTACAAGTACCTTGGGGTGCCACAGGCTAACGGAAACCACGAGGAGATAGCAAGAAAGACTGCCACAGCTAAATACCTACAAAGAGTAAGGCAGGTCCCGAAAAGTCAGCTGAATGGGAAAAACAAGATCCAAGCCATCAACACATATGCCCTACCAGTCATCAGATATCCCGCTGGTATAATAAACTGGCCAAATGAGGAGATAGAGGCTACTGACATCAAGACAAGAAAGCTCCTCACAATGCATGGAGGGTTCCAACCCAAATCCAGAACCCTGAGACTGTATACCAAGCGTAGCGAGGGAGGCCGAGGGCTAGTGAGTGTCAAGACCACTGTCCAGGATGAAACAACTAAGACCCAGGAGTACATCAGAAAGATGGCCCCCAAAGACAAATGGCTTGGTGAATACCTCAGGCAGGAGAAATACTAAAGTGAGGACAAGAAACAGGAAGGAGAACCATCATGGAGGGACAAGCCGCTGCACGGCGTGTAGCACAGACAAATAGAAGAAGTGGCTGATATCAAAAAATCCTACCAGTGGCTGGAAAAGGCTGGACTGAAGGACAGCACAGAGGCACTAATCATGGCAGCACAAGAACAGGCACTCAGTACAAGATCAATAGAGTGTCTACCACACCAGCCAGGACCCCCGATGCAGACTGTGCAAAGATGCCTCTGAAACAACACATCACATAACAGCAGGGTGTAAATGGCAGGCAGGAAGTGCATACTTGGAACGCCACAACCAGGTAGCTGTCATAGTGTACAGGAACATCTGCCATGAGTATGAGCTAGAAGTCCCAAGGTCAAAATGGAAGACACCTCCTAAGGTAGTTGAGAATGACCGAGCTAAGATCCTATGGGACTTCAAGATCCAGACTGACAAACAGGTGATGGCTAACCAACCAGACATCGTGTTGATCGACAAACAGCAGAAGAAGGCAGTAGTGATAGATGTGGCAATCCCAAGCGACAGCAACATCAAGAAGAAAGAACACGAGAAGCTTGAGAAATACCAAGGGCTGAAAGAGGAGCTAGAAAAGATGTGGAAAGTAAGAGCAGCAGTGGTGCCAGTGGTAATTGGAGCACTGGGGGCTGTGACCCCCAAACTGGGAGAGTGGCTACAGCAGATTCCAGGTAAAACATCAGAGGTCTCTGTCCAGAAGAGCGCAGTCCTAGGAACAGCTAAGATACTGAGCAGAACCCTCAAACTCCCAGGCCTCTGGTAGAGGACCCGAGCTTGAGGATGACACATACCACCCCACGAGGGGTGAGAAAAGAGTAGTGTATATATATATATATATATATATATATATATATATATATATATATATATATATATATATATATATATATATATATATATATATATATATATATATATATATATATATATATACACATATATATGGCATGCCGTTTAGGAAATTATTATTATATATACTGACAAGAGTTAGAATATATTGAACAAAAGTTGAATATTTTGAAGGATTTTCAAAATATTCAAGTTTCATTCCCTATTCTCAGGAAATCATTCAAAATAAATATGTATATACAGTATATATATATATATATATATATATATATATATATATATATATATATATATATATATATATATATATATATACACATATTAGAGGTGAGTATTGGCATGAGTGTTGCGATTCGATACATGTCGCGATACTTGAGTCAAGATACGATATTATCACGATATTGCAGTATCACTATATATTGCCATATTTTCCCCAGCTATCAAACTCAAATGATGAGATAAAACAGCAAGTGCTGTATATTTTCATCAGAAAATATTGATTAGGTATTATTATCCATGTTGTTTGGGGTTTCCTTCCACTGTGACTGCCTCAAATATAGATTTGGTGCTGCACGCACAGTTAAAGGGCTCCACAGCGCTTTCTGCCAGAGTGGTGGTGCAGAGGTAGCCCATTTTCCCATCAATATTTTATGTAAGCATTTTCTTTTTTTTAATCGATACTAAGAAGTGAAAGATCGATATTATATTGGGCAGCCGAATATCACGATATATCGCCAAAACGATTATTTCCCACACCCCTATCACATATACATATATATGTATATATATGTATGCCGTTTAGGATAAAATAAAGTACTCAAATACATTGTTCTCTTAACATCTTTATTGTGATTTGAAACATATTATATGAGTGTATTTTTTACTAACCATCTAATGAACTATACACAGTTATTAACATAGTAATTAAAAGTACCACTGTGTGCTTTGCTCTTGGTGTCGTGTTTAAACAGCTCACCATCATGTTGAAATCTGACACGTGTTGGGGTATAAATACAGTCATTTCAGTATCAGGTGGGTTTAAGAGGAATTTCCTGCACCATTACATGTGCAAAGAGACCACCTTGTCTACAATTGTGTAGGGGGCCAACCAGGTGACAGTGATGGGGCCCCTAAGAGGTCGGGGGCCAGTTAGCAACTGCCGTCTCTGCTTACTGATAGTTACATCATTGTATATAACTGAGGAACTGAATAAAAATGACTGGAGTTTGGTCAGATATTATTACGGGAAATGAGTATCCGACCATAAGCTACTGGATGAAAGAGTCCTGATGGGAAACTTGGATCCACACATACCTGCACTGACAGCTGCTGGACCCGACCCATTTTAAATGTTCTGAGCTCCCATGTAGGCCCCTGCAGCCATCATTTGGGCTGAGGACTGGATCCTGCTTCAGTCAGGTGTCCTGATGGGTCCCTCTGCTCTACTGCTTCATAATCAGCTCCTAGAGATGTTTTACAGCCATACAGTCCAGACCCAAGCTCCATCTTCCTCTAATAGCAGGTAGAAAACCCAGTAAAGCCTGTTTCTCCTGTCAGCTAACAGTTAGCCATGTCTTCTTAGTGAATCTATCACTCTTAAATTCACTAGTTTTTAACCATAAGTTGCAGTGATTCCTCTAATCTCTGACCAATAGCTTGATTTTTAGGTTCTCCTCTAAGCTCAGAATTTACAACCGATCCTTCAGCAAGAAATCCTCTTAGTCCATCTTTTTTCTTCCAGGATCCAGTAAAAAAAAAAAAGAAAAGTAGCCACTTCTCCCTGTTCTAAAATATATAGAATTTTTTTTTATGAAAACTGTGTGAGAATGAAGTAAATTCTTCCATCATGTAAAAAAAAAAATCAACATATGTAGATAAGCTGTGAGTCTGTTAATCAGGAGGAAGAGGAGCTGAGAGCTTCAGGGAGGAGCTGAGCTGTTACTGAACTATAGAAGAGACACAAACTTCCACATTCAACACAGTTCAAACATTAACTCTGATCATCATGGACTATTATGGACTTTCTCTGCTGGTCGCCTCACTGCTAACAGGTCAGATTCTAGATGTTTCAAATGTTTTTGTTCTGAAATGTCAGAAATGTTTCTGAATCAAAAACTAAAACTCCTTTTTCTTCAGGAATCCGCTGTGAAGGACTGAGTGCGGTTAAAACAGAGATCTCCAGCTTAGAGGGCAGCTCTGTCACTCTGTCTTATAATTATCCTAACCTGCAAACTGGAGATTATTTCTTCTGGTACCGTCAGTATCCAGGAGAACCTCCAGAGCTTCTGATCTCTCACTCTCCTACAGGGGTTGAAGGAATTAAAAATGTTCCTGAACTGAAGATTAAAGTGAACAAACCCCAGATGGACCTGCTGATCTCCTCTGCTGCAGTGACAGACTCTGCTGTGTACTACTGTGCTGTGAGGCCCACAGTGACAGGAAACACCAGAACTCTGTACAAGAACCTGCAATACTCCACAACATCCACTAGAGGGCCTCACACACTGTTAAACCACTGATTCACAGGGCTGATGAAAGAGGCTCTTTTACTACAGTCATGAGTTTTGAGAATGACACAAATATTATATTTCCAGATGATCTGCTGCCCTCTGGTTTCCATGTGTGTTTGTCAGATGTTGTCATCACATACAATAATAAAATAGCAACCATTTTATGAGTAACAAAAGCTTTTAATGACAGTTAGAATGAGTTAATGCAGCAAGTCAATATTTGCAGTTTTGACTCCTCTTCAGGACCTCTGCAATTCTCCCTGTCATGCTCTCAATCAACTTCTGGACCAAATCCTGACTGATAGCGTCCATTTTTAAATGCTTGCATTTTGTCAGGTTTTTGTTTTCCTAGGTTTTCGTTTGTCCACCCGTCTCTTGATGATTGACCACAAGTTTTCAATGGGATTAAGATCAGGGGAGTTTCCAGGCCATGGACCCTAAATCTCTATGTTTTGCTCCCTGAGCCAGTTAGATATCACCTTTGCTTTATGGATGGTGCTCCATCATGCTGGAAAAGGCATTGTTCATCACCAAACTGCTCTTGGACGGTTGGGAGAAGTTTCTCTCGGAGGACATTCTGGTACCATTCTTTATTCATGGCTGTGTTTTTAGGTCAGACTGTGAGAGAGCCGACTCCCTTGGCTGAGAAGCAACCCCACACATGAATGGTTTCAGGATGCTTTACAGTTGGCATGAGACCAGACTGGTGGTAGTGCTCACCTCGTCTTCTCCCAACAAGCTGTTTCTAGATGTCCCAAACAATGGGAAAGGGGATTGATCAGAGAAAATGACTTTCCCCCAGTCCTCAGCAGTCCACTCCCTGTACCTTTAGCAGAAGATCAGTCTGTCCCTGATGTTTTTCCTGGAGAGAAGTGGCTTCTTTGATGCTGAGCAACTAGTCCATGCATTTGTTACTTCAAGGCTGGACTATTGTAATTCTTTACTATCAGGAAGTCCACAAACTGTAGTTAAAAGCCTTCAGCTGATCCAAAATGCTGCAGCCAGAGTTCTGATGAAAATTAAAAAGAGAGATCACATCTCTCCTATCCTGGCTTCTCTTCATTGGCTTCCTGTTAAATCCAGAATAGAATTTAAAATCCTCCTTCTCACATATAAAGCCTTAAATGGCCAAGCTCCATCTGATATCAGAGATCTGATTGTTCCTTATGTTCCTAACAGAGCACTTCGCTCTCAATCTGCAGGTTTACTAGTGGTTCCTAGAATTTCTAAAAGTAGAATGGGAGGCAGATCTTTTAGTTATCAGGCTCCTCTCCTGTGGAACCAACTACCAGTTTTAGTCCGTGAGGCAGACACTCTGTCTACTTTTAAGGCTAGGCTTAAAACTTTCCTTTTTGATAAAGCTTCTAGTTAGAGTGGCTCAGGTTATCCTGAGCTATCTCTTTAGTTATGCTGCTATAGGCTTAGACTGCTGGAGGACATAGGGACCGATATTCATCATTATGCTTCCTTCTGTTTCTATTCTCCCATTCTGCAGTCAGTTCAACCTCTAACATTATGTTCTCTCTGCTTCTTCTCTTCCTATTAGCTTCATCTGGTGTGTTCCTCTTTGTCTGTGACTCCATTCTGGAGGGGTAATTACCATCATTCTGCTTCATTCTATCTCCTGTTTTACAAAATACCTTTATGCATTGCCTGACATTGATTTGATTCCAGTAATACAGTTACAAAAAGAAAAAAAAAAACAAAAAAATTTGGAATACACTTTAACTAGGACATGTCATTTTAAATCCCCTATTAAATGGGGGGATAAAGACAGGATGCTGCATATGCTGTAATTTTTCCAAGAAAGTCAACGGGATCATCGGGAAAAAATAGAGAAAAACAGTAGCAGTTAGAGGCGAATCAACACTGGAAAAAATACTTTCAACATTACTAACCATAAATGATTTGAAAAACAGCAGAGCTTCAGTTCAGATTAGTTTCTCTGTCTGAGTTTTTTCTTTCTTCCTCATCAACCGACTCAAACAGCGATGAGTTCAGCTGATAATATTCACTGTGTTTCTACCATCAACAGCAAATTGATGATTTTAGTCATTACTAAACTGGGAGAAAAAATGTAAGAAATACACAAATTATTTTATTGTATTATATTATATAGATTATTTGTATTATTTTGATTATTTATCTTCCAAATGTTGTGAACAAAATGGAAACTAAATAAAAATGTTGGTAAAGTGGATTATGCTCTTTAATTCAATCCAAAATATTAAAATCCACTCATAGGTGCTTCAAAAGTCAGTCTTATTCAAAGGTGCAGCAGGAGAACATTTTTTACCTGACTGCACCGGCATTCGAACCAAACCATGAGCTCAGAGGCTTGTCCGGGAACCCCGGCGCCTGGGGACGGATCAACCCAACCCGAGCACCCCTTTGAACAGAGAGCAGATGTTTCAGCTGGACCTCTGATGGTTTGTGGTGTTTCAGTGAGGCTCATATCATTGATGTCCAAGTCTGATGTGGTTGGAGGTGTTGGAACCAGTCAGCGTTGCCTTGTGAGGCAGACAGTCTGTGAACAAGAACTGATGTTAGGATGCATCTGGTTTCACACTGACAGTGTTTCAGAAAGCTGACGTTCTGCCTCTCTGAGAGACAACAGGTCCTGGAATAACAGCTTCTGTTGCTCCTGAGGCCTCCTGCTGTCAGGGTGATCAGATGTTCTTCTCCTTTGGTCAGCTGACTGAACTCACCTCATGTAGCCTGATCAGAACATCATGTCAGACCTTCAGATCAGGAACATCTTGCTAATCATTGATCTCTGTCTCCTGTCCTCAGAGTTCAGACATGTCTTCTAGCAGCAACCTGCGGTCTGAGGATCAGTTCCTGTGCTGCATCTGTCTGGATGTCTTCACTGATCCAGTCAGCACACCATGTGGACACAACTTCTGCAAAGCCTGCATCACTCAGCACTGGGATGGAAATGAAAGATATCAGTGTCCTTTATGTAACAAGCTGTTCAAGACCAGACCTGAGCTGGAAATCAACACCTTGTTCTCTGAGATGGTTTCTCAGTTCAGACATGAAGCTCAGCAGGAAGCCATCAGCAGCAGCAGCTCAGAGCAACAAGCTGCCAAACCAGGAGAAGTTCCCTGTGACGTCTGCACTGGAACCAAACTGAAGGCCCTGAAGTCCTGCCTGGTGTGTCTCCTCTCCTACTGTCAGACTCACCTGGAGCCTCATCTGACAGCTCCACGTCTGAAGAAACATCAGCTGATGGAGCCTGTGGAGAACCTGGAGGACAGGATGTGTCTGCAGCACGATAAACCTCTGGAGCTGTTCTGTAGGACCGACCAGACATGTGTCTGTTTGCTCTGTTCCGTTTTGGACCATAAGAACCACGAGTTTGTTCCTCTGAGAGAAGAAACTGAAGGAAAGAAGGCAGAGCTGAGGAAGACAGAGGATGAAGTTCAGAAGATGATCCAGAACAGACGAGTGAAGATTCAGGAGATCAAAGAGTCGGTGAAGATCAGTAAAGATGCTGCAGACAGAGAGAAAGCAGAAGGTGTTGAGGTCTTCACTGCTCTGAAGGAGTCTGCTGAGAGAGGCCTGAAGGAGCTCATCAAGGAGATCGAAGGCAAACAGAAAACTGCAGAGAAACAGGCTGAAGACTTCATCAAAGATCTGGAACAGGAAATCTCTGAGCTGATGAAGAGGAGCTCTGAGGTGAAGCAGCTCTCCCAGTCTGAAGACCACCTCCACCTCCTCCAAAGCTTCTCCTCCCTGAAAGCTGCTCCACCCACCAAGAACTGGACAGAGGTCAGAGTCCGTCCACCATCATATGAGGGGACTGGAGAGAGCTGTGGCTCAGCTGGAGGAGAAGATCAGGGAGATGATGAAGAAGATGGAGGCTGAGATGAAGAGGGTCCAGCAGTCTGCAGTGGATGTGACTCTGGATCCTGATACAGCTCATGCTGAACTCATCCTGTCTGATGATGGAAAACAGGTGAAACATGGAGATGTTAGGAAGAATCTACCAGACAATCCAGAGAGATTTTCTAGTTGTGCTAATGTTTTAGGACGTCAGAGTTTCTCTTCAGGCAGATTTTACTTTTAGGTTCAGGTTAAAGGAAAGACTGAGTGGGATTTAGGAGTGGCCAGAGAGTCCATCAACAGGACGGGAGATATTGTCATGTTGAGATCAAGGTTTCTAACCCACATGCAGAACACACACAGACTCAGAGGAAAATTTTAACTGTTTATTGAAAACACAGAGTAAATTAGGATTGATGCTTGGGAAACAGATCCAGGACTGGTCACAACAGGGTTCACTGCAGAGAGGGACAGTTCGGTTAGCCGGGATCCAAACACTATTGTTTGCAGAGTAATGAAGGTCTGTACCTGTTCAGTGGTTCTGGCTGAGCGGCAGAGAGAGGGAACCAGGAGGGTCCAGAGGCAGAAGGTAGGCAGAGGGCTAGGCAGTGGCAGGGCTTGACTTCAGACTTAGAAGTGTTCTGATTTGAGTTTCTTTCCAGTTCTCTTCTTGAGAGCGGGCAGACAGGTTCTGACAGATTGATCTTCCAGGGTTCTTCTGAGATCAGTCAGGCTGGTTTCAGCTGGGAAAACTCTTCCAGAGTTCCAGAGTTCAGTCAGGTTCTTCCTAGGAAGCAGAGAGAACAAAAACAGGTTAGGTTCAGGTTCAGGTTCAGGTTTTCAGGGGAGTCAGAGAATCAGACAGGTTGGTTGGCTCAGGCTTGCTAACCGTAACTGGCTTAACGGTCTGGCACTGGAGTGTTGCTCTGCCACTGCATAAATACTGGTCTCCTGATGAGCGAACGAGCCGCAGGTGTGGTAGTCAGCTTCGGCTACCGGGGGACCTAGGGTGCCCTCTGCTGGAGAAAGGTGGACAGACCTCCAGATCCCAACAGATATCCCACTGTGTTCTGAGGATGGTTACTGGACTCTTGTGTTGATGAATAGAAAGGAGTACTCAGCTGGTGCTGATCCTCCAGTCCGTCTCCATCTCCATCCTGGTCCTGAGAAGGTGGGGGTGTTTGTGGATTATGAGGAGGGTCTGGTCTCCTTCTATGATGTAGCTGCTGCAGCTCTGATCTACTCCTTTACTGGCTGCTGCTTCATTGAGAAACTCTACCCATATTTCTGTCCCTGTGTTAATGATGGGGGTAAATCTTTGCTCCTCTGATCATTCGTCCTGTTAATCAGGCTGATTGTTCCTCTGAAAGCTCCTATGAAGAATGAATGTGTAGCTGAAGAACCTCCATCCTGAATGAGACTGAAGTTGAAGTTCTACTGGTGGAAAGGTGAGCTTGGAAACGTCCTCAGCAGGAAGTCAACAGCTCACTTCTGCCTCATTTCTTCATCTGTGGTTTAAAAAGGGCTGATGGTCTTTAGACTGGTCTCTCCTGGTCTCTCTTGGTCTCTCCTGGTCTCTGCTGGTCTGGTTTTGCTGTGCTTTGATAAATCGCTTTTATTCTGGTTCCACCAATCATAGAAACATTTAACTCCCTATGATCTTCTTCTTGCTGTATCTAATCTCTAAAAATATTGAAAATGTATAAAAAATAAACATGAAGGTTTGTACCTCTATTTTAAAAATGTGTACATTTTAATTGTGATTATTGAATATATAAACCTATAAAAGAACGGCTGTAATGCTCCTTTTCCTGCTGTCAATCACTGTAATAAACTAACCCGAATAATGTTGTTTTGTTTGTTTCAACAAATAAAGATGAAAAGATTGCTAATCAAGATCTCTAATCTCATTCTGAATCCCCGTGTATCCTTTTACCCTTAAAGGAGAGAAAGTCTTGTCTTATTAACATGAGCATTTGTTTAGTAACAGGGTTGAAGTTTATGTCAAAACTTTACATTTAAACTACTAACACAGAGAATATATCAATGATAAAACAAAATGCTTAAAAGGTGACCAAGAAGTTTGTTCAACAAAATACCCAAACATCTGATTTCAAGCTTAACTTTCATATTTTATTTATAACTTGCTCATCATGATGGAGGGTTAAGAACTAAGAGGCTTTTTTTTAGGGGGTCAAGATCTATTCCAAATATCTTCTAAAATACAAAATAGATCTTCAGCCTCCTTGTGCATCATTATATAAACTTCTCTGGTAGAGACATAAAATGTCCCCCAGTCCTTGAATGACCCCAATACTGAAAACGGGATAAATGATGAATGTCCATTAAAGGTCCAGGAGGAAGATGGTGGGGATTTCTTCACTAAATCATTGGTGCTCAGCAGATGATGTCCAGCAGGGCAAACCTGTCAGAGGCCCTGAAGGTGGTGAGTGTCATGATTGGTTTAAGCGATCTGACCCGTATGCAGAGAACCACTCAGAGACCAAGGGAAAAAAAAGTTTAAGAGGTTTATTAAATGTAGATGAATAACAGAAGTTGGATCTTGAACTCAGTGGACTGGTGAACTGGAACTGGAAAGTCTGAAGGGGAGATCACAGTGATCAGTTCAGGGACCATAGGAAACTTGACTAAGGCTTTTACAGGAGACAGACTCAAGTTTGAGGGAGCTCTTGTCAATCCTTGAATCCAGCTTGTGGGGGTAAATCCAGAGAAGAGGGAACTCGTTGGAGGGCGGACAGATAGACAAGCGTTGGACCCAGAGGAGTAAAGGAGCGGACCGTCACTTGGATTTGCGAAGAGGACTTGAACGGATGATGTGGAGGTACTCCCCTGCTCACTGTGTCCTCAGTTAAGGGGGAGAAGGTCCAGGTATCCAGTTTCTCAGGAAGGCTTCCTGGCGAAGAGCAATAACCAAAACCAGATAAGTCTCAGAGGAACAAAGCTTAGGTTAGACTCTGCTAATCTCAGCTTGGCTAGAGTACGCAAAACTGGCAAACACTCTGGAGTCGAGGTAGTGACAGACAATGCTCAAATGCTACTCCAGTAATGATCTTAAAGAGCCGCAGGTGTGCAGGGAGGCCCAACGAGGACAGGGCACCACATGGTGGTGGAGAGAGAAAAACACACTAACAACCCACAGAAACTGGATTCCTAACAGTGAGGGAAATTTACAGATGGAACTTTTTCACATTAAGCTACTTTCAGGAGTAGTAAAGGATTTTCTTAAGTTGAATAACTTTATATTCAATGCCCGTCCAGGTTGGATGCCATATTAGGTTGTGAATAACTGCTTAATTTACTTCCCGGCCAGCTGGGAATTCATATTACGGTTTGATATTTTAAGATGTTCATTTCCCTCCCCGTCAGGGGTGGCAAATATCTTTTTAATCAGATATTATTTGGACTGTCATATATTGTGAACACACATCCTACTAGCTGTGTGTTAGAACAACTAGTGAAAGAGTGATTCAAGCTCAAAATATGGTCAAAAAGATAATTCTACACATAGATGGAATAAGTTCACCAGAACTTCTGCAACTTATGCAATCTCCTCTCCAGTCATCATGTCAAGATGTAACATGGACACTGGTTCCCAATGTCCAAAACCAAGATCATGGCACAGGGAACAACACTTTCTACACAAGTTTTGATGATTTAATGTTTCTTCAGTCTGCTGAGCTTTTGATGACATATGGAGGTCTGTGTTATATAAGGTTAAAGGTCAACATTAATACTGCAGGTGATCACCCTGTTATTGTTACATTATCAACTTAAAGGTTGGTTTGAAACGTTTGAAACTTTTAGGCTTTAATAGAAACTTTATTTCTCTGTCTGATTACATCATTTCATGAAGTTCATAATTTGCTATAATCAGTTACTCATTACTTAAGGAGCCTTTTTACCAAATACTTTTTATTCTTCAGTTACCTCTTAGAAGCTACTTTTTACTTTAAATCCAGCAAAAATGTATTAAAGTCGTGCTGCTCTTATTTGAGTATTTCTGGCTCTCAGTAAACGATCCAGCAGGCTGTGGTTGGACCGGCCAACCAAAGCCTGCTGCTTCATGAGGAGATGGAGAACAGCTCTGCTGAACGAGGGGCCCGGTTCTCTGAGCTAGAATGTATGTCTTTGATGAATTGAGGACAAGAAGCTGTGAGTCTGTTAAGCAGGAGGAAGAGGAGCTGAGAGCTTCAGGGAGGAGCTGAGCTGTTACTGAACTATAGAAGAGACACAAACTTCCACATTCAACACAGTTCAAACATTAACTCTGATCATCATGCTGTCTTTGCTCACATCTGGATTTACTCTGCTGGTTCTGCTTATAGGAACAGGTTAGTTGGAGTCTTTCAGATTACTATTTGATCCTTGTTCTTCACTCAAGAGTGTTTGCTTCTTCCTTCAGGAGTAAACTGTCAACAAGTCACTGCAGCAAAGACTGAGGAGTTCACTTTAGAGGGCGGCTCTGTTACTCTGTCCTGCAGTTACACCAAAGGTTCCACTGATTTTTTGTTCTGGTATCGACAATATCCTGGAAAAACTCTAGAGTTCCTGAAGTCCCACTTACCTTCAGGTGGAGTAGAACATGTGGACAGAATGAAATTTGAAGGAAACAAAGAAGAAATGAAGATGACCATCTCCTCTGCTGAGCTGACTGATTCTGCTGTGTACTACTGTGCTGTGAGGCCCACAGTGACAGGAAACACCAGAACTCTGTACAAGAACCTGCAATACTCCACAACCTCCACTAGAGGGCCTCACACACTGTCATTCAGCTGCTCTTAGATTCTTTCCTTTTTACTGAGGCTGTTATCACCAGTCAGCTGAATCTCTGTTTAATGAGTCACTTCAAAGAAACTGAATGTTTCTGCAAAGACTCTCTGTATGATTTTATAAGTTATGTTACAAGTTATGTTAAAAAAAGAAAAAGGTTTAAAGGTGAAACTATTTCTTAATAATATTATGGGGTCATTAATGTTTACGAGTTAAATAGATGTATATTCAGTTTTTTCATTAGTAAATGGATGAAATATTGATTCCAAACATTGGTTACCATAACGACAATGTGATATCATTTATGATATCCATTATTTTGCTAAAGCTAGAGCTAGCAGCAAAACGGCCAGTGACAGAGCTACGGCACTAGCAACAGCAGAGACCAAACCATTACCCGGCTCCTCCATGTGGACTGCCCCAGATTCTAACCCTTGTGTCCAGTCCAGTTCCAGTACACCCAGCGCTCCTTGTTTTTGTAAGAACACATGTTCATTTTGCCCAGGCTGCTATCAAGGTTAAACAATCTCTTCAAAATTCTGCTAAATTTGATGCCTGCTTTTGATTCACAACTAGTTTCACATTTTCACAAAAGAAGGGTATAATAATTGCTGATGAAGGTTCTCAGTCATCCAGGTCATAGTCATTCCGTAAAAATAAAAAAAATATCCACTGGACTTGGTTTCCAAGATTTGAAGACGTTTCGCCACCTCTCCAGGAAACTTTCTCAATTTTTTTATTATATATAAATATGTATATATATATATATATATATATATATATATATATATATATATATATATATATTAAGTATAATAAAATACAATAACCCATTCTACAAAACATTTAGCAGTCTAATGACAGTGGGGAAGCTGTTGTAGAATCTGCTGGACCTGCATCCAATGCTTTGAAGACTCTTCCCCAAGGGCAGCGGGGAGAACAGTCCACGGTGAGGATGTGAGGGGTCATTGATGATGTCACAGGCTCGGGACACGCAGTGCTGGGATGAAATGTCTTTTATGGAGGGAAGAGGAGCCCTGATGACCTTCTCTGCTTTTCTAACCACTCTCCTTGCTTTCTTCCAGTCTAAGGAATGCAGCCTCCACACCACACAGTGGGACAGCTGGTCAGAACGCTCTCTATGGTGCTTATGTAGAAGATGGTGAGGATGGGTGGGGACAGGTCTCCTCATTCTCCGCAAGAAGTGCAGGCACCTTTGTGCCATTTTGACCAGTGAGGTGGTGTTTACATTCCAGGAGGAAGGCTCAGAGAGACGAGCTGGAGGAAGTCAGACGAGGTTAGACTAGGACCCAGCAAACAAGAACTGAAGAGGGAGAGCATTTAAAGGAGACTGAGACGAAGAGAAGACTAATGAGCAGATTGGGAACAGGTGAGCACAGGGCAGGAGAGGAAAATAGCTAGGGAAAAAGGAGAACACAAAAGGGCAGCAGAGGGGAACAAATAAAAAAAAAACTAGAAGACTGGAAATAACTGGAAAACACAACAAAATAATAATTAAACCACAAAGAATATAAAACATGGAGCAAAGAAAAACTGAAAACTCAAAAAAAACATAACAGAGCCAAGACTGAAACAGTAACTAAGAATGACCAGAGAACACAGCAAAAATAAAAATAAAGCCACTAAAACTAGAAAACAAGGAGTAAAGCAAAATTGAACACTAAAAAGAAAATATAACAGAACGAAGAATGAGAATTATACTTTTGAAACACAATTTTTCACAATATGTTTTCTTCTTCTTGTTTCTCCTAGTTTATCTGTTATTATTGATTTAGTGAAATAATCAAATCCGATCAAATCTTCAGTCATTTCCACTATAGGGAATATTACTTTTATTAAGCAGTTGTAGTTTTACATTTAGCTGTGAGTCAGTCTTCAAACATTAAACTTCTAATTGTAATATGTAAATAACAGTAATGTATTATGTAATTTTTTTCTATCTTTAGTGTTTTATTTCCTTTGTTGTTTTTTTTTCTTTTTGTAGATCCCTTACCATCCTGTATCCAAGGAAGACCCCTAAGTTCCAAAAGACAGGTCGACCTGATGAGCCGTTCAAACAGAAACAAAATGTGTAGCAGTGGACCAATCCAATAAAGCTGACATCAGACTTAGGGAACAAAAAAAATCAAAATGACCTAAACCTGTGGAAAAATAATGAACAGAGTACAGTCAGTCCAGCTTTATGTTGCACTAAAAAGGCACGGCCAGGTATGGGAGCAGGAAGGAACTGGAGAGGGTTTGCCTTAGGATCCTATGGTTTTATTATAGGTGTGGTGGAGCTGAGCGCTTCAGAATCAACAAGAGAAAAACATTGCTCAATATGAATAACAAAAGAAGCCAAAATAATCACAAAAAAATATAAACAAATATATGTAAAAAGCAGAACACACCATGCACTTGAAACAATATAAAATAACAGTCTCCTACTGTTATTTTATATTGAAGGAATTTAACGTTAATAAAAGTAACTAGAAAATTTCTAAAGAAATTTTGAGGGGGGCCACCTACTGCCCGTCTGGGGAACCGGGCCAATACGGCCCTGGCAAGTGACGTCGGGGCTCCCCAGACCAACTGCTTACGCCTTTGAGGGCTGCTGAGGGAAGGAAAGAGGGCAAGTTCATGGGCAAAGAGAGCTGTGTGCCACTTGTGCTGAAATCTGGGAAATAGACGTGCACAGCGTATGATGCACAAGGGTAATATGGGTTGTCCATATTGAAACACAGTGGGTAAAGCCCAGTTGGCGGGCTTCGCCCGCCTGCTAGGAGCCTTCTCAGTGAAGAAAAAAATCACCAATGGCGGGCTCTGCCCGCCTTCTAAGAGCCATTGCAGTGATGAAATCACCAATGGCGGGCTCCGCCCGCCTGCTAAGAGCCATTGCAGTGATGTAATCACCTTTGGCGGGCTCCGCCCGCCTGTTACCATTGGCGGGCTCCGCCCGCCTTCTAAGAGCCATTGCAGTGATGAAATCACCAATGGCAATGAGCAATATGCCAGAATGTATGAGTGTGTATAAGGAAGAGGCTTTTATTCTGTAGAGTCCTTGTAGTCTTATTTTGAAAGTCTATCATGAATGTGCATCAAAAGATGGGTCACGCCCAGCAGTGATATAGAATCCATTTCCAAATGTTAAATCACTGGTTTTCCATGTTATTAGGTGAATAGTTGCTGTATTACAGAGTAAATGGGAGACTTTTATTGTGAAATTTGCTCTGGGGTGTGTTTTGAAAAGGTCACTAGAGTCTAATAAAAACAACCTGGAAGAGTTTGGGTCATAATGTTGAGCCATTTGCATCAATTAATGCATTACTATAATCTAGAGGCTTTTATTTTGTAGGGTCCCTGGAGTCTTATTTTGAAAGTCCAACAGAGTTGTGTTTATAGAAAATGTTCAGACCCGTCAATGATAGTTGATTACTTTCCAATCGTTAAATCACTCTTTTTCCATGTTATTAGTGCAGTAGATGAAGCGGAAATGGGAGGCTTTTATTTTGAAATTTGCTATAGGGTGTGTTTTAAACAGTCTCCTAGAGTCTATTCTCTAAAACGGGGTTGAGTTTGGGTCATAATGTTGAGCCATATAGGGCAATAAATATATGTAAAAAATATAGAGGCTTTTATTTTGTAGGGTCCCTGGAGTCTTATTTTGAAAGTCTATCAGTGCTGAGTGGCAAGGGAAGTGTCATGGACAGCAGTCATATAGTATCCATTTCCCAATGTTAAATCAGTCCTTTCACCCTCCATTAGATTAATATGTGCTGTTTAAAACAGCAGAGGTAAAATCTGTTTGAAGCTTGGTAACCTTGACAACGCTTAACGAGCCTCTCACTGACACAGACAACAGCTGCACTCACTATTGGTTTCTTCTTCCCAGGCTTTTTTGTATGGGAAGAACGGCACCGAACAAACGACTACTGATCAAAAACCATATGAGTTATTCAAAAAACATTTTCACCATTAGCATCAGCAATCCTTCTACTCCAACTATACCAACTTTGGTGTATGTGTTTCATTCAGAAAAATATTTATGACGACTTGAAAACACATAGTCTGATTCGTTTCTCTCCCATCTTCAGCTCAAAAAGAATGGAGAAAGGCTGAAACTCATCGACTTTAGGTTGGTCTGGAGGGTTTTTAAGGAAAAGTATTAATCCTACCGTAATTCCGAAGACATTGTGTGAGTCCAGAGGTTTCAGTCTACAAACTGACCAAAAATGGTGACTGTAGCTCCAAATATGTGGCCGTGAGGGCGAGAATAAGATGTTTGATCTTAAAAAAATGGCCGCCTCACACTAAGATTTCAGCAGCTGCACTCTAGCAGGCTGCTGCAGAAGCTAACTGTCAGCTAGCTTCCAGGTGCTTACCCTCCGAACAAACGACTGCTGAGCAAAAACCGTAAAAGATATCTGAAAAATTCTTTCAGTGAAAGCAACATCTATCCTTTGTCTCAGACTGGGGTAACCTTCATGTCTGTAGGTCTTTCACAACCCAAAACGAAGCACAAACAAAATGGTTGGCCCACCTGCTCCTCCCTTTGTTTGAACTGCAGGACCTCACTCTCACTCACCTTTTAGCTGCTAAAGCACCCCTCCGAACAAACGACTGCTGAGTAAAAACCGTAAAAGGTGTCTGAAAAATTCTTTTTATCTAAGCGACAGCTATATCTTGTCTTCAATTGGAGTAACTTTCATGGCTGTAGGTCATCTACAAACTGAATGGGAAGAGAAAGAAAAAGAAAAAACGTTTCATCACACCTAAGCTTCTAATTGAGCTAGCTGCAGCAGGTCACTGTCACTCAGCTTTCAGGTGCTTAAAATGTCCTCCGAACAAACGACTGCTGAGCAAAAACCGTATGAGTTATTCAAAAAATTTTTTCACCGTGAGCGTCAGACATCCTTCGACTCCAACTATGCCAACTTTGGTGTATGTGTGTCATTCAGAAAAATATTTATGACGAGTTTAAAACACATAGTCGGATTCGTTTTTCTCCCCTCTTCTGCTCCAAAACCAATGAAAAACGGCTCTGATTTTCATCGACTTTAGGTCGGTCTGGAGGGTTTTTAAGGAAAAGTATTAATCCTACCGTAATTCCGAAGATATTGTGTGGGTCCAGAGATTTCAGTCTACAAACTGACCAAAAATGGTGACTCTAGCTATAAATATGTGGCCGTGAGGGCGAGTTTAAAATGTTTTTTTGTGTTTAAAAAACGCCTGCCTCACACTCTAGCTTTTCAGTTGCTCCACTCTAGCAGGCTGGATTTTGCTAAAACTTTGTGGCGCTTGAGGTCTGATTATACAAAAACCGTAGCAGTTATCAACATACCGTCTTCAGTTTTAAATAGACGAAGGATTTATCTACAAACTGAGCTTCAAACTGTTTTTCTAGGTGAATGTATGCCGACACAGTGAAGTGCTGTTTTTTATGCTTTTTTTTTCCTCTCCCCATTCATTTCCTATGGGATTTTTTTGCGACGTTTTCGCTAATAATTCGCAAACCTTCGGACTAATGAGAAAGTTTTATACAAGCACACATCACCCCATTGGTCCCGACGCGTGTGCCAACTTTGGGCCCGATCCGCCAAACCGTGCGGGACTAGTTACGCGCCGAAGTTTTGGGTATACGGGAGAATTATAATAACTAGAAAATTTCTAAAGAAATTTTGAGGGGGGCCACCTACTGCCCGTCTGGGGAACAGGGCCAATACGGCCCTGGCAAGTGATGTCGGGGCTCCCCAGACCAACTGCTTACGCCTTTGAGGGCTGCTGAGGGAAGGAAAGAGGGCTAGGTCATGGGCAAAGAGAGCTGTGTGCCACTTGTGCTGAAATCTGGGAAATAGACGTGCACAGCGTATGATGCAAAAGGGTAATATGGGTTGTCCATATTGAACCGCAGTGGGTAAAGCTCAGTTGGTGGGCTCCGCCCGCCTGCTAGGAGCCCTTGCAGCGATGAAAAAAATCACCAATGGCGGGCTCTGCCCGCCTGCTAAGAGCCATTGCAGTGATGAAATCACCAATGGCGGGCTCCGCCCGCCTTCTAAGAGCCATTGCAGTGATGAAATCACCAATGGCGGGCTCCGCCCGCCTTCTAAGAGCCATTGCAGTGATGAAATTACAAATGGCAATGAGCAATATGCCAGAATGTATGAGTGTGTATAAGGAAGAGGCTTTTATTCTGTAGAGTCCCTGGAGTCTTATTTTGAAAGTCTATCATGGAAGTGCATCTAAAGATGGGTCATGCCCAGCAGTTATATAGAATCAATTTCCAAATGTTAAATCACTGGTTTTCCATGTTATTAGGTGAATAGTTGCTGTATTACAGAGTAAATGGGAGACTTTTATTGTGAAATTTGCTCTGGGTGTGTTTTGAAAAGGTCACTAGAGTCTAATAAAAACAACCTGGAAGAGTTTGGGTCATAATGTTGAGCCATTTGCATCAATTAATGCATTAGTATAATCTAGAGGCTTTTATTTTGTAGGGTCGCTGGAGTCTTATTTTGAAAGTCCAACAGAGTTGTGTTTATAGAAAATGTTCAGACCCGTCAATGATAGTTGATTACTTTCCAATCGTTAAATCACTCTTTTTCCATGTTATTAGGGCAGTAGATGAAGCGGAAATGGGAGGCTTTTATTTTGAAATTTGCTATAGGGTGTGTTTTAAACAGTCTCCTAGAGTCTATTCTCTAAAACGGGGTTGAGTTTGGGTCATAATATTGAGCCATATAGGGCAATAAATATATGTAAAAAATATAGAGGCTTTTATTTTGTAGGGTCCCTGGAGTCTTATTTTGAAAGTCTATCAGTGCTGAGTGGCAAGGGAAGTGTCATGGACAGCAGTCATATAGTATCCATTTCCCAATGTTAAATCAGTCCTTTCACCCTCCATTAGATTAATATGTGCTGTTTAAAACAGCAGAGGTAAAATCTGTTTGAAGCTTGGTAACCTTGACAACGCTTAACGAGCCTCTCACTGACACAGACAACAGCTGCACTCACTATTGGTTTCTTCTTCCCAGGCTTTTTTGTATGGGAAGAACGGCAACGAAAACAAACGACTACTGATCAAAAACCGTATGAGTTATTCAAAAAACATTTTCACCATGAGCATCAGCAATCCTTCGACTCCAAGTATACCAACTTTGGTGTATGTGTGTCATTCAGAACAATATTTATGACGACTTGAAAACACATAGTCTGATTCGTTTCTCTCCCATCTTCAGCTCAAAAAGAATGGAGAAAGGCTGAAACTCATCGACTTTAGGTTGGTCTGGAGGGTTTTTAAGGAAAAGTATTAATCCTACCGTAATTCCGAAGACATTGTGTGAGTCCAGAGGTTTCAGTCTACAAACTGACCAAAAATGGTGACTGTAGCTCCAAATATGTGGCCGTGAGGGCGAGAATAAGATGTTTGATCTTAAAAAAATGGCCGCCTCACACTAAGATTTCAGCAGCTGCACTCTAGCAGGCTGCTGCAGAAGCTAACTGTCAGCTAGCTTCCAGGTGCTTACCCTCCGAACAAACGACTGCTGAGCAAAAACCGTAAAAGATATCTGAAAAATTCTTTCAGTGAAAGCAACATCTATCCTTTGTCTCAGACTGGGGTAACCTTCATGTCTGTAGGTCTTTCACAACCCAAAACGAAGCACAAACAAAATGGTTGGCCCACCTGCTCCTCCCTTTGTTTGAACTGCAGGACCTCACTCTCACTCACCTTTTAGCTGCTAAAGCACCCCTCCGAACAAACGACTGCTGAGTAAAAACCGTAAAAGGTGTCTGAAAAATTCTTTTTATCTAAGCGACAGCTATATCTTGTCTTCAATTGGAGTAACTTTCATGGCTGTAGGTCATCTACAAACTGAATGGGAAGAGAAAGAAAAAGAAAAAACGTTTCGTCACACATGAGCTTCTAATTGAGCTAGCTGCAGCAGGTCACTGTCACTCAGCTTTCAGGTGCTTAAAATGTCCTCCGAACAAACGACTGCTGAGCAAAAACCGTATGAGTTATTCAAAAAATTTTTTCACCGTGAGCGTCAGTCATCCTTCGACTCCAACTATGCCAACTTTGGTGTATGTGTGTCATTCAGAAAAATATTTATGACGAGTTTAAAACACATAGTCGGATTCGTTTTTCTCCCCTCTTCTGCTCCAAAACCAATGAAAAACGGCTCTGATTTTCATCGACTTTAGGTCGGTCTGGAGGGTTTTTAAGGAAAAGTATTAATCCTACCGTAATTCCGAAGATATTGTGTGGGTCCAGAGATTTCAGTCTACAAACTGACCAAAAATGGTGACTCTAGCTATAAATATGTGGCCGTGAGGGCGAGTTTAAAATGTTTTTTTGTGTTTAAAAAACGCCTGCCTCACACTCTAGCTTTTCAGTTGCTCCACTCTAGCAGGCTGGATTTTGCTAAAACTTTGTGGCGCTTGAGGTCTGATTATACAAAAACCGTAGCAGTTATCAACATACCGTCTTCAGTTTTAAATAGACGAAGGATTTATCTACAAACTGAGCTTCAAACTGTTTTTCTAGGTGAATGTATGGCGACACAGTGAAGTGCTGTTTTTTATGCTTTTTTTTTCCTCTCCCCATTCATTTCCTATGGGATTTTTTTGCGACGTTTTCGCTAATAATTCGCAAACCTTCGGACTAATGAGAAAGTTTTATACAAGCACACATCACCCCATTGGTCCCGACGCATGTGCCAACTTTGGGCCCGATCCGCCAAACCGTGCGGGACTAGTTACGCGCCGAAGTTTTGGGTATACGGGAGAATTATAATAATAATACGCGGAATAAATATGTGCAATAGTAGTAGGTGGGCCATGCCTTCGGCATGTGGCCCCCCAATAATACGCGGAATAAATATGTGCAATAGTAGTAGGTGGGCCATGCCTTCGGCATGTGGCCCCCCAATTAATAAGATTAGTCTGTAACTGGAAAAGAGTCCTCATCTTCTCTGAAATGTTTTAATCTCACTGGTCATTTCTGTGCCACTTACTTTATAAGAATATCAAAAAGTGTTTTTTTTTTTTATTAAACTCATTAAAAACTAATGGCTGATTCACAATTGAATAAGAGACTATTCCACTGCAGCATGTTTTGTTATTCCCACCATTCATAATGAGGTGAAACTGACTGATCAGCACCATGGACAGCAGCAGTAAAGAGTCGAGTTGGGCATTAGACTGGAAGGCTGTTGATGTTCAGTCAGCAGGAAACCTGTAGATCCAGAGACACATTTAGTCTTTGTTACCATTTTTACAACATCCACAATCCATTTTAATAAGAAATGATGCTGTGTTCAACATTGAAGGGAAGCAGCAGAAGTAGTTGAACAGAAACCACACTGTAACAAATTGCCCTGTATTTTTACAGTGAAATGCTGGCAGCAGGGTTGCCAGCATTTTACTGTTAATTATACAGTACCCTTACTGTAATCAACTTTACAGTATATTACTGTCACAAAAGAAATCTTTTGATTACAGCACATTGCTGTTTTTATCAGATTTACAGTAGACTACTGGCAGCTGTGTTGCCAGTATATTACAGTTTTTCTATGGTATCATTACAGTACTGTTGAATTTACATACAGCTTACTACTGTAAAATTCCAATACAAAATAGAAACATGAAAAAAACACTTAGAAAATGTAAGTTCCATCATGTCAACCAACATTTATTTGGGAAAAAAAAGAACCAACTCAAACATTGATTCATACACAGTCTTTAGTGGGCCACATAATAAAGAAGAAGGTTTTGAAACGACAACGTATGTGTGCCTTAAACCTAAACATTTTCTACAAGAATGCTGAGGGTAAACTGTCCCAAGTAAGTCATATTCTGGAAAAACAGTAAGAAAATCACCATCTATTTTGTAAAATAAATTTCTTAATAACTGATTTAAAGAGTTTTTGAATAAAGCATGAATTGTGGCCTTTTAATTAGTCTGAAATAAAATAAGTATGAAAGAAATTATGGAAATGCATTGTACAACTCAGCACACTACTTTTTCAATACAAAATACTACTTTTAGTTGAAGTGAGGAACAATATGATGCAACATAAAACAAATGAAACATACTGTATAACTTTCAATCTAAAGCATAGAAAAAAATTACAAATTTTAGTTTGATAAAAATTTAAATGAAACATTTAGACTTGAATTTCCTTTAGGGCAAAATCAGAGCTACAACTTCAAATGATAAAACAATGACACAATATTTGTCAACATACTGCCAAGATAAGTTAAACATTGTGCCTGTACAGTCAGAATTACAAATTACATCTTAAGAACAGAAAGTGGGAGCCTTAACAAAATTTATGCTATAAATTAAAAGAGAGGTTTAAGATTATTCTGACCCTTAAACCAAAAAAAATCTCTCAAGAACACTCCTGTTCAGGGATGAGTTGCCTTCATGCCTGTATAGTTTTGTTGTTTGTTTGTTTGTTTGTTTTTGCGAGGAGGGGCAACAATAGCCGGTAAGAAAATTCTTACTAACCTACATGAAATTCCACTCAAAGTCCATGAGGTTTTTTAGCAGAGTTGAAACATGGGGGTTGACAGTGACCGACTTCTTTTGAACAGTTTTTCCTGTCCTTTTGGAGACGATCTTGCCACAGCTGGCCTTTGTCCCTCTTTCAGGGTTGATATCAAGAAAGCGCCTGAAAATGCAGTAATTTCAGATTAGCATATGATGCTTAAGGAGTCAGGGTTTAAGGTGTGCTAGGTGGGAAAAGGGGGCGACGGACAGGCGGACACAAACCTTACCTCTGGATGAATTCAAGTGTATATGCAGCCTCTTCTTGATATTGTAGATTAAAGATGTAGTACACTGAAAACAGTGCAGCAAGCCCTGTCACAAAGGTTGATTGAATGCCCTCACATACAACATGTCTCTCGAGACTGATCATCCAGTGCCCAGCAGTCACATGGTCTTTTCCACCTGAAAAATAAAATAAAAAAAATTATAACAAGTATTGTGACTTCTACAAATTACCTTTACCATTATTTCTAAAATAACATTCTTTTAAAGATATTGTGTTTCATGCAATATAAATAAATCAAAACCTTGTCTCATCTGCATGTTATTGTATAGTATTGTCATAAAAATCTTAAGCCACAATGACTTTTATTTTTCTTTGCAAAGTTATGGCCATCTTAATTCATTTTCCAGTTAGGTCATCTTTCTTAAGATTTCTACTGACAACCTAAGAACATATGAGCTAAATCTTTAAAAAAAAGAAGTTTCTACAGGCAAAGTTGATATTGACCTAACCGTGAGTGATCTCTGCTGCCACTCAGCTTATCGTGAACTCTTGGCAAAACTACATACAAATTTGACAGCTGTTTTGTACGACGGAGTATTAGGGCCACACATGAAGAGAAAAAATATTTTTGCCATGACGAGATTAAACTCGACATGTCGACTTTAAAGTCGACATGTCGACATTAAACTCAACATTTCGAGAATAAAGTTGAAATGTCATGTTGAGTTTAATCTCGACGTGTCGACAATAAAGTTGAAATTAGTTCAAGAGATCCAACCGCTGCACAGGATACATGCACAGAATCCAGAATCAGACATGCCTTGTGTAGATGATTTGGTCAAATTGTACTTTGTGTGATGATTATACAGTTATACAGTTGCAGCACGTCAAAGACTACCTTCACTCTTAAAACGCAGACTGCAGCTGTGGAGCGCGGTTGCTCTTTTCTCCAACCTTTGGAATGTCGAGATTAAAGTCGCCACGATATATCAACTTTATTCTCGAAAAGTTTAAAGTCGACATGTCGACTTTAAAGTCGACATGTCGAGTTTAATCTCGTCATGGCAAAAATATTTTTTCTCTTCATGTGTGGCCCTAATACTCCGTCGTAGTTTTGTGATCAACTTCCCTTGGTTATTTCATTTTTTTTTCTATGACATTATTTTTAAACAAAATTGTAATTTTTCCATCTGTCAAATTCTTTGATCTTTGGCTTTTTGAATGGAATTGTAATAGAATGCATGTTATGCTTGACCCCCCAAAAAAGCCCAAAATAATCAACCAGAAGCTTTTTTGTGTGTTTTGTAGACAAATGTACACAGGTTACACTAAATACTCACTTTGGGCTGCAGAACACATTTTTCAGAAAATTCTTTGAGGTATGGTGACCTATTTTCTGTCATGTCTGGTTGTATTATAATTCAAGGACTGAAAAATAAATATAGTCACTGAAACTTTGCAGTCAGTGTCAGTTAACAGTGTACTCACAGAGTAGTATCAGGCGTGGTGTTAAAGGCAGGTTCAAGGTCTTCTCAACATCAGTCACTGTGGCAGATGACTGTAAAGAACAAAGAAATTTCAGTAAGAACATTAGTTCCTCAGGATGAATTCAGATGTCAACAATTCAGTGAAATATATCAGAATAAATATTATGAAAATAAATTAACAAAA
The DNA here is from genome assembly GCA_030533445.1 of Cyprinodon diabolis. Lineage (NCBI taxonomy): Eukaryota > Metazoa > Chordata > Actinopteri > Cyprinodontiformes > Cyprinodontidae > Cyprinodon > Cyprinodon diabolis. Next base: position 45,319,437 of record CM060067.1, on the reverse strand, counting down.
CTAACATCTGTGGAAAGGATGAGGCCATCTGTGCTCTCTTTGAAATGGGCCATCAGTAGCTGGACAACATGAAGTGCCACCTCAGCATCTTCATCCTGAGAGAACATTTAAACAGTTTTCTGCCAAGTCAACTTTGTGAAACTTCAAATTCCCAGTTGATATCCATTCACCAATTTCACTTTAGCAGCTAATCATAGCAATCCAAGTCAAATTGCACAAAAGAAAGAAAAAGAGCTTCCAAACATGTCAATATTTGTAAATATGAATCATCAAAAAATAACTAAGTAACAATGAAAATGGATTACTTTAATTATTTACCTTCTTATCTACAATATATATATCAAATAATCTTATGCTAGCTTCCTTATTACAGCATGACAGATTAACTAAGCTAACTTTCAAACAGCTACAGTCTGCTTAAAAATGACAACTGTATGACAACATCATCTGACAAATAAATTATGCTCCAACTTACCTTAGGATTGGCTCATAAAATGCAGGATTCAAATGATAGTCCTTGTAAAGAAAATTCTAGAGGTTGCTTACATGTCACAACGACGTGTCTTTTTGAGAAATACAGTAGCATTCTATTTAAAGAGAGCCTCCTTGCCATTGAATCTAACATCATTCCCAAAATGCAATGCAACTCACAGTATATTACAGTATTTTATTATAAACAGTAATAATTGCCCAGAATGCATTGTTTTTCACCGTGCAGTACCGTTTTCAATAGAAACAGTATGATCCTGTTCAGTTTTGGCCGTTTTTATACAGCAATTTGTTACAGTGCAGATATAATCTGCAGATGGTTTGGATGATTTCTGCATGATCAGCCTTTTTTGACGGTGTCTACTACTGTGGTAAAATATGAATGAATCAGAATAAAGTTTTGACCATCTGATCTCCAAAATGATGGCTGAAATGATGATGGGATAACATTCAAAGAGTGATGATGAAGAAGAAACTAATTCTTTCTGAAGAGACCTAAACTCTTTTGGTAACTTTGCTGCAAACCAGATAATCTTCATAACCATTAAATGAAATAATCATTAAAACATGTAACTTTATTTAATGACTAAAGCAGCATGAATAAAGTTCAGATAAATAAGTAAATGATAAATGTACTTGACCAATCCATTTACACTACATTCAATCATTCACACACACTGACTTTTGAGGCTAGAAACCTTATAGGCACAGCTGCCCTGGGTCTTCCTGACAGACGTATTCTACCGTAAACATGCACCACCCTCTGACCTCCATCTGTAGGCAATGCAAAGGAAGTGGAGGAAACAACCACACTGAAAGATTGAACCGACAACCCTTTGATTTCAGGGGAAACTCCTGCATCCTGTCATTAAGCGACACCACTGACACTCAATGACAGGACTCCAGCTGCTGTTGACTGTTAAAGAAAAGACCATTAAATGTCTCAGCTGTGATCATTTCAAGGTGAAAATGTTCTAAAAACCAGAAGGTTGATTAGTTTGAGCTTAAAGCAACATAATTTGTTCAGGTTTGGTTTTGGCCTTTTTCATCATCCTGATATTTAAATATTGCATCTACTGTCCTCCCAGTTTGTTAGAAGTGATCCACAGTAATAATGAAATCCTCTTAAAGGGACGACTCTCAGACAGAACTAAACTTAAACTCTTTTTATTCTAAGCCAAGCTGAGAAAATGTTACAAAAATCAGCGCTGAGGTTCTTTCCAGATAACAACACATTAGCAGCGTGAACAAAGAACATTGCATGTTTTTATAAATTATAAGAATCCCTCACAGATCTGAGAGGAGAAACAGTCTGAGATCAGAGCAGAGAAAGACCCCCACTGTCAGAGGAATTCAAGAACCAGAGCAGGCAGAACAGATGTTGTGAGGAAGATGATGTCACTGCATCTCTGTGACACGTTTCCTCTGTTTGTCATCACTCTGAAATGGAGCTGAAAGCAGGAAGAATGAAGGACTTTGAAAAATGGGTCTGATCCACTAACAAGCTGCTGGAAGCCTTTTGCTCTATTGTTCATTGACACCTTCTAGCTCCACCAGAGGGCGCCATCATCCAGTAGGCGGAGCTCTGCTTGTGCTCTGTGTTCCAGCATTGTGTCAATAATAAGTGTTGCTGTGAAGAGAACAATAGTCAGACTGAATGTTGAACATCAGCTAGTTTCTCCTGCTGATTTAAACCTTGTTGGACAGATGGAACATTGGCTGTGGATTATTCTAGCTGCTCTTTTCTTTGGTAAGATAGAAAGCTCAACATGTTTCCTCTTCAAACACTTGAACAATAATCAGTGAAAATTATATCTACTTTACACGGAGTAGAGATCTTTATTTTGTCTAATTTAATCAATCATCTCTTCCTCTGCATGTTCTGTTCTTCCTCAGAGTGTAAAGGAGACTCAGTGACGCAGACAGAAGGACATGTTGCTCCTGCTGAAGGACAATCTGTAACTCTGGGATGTAATTATCAGAGCACTTTTACTCCGACAATGTTCTGGTATAAACAAGAAGAAAACAGCTTCCCAAAGTACATGCTGAAAGGATTCTCTTCAGGAGGAGATCAAGCTCCGGATTTCAAAGACAGATTCAATGCTGAACTCAACGGCAACAAGAATTCATTTAATTTGACGATCCAGGATCTCCGTCTGTCAGACTCTGCTGTGTACTACTGTGCTCTGCAGCCCACAGTGACAGGAAACACCAGAACTCTGTAGAAGAACCTGCAGAGCATAGACTAAACAATACTGCCCTATAACCACTAGAGGGCCTCATTTACTGTACTTCCTCTTCTGGGGTTGGTCAGGATAGGTGAAGTGCTTGGATCTTACGGCCGATTACTAGGTGAGGCCTGTTCGGGTTGGAATACTCCTCGTTAAACAGCCAACAAATGCATCCTTCTTTTTAAAGAACATGCCCGCTGTATCTGAATATTTGAAGTGCAGTTTAATTTAATACAAGTACGTATGTGAATAGCTCCGTCTGAAATTAATGAAAATAGTTGTGTTACATGATTATTCAGTCAGATGTGTTGAGGGTAATGTTTGGTTTATTGAAATGTTTTATCTGTCCCTGTGCAAATGGGTTTGGCTGACATTTAAGATTACAGTATTTTTGCAGTGTGTGGACTATATGTAAATCTTTTTTTAAACATTCTTTATTTAAGAATATAATAAATCCAACATATATACAAATGTGTCTTCATATATGCAACTACAAAGAGCATCAAACCCAAGAGTAGTGGAGAAAAAATAAATAAATAAATAAATAAAGTGGAAGAACCACAGGTAAGTGACCACGATCATGTGCCCAGTGCTGCAGTCTTAGAGGTCTTGCAGGAAGCCGATTCTGGTCAGGGATACAGAACAGATAGGAACAGACAGAACAGGCAGGATCCAGGCCTTGTAGAGCTTCCAGGCAGGTTCCGAGTCCAGCAGAGTCCGAAGCGTGAAGGCGGTCACGCACAGGAGTAGACAGGATCAGGTGCAGACGGGGATGCTCAGTGAAGGAGGGTAGCCGAGACAGGACGTGGAACCAGAACTGAATGCAGGACCTTTAAACTGGTCTCCTCCCTGGAGCCAGAGTAACTGGGATAAAAACGGAACCTCCCCACGTATAGAGCCAGAGGGCTCAGCAGGGGAGGAACAGTGGACGATCAGGAGACAGACTAACAGAAAACAAATGATGATCTGTCACTGAATGCTCAGGCTGAACAAAATATAAACCAAAGGAAACAGGTGAGTGGAATAAATGATAATTGAGGCAGGGAGGGAAAACGACAGGTGAAAGAAATAACCAATTAAGGGAGAGCAAACAGGCCAGATCATGACAAAAAGAGGGGAAATACAAACAACGGGGGCTGATATATTTTTTTTTTTGTTTAGCATATGAGGCTCTTTATCTATGTGGCCATCCAAAGTAGTCGATAGCTGGGGCCCACACTTCCAAGAATATGTAGGACTATATGTAAATCTGATATGACTACAATGTTTATTTGTGCTTTTTTTGTTGTTGGCAGTTGTAGGTGTGTGCAGATTCAGTGATGATACCGTGACAGTGTGGGGTGCTGTCACTATGCCTCCAACTGATTATTGATATTCGCGACCTGGCCAAAGTGATATCCCTATGGTTGATTGGTCTGCATGCCTTACTTTCACCTGGGAGTCTGGGGATTGAATCCTGCCTCAGCTCCCTATTGTGTAACTTACCACGTTTGGTATGTTTCAGCTTCTGCTTTACTACCTGCCCCTGGTTCATGGAAATACTATTCAGCATTTTCTTATCTTAATGAGGTTATCCGTTTGTTAAGGAATAGTTTTAGTATATTGTTGTTTTGACCTTATTTATGATGAAAATAAGGTCTGGACTATTTGATTTATTGAAGTTGTGCGACATTGTAGGTATTTATTTGGAACCGGTTTGATTAAAGCTCTTAAATGAGTTCTGAAAAGTTGGCTTTGGCTATGTGTTTTTTTTATGAGATTATAGAAAATACTTTAGTAATTTGAGAAACATATAATTTTTGGCATTCATATTTTTTGTGGGATTTTAAGGCCAACATCATTAGTGCACTTCTCTAAGAAGTTAGAGAAGTGCACTAATAAAATTGATTAAATGAATTTTACCAGAGAATCTAAAATAATTTTAAGTTGATCAAACTTTGTTATACTATTGGAGGTCCAATTAAGTAATGTTGGTCTGTTAATAAGTAGACTTGGACAAGCCTAAAATTAAATGTTTTAATAAAAAATGGGCAACATTGGTAATTTAGAATGCCTAATGGTATTTGATCTGACAAATTTTAAAATTTTAGCCCACAAAAACATTTTCTAGAGTGTGTGTTACAGAGAGTGGTAAGAAAAAAAAATCATCTGATGGTTCTACAGTCTTTGGTTTAAAGCACTCTGTTCGAATAAAAGTAAAGCCAGCATTTACTTTGGGTATCAAAGTCCCAGATTGTGAATAGACAGACCATCAGGGAGCGATAGTTTCTCCTTTAACAGGGATTCAGTTAAAATATATATTAGCTATATTTTCAGAGTATATCCATTTAATTATTATCATGTTTTTTCTGTATAGTTAATGTTAACTGAAATATATATATATTTTTTCTTTTCATTTTTGATTTACCAGAGAAGAAGAAGAAGAGGAGGCAGGGAGCTTCAGGGAGGAGCTGAGCTCTTACTGTACTGAACTATAAGAGACACTAACTTCCACATTCAACACAGTTCAACACACAATCAGTAACTCTGCTCTCATGGAACATTTCAGGCTTTTTCTGTTCATTGCCTCACTTCTAACAGGTCAGAAAGTAATTTCAAGTCAGAAATCCTATTTTCTTTTCATTTTTATGCACATAACTCACAGGATAGTTTTAGATTGAAGTCAGTAACAAATTTCTCCTCCTTTAGGTGTCTGTTCTCAACATCTCACTCCACTGGCTGATGAAACCTTCACCACAGAGGGCAGCTCTGTTACTCTGGCCTACAGATCGTCTAATGAACCAAGGGCAAGTGATGAGTTTTACTGGTATCGACAGTATCCAGGAAAACCTCCAGAGTTTCTGATCTATCATTTAGGATCAGGAAAAATACAAAATGAGCAAATCCTTGGACTGAAGATCCATATGAAGGGAGCTGATATAAGCCTGCTGATCCCCTCTGCTGCAGCGACAGACTCTGCTGTTTACTACTGTGCTGTGAGGCCCACAGTGACAGGAAACACCAGAACTCTGTACAAGAACCTGCAATACTCCACAGCATCCACTAGAGGGCCTCACACACGGTTCCTCCTCTGGTTTGTCAGGGTTCCCTCTGATTGTTTGTGCAGCTGAGAATAAAGCAGACATCAGAGTGTTTGCTGCGTCATTGAACTCTTTATAATGAGGAGGTTTGGATCATAAAGGAGGGATGATGGAGGCTCCACACAAACAGATTAATTTTCCATTATCACTATATTTATTTCCATGTTGCTCAACGCTTTTTTTTACTCTGTCCCCCTTCCTAATTAGAGTAAAATGACAAATTCAAACACATATTGTCATAGATATTGGAAAAAATATTTTGGAAGTTCTGGTCTGATTCAGAGAGACAATATCTATCATGCTTTAGACAGAAAGGCTCTAGTTTATAGGAATCTGGATCTGGATCAACTTATTATTCCTTAAAAACTCTCATAGCCTAGGGTCCAGCTTAGGTCTGTTTTAGGAAGCAAGTTTGATGAAATTATGGAGTTTGTTGAGCATGAAATCATTGAAACTCAAAGTGTTTCTTGTCAGTAAGTTTCCTCAGCTTCTGTTTCTGTTACCGTAGTGACATTGTCCCTGGAACTCACCTGGTCAGGATCAGGTTTTTCTCTATAAACTTAGTGTCCTCTGTCTCTTCCCTCCTTAAAGCCAATCACACTATTTCCTTTCTTGATTCAGTAAAGAGTTTTCTTGGCAAACAATAATAAAAAATCCATAATTAGGTCCGTTAGACACATTAGGGGTTAAAAAACACAATTATGGCATGAGAGGGATCTCAGACCACATGAAGAAGACATAAATGGAAATGTGGTGCATGGTGAGCGTGGTTATGAATGCATGTTGTGGAGGTGGAGACTCAAAATTAGGGGGGTGTGTAGACCACAGAAGTAAGTGTATAGGTGTGCATTCACCTGTCTCATTGATGAGAGTCAGGGTGGGGCTGCCATAATTTAGTTTGACCGTTTCAATTCACTACGCTTCATTTCACTTTGTTTTTCAGTATTCATTCACTTTCCACATCTTAATCAACTGATCTCAAATCATTTGCTATATTCATCCCTGCTGTGTAGCCATAACTTGTGCTGGTGCTAATAAACCAAACAAAAAGCATTCTGGATGTCAGCGTATCAAATCATATAGTCACAAATAGGGCAACAAACGAGGACCCGACCCAACTCTCAGCATCCAAAAAGATCCGGTTGCAAGCCACAATACAGTATATAGGTGTCCTTTCATTCTCACAAAGTCATTTTATGAGCGTCATAATGAGTTTTGGTTCCTAGCCCATATGCAGAACATAACCGGAGGCAGGGAAAAAGTTCAAAGGTTTATTGTTGAACACAGTCCAGAGAATAAACAGATCCAGGGTTTTCAGGTTCGGGACTGGTCTCGACAGGGTTCACAGTACTGGAGTTTTGAGCTGAGCGGCAAAGGGGGGGAACCAGGGGGGTCCAGAGGCTGACGGCAGGCTGAGTGCTTGGTGGAGGCTGAGTTTGGTTAGAGCTTGTAGATCACCTGGTTTCAGCTTCAGTTTCCCTTCCAGATTCTTCTGGGGGCAGGCTGGCAGATCCTCGACAGGTTTGGTTCTCCAGGGTTCTACTGAGATCAGACAGACCGATTTCCAACAGAGAAACACTTCAGGGGATTTCTAATTTCAGGCAGGTTCAACCTGGGAAGCAGAGAAAACAAAATGGATCAGGTTCAGGTTCAGGTTTCGTAGTCAGGAGACTAGACAGGCAGGTTGGCTCAGGGTTTGCTGTACCGTGACTGACTAACACTCTGGCACTGGAGTGTGGTCCTCAGCCCACTTAAATACTGGTCTCCTGATGAGCAGATAAGGAACAGCTGGTGAAGTCAGCTCCAGCTTCAGGAGATCCAATACGCCCTCTGGTGGAGAAAAGATAGACAGAACCCCACATCCAAACAGTAACACAAACCCCTAGGAAGGGATCCTCGGTGCCCTCTAGTGGGCAAGCGTCAGGATCCCAACAATGAGGGCTGCCATTTAACTTCATAGTCTGTTACATAGAGCAATGTCATTTTCAATAAAATTGGATTCAATTTACATATTATCACATTCAACAAGATCATCCAGTAAGATTGATTCAACGTTTTCTATCTAAGGAAAACCAGCTGATTGTATCGACTCATTGACTCTTCAGCAATGCCTCACACTAAGCATGCTCACATTTCCGTTTCCTGCCTCACATTTGCAGCTTTACTCATCAGTCATGCACCCATATTAGGGTGACTAGATGTCCAACATTTAGCATGTTTTAATGCATTTCTGTCTAATTTCACGTATCAGGGAAAATAAGACTGCTGCATTTGCTGGCCGCAATGGAGGAGTCAGACGGTAAATATGGTGGGCAATTGCTAGCCTTAACAAAGTCCTTGCCACCCCAGAGGGTACCCTGCTGGAAATGCAAAAAACAATCTGAGTTTTATTTAATCTAATTTATTCAATTTAGATTTATTTCAATAATGACAAGGATGTTTCATAAGCTTATATTGCATAGTACATTTTAACAAATTCTAATTCTCGATGTGAATCTCTAGATGGTTCTTTACAATAAAACAAAATATACAATACAACACACAATAAAAGGCACAATATGCAAAATCAACAGATAGTGATCACATGTCTGACCTCTGAATTATTTCAATTATAAGTATTGAGTTTATGTTTAAAAAGCACCAGTGACGGCTAGTAGAGTTTTCTCTGGGGGGGGCTATAAATTCAAAATAGACGTTTACCAAAAACCAATCAAACCTACACTAAGTTGTCACACCACTATATTTATATGTATGCCAACAACGAAAAACATTATAAAAACACTTTATTAAAACAAAACATAATTTCATGTCTAGGTTCACTTATTGTCCATAAATGTTGCCCTTCTGAGGCTTTGTGAAGGTAAATCTGTGTTTTGCATGGTCCAATATTGAGTCACCAACCTAAAAGATACAATATGCCAGTTTAATAATTGAGAAGCTATTTGTCAGCTTTATATTTTTTAATATATCGAAAACTTTTTATTTTCTGAGAATGTGTTTAAGAGTTTTTTTTTGGTTGCAAATTAACAAACATCTAGAAAAATTACACTATATTCTGTTATTGGGGGGCCACATGCCGAAGGCATGGCCCACCTACTACTATCTCACATATTTATTCCGCGTATTATTGGGGGGCCACATGCCGAAGGCATGGCCCACCTACTACTATCTCACATATTTATTCCGCGTATTATTATTGGGGGGCCACATGCCGTAGGCATGGCCCACCTACTACTATTGCACATATTTATTCCGCGTATTATTATTGGGGGGGCCACATGCCGAAGGCATGGCCCACCTACTACTATTGCACATATTTATTCCGCGTATTATTGGGGGGCCACATGCCGAAGGCATGGCCCACCTACTACTATCTCACATATTTATTCCGCGTATTATTATTATTGGGGGGCCACATGCCGAAGGCATGGCCCACCTACTACTATTGCACATATTTATTCCGCGTATTATTGGGGGGCCACATGCCGAAGGCATGGCCCACCTACTACTATCTCACATATTTATTCCGCGTATTATTATTGGGGGGCCACATGCCGAAGGCATGGCCCACCTACTACTATTGCACATATTTATTCCGCGTATTATTGGGGGGCCACATGCCGAAGGCATGGCCCACCTACTACTATTGCACATATTTATTCCGCGTATTATTGGGGGGCCACATGCCGAAGGCATGGCCCACCTACTACTATTGCACATATTTATTCCGCGTATTATTGGGGGGCCACATGCCGAAGGCATGGCCCACCTACTACTATTGCACATATTTATTCCGCGTATTATTGGGGGGCCACATGCCGAAGGCATGGCCCACCTACTACTATTGCACATATTTATTCCGCGTATTATTGGGGGGCCACATGCCGAAGGCATGGCCCACCTACTACTATTGCACATATTTATTCCGCGTATTATTGGGGGGCCACATGCCGAAGGCATGGCCCACCTACTACTATTGCACATATTTATTCCGCGTATTATTGGGGGGGCCACATGCCGAAGGCATGGCCCACCTACTACTATTGCACATATTTATTCCGCGTATTATTGGGGGGCCACATGCCGAAGGCATGGCCCACCTACTACTATTGCACATATTTATTCCGCGTATTATTATTATTGGGGGGCCACATGCCGAAGGCATGGCCCACCTACTACTATTGCACATATTTATTCCGCGTATTATTGGGGGGCCACATGCCGAAGGCATGGCCCACCTACTACTATTGCACATATTTATTCCGCGTATTATTGGGGGGCCACATGCCGAAGGCATGGCCCACCTACTACTATTGCACATATTTATTCCGCGTATTATTATTATAATTCTCCCGTATACCCAAAACTTCGGCGCGTAACTAGTCCCGCATGGTTTGGCGGATCGGGCCCAAAGTTGGCACACGCGTCGGGACCAATGGGGTGATGTGTGCTTGTATAAAACTTTCTCATTAGTCCGAAGGTTTGCGAATTATTAGCGAAAACGTCGCAAAAAAATCCCATAGGAAATGAATGGGGAGAGGAAAAAAAAAGCATAAAAAACAGCACTTCACTGTGTCGCCATACATTCACCTAGAAAAACAGTTTGAAGCTCAGTTTGTAGATAAATCCTTCGTCTATTTAAAACTGAAGACGGTATGTTGATAACTGCTACGGTTTTTGTATAATCAGACCTCAAGCGCCACAAAGTTTTAGCAAAATCCAGCCTGCTAGAGTGGAGCAACTGAAAAGCTAGAGTGTGAGGCAGGCGTTTTTTAAACACAAAAAAACATTTTAAACTCGCCCTCACGGCCACATATTTATAGCTAGAGTCACCATTTTTGGTCAGTTTGTAGACTGAAATCTCTGGACCCACACAATATCTTCGGAATTACGGTAGGATTAATACTTTTCCTTAAAAACCCTCCAGACCGACCTAAAGTCGATGAAAATCAGAGCCGTTTTTCATTGGTTTTGGAGCAGAAGAGGGGAGAAAAACGAATCAGACTATGTGTTTTAAACTCGTCATAAATATTTTTCTGAATGACACACATACACCAAAGTTGGCATAGTTGGAGTCGAAGGATGACTGACGCTCACGGTGAAAAAATTTTTTGAATAACTCATACGGTTTTTGCTCAGCAGTCGTTTGTTCGGAGGACATTTTAAGCACCTGAAAGCTGAGTGACAGTGACCTGCTGCAGCTAGCTCAATTAGAAGCTTAGGTGTGATGAAACGTTTTTTCTTTTTCTTTCTCTTCCCATTCAGTTTGTAGATGACCTACAGCCATGAAAGTTACTCCAATTGAAGACAAGATATAGCTGTCGCTTAGATAAAAAGAATTTTTCAGATACCTTTTACGGTTTTTACTCAGCAGTCGTTTGTTCGGAGGGGTGCTTTAGCAGCTAAAAGGTGAGTGAGAGTGAGGTCCTGCAGTTCAAACAAAGGGAGGAGCAGGTGGGCCAACCATTTTGTTTGTGCTTCGTTTTGGGTTGTGAAAGACCTACAGACATGAAGGTTACCCCAGTCTGAGACAAAGGATAGATGTTGCTTTCACTGAAAGAATTTTTCAGATATCTTTTACGGTTTTTGCTCAGCAGTCGTTTGTTCGGAGGGTAAGCACCTGGAAGCTAGCTGACAGTTAGCTTCTGCAGCAGCCTGCTAGAGTGCAGCTGCTGAAATCTTAGTGTGAGGCGGCCATTTTTTTAAGATCAAACATCTTATTCTCGCCCTCACGGCCACATATTTGGAGCTACAGTCACCATTTTTGGTCAGTTTGTAGACTGAAACCTCTGGACTCACACAATGTCTTCGGAATTACGGTAGGATTAATACTTTTCCTTAAAAACCCTCCAGACCAACCTAAAGTCGATGAGAGTTTCAGCCTTTCTCTATTCTTTTTGAGCTGAAGATGGGAGAGAAACGAATCAGACTATGTGTTTTCAACTCGTCATAAATATTTTTCTGAATGACACACATACACCAAAGTTGGTATAGTTGGAGTCGAAGGATTGCTGATGCTCATGGTGAAAATGTTTTTTGAATAACTCATACGGTTTTTGATCAGTAGTCGTTTGTTCGGTGCCGTTCTTCCCATACAAAAAAGCCTGGGAAGAAGAAACCAATAGTGAGTGCAGCTGTTGTCTGTGTCAGTGAGAGGCTCGTTAAGCGTTGTCAAGGTTACCAAGCTTCAAACAGATTTTACCTCTGCTGTTTTAAACAGCACATATTAATCTAATGGAGGGTGAAAGGACTGATTTAACATTGGGAAATGGATACTATATGACTGCTGTCCATGACACTTCCCTTGCCACTCAGCACTGATAGACTTTCAAAATAAGACTCCAGGGACCCTACAAAATAAAAGCCTCTATATTTTTTACATATATTTATTGCCCTATATGGCTCAACATTATGACCCAAACTCAACCCCGTTTAGAGAATAGACTCTAGGAGACTGTTTAAAACACACCCTATAGCAAATTTCAAATAAAAGCCTCCCATTTCCGCTTCATCTACTGCCCTAATAACATGGAAAAAGAGTGATTTAACGATTGGAAAGTAATCAACTATCATTGACGGGTCTGAACATTTTCTATAAACACAACTCTGTTGGACTTTCAAAATAAGACTCCAGGGACCCTACAAAATAAAAGCCTCTAGATTATAGTAATGCATTAATTGATGCAAATGGCTCAACATTATGACCCAAACTCTTCCAGGTTGTTTTTATTAGACTCTAGTGACCTTTTCAAAACACACCCCAGAGCAAATTTCACAATAAAAGTCTCCCATTTACTCTGTAATACAGCAACTATTCACCTAATAACATGGAAAACCAGTGATTTAACATTTGGAAATGGATTCTATATCACTGCTGGGCGTGACCCATCTTTTGATGCACATTCATGATAGACTTTCAAAATAAGACTACAAGGACTCTACAGAATAAAAGCCTCTTCCTTATACACACTCATACATTCTGGCATATTGCTCATTGCCATTGGTGATTTCATCACTGCAATGGCTCTTAGAAGGCGGGCGGAGCCCGCCAAAGGTGATTACATCACTGCAATGGCTCTTAGCAGGCGGGCGGAGCCCGCCATTGGTGATTTCATCACTGCAATGGCTCTTAGAAGGCGGGCAGAGCCCGCCATTGGTGATTTTTTTCTTCACTGAGATGGCTCCTCGCAGGCGGGCGAAGCCCGCCAACTGGGCTTTACCCACTGTGTTTCAATATGGACAACCCATATTACCCTTGTGCATCATACGCTGTGCACGTCTATTTCCCAGATTTCAGCACAAGTGGCACACAGCTCTCTTTACCCATGAACTTGCCCTCTTTCCTTCCCTCAGCAGCCCTCAAAGGCGTAAGCAGTTGGTCTGGGGAGCCCCGACGTCACTTGCCAGGGCCGTATTGGCCCGGTTCCCCAGACGGGCAGTAGGTGGCCCCCCTCAAAATTTCTTTAGAAATTTTCTAGTTATTGGGGGGCCACATGCCGAAGGCATGGCCCACCTACTACTATTGCACATATTTATTCCGCGTATTATTGGGGGGCCACATGCCGAAGGCATGGCCCACCTACTACTATTGCACATATTTATTCCGCGTATTATTGGGGGGCCACATGCCGAAGGCATGGCCCACCTACTACTATTGCACATATTTATTCCGCGTATTATTATTGGGGGGCCACATGCCGAAGGCATGGCCCACCTACTACTATTGCACATATTTATTCCGCGTATTATTATTGGGGGGCCACATGCCGAAGGCATGGCCCACCTACTACTATTGCACATATTTATTCCGCGTATTATTATTATTATTATAATTCTCCCGTATACCCAAAACTTCGGCGCGTAACTAGTCCCGCACGGTTTGGCGGATCGGGCCCAAAGTTGGCACACGCGTCGGGACCAATGGGGTGATGTGTGCTTGTATAAAACTTTCTCATTAGTCCGAAGGTTTGCGAATTATTAGCGAAAACGTCGCAAAAAAATCCCATAGGAAATGAATGGGGAGAGGAAAAAAAAAGCATAAAAAACAGCACTTCACTGTGTCGGCATACATTCACCTAGAAAAACAGTTTGAAGCTCAGTTTGTAGATAAATCCTTCGTCTATTTAAAACTGAAGACGGTATGTTGATAACTGCTACGGTTTTTGTATAATCAGACCTCAAGCGCCACAAAGTTTTAGCAAAATCCAGCCTGCTAGAGTGGAGCAACTGAAAAGCTAGAGTGTGAGGCAGGCGTTTTTTAAACACAAAAAAAACATTTTAAACTCGCCCTCACGGCCACATATTTATAGCTAGAGTCACCATTTTTGGTCAGTTTGTAGACTGAAATCTCTGGACCCACACAATATCTTCGGAATTACGGTAGGATTAATACTTTTCCTTAAAAACCCTCCAGACCGACCTAAAGTCGATGAAAATCAGAGCCGTTTTTCATTGGTTTTGGAGCAGAAGAGGGGAGAAAAACGAATCCGACTATGTGTTTTAAACTCGTCATAAATATTTTTCTGAATGACACACATACACCAAAGTTGGCATAGTTGGAGTCGAAGGATGACTGACGCTCACGGTGAAAAAATTTTTTGAATAACTCATACGGTTTTTGCTCAGCAGTCGTTTGTTCGGAGGACATTTTAAGCACCTGAAAGCTGAGTGACAGTGACCTGCTGCAGCTAGCTCAATTAGAAGCTTAGGTGTGATGAAACGTTTTTTCTTTTTCTTTCTCTTCCCATTCAGTTTGTAGATGACCTACAGCCATGAAAGTTACTCCAATTGAAGACAAGATATAGCTGTCGCTTAGATAAAAAGAATTTTTCAGATACCTTTTACGGTTTTTACTCAGCAGTCGTTTGTTCGGAGGGGTGCTTTAGCAGCTGAAAGGTGAGTGAGAGTGAGGTCCTGCAGTTAAAAGAAAGGGAGGAGCAGGTGGGCCAACCATTTTGTTTTTGCTTCGTTTTGGGTTGTGAAAGACCTACAGACATGAAGGTTACCCCAGTCTGAGACAAAGGATAGATGTTGCTTTCACTGAAAGAATTTTTCAGATACCTTTTACGGTTTTTGCTCAGCAGTCGTTTGTTCGGAGGGTAAGCACCTGGAAGCTAGCTGACAGTTAGCTTCTGCAGCAGCCTGCTAGAGTGCAGCTGCTGAAATCTTAGTGTGAGGCGGCCATTTTTTAAGATCAAACATCTTATTCTCGCCCTCACGGCCACATATTTGGACCTACAGTCACCATTTTTGGTCAGTTTGTAGACTGAAACCTCTGGACTCACACAATGTCTTCGGAATTACGGTAGGATTAATACTTTTCCTTAAAAACCCTCCAGACCAACCTAAAGTCGATGAGTTTCAGCCTTTCTCCATTCTTTTTAAGCTGAAGATGGGAGAAAAACGAATCAGACTATGTGTTTTCAAGTCGTCATAAATATTGTTCTGAATGACACACATACACCAAAGTTGGTATAGTTGGAGTCGAAGGATTGCTGATGCTCATGGTGAAATTTTCTTTTTAATAACTCATACGGTTTTTGCTCAGCAGTCGTTTGTTCGGTGCCGTTCTTCCCATACAAAAAAGCCTGGGAAGAAGAAACCAATAGTGAGTGCAGCTGTTGTCTGTGTCAGTGAGAGGCTCATTAAGCGTTGTCAAGGTTACCAAGCTTCAAACAGATTTTACCTCTGCTGTTTTAAACAGCACATATTAATCTAATGGAGGGTGAAAGCACTGATTTCACATTGGGAAATGGATACTATATGACTGCCGTCCATGACACTTCCCTTGCCACTCAGCACTGATAGACTTTCAAAATAAGACTCCAGGGACCCTTCAAAATAAAAGCCTCTATATTTTTTACATATATTTATTGCCCTATATGGCTCAACATTATGACCCAAACTCAACCCCATTTTAGAGAATAGACTCTAGGAGACTGTTTAAAACACACCCTATGGCAAATTTCAAAATAAAAGCCTCCCATTTCCGCTTCATCTACTGCCCTAATAAAATGGAAAAAGAGTGATTTAACGATTGGAAAGTCATCAACTATCATTGATGGGTCTGAACATTTTCTCTAAACACAACTCTGTTGGACTTTCAAAATAAGACTCCAGGGACCCTACAAAATAAAAGCCTCTAGATTATACTAATGCATTAATTGATGCAAATGGCTCAACATTATGACCCAAACTCTTCCAGGTTGTTTTTATTAGACTCTAGTGACCTTTTCAAAACACACCCCAGAGCAAATTTCACAATAAAAGTCCCCCATTTACTCTGTAATACAGGAACTATTCACCTAATAACATGGA
Organism: Cyprinodon diabolis; assembly: GCA_030533445.1. Lineage (NCBI taxonomy): Eukaryota > Metazoa > Chordata > Actinopteri > Cyprinodontiformes > Cyprinodontidae > Cyprinodon > Cyprinodon diabolis. The sequence continues at coordinate 45,303,320 of CM060067.1, read as the reverse complement.
AAACCAGTGATTTAACATTTGGAAATGGATTCTATATCACTGCTGGGCATGACCCATCTATAGATGCACTTCCATGATAGACTTTCAAAATAAGACTACAGGGACTCTACAAAATAAAAGCCTCTTCCTTATACACACTCATACATTCTGGCATATTGCTTATAGCCATTTGTAATTTCATCACTGCAATGGCTTTTAGAAGGCGGGCGGAGCCCGCCATTGGTGATTTCATCACTGCAATGGCTGTTAGGAGGCGGGCGGAGCCCGCCAATGGTGATTTTTTTCATCACTGCAATGGCTCCTAGCAGGCGGGCGGAGCCCGCCATTGGTGATTTCATCACTGCAATGGCTCTTAGCAGGCGGGCAATGCCCGCCATTGGGGATTTTTTTCATCGCTGCAAGGGCTCCTAGCAGGCGGGCGGAGCCCACCAACTGAGCTTTACCCACTGCGGTTCAATATGGACAACCCATATTACCCTTTTGCATCATACGCTGTGCACGTCTATTTCCCAGATTTCAGCACAAGTGGCACACAGCTCTCTTTGCCCATGACCTAGCCCTCTTTCCTTCCCTCAGCAGCCCTCAAAGGCGTAAGCAGTTGGTCTGGGGAGCCCCGACATCACTTGCCAGGGCCGTTTTGGCCCTGTTCCCAAGATGGGCAGTAGGTGGCCCCCCTCAAAATTTCTTTAGAAATTTTCTAGTTATTATAATTCTCCCGTATACCCAAAACTTCGGCACGTAACTAGTCCCGCACGGTTTGGCGGATCGGGCCCAAAGTTGGCACACGCGTCGGGACCAATGGGGTGATGTGTGCTTGTATAAAACTTTCTCATTAGTCCGAAGGTTTGCGAATTATTAGCGAAAACGTCGCAAAAAAATCCCATAGGAAATGAATGGGGAGAGGGAAAAAAAAGCATAAAAAACAGCACTTCACTGTGTCGCCATACATTCACCTAGAAAAACAGTTTGAAGCTCAGTTTGTAGATAAATCCTTCGTCTATTTAAAACTGAAGACGGTATGTTGATAACTGCTACGGTTTTTGTATAATCAGACCTCAAGCGCCACAAAGTTTTAGCAAAATCCAGCCTGCTAGAGTGGAGCAACTGAAAAGCTAGAGTGTGAGGCAGGCGTTTTTTAAACACAAAAAAACATTTTAAACTCGCCCTCACGGCCACATATTTATAGCTAGAGTCACCATTTTTGGTCAGTTTGTAGACTGAAATCTCTGGACCCACACAATATCTTCGGAATTACGGTAGGATTAATACTTTTCCTTAAAAACCCTCCAGACCGACCTAAAGTCGATGAAAATCAGAGCCGTTTTTCATTGGTTTTGGAGCAGAAGAGGGGAGAAAAACGAATCCGACTATGTGTTTTAAACTCGTCATAAATATTTTTCTGAATGACACACATACACCAAAGTTGGCATAGTTGGAGTCGAAGGATGACTGACGCTCACGGTGAAAAAAATTTTTGAATAACTCATACGGTTTTTGCTCAGCAGTCGTTTGTTCGGAGGACATTTTAAGCACCTGAAAGCTGAGTGACAGTGACCTGCTGCAGCTAGCTCAATTAGAAGCTTAGGTGTGATGAAACGTTTTTTCTTTTTCTTTCTCTTCCCATTCAGTTTGTAGATGACCTACAGCCATGAAAGTTACTCCAATTGAAGACAAGATATAGCTGTCGCTTAGATAAAAAGAATTTTTCAGACACCTTTTACGGTTTTTACTCAGCAGTCGTTTGTTCGGAGGGGTGCTTTAGCAGCTAAAAGGTGAGTGAGAGTGAGGTCCTGCAGTTCAAACAAAGGGAGGAGCAGGTGGGCCAACCATTTTGTTTGTGCTTCGTTTTGGGTTGTGAAAGACCTACAGACATGAAGGTTACCCCAGTCTGAGACAAAGGATAGATGTTGCTTTCACTGAAAGAATTTTTCAGATATCTTTACGGTTTTTGCTCAGCAGTCGTTTGTTCGGAGGGTAAGCACCTGGAAGCTAGCTGACAGTTAGCTTCTGCAGCAGCCTGCTAGAGTGCAGCTGCTGAAATCTTAGTGTGAGGCGGCCATTTTTTTAAGATCAAACATCTTATTCTCGCCCTCACGGCCACATATTTGGAGCTACAGTCACCATTTTTGGTCAGTTTGTAGACTGAAACCTCTGGACTCACACAATGTCTTCGGAATTACGGTAGGATTAATACTTTTCCTTAAAAACCCTCCAGACCAACCTAAAGTCGATGAGTTTCAGCCTTTCTCCATTCTTTTTGAGCTGAAGATGGAAGAGAAACGAATCAGACTATGTGTTTTCAAGTCGTCATAAATATTGTTCTGAATGACACACATACACCAAAGTTGGTATACTTGGAGTCGAAGGATTGCTGATGCTCATGGTGAAAATGTTTTTTGAATAACTCATACGGTTTTTGATCAGTAGTCGTTTGTTTTCGTTGCCGTTCTTCCCATACAAAAAAGCCTGGGAAGAAGAAACCAATAGTGAGTGCAGCTGTTGTCTGTGTCAGTGAGAGGCTCGTTAAGCGTTGTCAAGGTTACCAAGCTTCAAACAGATTTTACCTCTGCTGTTTTAAACAGCACATATTAATCTAATGGAGGGTGAAAGGACTGATTTAACATTGGGAAATGGATACTATATGACTGCTGTCCAGGACACTTCCCTTGCCACTCAGCACTGATAGACTTTCAAAATAAGACTCCAGGGACCCTACAAAATAAAAGCCTCTATATTTTTTACATATATTTATTGCCCTATATGGCTCAATATTATGACCCAAACTCAACCCCGTTTTAGAGAATAGACTCTAGGAGACTGTTTAAAACACACCCTATAGCAAATTTCAAAATAAAAGCCTCCCATTTCCGCTTCATCTACTGCCCTAATAACATGGAAAAACAGTGATTTAACGATTGGAAAGTAATCAACTATCATTGACGGGTCTGAACATTTTCTATAAACACAACTCTGTTGGACTTTCAAAATAAGACTCCAGCGACCCTACAAAATAAAAGCCTCTAGATTATACTAATGCATTAATTGATGCAAATGGCTCAACATTATGACCCAAACTCTTCCAGGTTGTTTTTATTAGACTCTAGTGACCTTTTCAAAACACACCCAGAGCAAATTTCACAATAAAAGTCTCCCATTTACTCTGTAATACAGCAACTATTCACCTAATAACATGGAAAACCAGTGATTTAACATTTGGAAATTGATTCTATATAACTGCTGGGCATGACCCATCTTTAGATGCACTTCCATGATAGACTTTCAAAATAAGACTCCAGGGACTCTACAGAATAAAAGCCTCTTCCTTATACACACTCATACATTCTGGCATATTGCTCATTGCCATTGGTGATTTCATCACTGCAATGGCTCTTAGCAGGCGGGCAGAGCCCGCCATTGGTGATTTTTTTCATCGCTGCAAGGGCTCCTAGCAGGCGGGCGGAGCCCACCAACTGAGCTTTACCCACTGCGGTTCAATATGGACAACCCATATTACCCTTTTGCATCATACGCTGTGCACGTCTATTTCCCAGATTTCAGCACAAGTGGCACACAGCTCTCTTTGCCCATGACCTAGCCCTCTTTCCTTCCCTCAGCAGCCCTCAAAGGCGTAAGCAGTTGGTCTGGGGAGCCCCGACATCACTTGCCAGGGCCGTATTGGCCCTGTTCCCCAGACGGGCAGTAGGTGGCCCCCCTCAAAATTTCTTTAGAAATTTTCTAGTTGGGGGGCCACATGCCGAAGGCATGGCCCACCTACTACTATTGCACATATTTATTCCGCGTATTATTATTATTATTATAATTCTCCCGTATACCCAAAACTTCGGCACGTAACTAGTCCCGCACGGTTTGGCGGATCGGGCCCAAAGTTGGCACACGCGTTGGGACCAATGGGGTGATGTGTGCTTGTATAAAACTTTCTCATTAGTCCGAAGGTTCGCGAATTATTAGCGAAAACGTCACAAAAAAATCCCATAGGAAATGAATGGGGAGAGGAAAAAAAAAGCATAAAAAACAGCACTTCACTGTGTCGGCATACATTCACCTAGAAAAACAGTTTGAAGCTCAGTTTGTAGATAAATCCTTCGTCTATTTAAAACTGAAGACGGTATGTTGATAACTGCTACGGTTTTTGTATAATCAGACCTCAAGCGCCACAAAGTTTTAGCAAAATCCAGCCTGCTAGAGTGGAGCAACTGAAAAGCTAGAGTGTGAGGCAGGCGTTTTTTAAACACAAAAAAACATTTTAAACTCGCCCTCACGGCCACATATTTATAGCTAGAGTCACCATTTTTGGTCAGTTTGTAGACTGAAATCTCTGGACCCACACAATATCTTCGGAATTACGGTAGGATTAATACTTTTCCTTAAAAACCCTCCAGACCGACCTAAAGTCGATGAAAATCAGAGCAGTTTTTCATTGGTTTTGGAGCAGAAGAGGGGAGAAAAACGAATCAGACTATGTGTTTTCAAGTCGTCATAAATATTTTTCTGAATGACACACATACACCAAAGTTGGCATAGTTGGAGTCGAAGGATGGCTGACGCTCACGGTGAAAGAATTTTTTGAATAACTCATACGGTTTTTGCTCAGCAGTCGTTTGTTCGGAGGACATTTTAAGCACCTCAAAGCTGGGTGAGTGACCTGCTGCAGCTAGCTCAATTAGAAGCTCATGTGTGACGAAACGTTTTTTCTTTTTCTTTCTCTTCCCATTCAGGTTGTAGATGACCTACAGCCATGAAAGTTACTCCAATTGAAGACAAGATATAGCTGTCGCTTAGATAAAAATAATTTTTGAGATACCTTTTATGGTTTTTACTCAACAGTCGTTTGTTCGGAGGGGTGCTTTAGCAGCTGAAAGGTGAGTGAGAGTGAGGTCCTGCAGTTAAAAGAAAGGGAGGAGCAGGTGGGCCAACCATTTTGTTTTTGCTTCGTTTTGGGTTGTGAAAGACCTACAGACATGAAGGTTACCCCAGTCTGAGACAAAGGATAGATGTTGCTTTCACTGAAAGAATTTTTCAGATACCTTTTACGGTTTTTGCTCAGCAGTCGTTTGTTCGGAGGGTAAGCACCTGGAAGCTAGCTGACAGTTAGCTTCTGCAGCAGCCTGCTAGAGTGCAGCTGCTGAAATCTTAGTGTGAGGCGGCCATTTTTTTAAGATCAAACATCTTATTCTCGCCCTCACGGCCACATATTTGGACCTACAGTCACCATTTTTGGTCAGTTTGTAGACTGAAACCTCTGGACTCACACAATGTCTTCGGAATTACGGTAGGATTAATACTTTTCCTTAAAAACCCTCCAGACCAACCTAAAGTCGATGAGTTTCAGCCTTTCTCCATTCTTTTTAAGCTGAAGATGGGAGAAAAACGAATCAGACTATGTGTTTTCAAGTCGTCATAAATATTGTTCTGAATGACACACATACACCAAAGTTGGCATAGTTGGAGTCGAAGGATGGCTGACGCTCACGGTGAAAAAATATTTTGAATAACTCATACGGTTTTTGCTCAGCAGTCGTTTGTTCGGAGGACATTTTAAGCAGCTGAAAGCTGGGGGAGAGTGTCCTGCTGCAGCTAGCTCAATTAGAAGATCAGGTGTGACAAAACGTTTTTTCTTTTTCTTTCTCTTCCCATTCAGGTTGTAGATGACCTACAGCCATGAAAGTTACTCCAATTGAAGACAAGATATAGCTGTCACTTAGATAAAAAGAATTTTTCAGATACCTTTTACGGTTTTTACTCAGCAGTCGTTTGTTCGGAGGGGTGCTTTAGCAGCTAAAAGGTGAGTGAGAGTGAGGTCCTGCAGTTCAAACAAAGGGAGGAGCAGGTGGGCCAACCATTTTGTTTGTGCTTCGTTTTGGGTTGTGAAAGACCTACAGACATGAAGGTTACCCCAGTCTGAGACAAAGGATAGATGTTGCTTTCACTGAAAGAATTTTTCAGATATCTTTTACGGTTTTTGCTCAGCAGTCGTTTGTTCGGAGGGTAAGCACCTGGAAGCTAGCTGACAGTTAGCTTCTGCAGCAGCCTGCTAGAGTGCAGCTGCTGAAATCTTAGTGTGAGGCGGCCATTTTTTTAAGATCAAACATCTTATTATTGCCCTCACGGCCACATATTTGGAGCCACAGTCACCATTTTTGGTCAGTTTGTAGACTGAAACCTCTGGACTCACACAATGTCTTCGGAATCACGGTAGGATTAATACTTTTCCTTAAAAACCCTCCAGACCAACCTAAAGTCGATGAGTTTCAGCCTTTCTCCATTCTTTTTGAGCTGAAGATGGGAGAAAAACGAATGAGACTATGTGTTTTCAAGTCGTCATAAATATTGTTCTGAATGACACACATACACCAAAGTTGGTATAGTTGGAGTCGAAGGATTGCTGATGCTCATGGTGAAATTTTTTTTTTAATAACTCATACGGTTTTTGCTCAGCAGTCGTTTGTTCGGTGCCGTTCTTCCCATACAAAAAAGCCTGGGAAGAAGAAACCAATAGTGAGTGCAGCTGTTGTCTGTGTCAGTGAGAGGCTCCTTAAGCGTTGTCAAGGTTACCAAGCTTCAAACAGATTTTACCTCTGCTGTTTTAAACAGCACATATTAATCTAATGGAGGGTGAAAGGACTGATTTAACATTGGGAAATGGATACTATATGACTGCTGTCCATGACACTTCCCTTGCCACTCATCACTGATAGACTTTCAAAATAAGACTCCAGGGACCCTACAAAATAAAAGCCTCTATATTTTTTACATATATTTATTGCCCTATATGGCTCAACATTATGACCCAAACTCAACCCCGTTTTAGAGAATAGACTCTAGGAGACTGTTTAAAACACACCCTATAGCAAATTTCAAAATAAAAGCCTCCCATTTCCGCTTCATCTACTGCCCTAATAACATGGAAAAAGAGTGATTTAACGATTGGAAAGTAATCAACTATCATTGACGGGTCTGAACATTTTCTATAAACACAACTCTGTTGGACTTTCAAAATAAGACTCCAGGGACCCTACAAAATAAAAGCCTCTAGATTATACTAATGCATTAATTGATGCAAATGGCTCAACATTATGACCCAAACTCTTCCAGGTTGTTTTTATTAGACTCTAGTGACCTTTTCAAAACACACCCCAGAGCAAATTTCACAATAAAAGTCTCCCATTTACTCTGTAATACAGCAACTATTCACCTAATAACATGGAAAACCAGTGATTTAACATTTGGAAATGGATTCTATATCACTGCTGGGCGTGACCCATCTTTTGATGCACATTCATGATAGACTTTCAAAATAAGACTACAAGGACTCTACGGAATAAAAGCCTCTTCCTTATACACACTCATACATTCTGGCATATTGCTCATTGCCATTGGTGATTTCATCACTGCAATGGCTCTTAGAAGGCGGGCGGAGCCCGCCAATGGTAACAGGCGGGCGGAGCCCGCCAAAGGTGATTACATCACTGCAATGGCTCTTAGCAGGCGGGCGGAGCCCGCCATTGGTGATTTCATCACTGCAATGGCTCTTAGAAGGCGGGCAGAGCCCGCCATTGGTGATTTTTTTCTTCACTGAGATGGCTCCTAGCAGCGGGCGAAGCCCGCCAACTGGGCTTTACCCACTGTGTTTCAATATGGACAACCCATATTACCCTTGTGCATCATACGCTGTGCACGTCTATTTCCCAGATTTCAGCACAAGTGGCACACAGCTCTCTTTGCCCATGAACTTGCCCTCTTTCCTTCCCTCAGCAGCCCTCAAAGGCGTAAGCAGTTGGTCTGGGGAGCCCCGACGTCACTTGCCAGGGCCGTATTGGTCCGGTTCCCCAGACGGGCAGTAGGTGGCCCCCCTCAAAATTTCTTTAGAAATTTTCTAGTTGGGGGGCCACATGCCGAAGGCATGGCCCACCTACTACTATTGCACATATTTATTCCGCGTATTATTGGGGGGCCACATGCCGAAGGCATGGCCCACCTACTACTATTGCACATATTTATTCCGCGTATTATTATTATTATAATTCTCCCGTATACCCAAAACTTTGGCGCGTAACTAGTCCCGCACGGTTTGGCGGATCGGGCCCAAAGTTGGCACACGCGTCGGGACCAATGGGGTGATGTGTGCTTGTATAAAACTTTCTCATTAGTCCGAAGGTTTGCGAATTATTAGCGAAAACGTCGCAAAAAAATCCCATAGGAAATGAATGGGGAGAGGAAAAAAAAAGCATAAAAAACAGCACTTCACTGTGTCGGCATACATTCACCTAGAAAAACAGTTTGAAGCTCAGTTTGTAGATAAATCCTTCGTCTATTTAAAACTGAAGACGGTATGTTGATAACTGCTACGGTTTTTGTATAATCAGACCTCAAGCGCCACAAAGTTTTAGCAAAATCCAGCCTGCTAGAGTGGAGCAACTGAAAAGCTAGAGTGTGAGGCAGGCGTTTTTTAAACACAAAAAAACATTTTAAACTCGCCCTCACGGCCACATATTTATAGCTAGAGTCACCATTTTTGGTCAGTTTGTAGACTGAAATCTCTGGACCCACACAATATCTTCGGAATTACGGTAGGATTAATACTTTTCCTTAAAAACCCTCCAGACCGACCTAAAGTCGATGAAAATCAGAGCCGTTTTTCATTGGTTTTGGAGCAGAAGAGGGGAGAAAAACGAATCAGACTATGTGTTTTAAACTCGTCATAAATATTTTTCTGAATGACACACATACACCAAAGTTGGCATAGTTGGAGTCGAAGCAGGACTGACGCTCACGGTGAAAAAATTTTTTGAATAACTCATACGGTTTTTGCTCAGCAGTCGTTTGTTCGGAGGACATTTTAAGCACCTGAAAGCTGAGTGACAGTGACCTGCTGCAGCTAGCTCAATTAGAAGCTTAGGTGTGATGAAACGTTTTTTCTTTTTCTTTCTCTTCCTGTTCAGTTTGTAGATGACCTACAGCCATGAAAGTTACTCCAATTGAAGACAAGATATAGCTGTCGCTTAGATAAAAAGAATTTTTCAGATACCTTTTACGGTTTTTACTCAGCAGTCGTTTGTTCGGAGGGGTGCTTTAGCAGCTAAAAGGTGAGTGAGAGTGAGGTCCTGCAGTTCAAACAAAGGGAGGAGCATGTGGGCCAACCATTTTGTTTGTGCTTCGTTTTGGGTTGTGAAAGACCTACAGACATGAAGGTTACCCCAGTCTGAGACAAAGGATAGATGTTGCTTTCACTGAAAGAATTTTTCAGATATCTTTTACGGTTTTTGCTCAGCAGTCGTTTGTTCGGAGGGTAAGCACCTGGAAGCTAGCTGACAGTTAGCTTCTGCAGCAGCCTGCTAGAGTGCAGCTGCTGAAATCTTAGTGTGAGGCGGCCATTTTTTTAAGATCAAACATCTTATTCTCGCCCTCACGGCCACATATTTGGAGCTACAGTCACCATTTTTGGTCAGTTTGTAGACTGAAACCTCTGGACTCACATAATGTCTTCGGAATTACGGTAGGATTAATACTTTTCCTTAAAAACCCTCCAGACCAACCTAAAGTCGATGAGTTTCAGCCTTTCTCCATTCTTTTTGAGCTGAAGATGGGAGAGAAACGAATCAGACTATGTGTTTTCAAGTCGTCATAAATATTGTTCTGAATGACACACATACACCAAAGTTGGTATAGTTGGAGTCGAAGGATTGCTGATGCTCATGGTGAAAATGTTTTTTGAATAACTCATACGGTTTTTGATCAGTAGTCGTTTGTTCGGTGCCGTTCTTCCTATACAAAAAAGCCTGGGAAGAAGAAACGAATAGTGAGTGCAGCTGTTGTCTGTGTCAGTGAGAGGCTCGTTAAGCGTTGTCAAGGTTACCAAGCTTCAAACAGATTTTACCTCTGCTGTTTTAAACAGCACATATTAATCTAATGGAGGGTGAAAGGACTGATTTAACATTGGGAAATGGATACTATATGACTGCTGTCCATGACACTTCCCTTGCCACTCAGCACTGATAGACTTTCAAAATAAGACTCCAGGGACCCTACAAAATAAAAGCCTCTATATTTTTTACATATATTTATTGCCCTATATGGCTCAACATTATGACCCAAACTCAACCCCGTTTTAGAGAATAGACTCTAGGAGACTGTTTAAAACACACCCTATAGCAAATTTCAAAATAAAAGCCTCCCATTTCCGCTTCATCTACTGCCCTAATAACATGGAAAAAGAGTGATTTAACGATTGGAAAGTAATCAACTATCATTGACGGGTCTGAACATTTTCTATAAACACAACTCTGTTGGACTTTCAAAATAAGACTCCAGCGACCCTACAAAATAAAAGCCTCTAGATTATACTAATGCATTAATTGATGCAAATGGCTCAACATTATGACCCAAACTCTTCCAGGTTGTTTTTATTAGACTCTAGTGACCTTTTCAAAACACACCCAGAGCAAATTTCACAATAAAAGTCTCCCATTTACTCTGTAATACAGCAACTATTCACCTAATAACATGGAAAACCAGTGATTTAACATTTGGAAATTGATTCTATATAACTGCTGGGCATGCCCCATCTTTAGATGCACTTCCATGATAGACTTTCAAAATAAGACTCCAAGGACTCTACAGAATAAAAGCCTCTTCCTTATACACACTCATACATTCTGGCATATTGCTCATTGCCATTTGTAATTTCATCACTGCAATGGCTCTTAGAAGGCGGGCGGAGCCCGCCATTGGTGATTTCATCACTGCAATGGCTCTTAGAAGGCGGGCGGAGCCCGCCATTGGTGATTTCATCACTGCAATGGCTCTTAGCAGGCGGGCAGAGCCCGCCATTGGTGATTTTTTTCATCGCTGCAAGGGCTCCTAGCAGGCGGGCGGAGCCCCCCAACTGAGCTTTACCCACTGTGGTTCAATATGGACAACCCATATTACCCTTTTGCATCATACGCTGTGCACGTCTATTTCCCAGATTTCAGCACAAGTGGCACACAGCTCTCTTTGCCCATGACCTAGCCCTCTTTCCTTCCCTCAGCAGCCCTCAAAGGCGTAAGCAGTTGGTCTGGGGAGCCCCGACATCACTTGCCAGGGCCGTATTGGCCCTGTTCCCCAGACGGGCAGTAGGTGGCCCCCCTCAAAATTTCTTTAGAAATTTTCTAGTTATTATTATAATTCTCCCGTATACCCAAAACTTCGGCACGTAACTAGTCCCGCACGGTTTGGCGGATCGGGCCCAAAGTTGGCACACGCGTCGGGACCAATGGGGTGATGTGTGCTTGTATAAAACTTTCTCATTAGTCCGAAGGTTTGCGAATTATTAGCGAAAACGTCGCAAAAAAATCCCATAGGAAATGAATGGGGAGAGGAAAAAAAAAGCATAAAAAACAGCACTTCACTGTGTCGCCATACATTCACCTAGAAAAACAGTTTGAAGCTCAGTTTGTAGATAAATCCTTCGTCTATTTAAAACTGAAGACGGTATGTTGATAACTGCTACGGTTTTTGTATAATCAGACCTCAAGCGCCACAAAGTTTTAGCAAAATCCAGCCTGCTAGAGTGGAGCAACTGAAAAGCTAGAGTGTGAGGCAGGCGTTTTTTAAACACAAAAAAACATTTTAAACTCGCCCTCACGGCCACATATTTATAGCTAGAGTCACCATTTTTGGTCAGTTTGTAGACTGAAATCTCTGGACCCACACAATATCTTCGGAATTACGGTAGGATTAATACTTTTCCTTAAAAACCCTCCAGACCGACCTAAAGTCGATGAAAATCAGAGCCGTTTTTCATTGGTTTTGGAGCAGAAGAGGGGAGAAAAACGAATCCGACTATGTGTTTTAAACTCGTCATAAATATTTTTCTGAATGACACACATACACCAAAGTTGGCATAGTTGGAGTCGAAGGATGACTGACGCTCACGGTGAAAAAAATTTTTGAATAACTCATACGGTTTTTGCTCAGCAGTCGTTTGTTCGGAGGACATTTTAAGCACCTGAAAGCTGAGTGACAGTGACCTGCTGCAGCTAGCTCAATTAGAAGCTTAGGTGTGATGAAACGTTTTTTCTTTTTCTTTCTCTTCCCATTCAGTTTGTAGATGACCTACAGCCATGAAAGTTACTCCAATTGAAGACAAGATATAGCTGTCGCTTAGATAAAAAGAATTTTTCAGACACCTTTTACGGTTTTTACTCAGCAGTCGTTTGTTCGGAGGGGTGCTTTAGCAGCTAAAAGGTGAGTGAGAGTGAGGTCCTGCAGTTCAAACAAAGGGAGGAGCAGGTGGGCCAACCATTTTGTTTGTGCTTCGTTTTGGGTTGTGAAAGACCTACAGACATGAAGGTTACCCCAGTCTGAGACAAAGGATAGATGTTGCTTTCACTGAAAGAATTTTTCAGATATCTTTTACGGTTTTTGCTCAGCAGTCGTTTGTTCGGAGGGTAAGCACCTGGAAGCTAGCTGACAGTTAGCTTCTGCAGCAGCCTGCTAGAGTGCAGCTGCTGAAATCTTAGTGTGAGGCGGCCATTTTTTTAAGATCAAACATCTTATTCTCGCCCTCACGGCCACATATTTGGAGCTACAGTCACCATTTTTGGTCAGTTTGTAGACTGAAACCTCTGGACTCACACAATGTCTTCGGAATTACGGTAGGATTAATACTTTTCCTTAAAAACCCTCCAGACCAACCTAAAGTCGATGAGTTTCAGCCTTTCTCCATTCTTTTTGAGCTGAAGATGGAAGAGAAACGAATCAGACTATGTGTTTTCAAGTCGTCATAAATATTGTTCTGAATGACACACATACACCAAAGTTGGTATACTTGGAGTCGAAGGATTGCTGATGCTCATGGTGAAAATGTTTTTTGAATAACTCATACGGTTTTTGATCAGTAGTCGTTTGTTTTCGTTGCCGTTCTTCCCATACAAAAAAGCCTGGGAAGAAGAAACCAATAGTGAGTGCAGCTGTTGTCTGTGTCAGTGAGAGGCTCGTTAAGCGTTGTCAAGGTTACCAAGCTTCAAACAGATTTTACCTCTGCTGTTTTAAACAGCACATATTAATCTAATGGAGGGTGAAAGGACTGATTTAACATTGGGAAATGGATACTATATGACTGCTGTCCAGGACACTTCCCTTGCCACTCAGCACTGATAGACTTTCAAAATAAGACTCCAGGGACCCTACAAAATAAAAGCCTCTATATTTTTTACATATATTTATTGCCCTATATGGCTCAATATTATGACCCAAACTCAACCCCGTTTTAGAGAATAGACTCTAGGAGACTGTTTAAAACACACCCTATAGCAAATTTCAAAATAAAAGCCTCCCATTTCCGCTTCATCTACTGCCCTAATAACATGGAAAAACAGTGATTTAACGATTGGAAAGTAATCAACTATCATTGACGGGTCTGAACATTTTCTATAAACACAACTCTGTTGGACTTTCAAAATAAGACTCCAGCGACCCTACAAAATAAAAGCCTCTAGATTATACTAATGCATTAATTGATGCAAATGGCTCAACATTATGACCCAAACTCTTCCAGGTTGTTTTTATTAGACTCTAGTGACCTTTTCAAAACACACCCAGAGCAAATTTCACAATAAAAGTCTCCCATTTACTCTGTAATACAGCAACTATTCACCTAATAACATGGAAAACCAGTGATTTAACATTTGGAAATTGATTCTATATAACTGCTGGGCATGACCCATCTTTAGATGCACTTCCATGATAGACTTTCAAAATAAGACTCCAGGGACTCTACAGAATAAAAGCCTCTTCCTTATACACACTCATACATTCTGGCATATTGCTCATTGCCATTGGTGATTTCATCACTGCAATGGCTCTTAGCAGGCGGGCAGAGCCCGCCATTGGTGATTTTTTTCATCGCTGCAAGGGCTCCTAGCAGGCGGGCGGAGCCCACCAACTGAGCTTTACCCACTGCGGTTCAATATGGACAACCCATATTACCCTTTTGCATCATACGCTGTGCACGTCTATTTCCCAGATTTCAGCACAAGTGGCACACAGCTCTCTTTGCCCATGACCTAGCCCTCTTTCCTTCCCTCAGCAGCCCTCAAAGGCGTAAGCAGTTGGTCTGGGGAGCCCCGACATCACTTGCCAGGGCCGTATTGGCCCTGTTCCCCAGACGGGCAGTAGGTGGCCCCCCTCAAAATTTCTTTAGAAATTTTCTAGTTATTATAGTTCTCCTCGCCACCCAAAACTTCGGCACGTAACTAGTCCCGCACGGTTTGGCGGATCGGGCCCAAAGTTGGCACACGCGTCGGGACCAATGGGGTGATGCGTGCTTGTATAAAACTTTCTCATTAGTCCGAAGGTTTGCGAATTATTAGCGAAAACGTCGCAAAAAAATCCCATAGGAAATGAATGGGGAGAGGAAAAAAAAAGCATAAAAAACAGCACTTCACTGTGTCGGCATACATTCACCTAGAAAAACAGTTTGAAGCTCAGTTTGTAGATAAATCCTTCGTCTATTTAAACCTGAAGACGGTATGTTGATAACTGCTACGGTTTTTGTATAATCAGACCTCAAGCGCCACAAAGTTTTAGCAAAATCCAGCCTGCTAGAGTGGAGCAACTGAAAAGCTAGAGTGTGAGGCAGGCGTTTTTTAAACACAAAAAAACATTTTAAACTCGCCCTCACGGCCACATATTTATAGCTAGAGTCACCATTTTTGGTCAGTTTGTAGACTGAAATCTCTGGACCCACACAATATCTTCGGAATTACGGTAGGATTAATACTTTTCCTTAAAAACCCTCCAGACCGACCTAAAGTCGATGAAAATCAGAGCCGTTTTTCATTGGTTTTGGAGCAGAAGAGGGGAGAAAAACGAATCAGACTATGTGTTTTAAACTCGTCATAAATATTTTTCTGAATGACACACATACACCAAAGTTGGCATAGTTGGAGTCGAAGGATGGCTGACGCTCACGGTGAAAAAATATTTTGAATAACTCATACGGTTTTTGCTCAGCAGTCGTTTGTTCGGAGGACATTTTAAGCAGCTGAAAGCTGGGGGAGAGTGTCCTGCTGCAGCTAGCTCAATTAGAAGATCAGGTGTGACAAAACGTTTTTTCTTTTTCTTTCTCTTCCCATTCAGGTTGTAGATGACCTACAGCCATGAAAGTTACTCCAATTGAAGACAAGATATAGCTGTCGCTTAGATAAAAATAATTTTTCAGATACCTTTTACGGTTTTTACTCAGCAGTCGTTTGTTCGGAGGGGTGCTTTAGCAGCTACAGTAAAAGGTGAGTGAGAGTGAGGTGCTGCAGTTTAAAACAAAGGGAGGAGCAGGTGGGCCAACCATTTTGTTTGTGCTTCGTTTTGGGTTGTGAAAGACCTACAGACATGAAGGTTACCCCAGTCTGAGACAAAGGATAGATGTTGCTTTCACTGAAAGAATTTTTCAGATACCTTTTACGGTTTTTGCTCAGCAGTCGTTTGTTCGGAGGGTAAGCACCTGGAAGCTAGCTGACAGTTAGCTTCTGCAGCAGCCTGCTAGAGTGCAGCTGCTGAAATCTTAGTGTGAGGCGGCCATTTTTTTAAGATCAAACATCTTATTCTCGCCCTCACGGCCACATATTTGGAGCTACAGTCACCATTTTTGGTCAGTTTGTAGACTGAAACCTCTGGACTCACACAATGTCTTCGGAATTACGGTAGGATTAATACTTTGCCTTAAAAACCCTCCAGACCAACCTAAAGTGGATGAGAGTTTCAGCCTTTCTCCATTCTTTTTGAGCTGAAGATGGGAGAAAAACGAATCAGACTATGTGTTTTCAACTCGTCATAAATATTGTTCTGAATGACACACATACACCAAAGTTGGTATAGTTGGAGTCGAAGGATTGCTGATGCTCATGGTGAAAATGTTTTTTAAATAACTCCTACGGTTTTTGCTCAGCAGTCGTTTGTTCGGAGGGGTGCTTTAGCAGCTACAGTAAAATGTGAGTGAGAGTGAAGTGCTGCAGTTAAAACAAAGGGAGGAGCAGGTGGGACCAACCATGTTGTTTGTGCTTCGTTTTGGGTTGTGAAAGACCTACAGACATGAAAGTTCCCCCAGTCTGAGAAAAAGGATTGCTGTTGCTTAGACTGAAATAATTTTTTAGATTCCATTTACGGTTTTCCTTCAGCGCTCCTTTGTTCGGAGCAGACTTCCCATAAAAAAAGCCTGAGAAGAAGAAACCAATAGTGAGTGCAGCTGTGGTCTGTGTCAGTGAGAGGCTCGTTAAGCGTTGTCAAGGTAACGAAGCTTCAAACAGATTTTACCTCTGCTGTTTTAAACAGCACATATTAATCTAATGGAGGGTGAAAGCACTGATTTAACATTGGGAAATGGATACTATATGACTGCTGTCCATGACACTTCCCTTGCCACTCAACACTGATAGACTTTCAAAATAAGACTCCAGGGACCCTACAAAATAAAAGCCTCTATATTTTTTTACATATATTTATTGCCCTATATGGCTCAACATTATGATCCAAACTCAACCCCATTTTAGAGAATAGACTCAAGGAGACTGTTTAAAACACACCCTATGGCAAATTTCAAAATAAAAGCCTCCAATTTCCGCTTCATCTACTGCCCTAATAACATGGAAAAAGAGTGATTTAACGATTGGAAAGTCATCAACTATCATTGATGGGTCTGAACATTTTCTATAAACACAACTCTGTTGGACTTTCAAAATAAGACTCCAGGGACCCTACAAAATAAATGCCTCTAGATTATACTAATGCATTAATTGATGCAAATGGCTCAACATTATGACCCAAACTCTTCCAGGTTGTTTTTATTAGACTCTAGTGACCTTTTCAAAACACACCCCAGAGCAAATTTCACAATAAAAGTCTCCCATTTACTCTGTAATACAGCAACTATTCAACTAATAACATGGAAAACCAGTGATTTAACATTTGGAAATGGATTCTACATCACTGCTGGGCATGACCCATCTTTTGATGCACATCCATAATAGACTTTCAAAATAAGACTACAGGGACTCTACAGAATAAAAACCTCTTCCTTATACACACTTATACATTCTGGCATATTGCTCATTGCCATTTGTAATTTAATCACCGCAATGGCTCTTAGAAGGCGGGCGGAGCCCGCCAACGGTGATTTCATCACTGCAATGGATTTTACAAGGCGGGCGGAGCCCGCCAATGGTAGTAGTCGGGCGGAGCCCGCCAATGGTGATTACATCACTGCAATGGCTCTTAGCAGGCGGGCGGAGCCCGCCATTGGTGATTTCATCACTGCAATGGCTTTTAGAAGGCGGACGTAGCCCGCCAATTGTGATTTCTTTCATCACTGCAATGGCTCCTAGCAGGCGGGCGGAGCACGCCACCTGAGCTTTACCCACTGTGGTTCAATATGGACAACCGATATTACCCTTGTGCATCATACGCTGTGCACGTCTATTTCCCAGATTTCAGCCAAATTGAAACACAGCTCTCTTTGCCCATGAACTTGCCCTCTTTCCTTCCCTCAGCAGCCCTCAAAGGCGTAAGCAGTTGGTCTGGGGAGCCCCGACATCACTTGCCAGGGCCGTATTGGCCCGGTTCCCCAGACGGGCAGTAGGTGGCCCCCCTCAAAATTTCTTTAGAAATTTTCTAGTTATTATAATTCTCCCGTATACCCAAAACTTCGGCGCGTAACTAGTCCCGCACGGTTTGGCGGATCGGGCCCAAAGTTGGCACACGCGTCGGGACCAATGGGGTGATGTGTGCTTGTATAAAACTTTCTCATTAGTCCGAAGGTTTGCGAATTATTAGCGAAAACGTCGCAAAAAAATCCCATAGGAAATGAATGGGGAGAGGAAAAAAAAAGCATAAAAAACAGCACTTCACTGTGTCGCCATACATTCACCTAGAAAAACAGTTTGAAGCTCAGTTTGTAGATAAATCCTTCGTCTATTTAAAACTGAAGACGGTATGTTGATAACTGCTACGGTTTTTGTATAATCAGACCTCAAGCGCCACAAAGTTTTAGCAAAATCCAGCCTGCTAGAGTGGAGCAACTGAAAAGCTAGAGTGTGAGGCAGGCGTTTTTTAAACACAAAAAAACATTTTAAACTCGCCCTCACGGCCACATATTTATAGCTAGAGTCACCATTTTTGGTCAGTTTGTAGACTGAAATCTCTGGACCCACACAATATCTTCGGAATTACGGTAGGATTAATACTTTTCCTTAAAAACCCTCCAGACCGACCTAAAGTCGATGAAAATCAGAGCCGTTTTTCATTGGTTTTGGAGCAGAAGAGGGGAGAAAAACGAATCCGACTATGTGTTTTAAACTCGTCATAAATATTTTTCTGAATGACACACATACACCAAAGTTGGCATAGTTGGAGTCGAAGGATGACTGACGCTCACGGTGAAAAAATTTTTTGAATAACTCATACGGTTTTTGCTCAGCAGTCGTTTGTTCGGAGGACATTTTAAGCACCTGAAAGCTGAGTGACAGTGACCTGCTGCAGCTAGCTCAATTAGAAGCTTAGGTGTGATGAAACGTTTTTTCTTTTTCTTTCTCTTCCCATTCAGTTTGTAGATGACCTACAGCCATGAAAGTTACTCCAATTGAAGACAAGATATAGCTGTCGCTTAGATGAAAAGAATTTTTCAGATACCTTTTACGGTTTTTACTCAGCAGTCGTTTGTTCGGAGGGGTGCTTTAGCAGCTAAAAGGTGAGTGAGAGTGAGGTCCTGCAGTTCAAACAAAGGGAGGAGCAGGTGGGCCAACCATTTTGTTTGTGCTTCGTTTTGGGTTGTGAAAGACCTACAGACATGAAGGTTACCCCAGTCTGAGACAAAGGATAGATGTTGCTTTCACTGAAAGAATTTTTCAGATACCTTTTACGGTTTTTGCTCAGCAGTCGTTTGTTCGGAGGGTAAGCACCTGGAAGCTAGCTGACAGTTAGCTTCTGCAGCAGCCTGCTAGAGTGCAGCTGCTGAAATCTTAGTGTGAGGCGGCCATTTTTTTAAGATCAAACATCTTATTCTCGCCCTCACGGCCACATATTTGGAGCTACAGTCACCATTTTTGGTCAGTTTGTAGACTGAAACCTCTGGACTCACACAATGTCTTCGGAATTACGGTAGGATTAATACTTTTCCTTAAAAACCCTCCAGACCAACCTAAAGTCGATGAGAGTTTCAGCCTTTCTCTATTCTTTTTGAGCTGAAGATGGGAGAGAAACGAATCAGAATATGTGTTTTCAACTCGTCATAAATATTTTTCTGAATGACACACATACACCAAAGTTGGTATAGTTGGAGTCGAAGGATTGCTGATGCTCATGGTGAAAATGTTTTTTGAATAACTCATACGGTTTTTGATCAGTAGTCGTTTGTTCGGTGCCGTTCTTCCCATACAAAAAAGCCTGGGAAGAAGAAACCAATAGTGAGTGCAGCTGTTGTCTGTGTCAGTGAGAGGCTCGTTAAGCGTTGTCAAGGTTACCAAGCTTCAAACAGATTTTACCTCTGCTGTTTTAAACAGCACATATTAATCTAATGGAGGGTGAAAGGACTGATTTAACATTGGGAAATGGATACTATATGACTGCTGTACATGACACTTCCCTTGCCACTCAGCACTGATAGACTTTCAAAATAAGACTCCAGGGACCCTACAAAATAAAAGCCTCTATATTTTTTACATATATTTATTGCTCTATATGGCTCAACATTATGACCCAAACTCAACCCCGTTTTAGAGAATAGACTCTAGGAGACTGTTTAAAACACACCCTATAGCAAATTTCAAAATAAAAGCCTCCCATTTCCGCTTCATCTACTGCCCTAATAACATGGAAAAAGAGTGATTTAACGATTGGAAAGTAATCAACTATCATTGACGGGTCTGAACATTTTCTATAAACACAACTCTGTTGGACTTTCAAAATAAGACTCCAGGGACCCTACAAAATAAAAGCCTCTAGATTATAGTAATGCATTAATTGATGCAAATGGCTCAACATTATGACCCAAACTCTTCCAGGTTGTTTTTATTAGACTCTAGTGACCTTTTCAAAACACACCCCAGAGCAAATTTCACAATAAAAGTCTCCCATTTACTCTGTAATACAGCAACTATTCACCTAATAACATGGAAAACCAGTGATTTAACATTTGGAAATGGATTCTATATCACTGCTGGGCGTGACCCATCTTTTGATGCACATTCATGATAGACTTTCAAAATAAGACTACAAGGACTCTACAGAATAAAAGCCTCTTCCTTATACACACTCATACATTCTGGCATATTGCTCATTGCCATTGGTGATTTCATCACTGCAATGGCTCTTAGAAGGCGGGCGGAGCCCGCCAATGGTAACAGGCGGGCGGAGCCCGCCAAAGGTGATTACATCACTGCAATGGCTCTTAGCAGGCGGGCGGAGCCCGCCATTGGTGATTTCATCACTGCAATGGCTCTTAGAAGGCGGGCAGAGCCCGCCATTGGTGATTTTTTTCTTCACTGAGATGGCTCCTAGCAGGCGGGCGAAGCCCGCCAACTGGGCTTTACCCACTGTGTTTCAATATGGACAACCCATATTACCCTTGTGCATCATACGCTGTGCACGTCTATTTCCCAGATTTCAGCACAAGTGGCACACAGCTCTCTTTGCCCATGAACTTGCCCTCTTTCCTTCCCTCAGCAGCCCTCAAAGGCGTAAGCAGTTGGTCTGGGGAGCCCCGACGTCACTTGCCAGGGCCGTATTGGCCCGGTTCCCCAGACGGGCAGTAGGTGGCCCCCCTCAAAATTTCTTTAGAAATTTTCTAGTTTTCCATATGATCCCAGATTGTTCATTCTTCGTCTGAAGTCTGTCTATCCAGACTGTGTCCACGTCAAATCCCTCTCCTCACTTTTAAAAAGAATGCAGGGAAAACAAAAAGGAGCATTAGGTGTCCCACAGGCTGCCAGCCACGACTTACGCTAGAACCAACTCCTGCTAAAATTCCGGTTCGCTGCGTTAAATGTAAAGGTCCTAGCTCCTTTACATGCATTTTTTCCACCATCGTGCTTCTGGGTAACTCAGTAAAGATCTCACTGAATTGTGTGAAAGCTGCTCTTCAAGTTCAATTGTTGTCGCCGCCATAATCTCTACCTCACTGCCTGACTGACCACTAGCTACATCACCTATATCACTTCAGCAAGGGGGAAATTTCCAGGAGCCCCAAAGCACTAATTTTGGTGATGCCAGTGGTGTCAACAGTACACACATTTGTTCCTTAAGTAGAAGTATAGATACTGCAGTTTAAAAACACTCTGGTAAAAGTCCAAGTATAAACTTGACCTCTTTACTTAAGTTAAAGTGAAAAAGTATGTGCTCCAAAAACTACTTAAAGTATAAAAGTATAAAGTAACCTTTAAAATAAACAGTCAGATAACACTATATGAATTGAAAGCTCAGTTTTTTGACTATTTTGAAAAATTCTTTGAGATAGGGCCAAGGATGAGGGAGGTCTTGTTGGTCTCCATCTCCCGATACGCTCTCGCCTGTGTTTGACAGAGATGGGACCTTCACTCCACCGAACCAAAACACTAACATCATCTTTCCCTCCTCCTTTCCATCTGATGCTTAATAAGTGCTCTTCTTGGATGAACTAGGTAGAATAGATAGTTGTGTTTGCGTGAGCTCTTTGTAACAGTATTTTGCCTTTTAAGAAATTTGGAAAGGATCTTTTCGAGCATATTCATTATTTCCTTGCAGTAGCTGTGTACCTCATTATTGCTTTGTATTATGTTCCAGCCCAGTGCATTTAATTCATTATCAATGTTGAAAAAAAATCATGTTAAATGCATGATCATGCATGAAATGCATGATTGTCCATATATTTGAGCTTCTTTTGGTGATGTTCAACAGATGCTTTTTGGATCATTTCTGTGCAACAAGATATTATCTTGTTGCACAGAGCAACAAGATCATTGCATATTGAGGTCAGACAAGCCAGTTAGCAAATTATATGATTTCATGATACAATCATCTTTACTGGGGAAAAATGATCTATCTGTGCTTTAATAACTTGAATAAAGTCAAACTTAGACAATAAAGCTTTTCGTTTTTTCTTTTACCAGAATTGAACCGATCTATATTGAAATCTTAAGACTTATGGCCCAACAACTTAATCAGTTTACATAATTAACCATAAAATATATTGTTACAGGAAGGAGGATTACATTAAACAACTACTTTAGAATGCATGTTTAATGACAATGAAATTTCAACACAAATTTAGTCAAAATTAAATTCATCTTTGAGAGCGACTTCCATTGACATCATAAAATCCCTTAAATATCTCGCCACTCGTCCTCCATTACCTGCTTTTCTATCATTTCCGTAACATTTATAACCCACCATATAAATTAAGCTCGTAGCGATCTTAATATTAAGCAATGTTTCGCTCAAGCCTAAAAAATGTAAATTAGAATCTGTTCACAAGGATTTCACTTAATCCAGCTTTGGTAATGGGCTTCCAACCCTAACCCTTAATGGGCACCGATAACGACCTTTGGCTTACTATTTTTTGTCCCACTAGAATTTTGCATGGTTCACTGTGGGGAAAATCTTCTGAGGCTCAAATTTAATCCCTGATTGTGTAGATGCATTGGATCTCTGTCCTGATCTGTTCTGTTAGTACAGTACTTTCCTAAATCCTTGTTCTGCTTTAGGTCCAGTTGGCTGTGGTGGAGGCCCAAGTGGTTGTAGTGGGGACCTGCATAGCTGTGGTGGAGTCCTGGCTAGCAGTAATGGAGGTCCAACTAGTGGTGGTGGAGGCCCACTGGTGTTGATGGAGGCCCAGCTGGTAGTGGTGAAAAACCAGCCAGCTGTCGGGGACAATTCTCATGAAAACTTCTAATTTCCTAGTGCAATTGAACTTAACATTGGCGTCAGTCTGTCTTCTCATTGGTTAGGCTACATGCAGCCTCTCTGCTCCCAAAAACACTGCAGTGCTAACAGCTTTATAATAGGGTAGAGAATATGTGAAGAGCGATATACTGGTATTTAATACTCTATCACAGCCGACTGAATTGCACAGAGTGTTATTCTGGTAAGGTCTGGCTGGACCAATCACAATAAGTTGGCAACCGCAACTGAGCAATGTTGCAATGAAAATTGAGAACGTACTTGTCTGTATCATGTTGTCACATGATACAGACAAGTACAACATGATATATAAAGAAGTAATAACACCTAAAAGATGCTTTAAAGCAGTACCATACCACAGCCATTGATGCTACTGAAAATATGTAAATGTTTAATGCTTACACCTTCACATATTTTTAAAAACTTTACACTGTAAAGTGTTAGTAGAAAAAGTTCCTCTGTATTTTGACCAACTTTGGGAAATCAGAGAAAAGAGAATTTAGTTTAAACTAAAAGAGCCTGAATAGCATCATAGGTAGGTATACAACAACCAATAGAGCAAGTGATAAAATAAACCTTACCAAGTCTGTCCTGATGGTTTTAGTTGTTTCCTTCTGTATGAAATAAAACAGAGAGTGATTACAGAGGCATCACTGTTGCACTTCCTGAGAAAAAAACTTTCCTGCTTTTCACACTGGAAAAAATTAAAAAAATTAGAGTTATTTTTTCTTAAAGTAAGCACAGTTGGTCTTGAATTTAGAAGGTGAAAGTGACATTTTGCCAATGGAACAAGACAATTTACATTTAAAATAAGAAAACACAATTGCATTGTCTTATTTCAAGTGCATTTTATCTAAATATATTTTTTTGTGAAATCAATAGTATTCAATAGTAAAAATACTCATTATATTGGCAAATCATCTCACCTACTCCAATTAAGGGTAAATACACTTAATTTAGGATTTCTTTCTAGGATTTTTTTCTTCTTATTTTTTTCTTTTTTCAGTGCAAAGATCATGTAGTAGTTGCCCAGAGTTTACTCTTACTACGCAGATTTATTCCTATTCTCAGATATTTTAATTTAAACATTTTGAATGTTCTGATTTCTAAAATTTATTACATGGCAGAAGTGCAATGATGGAAAACTACAAAGCAATGTCTAGGACTATCATACAGAATATATTATTCCGGTCAAACACCGTTCATTTATTTCTTTATATATCTGTGAAGAAGAAGCTGTGAGTCTTTCAAGCAGGAGGAAGAAGAGCTGAGAGCTTCAGGGAGGAGCTGAGCTGTTACTGAACTATAGAAGAGACACAAACTTCCACGTTCAACACAGTTCAGACATTAACTCTGATCATCATGCTGTCTTTGCTCACATCTGGATTTACTCTGCTGGTTCTGCTTATAGGACCAGGTTAGTTGGAGTCTTTGAGATAACTATTCGATCCCTGATGTTCTTTATTTATTTATTTTTCCTCCTTCAGGTGTAAACTGTCAACAACTCACTGCAGCAAAGACTGAGGAGTTCACCTTAGAGGGCAGCTCTGTTACTCTGTCCTGCAGTTACACCAAAGGTTCTGCAGATGTTTCGTTCTGGTATCGACAATATCCTGGAAAACCTCCAGAGTTGCTGAAGTCTCATTCACCATTTGGTGAAGCAGAATATCTGGACAGAATGAAATTTGAAGGAAACAAGGAAGAAATGAAGATGACCATCTCCTCTGCTGCAGTGACAGACTCTGCTGTTTACTACTGTGCTGTGAGGCCCACAGTGACAGGAAACATCAGAACTCTGTACAAGAACTTGAAATATTTAACTAAATCCACAAGAGGGCAGTAAAAAGCCTTATATCTCTACCAATGACTGAGACTTAGTATGATTGTTTATGTAAATATGATGTTGAAACATTAAGTTTGTTGTTCAGTCCTTCATTGAACTCTTTCAGACAAAAATTGACCGTAATAATCCAAACAAGGGTGTTTATTTAGTGTATTAATACAAAACAGCTGTGGAAGCTGTTTATAAACATATGCGATTGTTTGTAATGGTCTAATAGAATATGGAAATATTTAAACAGGAAGTGGTTAAAGAAGGCTGATGAGAGTAAAACATCCTAGATGAACATCCTGATTAGAACAACAATAGACAAAATCAAGAGCTGAATACCTGAAGGAATAATTTGAATCCCAGTCATTTTATTTATATATCACTGATTCCAAATAACAGTCATCTCAAGGAACTTTACAAAAAACAAACAGAACAAAAAAAAAAACACACACACAATGTGTTTTCTGTTCAATTTTATCCAATAGATTATGAATATATTACGTAACCAACCCACACACACACACACACACGCGTGCACACACACACATGTTGTGTCACAATATCCTTGTGGGGACCTTCCATTGACTTCCATTCATTTCCCACTAATTTATATGGCCTAACCATGACCCTTGCCCTAAACCTAACCATTACCGACACATACCTATCCCTAAACCTAAACTCAATTCACACCTTAGTCCTAAACCTAACCCCCACCCCAAGAAGAGAAACTTTCCTTATGGGGACCAGTTGTTGGTCCCCACAAGTACCTATCAGTCCCCAAAATGTAGCATATTCCTAGGAAATTGTCCCCACCAGGTATTAAAGACATGGCCACACATGACACACACACACACACACACACACACACACACATTCAACAAGCAACTTCCTTCCCCTCAAACTCAAATGTGTATCTCTGTTAGGTTTATTCAATGATGATTATAAAATGAATGTGTGTTCATATGAAACATTGTAGCAATGAGATGCTTTACTCTGTCTCATGATTCAGTCAAGAGACCACACTGCCTTGTGATTCAGTTGTGGAGCGTCCTGTCTTATGACCTGATCAACTGTCCTGTCAGAACAATACTCTGTTTGTAACCATGTGTCATGTTCTGTTAATAAAACGCTCTGCACAGGAGGAACGGTGGGAGACAGTGTGTTTGAGTCTGGGGTTCAAATGTCTCTCCTCCTGCAGAAGCTGTATGAAAATCCCTTACTGTGTATTTCAGTTCTTCTTTTACAAATCTACATTTTTGAACCCAACAATCTCACAGCACTGAGCTGACTCCATTTCTTTCAGTACATTTTGGACTCCAACTCAGTCTGATGGCTCATTCACCTGTACTGTAAATGAAGTATATCATTGTTGCTTTTAACATGACATTCTAGATTTAGCGATACTAACCATACAACTTTTAACATGTTATTTTTAGCCACACTTACCTCACAAGTTTGAGGTGTTGTGAATAATTCCAACAATGGCCAAATAATTACAGCAATTGCCTAACATGGTGTGCCTGAGGAGGAGGAGGGACAGAGATGAAGACATCTAATTGTTTTTTTTTTCCCATTTACATCAAATGGCAGGGATTGAGTTTTTCAAGGCTTTTAGCTCTCATATACATCTGATTTTTTTCCCTTTGTCTGAATACATAGAGTATTGATCACTCTCAGATCAGATGGACCATTTCACTCACAATAACAAAAATGGTTTCTAAACAGGATTACCAGCAGTAATTATAACTAAAATCTATACTAACCAAGTTTCTTTAGTCTTTCACCCCAGGTTGGACCTCGGGACAGGCTGTTAAAATCCAGCGGTCTGCCGCCAATATAGTAATTTAGACTATGGCTGTCAGTAGAGTTACTAATCACCAAGTGTAATAATTGTCTCTGTTTTAACCAAAGGAGGGTGAATCTGGTCCTGAGTGATACATCTTCACCCTACAAATAACAACAAACTACTACAGGTTAAAATATCAATGTCTATTTCCTAATCATCTCTACAGTGTATCTAATATAAACACTATACACCACTGAGAATAAACAAAAGTAAAATAAAAAGGGGAAAAGGGGGGGTCTAAGAGTCTATTCAAAGAGTCTCCGAGGAATGTTCAAGTTTTAAGTTTGGGTGCATTAATGCATTTGGAGGTAAACTTTTAAAATAGCAGCAGGTATATGTGAACAAAACTGGTGAAGATATTTTAAATGCAATCAAAACCTTGTCATTCCATTCAGGTTACAGTGAAAACGACAATGTTTAACAAAGGCATTTAAAAGTAGCAGCACGGTAGAACAAGGAGTTAGCTCAGATAACATGATGAGACCCAGCTACGAGGAGGGGCCTGGATCCTAAAATGAGGTAGCCTATCCAGAAATGTTAAGCCAGACATACACTGTGTGATATTTTCTATCGTTGCATGCAGCTACAGCTGAAACGGTACGACGAAACCACAGGGTTTAAAAGTTCACAGCTCACGATACATGTTCTCACACTGGGCTGCCGACGCTCTGATGCGACCTCATGACGGCCGACTGAATTTTAAACATGTTTAATTTTCTCCAACCTTATAATTCCAGATGGGGAGGTGATCGTGAGAGGCTAATCGCCCTTGTTACCCCCTCTACACTACATAACGCCCAATCAGGCTGAAAGTCAGCCTATTGAAAAATTCTAGCACAAAAGGGCAAAAAATCAAACATTGTATGCCCAGCTTTAGGGAGAATGATGGGTCGTAAAATTCACAAAATGGCTACCTCTATACCATGTGATCAAAATGAGGAAGCTGACAATGGATCATTAAACTCTATGCACATGTGATCAGGATGAGGTGGCCTGTAGCTAATGATGCCAGCCAAATGAGAGAGCCAGAAGCCAAAATTGCACACCGCTCAACCTTATCACATTATCTTTCAGGGCGAAGAGGGAAAGAGAAAACCAACACATGTTCAGACATCATATGCCCATTCACACACACACTACATGAGGTCAGCATTCGGTTCTCGACCTTTTTGATATAAAACCACCATCTTTCAAGATCTAGACCTTCCAATAAAAAAACAACACAAAATGCATGCAAAACTATCTATTCTACCTCTCGCCAAAGAAGCACCTTAAAGAGTGTCAGATAAAGAGAAAAAATTTTACTATCTGTTGATTGTGTTGATGAGGGGAGCGACCCGGATTCGATCCAATGCGGTCCGGCCCAGGGGTCAGTCCCCAGTCCAACAGGCAGCTCTAAGAGAAACTTGAACCTGTCTGAAGCAAGAACCAAGGAACATTGATGACTGAAGGTGAAAGCGGTAGCTGATGTCAGCTCTATAGTAGCAGGTCCTTGCATTAGGAAGTTGGCCCTGTCTCAGAGTCTGCAGCTGATGAGTTTGGTCGACCAAAGAGGAAAAACTCAGTGTTTCACAGCAGAAAAAATCACAATGGCGACACTGCATTTAGAATGATCTGAAATGCAGGCAGGAAGTAGTTTGGATTTGTCAGTGAAACATAGGTGCTTCAAAGGACAGAGCTTCAGGAGATGTTTTTCTCTCCATTACAGACCAAAGCCTTGGGCCAAAGAGATGGTGGTGCTTTTTTTTAAAGAGGCATGACGTTGGAAGATTTGGTCTTCTCATGTCAAAGTCATTTGATCATCTTTTATGTGCTGGCTTATTTTTGAACTGTTTGGATTTTGTTCAGTTTTGAATCACTAAAGCCCAGATTTTTTAATTTAACTGCTGTGTTTCTTTTGCCTTACTGCTTTACCCTTTACCAGTTGAGATACAATACATTACTGACACAGGAGTCTTTAAATCACAGCTAAAAACAAATTGGTTCAGACAAGCCTTTTACTTCTAGCTGTTCCACATTTTCTTTTAGTTTATATTGTGGTTTTATTTTTAGTGTATAGCTCTTTGAACTATTCAGGAATTGTGCTATTATGACTTTGTTTATATTAATCTTTTCATTGTTTATTTCTTGCCTTTACATTTTATCATTTGATATATTTTATCTCAACGTCTTGTTTTTTATTTACATTTTGTGCACCAGATGAATTGTTCAAGGTGCTATATGAAAAACCATTGAGTTTTGATTGATTAATTGTAAAGAAATCTCCTCTGTCCCCTGACATCATCTGTTATACCCATTTCCATTCATTCAATGATCTCGACTCAGATCTATTCTTACATATCTGGTTTTATAACAAATT
The DNA here is from genome assembly GCA_030533445.1 of Cyprinodon diabolis. Lineage (NCBI taxonomy): Eukaryota > Metazoa > Chordata > Actinopteri > Cyprinodontiformes > Cyprinodontidae > Cyprinodon > Cyprinodon diabolis. The sequence continues at coordinate 45,274,361 of CM060067.1, read as the reverse complement.
TGTTATGGATCATAGAGATCCACTTGATTGCATTGAGTGATTGGCTTGCAGGACAAGCTCCTCCTGGATGATTTTTGCTTGCATTTTGTAATTTACTCTTTAACAATGCCTCTAAGAGCATCCATCCAGCAACAATGGAGATAAAGTGTGAGCGTTAGGTCATCAATGAGCCATGATTTCTACTTTTAGAAATTCTAGGAACCACTAATAAATATTCAGAACAAAGTGGTCTGTTAGGAAGATAATCATTTTATATTCTATTTGGGACTTAATAGGAAGCCAGTGAAGAGAATCTAATTGGAGAAACATCCATCCATCCATTTTCTGGCACACTTAATCCCCGCTGGGGTCGTCAGGGGTGCTGGTTTCTATCTCCAGCTGTCTATGGGTGAGAGGCGGGGTCCACCCTGGACAGGCCTCCAGTCCATCACAGGGCAACAGAGAGACAAACAGGACAAACAACCATTCACACACACACACACAACTAAGGAGAATTTAGAGAAGCCAATTAGCCTAACAGTCAGGTTTTTGGACAGTGGGAGGAAACCAGAGTACCCGGAGAGAACCCACGCATGCTCAAGGAGAACATGCAAACTTTTTCAAAGACAATGACCTGTGTTTTATCCATCCATCCATCCATTTTCTTTACAAGCTTGTCCCAAGTGGGGTCGCGAGGGGTGCTGGTGCCTATCTCCAGCAGTCAATGGGCGAGAGGCGGGGTCCACCCTGGACAGGTCACCAGTCCATCACAGGGCAAGACAGAGACACACAGGACAAACAACCATTCATGCACACACTCACTCCTAAGGACAATTTTTTTAGAGAAGCCAATTAACCTAACAGTCATGTTTTTGGACTGTGGGAGGAAGCCGGAGTACCCAGAGAGAACCCACGCATGCTCAGGGAGAACATGCAAACTTTTTCAAAGACAATGACCTGTGTTTTATCTGCATTAAAAACCATTCTGAAATTCATGTTAAAGTGGGCCATGACACTATTGCATTACAGCAGAGGTGAACCTAATTAAAATGTCAAAATTCATAGAAATATATAACAGAGTTATCTCTAATGTTTAACTTATAGAGTATTAACATAAATTTAGAATGTTGTCCAAATATGAGTGTAAAGAATTCAAAATGCACAAAGACAGCTTTTATGTATTGTAAAAGCAGCAATTTACCAAGGACATATCCCTGGAGAAGACCACACATCAAAAGAGGTTTCAACCAGGACTACAGGAGTCATTGAATAACAAAAACAAAACTTGTAGCTGCCAACAACAGAAGCTGAGAGGAAGAGGAGCTGAGAGGAAGAGGAGCTGAGAGGAAGAGGAGCTGAGAGGAAGAGGAGCTGAGAGCTTCAGGGAGGAGCTGAGCTGTTACTCAACTATAGAAGAGACACAAACTTCCACATTCAACACAGTTCTACATAATATTACCTCTTTTCAATATGTTGTTGGTGCAACAATTTGGATTTATTCAGCTGGTCCTTCTCTTTGGAACAGGTTTGTTGTAATCCTAGAGAGAAAAAAATATATATATTGTTTTGTATCTTTGAGTTATTTGAGGCTTTTTTTTTCTTTCAGATATAAACTGTCAACAACTCACTGCACTGAAGACTGAGGAGTTCACTTTAGAGGGCAGCTCAGTAACTGTGTCCTGCACTTTCAGCAAAGGTTCCACTAATTATTTGTACTGGTATCGACAATATCCTGGAAAACCTCCAGAGTTCCTGAAGTCTCACACACCCTTTGGTGAAGCCGAACAGCTGGGCAGAATGAAATATGAAGCCAGTGAAGACAAAATGAGCATGACCATCTCCTCTGCAGTGATGACTGACTCTGCTGTGTACTACTGTGCTGTGAGGCCCACAGTGACAGGAAACGCCAGAACTCTGTACAAGAACCCGTAATACTCCACAACATCCACTAGAGGAGGCTAGAGGCATGGGCTGCTTTTAGCTCAACTTCTAACTTTATATTCTCTCAGCTTTTTCTTGCCATAGTTGTTACGTACATCGGGCCTGATGCTCTGTTTCCATTATAGATGATAGAGTGTGATCTTTTTTCAATGTTTAATTTATTTTTTTTTTTTTTGCTGTTTCTGTCCTGAACATAGATATGGGCTCAATTTTTCTGTGACCAAGTGTAGGTGCACTGTTTTATTCCTTTTGGTGTAAGAACTGGCTTAGAGCTAGTTAATTGGTACCTTTTTTTTTCATAAAAAAACAGAAAGTATTAAAAGATCAGTGCCTTTTTGTTCCTCTGGTGTGCCTGTTTCTGTCTTCTTGGGCCTCCAGTCAGCATCAGTAGAAAGGTATTCACACCAAGCCTGGTTTTGTTGCAGTGGAGCCAGTCCACTGTAGCAGTGTCTTCAGAGACATGCGGCTCGTTCAGACCCTTCAGTGTTTAGATCTGCCTTGATAGCTCACCCTAACTGTTCATTTCACTCATCTACCTAGCTCTGCCCAGTCTCTGATTATCACTCATCTCATCCACCTGTGTCTGTTCCTTTATATTTGGCTTGGCACAGCTATCGAGGTTAGATCAATGTTTCTCTTACACCTGTCTGTTTCGTTAGTTTTAGTTAGTTCCAAGGTTTGTGTCCTGGTTCCTGGTGGCCAGTGGATTGAGAGGGTTTTTTGTGTTTGTCTTGTCTTCTGATCGTGCCCTGGTCCTGTGGCAATAAGAATAATTGTCTTGATGCCAAAAGGAGACCAAGAGAAGTGCCACAGTATGGCTATCGCCATAGTGTTCTGCTTGATTTATATATATAAATAACTTTATTATAATTCATGCAGGGAGTTTTACAGATTATGTGGACACTGCAATATAAGTAGAACAGGAAAGGAAAAACAGAAAAAAAGGAGAAAAGATGAAAGAAAGAGGAGATAAAAGCGAGATAATGATAAAACATCTTCAGTCTGCTTCATTACTTATAAAGACATGTTAAAAGAACAGCACAACCAACAGATTTACTTTAAGAGATACAATAAAGTAACACTTTGATACTATCGCTGAGGTATAAGTAGTATAATTTAATCTGACATGTATACTGTGGTAGCTGAAGATCACAATATGGGCTTTCATTTATGGAAGTGAATCTCTGAGTACCTGGAACCAAGCACCTGTAGTTGTTTGTGAGAGTGCACTTGTGTATGTAAAGTTTATCCAGGGGAAAATGCTCAATAGTGGTTGTGAAGAGCCAGGCCAGGCCCCGCAGAGCAGCCGCCAGGAATCAGCCAGTATCCGTCCAGACATCCACCCCCAAAGACAGAGCACCGGCGAGCTCAGGCACCAGGGAGGTAAAGAACGGGGGGACCGGCACCCCTTGTTGGACTATGGACCCCTGGATTTCGGAACTGTTCCTGTCTGATATGAATACCTGTCCTGGATCGGATTCCTGCTCACTGCCTGTGGTTGCTCCATCTGGGACACTCTGAGCGGCTCAGGGCCTCATCTCGTGCATCTGCTGATCCTGCCTATAATTGGGAGGATGGACTGAACGGTTAAACCAGGCAAGTGACTCACTTTGATACTCATCTGTCAGATGACTGTGGTCACTTACCTGTGTGGTCACTTACCTCCAGAGTATCAGTGATTAGGCTGTGCAACGCCCCCCTCCTGCAGCTGCTGCAGCCAGCAGTTCCACAGCTCTGCGCTTCTGTTCTGTCTGTTTTGTTATAATAAATGTTTTGAACTTTCGTACTGACTGCCTCACCTTCAATTCTGACACACTGAGCATAAGAATTCAGTTAAAACTTTTAAAACATCAGCAGTTTATGTCAAATTAGAAATATTATTTCAAATCAAACCCAAACAACACTATCTATTCTATCTAGTTCAGCTAAGCAGAGCACTTATCAGATTGATTGAAAGGGGAAACGATGGATGTTCCTGTTTGGCTCAGTGGGATGAACCGCCTTCGCTTTGGTTTGGTTTTCTGCAGGCCCCCTTCTTCAGTTGGTCCAACAGCAGCTCTCAAAGAGATTTGGATCAGTCCGATGCAATAATAAGAGGCTACTTTGCAGGAAGGTTAGTTTTATAACTCATGGTAGCCTGGGACATCTCCCTTTAGCTATGCCGATTAGCTTTTAGCCAGTGCCCTCATGTAGCAGCTCTGTGGGGCTGCTCTCAATCTGTCTCTGTGTCAGGCAGGACAAGTCGAGGGCCAAAATAGTGACACACACCAGGGGCTGGAAGAGCATTTTTATCTGAATAGAAATCAGGAAATCACGTTTTTTTATTATCTAAATTTGTTTTCTCAAACATGTAACTTTAAGCATTATTAAACTTAACGTTAAATTCTAGACCACACTGTGTTCATAAGGAATATATGACAGTCTGAATAATATCTGATTATAAAAGATATTTGTCACCCATACCAAGGAGGGAAATAAACATCTTAAAGCATCCTGCAACTTTTAGATTCACCCTTCGTCCAACACATCTGATTCAGGTTTGTCTTTTATTTCCGCAGTATTAATTCAGTTCCTCCAGAGTCATCTCAATTATTGAATTACTTGATACGGCTGAGTTGAACCAAAGGCACATCTACAAGTTTCAGGAACTGAAATTGCCCACCCCTGCAGTAGGCGGAGCTCTCCTTGTACACAAAAGTAGGCGGAGCTCTCCTTGTACACAAAATGACAAAATAAATCTGTCTAAGTCATAAGTAATTATTGGCTTTTATATGCTTATAATAACAATGAAAAATCTAAAAAAAAAAATTTTCAGCACATTTTCCCAAAGTAAGATTTGTAGTGTGAACTAGATGAGGTTATCTATGTTTGGAGGCACTACAATGATCTATAGTGTAATTTTTGGTTATTATATGCTTATAATAACAAAGACAAAATCTCCAAAAATACAGTTTGGCCTATCTTCCAAAAGTAAGAGTTGTAGTATGATCCAGATGAGGTTATCTGTGTATCCTACAAGTTTGGAGGCAGTACAATGATCTATAGTGTAGTGTAGCGCTCATTTTATACTTATTGTAATAATAGAAAAGAGGTGCCATTTAACATTTAGGCTTTTGGAAATTCCTCAGAAAAGTATTATTTTCAAATCCAATAAATGTGATAATAATCCACCTCTCCTTGGTGACGCTTTTGAATATTTCTCTCTGATTATTTTCCAACTTGCAGAGCTCGCTCCTCCTGCACATTTGTGGAGCAGTGAGCGCCCCATAGGGTCCAATGTAATTCTCCCAGCATGATAGGAAACATGTTTCTAAGAAACTACAGTTGTAGCTCACTGTCTGCCTTGCTGTGGTTGCAGAGAGATGTGTCTGTTTTGTAGAATAAGCAGGAAAAGCTGAATCTGTGAATATATTGCCAACTTTACTGCAGTCTCACGATGCTGTCTGTACGGCTGCAGTGAAGGAGAGAGGAGAGAGAGAGGAGAGATTGCATGAGTTATATTTTCCCCCTGGTAAATAGGGCAAATGGTCATTATTGTATAAATATTCTTGCTTTCCCTCTCTACAGCGTTCCAGCTCATGCAGCTATTTTCATTGTACAGATCAGTTATAGTCTGATTGCTGCAGTGGTGTCTCCGCTGAAATAATTCCAGTGTTGGCGACACTGATGACCTCGACCTAGTTATATTTCATTACAAATATGATTTTTCCCCCCCCTGCTCTCAGGTAAAACAGTCTCAAAGAGTGAGACTTGAGCTGAAACCGAAACTTAAGGGGGTGAAATGGTTTTCAGGCCACAGCGCTATTGGGGCATTTACATCTGAAAAGGGATTCATAAGTTGTGAAGTACTGTTGGGGGGAATGTTCTCGTATCTCTGGGATTTCTAGTGTTAAACTACATGCAACAACTTTTCATAACAATGAGCATTAGAATGATTATTTTTCCATAAAAGATATGAAAGAGATGCAACCAAGACAAAAAAATGGGCCTCGTTCCTATTGTTACAAGTTAGTGTAGGTACATAATTCTTGTAAATGTTGTGACTACAAATCAACCACTTGGTTCACCAAGAACTTTAAAATAGAAACATATCACCAACTCTCCAAGATTTATTCCTGCACTGGAACAGCAGTCTATGGCATCCCACCACCACAGATCCATGGGTCCAGAAGTCAGAATATAAGTCAGAGGTTTTATATTAAAACTTGGTGCATTCACAGAAATGTCTACAACTCTCCACTGCCTCTTTAAAAAAAATAGCACTTGCACTTTTCATGTGATGTTTGCATTTTAAAATAACTTCATAGCTTTAACTTCTGGCTAAAGTCCCATCAATGGCCTAAGTTTTTGCTGGGAATTATCATTTATAATGGAGTTAGCACTGGGGCACAAAAATGTATCCCGGAACTGATTTGAAAGTCTTCGTTGATTTGAAGGAGCTCAATGGGGGAGAGCTGGGGAGAGAGCAAAGTCTGTTTAGTCTGCGGTGGGGTTGGGGTTGGGGGTGTGGGGGGCGGGTATAGTCAGAGCATTTGGTCTGAGTTGGGTTGTGGGGTGAAAAGCATTTAATGAGGGAAACGGTCTGGGTTGGTGTTTGGGTTGGTGGAGAGGAATTATTGCAAGTTTCACATTTTATCAGAATACCAGAAAAAATATTTTCTCATCAGAAAAAACTGTGGCAATAGTCCATTGAGAAACATCTTAATATCAAGATCTCATCCTCAGACAAATTATATCTTCCTTCAATAGTTCTATTTTCTGGGCCATCATCCATGGCTCCAGAGTACATTAGAAGGGTCAGGTGCTCCTCGATGAAGACACAACAGATGTCATTGTATCTTTGTGGTGCATTTCCTCTGTTATTATCTTAAACTGAAGAATACATGTCTTTAGAGAATCAGTATGTTTTGCCATTTGAGAGCATGCTGGAACCCCTTTACATTAATGTTTATCTAGATCTTCTAGCTCCACCAGAGGGCGCCATCATCCAGTAGGCGGAGCTCTCTTTGTGCTCTGTGTTCCAGCATTGTGTCAATAATAAGTGTTGCTGTGAAGAGAACAATAGTCAGACTGAATGTTGAACATCAGCTAGTTTCTCCTGCTGATTTAAACCTTGTTGGACAGATGGAACATTGGCTGTGGATTATTCTAGCTGCTCTTTTCTTTGGTAAGATAGAAAGCTCAACATGTTTCCTCTTCAAACACTTGAACAATGATCAGAGAAAATTATACCTACTTTAAACTGAATAGAAATCTTTATTTTGTTCTCCTTTAATCAATCATCTTTATTGATTCATCTCTTCCTCTGCATGTTCTGTTCTTCCTCAGAGTGTAAAGGAGACTCAGTGACGCAGACAGAAGGACATGTTGCTGCTGCTGCAGGAGAATCTGTGACTCTGGGATGTAATTATAAAACCACCCGTACAGGTGATGCCTTCCTCTGGTACAAACAAGAAGAAAACAGCTTCCCAAAGTACATGCTGAAAGAATATGTTGGAAATCTTGAAAATGCACCTGAGTTCAGCAAAGAGAGGTTTCATGCAGAGCTCAAGAACTCAACATTTAACCTGACGATCCAGCATCTCCGTCTGTCAGACTCTGCTGTGTACTACTGTGCTCTGCAGCCCACAGTGACAGGAAACACCAGAACTCTGTACAAGAACCTGCAGAGAAAATTCAAGGCAATATTCCACAACATCCTATAGAGGGCCTAACACACTAGACTAAAATATAGTTTGGCTCTTGTGAAGATTTTACAGGCTTTAGATCATTTCCATTTCTTTAGCTAAAGTCCAAGTTGCTGAAAAGTTTTAAAAAGCCAAATTAATAAAATATTACATATTATAATAGTCTAGAAATCCTCTGGTAAATGATAGCTCGTGAATACAAAATCCACACAAGAAACAAATATTTAATAAAATAAACAAATGATATGGACAAGAATTATTTTAAAAGAGACAAGAACCAAAACTGTCATGAACCAAGGAGAGATGGACCCAGTATTCAAGGAGAGACAGTCAGTAGGAAAGTTCAAAATATTTCTTCATTGAAAAACAATACTAAAAGGGGAGCTGCTAGGATGTGAGGCATGCAGCAACTGCAGGCGGGGGGGGGGGGGGGGGGGGGGGGGGGGGTTTACCGCCCAATCTTAGACACTCTGTAGTGGGAGAAACACAGGTAAGTGACCACGATCATCTGACTGAAGATTATTTGCGTTGGTCACTTACCTGGTTTAACAGTCCAGACCATGAATGTCCCCAGTGCTGCAGTCCCAGAGGTCATGCTGGAAGCCGATCCTGGTGAGGGATCCAGAACAGACAGGAACAGAACAGGCAGGATCCTGATCCGGCAGGAACAGAAACAGGTGGCAGGATCCAAACTTCCAGGCATCCACAGGCTCCCAGGAGGGTTCAGAGTCTGAAAGGGTCTGAAAGCGTGGACCAGGTGGTCACGCACAGCAGCAGATAGGATCAGGTACAGATGAGCAGACTCAGTGGAAGAGAGTAGCCGAGACAGGACGTGGAACCAGAACTTGATGCAGGACCTTTAAACTGGTCTCCACCTTGGAGCCAGGCTTACTTGGATAAAAACTGAACCTCTCCACATAAAGAGCCAAAAACCCAGAGGACTCAGCTGGGCAGGAACAGTGGATGATCAGGAGACGAGACAAACACAAAAACACTCTTTCCCCTGGCCGCCAGGATCCAGGACATGAACCATGAAATTAAAATAACAGAGAGGCTAACAGAAAGACAAGAAATGATCTGGCCCTGAATGCTCAGGCTGAACTGAATATAACCAAGAGGAAACAGGTGAGAGGAATAAATTATAATTGAAGAAGGGAGGGAAAACGACAGGTGAAAGGAATGACTAATTAAGGGAGAGCAAACAACCCAGACCATGACAAAAACAATGTAAATATACACTCACCGGCCACTTTATTAGGTATACCTGTCCAACTGCTCGTGCATTTAGGCATGTAGACTGTTGGGATCTGGAGATCTGCCACCTGTCTCCAACAGAGAGCGCTATGGGTCTCCTGAGCTGGAGCCTCCTGCACACCTGAGGATCATCAGCCCATCAGGAGACCAGCTACATAAGCAGCGGCCAGACCTGTCTTCAGCGCCAGAGTTATGGTTAGCAAAACCTGAGCCAAGCCTGCTAAGTCTGTTGTCTGATACTCTGAGGAGTAACCTGAGATCTAACCCGTTTTTGTCTTCTCTGCTTCCTAGACCTGTCTGCCTGCCCTCACGAGCCAAACCTGAAGATCCACATGCTCTGTCTGATTCCAGTTCTCATGAGAGAACTTTGGCAAACCCTCAAGGTCTATACTCGAATCTGAAGACAAGCTCTGCCGCTGCAAGCTCTCTGCTGCAACAACGAACTCTGGACCCAACTGGTTCCCTCTCTCACCGCGTCTGTCTGAATACCTTCAGGTAAAACACTGAATCAGACTCTGTCAAGATTTCCCCAGACCCCCTGGCTAACCTAACTATACCTTCTCTACAGAGTACCCTCGTGAAGTCTGTCCCAGACCAGAACCTGTTTCCAATGATTTACTTGTGTTAACATCTCAATAAACTGTTACTCCAGTTTCCGTGGTGTGTTCTGCATGTGGGTTAATTCAGTAAGCCATCATGACATAGACATGGTCAAGACAATCTCCTGCAGTTCAAACCGGTATGGGGAAGAAAGGTGATTTGAGTGACTTTGTACGTGGGATGATTGTTGGTGCCAGAAGGGCTGGTCTGAGTATTTCAGAAACTGCTGATCTACTGGGATTTTCACGCACAACCATCTCTAGGGTTTACAGAGAATGGTCCGAAAAAGAAAAAACATCCAGTGAGCGGCAGTTCTGTGGGCGGAAATGCCTTGTTGATGCCAGAGGTCAGAAGAGAATGGCCAGACTGGTTGGAGCTGATAGAAGGGCAACAGTGACACAAATAACCACCCGTTACAACCAAGGTGGGCAGAAGAGCATCTCTGAACGCACAGTACGTCGAACTTTGAGGCAGATGGGCTACAGCAGCAGTATGGCGAGTGGGAAAGAACAGGAGTTGGAAGACGCGCCAGCAGCACTTTATAGGTCTGCTGTATGGGACCACTTTGCATTTAGAGTGACCTACGATGACGGCGGAAAGAAAGTTGTGGATAAAAGTGCAACAGTGTGCAAGCATTGTACAACAAGTTTTGTTTATGCTAACAGCAACATGACCAACATGTCAAGCTAACCCCGAAATCCCACATACTCCGTCAGCGCTCCCCTGCGCTCCAGACCGCCTGCTCAAAGCAAAGCCTACAGCCTCCGCTGTGGCTCCCGTCCGCTCTGAGTTCCTTGGAGATTGTAGAGGGCATGCGCCAGATGATTAAATTCAATGCAGCAAAACATGTGGAAATGATCCAGGGTTTTCGCAGATCATTAAAAATAATTTCAATTCATCATTTTTTGGGGATTTTTTCATTAATTTCATAAATTTTTATGGGATTTCGGTGTAACAATCAACATATACCGAACCGAACCGAAAACCGTGACCAGAAACCGTGAACCGAACCGTGAATTTTGTGAACCGTTCCATCCCTAATATGTTTATTATTATATAGTCTGTTTCGAACCACACTCCATACCAGTAAGTGGCGGTAATGCTACTAAATGTTTTTTAGCAACCGCCAATAAATCCAAGAAGAAGAAGGAGGAGGGTGTCAGTTTGTTAGTGCTTCGGCGTGGTACAGACTGATCCTTTTCCTAGCCTTGCTTCCTCTTCAGATCACCAGATCCTAACCCCGCTCTCTGTTTCCTCCTTCACAGAACCCTGGATCCCAAGCCCCAGACCACTCCTCACAACTCACTACACTCTGGAAACTCACCAGAGATATTCCCAGTTTGCCTCCAGGAATCCATGAGGCCACCGGACTCTTATGTGCTCTCCTGCCTGAGCTCACCTGCCTGTCCACCCTCTGACACCGCCACCGGAAATCACCAACCGGACCTGCACCTTCTGCCCAGACCACTGATCATCATCCTCCCCAAACAGACGCCAAACCTCCTTCTCAGTGAGTTACAACACCCCTCATCATTCAAACCAGCACCAACCAGTTGCTCACCTGTCACCTCGCCTCTTCCAGCAGAGCCCAGAAAACCCAGCCAGGCGGAATCCTCTCTGTCCAAACCACAATCTTCAATAAAACTCTTAACTGATCTTTGCCTCCGTGATTGCTCTCACTCAGAGTCTGTCTACTCAAAATATGACACCAACAGAATTGAGCATCTTTGTCCTCTTCAATTGGCTCTAAAAAGGATTCAGATGCCATCTTTGTCTGCCCGGAAAGTACCAGCTTCCAGCTTTAAAAAACCTCACCCTCAAGTCTAAAAAAATCATATTTATTGCTAAATGTGAAAGATTTAAGTAAAAACTTAGCTAGCTTTTATAAAAGTGTCACTAGTGAGAAATAAACATGTTAAACATGCATAATGGTTGGTTTTTTCATGGGTGTTTGCTTCAATGCTTATAAATGATGGTGCAAACTTAGAGACATTGTTACATTAATCAACAGTCCAGAACCATTTAGTGGGTTCTTTAAAAACATTATGAATCTAGCAATTTTCCCCCTGTCTTACTGGAGAAGAATTATGCTACTTCAGCAGGAGAAGCTGGACAAATGCAGCTGAAAGTTTTCATTATTGAAAATGAATCACACATGTGCAAAGTTGTGACATATATTGCCCTAGATTAGAAACAAGACATAAACACTGTATTTAATCCTGAATATGCATTAAATCCACACATAATAATAATTTATTTAACTCCCTCTTTTTTTAATCGTTTCCCTTCTGCCAATTAGTGCAGAGAATTGATGATTGATGCTAGATAATAGCCCAGTTCAGCTTCCTTGATTACTATATACAGACCTCTATTCATCTAGCTAAAAAAAACATACTGATCATATTTTGAGTAAGATATCCTTATCAAAGAAAGAAATAGATTAATTAATTTGCATATCAGAATGCTTGATATGAATCTGTATGAGTTTTGTCCCTATTTGTATAAATTCTGACTAAAATTCAGGATTTTTTTTTCAGAGAAAGAATAGCACTCATCTCCAAAAATAAGTTGCTCTCACTGCCACCAAGGAACCTGGATCCAGAGAAGGGGAACTTCTTCTGGTGCAACTTTTACATTTCTGAATGATGCAAGAAGTTCTCAGATTTCTATCAACGATCAAATGATTTGATTCTGGTTTTGTTGAAATAGAGAGAAATATAAAAGTTGCAGGACACTGGGCCTCATCAAAAGTCTGACAGCCCTGAATTACCAAGCTGTCATTGCAGTGTTGTTAAACCGTGCAGTTCAGGATTAAACTGGAGTTAAAAATTACAGCTAAAAAGATCAGTCTCTGTTAATTAAAATGAGTTTGATATTGTAGCAACATGCTAACTTCAGATTAAATAAATCATGGCATATGTTTGTTGAATTAAACACTTTCAAAAATCTAGTCAGTCGTCTTTCTTGCTCTTAATATTTCAGTTAGCAGATCTTCCCTGAAATTCCAAAATTATAAGTCCTAAGTGTGAACTTTGACAGACGGTAAAAACAAAACATGCATTATCCACAGCATTGTTCATTAAAATAACATTATTGATGTATTAAAGAAAATACACATGTAGTAGGTACACTTAATAATTGTTGTGAAACATAGCCTACTTGTAGTTTATTCAGAAAGTAAATTAATACTTGAAGAATATTTAAAAGCAAGTACTTTGTTACTTTTACTTAAGTACACATTTCAGCATGATACTTTTACTAGAGTTTTTATTTGTATGTTTTATTTGTACTCGTACTAAAGTATTGTTTCTGAATCCTTTTCCACCACTGGCTGGATCCATTCTTACCGAGGCTAGTCACCATGGTAACGTAGTCTGAGCGGCTAAACTGTTCCGGACCAGGCTAGCTTTCAGGGTTGATCTGAATCCTAGTAAACGCTCCACCCAGCAGCCAATCAGCTGTTAGCAAACAATGACGTGTCTTTTAATTTAAGACCCAATTAAATTCACACGGAAATCTAAATTAATCAAAACAACATTCCAATATGGAACTTGAAAACCAAAATGCATGTTCTTGACATATTAAATAGTTTCTAATTTATTTATTTTTATTTTGTCTCTTTTAACCTTTTAATATTCTGTATTTTGTTTTCTCCTGTATGGTGTACTTATACACCCTTCACATTCACTTTTCGTTTATAATTGATATATGAAGCTTAATAAAAGGATAAAACAAAAAATCTGAGCAAATTGTGAGAAGATCCTTTGGATCATGGTAAAAATGTTGGGATCCAGGGGTTTGCCCTCCAGAGGGCGATGTGGATCCCTTCCTGTGGGCTTCTATTTCTGTTAGGATCCAGAGGTTTGCCCACCAGAGGGCCTGGGGAGCTTGGGTTCAGCATGAACAGCTGTTTCCCATCAGCTCATTAAGAGCTCTCCCTATTTAAGCTGGTTGAGAGCTCCACTCTGAGCCGGATTGTTTGGTTAAGCAAGCCTGAGCCACCCTGCCTGTCTGAACCCCTGTCTGAACCTGAGAACCTGTAAGTCTGTTAATCAGAACCTGTACCTGAACCTAACCTGCTCTGTCCTCTCTGCCTCCCAGGAGGAACCTGTGTTACCAATAAATATTGGACTTTAATCCTGCCTCTGTGTCTGGAGTTCTGCATCTGGGCTAGTAAACCTGCCACATCATGACAAAAAATTTCTAATATGAGCGTGTAGTCGGAAAATAAAAAGTATTCAACTATTCATCCTAGTTAAATAAACGGAGATCGATGGATTTCACTCAGTCGGCACATTTATTCATATCTTTGCAAAGAGAGAACAGTTCATCATACAGCCCTAATGGCACAGTTGCCCTGTTCTGTTAGAGCAGCGTTCGTCCCCCCCTACTTACAACAATGGAAAGTAATCAGAGTCAAAATAAACACTTTGGTTAAACAGTAACATGTTATGAATAAACCTTGAGGAAGAATATGGTTTGTTATGGGAAGAAGCTATGTCTGGTCTACAAACACCATCCTGCGGAGAATGGTGTGGCCTTGAGAGAGAAACAGACTGAGTGAAAACTTTAATAGTGAGTAAATAGGATAAATTAATATATAATAGAAGAGGAATTTTCCGACCACAGAGCGATACAGATTTTCATGGTCCGGACTGGCATATATGCTAAATACTGGAACAGAGTGTTGGCCATGCGGCCTGCAGCCATGTGGCCCTAAATTTATCACAGACTGCATCTATAGCCATGATATATTATTGAACCAGCAGCTTCAAGTACACTGCTTGAATGATGAATGGCTCTTGCAAAAATAGTTGAGCTGTCCATCATGTGTCCTGTGCCCTGATGGAGTCGATGAATGGATTCATCACCTGCCCTGCAGCCACTTGCCTGTACACCAATAATTTTATACAATCACAAATGAGTCAAAACCCGGATTTCTGTAAATGATATCATTCATTGCAAATTAAAATAAGGCTGTTAACAAAACAAGTTGGGCTATATTTGTCACAGTTTGGTGGATGTTTTGAAGAGGACCCAAATGCAGAGACGGGAGTTGATGTGGTTTCTTCAACATTTAATTTTCAAAAGGTGGCAACAAAAGCAGAAATCCACAAACAAAATACAAAAAAGAAAATCTAAGAAACATCAAGTAAAACAAACATGAGTGTCCAGGAAACAACAAGGAACCAGCACTGGGGAACTGCACAGGATGAGTATATATGGGAGATGGGTCAAAGACTGGACTAATGAGCTGAAAAGGAACAGGCGTGGCTGGAAGCATCTTGAAGGGAGCTAGAGGATCAAAAACAACATATATATATATATATATATATATATATATATATATATATATATATATATATATATATATATATATATATATATATATATATATATAGTCTTGTTTGCTGTAACAGCATTGTTGAGAAATGATGTTACTGTAAGCTGCACCAATGGGGGATTAAAGGTAAACTGCCAGGTAAAAAAAGTTCTGACACAGGTCAAAAATCAGGAGGATTTTAATTTTACTAGACTATCTGCTTCCAGCTTTATTTTAGTGCCAACATTATTGAATTAAAAAGTCAAACTAACCCGAAGAAATTATGTTTTTGGGTTTTATTTTCATAGGATGACAGGAGAAATACGGGACTCTTCCTTCTGCGCTCATGATTGGTCTGATACCTTGAATCTGTAAACGTGCACATTTATAGATTCATGATCAGTTCAAGATGGATTGAGTTCGCGAGTTGATAACCAGCTTCACGGTACCACTGGTCCTGATTATCGGATTGTTTCCTGGACGGGACGACTGTGGAGCTGGTTTACAGTTGCTTTTTGTATCTCTGCTTCTTTTTCTTTGTCTGCTTCTTTCTCCTTGAACCCCAGTCAGCAGAAATACAGAATCGAGTCTCTGACTTTGCAGGATTGGTTCCTCCTGCATTAGCACAATCATTAAGCCAAAATTACGCTGTTGACTCAGTAGCGATCTATCAAACTCAGCATACATGTAAAGACAGTAAAAAGGAAAAAACGCATTTCGGAAAGAAGCTCTACCAGAACCAGACTTAGTGAGAGCAGCTTTCTGCCAATGCTGACTGCAGCTCAAGAAGACAGAGCCAGACAGAAAAAGAACACAGAGGCACTAACAAAAAATACTTTTTGTTAGTAACATAACAGTAAACTGGCTTTTAGCCAAAAAGATTAAAGAAATACAGTTAGTCAAAATAAAATGTGCACCCTTGTTCAGAAGAGAAACAGGAGTAAGCACTGAGAAATAGGCCCGACTCCATCATTTACATTTGACGATGTTAATGGGTGCAGCCCCACTGATGCCTTCCTCCATGATGAGTCCATGTTAGAGGAAGTGACTATAGTGAGAAGGTTAGAGAATGGCTCTGTACGAAATCCTGGGACGTGTCCTTAGAAGGCCAGATTCGAAGGACGATTACGTCATAGCGCGGAGGTCTGGTCGGATTCCAAGAGTCCTCGTTATGCGACCTTAAAATGAGTCCTTCTTTTTGTCCGATTTGAAGGACGGGTCTGATGTATCCTCGCTATCCTTGGTTTACCCAGGATTCATTGCGAGACCAAGCAAGCCGTGATCAGAGGAAAGGTTATTTGGCGCCGAACAGTGGTTTAATTTTTTTAGTGCTGTTTTGGACAATATGCTTAACTAAGTATTTTTTGTTGTTGAATGTTAGAGATTTTGCAGATATATTTTTTATACATACATTGTTTAGATTTACTTATTTATTTCTACCCCTTTTATAGAATAGAATAGAAAATCTATTTATTGTTTCACAATTGGCAAATTTACAGCAGCAGAAAGATTATTAAAAATGGTCACACAAATGTGGACCTTAGAAAAATGTATAAGAATAACATAATAGGGAAGAGTTAAAATATAAACAATACAATTCTGTAAAGTGTTTTAACAATATAAAACTGGAGAATAAATAACCAATATGCAGCTATGGACATTTTTAAAGTAATGGATATTTGAAAATAGCAGCAACATCAGAGATGTGCAGAATGACAGCAGCAGGTTATTTAACTGACTAAGGTTTATATCATTACATTTGATTTTATTTGTTCCTGCTCCCGGTGGTTGGAACCTTTATTCCACTCTGGATTCTTGTGAGTGTAGTCTTTGTTCACTTTACAATAAACAAACAAACAAACAAACAGTTTTGAAAAAATTCGGTTTTCATTCTTTTCCTGCTTTGTGTGTCAACTTTCACGGTTACCGAGGATACGGCGGTAAAACCCCCCGAAGGGTAGACCTGTTTGAATTCACAACCAAAACTCTTCCGGCCTCCTTATTTTCACGGACTTCGAAGGATCCAGTCTAGGTGGACTGCGTCCTTGGAGGATGCAGCCCAGGTTCTCGAACAAAGCCTACATAAAAATAAGAGTGAAACTAAAATGATGCAATCATCTTAGAAAAACAGCCAGCAAGGTCTTCCTGATGCTTAGGAGTTGCTATAATGTACAGATAGTTAGGATAGGTTATCTAGGTTAGTTGTTTTCAGCTGGTCATTCAGATCTGATACAACTTCAAAGAAACTTTTATAACTTAAATTAGACCCCTTTCAGTTGGTAAACATTGTGAATTTCAGTTGGTAAACAAAGATTCCCCCAGAGCACTTTAACAACCTTATCTAGCAAGTTTTTGTTACCTTTTTTTTTTTTCAATAAAGCTGTTAAAAATATGTTTTAACTGATTATGTAAGGCTATTTACTTTCTGGGGCAAGAGTATCTATTTAAAGAAGTCAACATTAAAGAGCAGAACCAGATCAGATGAACTGTAAACACCAACTCAGTGGATGGACGATCTGACAGGATTAGCAACATATCTACACCTAGCTAACTGACAAATATTGGATGATTCAACGTTCTACCTAGATGCGCCAGAAAGCAACCATGTAGCTAGCATGAGTCAGAGTAAACAGAAGAAACGTCTATATCTGATAGCAACCTGCACAAGGTTGCATAGCTGTGTGTAGATGTACTTAAGCAAACCATAATTGGTACCAATCGATTTATAGTAATTAACCTGCTACAAAGTATGCCCTGCATACAAGAGCATGTTTGATCCTTCTGTCTGTTCCCGCCATTTTATTGCTTTTAACCAGAATCGACCAGGGCTCTGCTTTTAGCCAAAGCTACTGGAGTTTATGTTACTCTAGTTTATTCTTGTGTAGAAGTGGCAGAAGGTATGGGATAAAAGTTCTAATCATTTGCAACAAAACAATTTGCTGCTTTAAGCTCCTTGTGTAGACGACCCTGTGCTTGGTTGTACTGGCTTCAGTTGCCTGCTTGTTTTTTCTCCAGCTAAGACTCTGACATCATAGCTATGCTGGTTTTAGGTTACATCATTAACTGTCGGCAACTATCTTATAAGAATGCTTCACTGTGCTCTGTTATCCGAAGACTCAAATGTTTATGAGATTATACACAAAAAAAATAAAACTTACTAGGTGCTTTAATAAAAAGCACAATGATTTCGATTTAGCTGTCAAACTTTTGTACAATTCATTATATGACAGCAGTACAATGAGAGTTTGCAGTAATCTTCGGGACTCTAAAACACAAAGGAAGACGAGTTTCTGCACCGATACTGATGTCCATTTGTTTATGGGTTTTTTTTTACAAAAGAAAAAAAAAAGGTTTAATTTCTCCTACATTAATTTATTAATTTATCTATTTTTTTTATCCTGAAGATTACTGCAGGTCAGAAAAAGCATCAGTCAGAACTACTGAGGCAAACTTGAAGTAATAAAAAACATAAGAAGCTGTAAGTTTGCTAAGCAGGAGGAAGAGGAGCTGAGAGCTTCAGGGAGGAGCTGAGCTGTTACTGAACTATAGAAGAGACACAAACTTCCACATTCAACACAGTTCAAACATTAACTCTGATCATCATGCTGTCTTTGCTCACATCTGGATTTACTCTGCTGGTTCTGCTTATAGGAACAGGTTAGTTGGAGTCTTTCAGAGAACTATTTGATCCTTGTTGTTCTTAACTTATTTTCTTTTCTTCCTTCAGGTGTAAAATGTCAACAGCTCACTGCAGCAAAGACTGAGGAGTTCACTTTAGAGGGCGGCTCTGTTACTCTGTCCTGCAGTTACACCAAAGGTTCTGTGCAAGTTTCGTTCTGGTATCGACAATATCCAGGAAAACCTCCACAGTTCCTGAAGTCTCATTCCCCTTATGGGGGAGTAGAACATCTGGACAGACTGAAATTTGAAGGAAACCACTAGGACTAGATCTCCGTTGTGTTCATTTTCAATCATCTCGTCGTCCATAATACTATGCTAACGCCACCGCCACCAAGCTGCAATGATTTGCCGCGAATGAATACCGCCAAATCTGTCGATTCATCTTGTAGTGGTGCGTCAAATGCAACGTAGATTCCAATTAGATTGAATTTGGTATTGATGACGTGAAAAATAATAACGGTAACTCCATTGAAATGATTCAAAACTAAAGTAATGAGCCAATTTTTTAAAATGTAAGGAGTAGAAAGTACAGATATTTGCGTAAAAATGTAAGGAGTAGAAGTAAAAAGTTGCCATAAAAATAAGTAGTAAAGTAAAAATATCAGAAAAATCTACTTGAGTACAGAAACGAAGTATTTGTACTTTGTTACTTCCCATCTCTGCTGTTCTCATAGCTCATACCAGCTTAATGTGTCCAAATACAGCAAGGACTATATAATGGACTTTATAGTGAACTCAGTTAACTGACTGTTCGGACAGATGATCCCTACTTTTTGCTCCTTTGGTCACGTAACTCCTCCTCCACCACACAGTACCTGCGTCATATTGGTTATTAGTTGCCGCTGTCAGTTGGCTATGGCCTATAGCAACTGCGGTCCGCTGTGACAGCAAATCCCATAATGCTTTGTGAGGAAAGCTCTCTGCACAAAGCATTCTGGGATATTTCTGCCTCTCCTGAGGCCTTTCTTTTCTTCTCATACACTTTGTAGACACTTTACTTTTACGACCATTTGCCAATATAAAAGAACCGCGGTGAGAATGGTGAGTTTCAATGACTGGCTGAAACCGTAGCTCACCACAGATATACGCCTGAAAGTGCACATGTGCAGAAAACGATAGCTAGCATGACCAGCATGTAGGATGGCCTTACGTCAAAATATTACCTGAATGATTGACAATTAGGAGGACCACTTATTTAGATAATCCCAGAATTAAAAGCTCATCCTCTATACCTTTTAAAATAGATTCAAACTACTTTTTACAAACTGATCACAGCAAATATAGCAAAGCTGCTCTCTGCCATTGAACACATGAGCAGCAGAAGCATCAGATGCATCTGGAAACACTTTACTGGACATGCTTTAAGAGTATCAAAGATGCTCTTGACGTACGTCGGACTTTAATATGTACAAGCATCAAAAATGAAGCAGCAGGCGCCTTTTTTGCTGCTCAAATGGCATTAGGTGTGAATGTAACATTATATTAGGGCTGCAACTAACGATTATTTTAAAAATCGATGAATCGGCCGATTATTTTTTTGATTAATCGATGAATCGGAAAAAAAATATTTTTTATACTAACCTCTTTATTCCAAAATAAACATTTTAGACAGAACAAACAAGCACACAAGTACAGGTTGCTCATTAACTGTACTGGTGCAATATGAAAAATAAATGTTTGTGTTAAAACTACGCAAACTTACATGAGAAATGTAGCTGTACATCCACAAAATATAGGGTACTTTGTTTCATAAAGCTCAAAAAAAGACATTTTTGTTTTTAAAAGCCCCTAAGGGGTTCAAACAATAGCCCCCCCCCCCCCCCCCCCCCCCCCCCCCCCCCCCCCCCCCCCCCCCCATTTCAACTAATGAGTTTTTTTTAGACTAGAAGAGTTCTGCCTTTTAAGACAGGAAAGTATAGCAGTTAAAGTTGCTACTTGAGAAATACTGAACCATAGAGATAAAAATAGCCTGTGATTCAAATTATAAATTGTATTTGGAATAAAAATGAGAGAACTAGGGGTGCTAAAAAGCACATCCTCCAAAGACAGATGTTTACATGGGAATGTGGCATATAATTAATTGACATATTACTGATCTTGCTGGATTTTATGCTTTACGTCCATAAATTGCAGGATCTTCTTTACTTTATCTTTGTCAGAAGATTTAAACTTTAAACGCCGTGCCCTCATAATTTGCAAGTTAATTTATTTATAAAGGCTATTTTAATTATTGTGATCAATTTGCGCCGTCAATCCCGGCGCATGCGCGCTTCATTTGCAGGCTAGACGCTGAAACATCCTGCGGCTCTGACTGCAGCGCTGAGAGGGATTCCTGCGGGAGAACGGGGTTGGGATGGGGGAGGCGCCTCACGGCAGCAGCTGCTGCTGCAGGACAAGAGTAGGAACGATACATGCTTTCACGTAAGAGTCTCCAAAAGCCGCCAGTGACACCGTAAAAAGTCGCCAGATTTGTCGCTAGTCGCTTTTTTTTAAAAATAGTCGCTGGAGGGGTCTGAAAAGTCGCTTAATATAGCGACAGAGTCGCTGAGTTTGCAACACTGCACCTGCAGCGCTGGCTCGCTCTGCCGTAATTTTTTTTCCTTCCCCCGTTTCAGTCTAGTGGCAGTGATGACGGCAGCGGCGGATGACGCATTAATCGCGCGACACAACTAATCGATGATGAAATTCGTTGCCAACGCTTTTAAAAGTCGATTTTTATCGATTTTATCGATTCGTTGTTGCAGCCCTACATTATATGTAGTCTGATCAGCTCCTCTCTCTTCCTCTCAAGGCTCATAAGATTATCTCTCTTATTAAAACACTCTACACCAAGATTGATTTGAATTTGTAATCTGAACCACTTCCCAAAGCCACAATATATGCTTTGCTGAAACTTCCCCTTGGCTTCTCGACACACACCTCGACATGCTTTTAGCTAGGAATATTTCATAGGGTGTACTAGGGCTGGGCGATAATTCAATAACGATATATATCGATCGATAGACGTGTGGCGCAATAGAAAAAAATCGCAATCGCGGACCGAGGCATGCCGTCACAAAGCGCCGCCCTCTCAAACCACAACACAGAGCACATTAAGATCTCGCAGCAAGGAGAGGCAAAGGAAATTGTTCCAAAGAAGGGTTTTTGTAGTTCGGCAGTCTGGCAGTATTTCGGTCATGGCAAGTCGGACAAAAAACAAACCACAGTCATCTGTAAAATGTGTAGGGAACCAGTGAAAACGAAGTCTGATAACACAACCAACTTTTTTTTATCATCTCAGCCGCTCACACCCGCAGGAGTACGAGCTGTGTAGGCCCTGGCGCGCATCTGCGTCGTCCTCCGAGGAATCTTCGGGAATTTCAGGAAAATATATATATATTTTCAGTTCTGGGCAGTTTCCCACGTAGTTCTGACGATTGAGAGAAAAATGCTGAGGGGCCAGAAACTTCAAAGTAATAACTCAGGTTAAAGCAGGAAACTAAGCTGAACCAGGTTCAGCTTAGAAGAATGCGGGCGGGAGAGGGGGTGGGGGGGCGTCCATTTATTTATTTGTTATATTTATTTGGTCACTTTTCTGGTCACTTTAGTTTATTCTTTGTCAGTATTTAATAACATAACCCAGGTCTCTTAAGTTATTTTTCTTTAAAACAATTATGTTATGGTTAAAAAAGTTGGTTAAATAAATATTTGATTGGAAGTCTGTGTTTGTGTTCTTTATTAAAATTAAATCATTTAGCAATATTATAAAAAGTAAAGGCAGAGCTGCACATAAAATATGGTTTCAAATCTTTTCAATAATTATCGATATCGATCAATATGCATTTTTTTCTATATCGCCCAGCCCTAGGGTTTACACCTTGATGTACCACAACTTTAGGCTTCGTGCGGCGGCTTGAGCTTCGTAGGGTTAAATGGCGGTCGTTCTTCCTGGTAGGGAACAATAGGCATGGGGTGACTAGTTTGGTTATAATCCTTGCTGATCTTGGAATTTTTAAGTGCTATAGCTGGAATTTATTTATTTCAAACACACAAAACATTTATTTTTTGTGTGTTTACCCAGGAACAGGGTTTACCCAGGACTCAAACGGAGTGGAATGATGCAGCCGCTGGTTGCAACTCAGTATTCCTGTGGTACTTGAACAGGTCGTGGTGAAGATGATTTCCTTACTCAGAGAGTGATCTCAGCATCTTCAAGTTGGGTGGATCCAACTCAGTGTAAGACTCAGTTGATCCCACTTGGGAGAAGGCGGTCCGGAAAGGTCCAGTTTGCAGGAAGGCTTCCTGCCGAAAGGCAAAGAACAAACAAAGTTTAGTCTCAGAGAGAAACAAGCGCTCAGTAAAACTCAATGTGATCTCAGCTTGGCTAGAGGACAAAAACTCAAAATGCAAAAACTCAGATTAGACTCAGCATAAACAAGGCTTGGCTAGAGTACCCCAAACTGGCAAACACTCTGGCGTCGAAGTAGTTGCAACCAGCAGCTTAAGAGCAGTCCGGTGATGAGGTAACCGTTCGCAGGTGTGTAAGGAGGCGAACCGGAACCAGGCGCCTCCGGGTGGTGGAAGGGAGAACACAAAGACAAGGCAAACAGACAAACACAAAAACTGGAGTCCTGACAACTGATACCTTACTTTCAATTAATATAGTTGGAGATTCCAAGTAATTCCAGGTAAAAAAAAGTTATTACTAATTCATTGTTGTACATCATTAACAAAAAATAGTTTGCAAGTCACATTTCCTACCTGATTGCTCTTGAAGAAGCTGGAGATTGCTCTCTCTGTTGTACTCTTTTTTTCCCTTTCTTTATTTTCCCCAAATTCACAAACTCCTTATCAATTATGTTGATAAGGAGCCTTGAAGCCTCGGCTTATCTAAAAACATCACCACTTGTATCGTATAATTACCGCTACACACTGGATTGAAGGTCTAGTGTCGTTCTTGTTGATTGTCATGGGGCTCCCACATTAATGGGAAAGCATGCTGATTATTTACCTGGGATTTCTATCCCCTAGGTACAGTAGCTGCTGGCTGGTCCCCTAAGATTCATTTTTTAAACATCAATCTTGCTTCTAAAATATTCTTTCTGTTACGATCTGTGGACATTAAGATCTAAAGAGAAGCGCCATCTCCTGGTCAGACCCTGTAATTCAGCGAATGGGTGGCGTCAGAGTAAAAACATATGCATGCCCAGGATAAGGAGGAGGGTATCTCCAGTGGCTGGAAGTTGAATGCCATTCGGCTGGCGTTTGACTGGGAGGGGCCATTTTGAATGGCTGCTACTGTAATGCAAATCATTGTATGTAGAAAAGGGGCTAAAATGGGCTAAAAACTTTGAAGAATCAACTCATGGTTGACTGGAGGCTCTATAAAAAGAAGTATTTAAATAAAAGTAAAACAGAAGAACAGATTGATAAATACATTCTATGTTAGGGAAGGTAACAGTAGCCTCATAGGGGGCTCTGTCTAGGAAAGAAACATTAAAGCAGATGAGAAAGTTTGAACTTGAAAAAATATGAAAGAGGTCGTATACAATTAGCTACAGTGAAAACTAAACTATTAGCTATGTCTGGGAGAGAAAAGAGATGAAACACCAAGGATCAGGTCCAACTCTATCATCTAAAATGGAAGTTGCTGCAAAGCTAAAGCCTTCCTTCCGGTTGGTGTTTTAACTTAACTGGCTCACGTTCTGGCTCACGTTCTTCCATTCATTTTCACCTGATCGCCCTTCCTGGCTAATCGCCCATTCTCGTTTCAGAAGTCGAACGGGTCCTGGTGCTGTTGCTCCCTCGTCGACTCCGTAGCTTCCATTTACTCTCTCTTTCTCTTTCAAACTCAATAAACAGTTAACTGATCCGTGTTGCCATGTGTGTATCACCAGGTATTATATCTAATAACTAAGCAAACACTAAATACTACTGAGAATGAACAAAATTAAAGAAATAACAGGTGAAGAGGGGTTTAAGAGTCTATTCAAAGTCTGAGGGATGTTCGAAGTTTAAGGCATAATGCATTTGAAAGTGTCCTTTATAATAGCAGCAGATAAAATGTAAATAAACCCTGACACAAAGATGTTACCTGCAGTTAAAACAGTGGAGTTTCATTCAGTTTATGGCGAAAAATGAATAATGACTCAAGCATGCATTAAACAATGATGAGGCTGAAGGACCCGTTAGCTTAGCTGGCCCCCAGGGTTTCTGGTTCCGGTCGGGTCCAACTGAAATAAGGACAGGGTTAGCTCATAATGTAGCAGTTAGCTTCAGCAACACGTGACTCGTTCGGTCTGTAGTGAGCGTTAGCATTCAGTAAAACCTTTAAAACATCAGCAGTTGAATCAGAAAGCTTATTTTAAATAAAAACACCAACAGGAATATCTATTCTACCTATAGTTCACCCAAGCAGAGCAATTATTAGGCATCAGATGGAAAGGAGGGGGAAGGGCAGTTACTGTTTTGGTTCAGTGGAGGGAAGACCTTCAGCTCGGTCCGGTTTTAGCAGGTCCGTCTTCGCTCCAGTCCGTCCATCCAACAGCAACTCAAAGAGATTTGGATCAATCCGATGCAACAATCGGAGGCGATTTGCTCGGGGGTTAATTTTATAACTCATGGTAGCACGGGACGTCTCCCTTTTAGCTACGGTGGTTAGGACGTTGCCAAAAGCTTGTAGCACTGCTTCAACGACACTGCTCTGTCCCTCAGTCTCACAGGCGGTCATGGTCCGGCGGCTTCTAGTGGCTTGTTTGGGCGGTGCCCCCCATCCTTCGGCGGTTAGCAGAGCTGGATTAGCTCTGCTGTGTCTCTGCTGCAGCAGGTTTCAGGATACATTCCATTTACTAGGTTTGAATCACAGGAAGAGTAAAAACACTGCGTTCAGCTCCTCCTGAATCGCAGGAAACATGCAGTCTGACTCTGTCCAGCGAGCGCAGATTTCTCCGGGTTAATGTGGTTGCTACGTAGTGTAGCCTTCAGCTGGAAGCGCTTTGTCTAGCCTTTTAGTGGCACAAAGCCACTAGGACAATAAACCTAAACCAAACCTACGCCGGAGGGGTGTGTCTTCAGAGTGGCATAGTTCTGTTCACATCAGCGATAGTGAATTGTAACAATTAGTAATGGGATGAGAGATAAGGTCATATGTCAGACGAGGCATTTCAGTGAATACTTTGGCATTATGCATTTTTTATTTTTCATTTTTTTAAATGCACGACAGAGACAAACATCTACAGCATATATGCTCGACACCAGCTAAATCATTTAATTATTTTCTATCCAGCTCAATTTGTCCTTTGGAGGTCAAGTAAACATGAAGTAAACATTCTACTGTATAATAGGGTACTCTGCTTTTATGATATACCACAGTAGATTGTTTGTTTGACCTTTTCAGAAGGTCAAATGTGGATTATCTATTAGTGCCGTATGTTTAGGTTGAAAATATTTGTTTGCTTGAATCTTTTTTATAGTTATGTTGGTTTTTGTATGTACATTCTCAATCATCCGGGTGTGGTTACGTTACAATTTAAGCCTGTTTGTAGTTTTTTTTTTTTTTTTTCTCTTTTCCAAAGCAGAATTCAAGAGTTTGTACTTAACTTCATATGTTTGGCTTTATTGTTTATAATAATACATTAGATATAATAATCGTTTAGTTAATATTTAAGCAAGCATTTTACTAAATACTTTTTTGAAACCTCTCTTAGAAAGTTTATTTTTTGTGAAGTTTAAAACACTCTTTTATTATATGTATAGTATTATGCTATTCTAAATGTGAATTTGGAAGGAGGTTTTACTATGAGCGTCTTTTCATTGAGGATGACGGCAGGTTTAACATTGAGTTTGGTTTTGAAACTACCAGATCTAGCAGGTGTGGTCATTGGTGGGAACAACCTCATACAGTGAGCAGTAGCATCTGTGTGCTTCATTCAGTTTAGAGAGAAAAAAAGCTTCCACTGACAGGCTTACAGCAAGGGAAAAAAATCATAGCATTCCCTGGATGACAGAAAAATTAGATGCAGTAGATGAGATGTTTGTTCCTTTTCCCCCCTGCATGTTAATTATAAAAAAAATCTTATAGCATGATTTATTACAAGGAAGTTAGCTCAAAATAAAAAAAATCCAAAATCCCTGCTTCCTCTATGCTTTACCACCCCTATGAAGCCATTTGAACTGGAGATGTGTGAGCAAATTGCAGGATCCAAAAGGCATAATGCTTTGGCTTTTGACAGATTTAATTTAAGAGGTGTGGTGAGTAAAAGCTATTAAACTATTCAGTCCAGTTAAATAAACAAAATCAATGGATTTCACTCAGTCGGCATTTTATTTTCTTTGCAAAAAAAGAGAACAAGATGGCATTATGTAAAGCCCTGCTCTGACTAGACAAGGTTTTTCTCTGACTAATTTACACCCTGCAGAAAGGGTGTGAAGGTGTTCACAGACCATTACTCAACACAACTTCAGACGTTTGGAGAAAACTGTAAAATTTTATGAATGATCCCCCAGAAAAAGGCATTATGAGAACCATGATCTTTATCCCAAACACTCCCTAATAAGATGAACAAGCCCTCTCCCTTAGACACCTTGTTGCCTTGTGGCTGTGAGGCGTGAATGACTGAAACTCAGCACAAAAAGAATTGATAGGAGAATGATTTTTTTTCCACCACAGGGGATAGAGCGTTTGATTGATTGGCTGTTGGTCTTCTCATCCCTTCATGTAGGTGGCCTCAAAATGGCACTAATGCATTGATTATCCATAGATCCACCTGCTTTGTACCAATGTCTGAGTCCAGCAGCGGTATCATGGTCAGATCTATATCTACATTTTACCTCTTTCTACCTTTTTATTCCACTCATAAAAATGTGTTCTTTTTTCTGCTGTTCAACACCAGAGGGCGCCATCATCCAGTAGGCGGAGCTCTCCTTGTGCTTTGTGTTCCAGCATTGTGTCAATAATAAGTGTTGCTGTGAAGAGAACAATAGTCAGACTGAATGTTGAACATCAGCTAGTTTCTCCTGCTGATTTAAACCTTGTTGGACAGATGGAACATTGGCTGTGGATTATTCTAGCTGCTCTTTTCTTTGGTAAGTTAGAAAGCTCAACATGTTTCCTCTTCAAACACTTGAACACATTACTGAGCTCTACATGAAGAGCTTTAATGTTCATTCTACAGAAAATCAGAGCAGATCATTTCTGCTGCCATTTGTTACCTTGTAGAAACACCTGATATGGTTCAAAGTGACAATGATCAGAGAAAATGACATCTATTCTACATGGAATAGAAGTCTTTAAAGCTGCTGATTGTTCTCCTTTAATCAATCATCTTTATTGATTCATCTCTTCCTCTGCATGTTCTGTTCTTCCTCAGAGTGTAAAGGAGACTCAGTGACGCAGACAGAAGGACATGTTGCTGCTGCAGAAGGAGAATCTGTGACTCTGGGATGTGAATACCAGACTAGTTATTCATCCCCCACCTTGTTCTGGTACAAAAAGGAAGAAGATAGTTTCCCACAGTACATGCTGAAGCGTCGGTCAACTATAGAAGATAATGCTCCGGATTTTAAGGAGAGATTTGATGCCGACCTCAACAGTAACAAGAAATCCTTCATTCTGACGATTCAGGATCTCCATCTGTCAGATTCTGCTGTGTACTACTGTGCTCTGCAGCCCACAGTGACAGGAAACACCAGAACTCTGTACAAGAACCTGCAGAGCAAAGACTTCACAATATTCAGCAACATCCACTAGAGGGCCTCACAGCCACTCTACTTGGCGTGTCACCATTTAGTCAACTTTTGTTGGGATAAAACTTTTACCACAGAGATGGAGGGTAATAATTTCAAAGACAGAAAGCTGATAAAAATGGGTTTAGCTTGGATTGAATCTAGAAAAATTTTAAACCAAGACAAGCACTTCTTATGATTATAGGTAAATCTTAACAGGTAAAGAATACACAGTTAAAGCTACAGTGTGTAATAATTACAGGGATATACAGTCAGAAATGTAATATATTATACATAACTATGTTATTTATCATCATCTATGAGCTCATAGAATATTTTAGAAGCCGTACTGTTGGGGGGAGAAGCGGTGGGGGGGAGATGTTCATGTTTCTGCGGTCTGCAGTCTGGACGTTAGATGTCGCTAAAAATTACACACTGTAGCTTTAAAGTTGTTCCCCCTTCCAGCCAATGTATGTGATTAACGGTTCGTACTGAAACTGAAATCTCGATAATGTAAATCGTAGTTAACTATAAAGAAATAGATTGATTGATTGTTTTGATTGATGTATTCTAAAACTGATTCAATACATTTGTGGGACACATTTAAGCCTCTAAAATATGAGGATTACTCTTAAAAAAAGAGAAATGTTTCAATATTTTTCATCTTCATTCAAAAAAAATAAAATTTAAAAATGATCTCATACAGAAATTGATCCATCCATCTAATTTAAATCACGCTTATCCCTGCTGGGGTTGTGAGGGGTGCTGGTGCCTACCTCCAGCTGTCAATGGGAAAGAGGCAGGAATCACCCTGGACACGTCGCCAGTCTATCGCAGGGCTCCATATATTGACAATTAAATAATTTGAAAATAAATTATTAGAAGAACGACAGCAGCATGGATCACCATAGAGCAAAGAATATTATTACACAAACTTAAACTCACTTTTAGAGTTTAAATGAATTTAGAACCTAAAGACTTTATTTCTTTATTTAAGGATCCCCATTAGTCTCCATGAGAGTAGAGACTACTCTTCCCAGGTCCATTTTCAACAAAAATCATCACAATCAGTTCATACAACAAACTTAAATCGGAAAAAAACATTATTAAGAAATCAAAACAAACAAAACAGAAGCAAAAACATTCACCTGTTGTCCAAAAAGAATTTCCTTATTAACTATGGATTTCTTAAGATTTAAAGAGAGATGGCGGCGCGATGTATGGATGTGTTTTTAAATGCTTTAGTTCTTGGAAGAGGCAAAGTTAAAGACAGATTAACAGCTTGTCTTCTATAAAGCCTGTGTCTGCTGTCAGTAGGCTCTAGTAAAGAGAACAGGCTCAGGGGTTTGTGTAAAGTCCAGATTTTATGCCAAGACACCATAAACAGCAACACAATCTATCTTTGACTTTCATCCACGAAAGTCTCTGATGCAAGACAACAGCATCTATTCAAAATGGCATCCCAGAGCCAGTCTCGCTGCCCGATTCATTGTCTCTAATTAATTAGATATTTCTGCTCATTATTGTCAAAATGTTATTAATATGTGAAGACCAGGACATTGTTTGATCTAAAGTAACACCCAATAGTTTAATAGCCTGCTCCACTGATTTGTTGTTTAAAGTTAGATTGAACATTGGTGCATCTCTCATGGGATGTTTAGAGGCTAACATCATACACTGTTTTTTCAACACATTCAGTTTTAACATGTTTGACAGTACATGCTCATGCACCAATTCTTGTTGTAGGATATTATTAATTTGATACTGATCTGGGGATGATACATATACAGTTATGTCATCTGCATAGACAGTCATACAGGCCTTATGCAACACATATGACATATCATTCACATAAATACTGTAAAGCAAGGGACCAAGACAGCTGCTTTCCATAATGCTGCACACAAGGGTTTGAAAATGAACCATTAAAAGTAACATATTTTTTCTGTTAACCAAATAAGTCCTCATAAAACAATGCATGACCTTTGAATCCATATGAAGATTCAATTCAATTCAGTTTATTTCTATAGCACCAATTCTCAACATATCATCTCAAGGCACTTTCCAGTTCACCAGATCATCCAGTCAGATTAATTCAAAGTTTTCTATCTAAGGAAAACCAGCTGATTGCATCGACTCATTGACTCTTCAGCAATCCCTCACACTAAGCATGCTTGTAGCGACAGTGGAGAGGAAAAACTCCCTTTGAACAAAAAAAAAACCTCCAGCAGAACCAGGCTCAGTGTGACAGAGAGAGAAGCAGAGATACAAAAGGCAACTGTCAACCAGCTCCACAGGCGGCCCCGTCCAGGAAACACAGCCAGGCAGACGAGCTCCGAGCCAGCTCCCATGTCAGAGGATGAAGAGAGCACATCCAGTTAGTCACATTCAGAGAAACAGGACTACACTGAAAAACAGGCCGAGCTCCAACATCTAGAAACAAAGGTGTTGATGGAAGCAGCACAGCTGATATTTCTCTCCAGGATGGAGTCACAGCCAAACAAGAACAGACCAGATGAAGCTACTATGAGAAAAAGCAGAGAGAGCAGAACGTTAGAGATTGAACTAACAGATTCTGCAGAGTGGCAGAATAGAGATAGAATGAAGCAGAATGATGAAATAGGGGTCCCTATGTCCTCCAGAAGTCTAAGCCTATAGCAGCATAACTATAGAGATAGCTCAGGATAACTTCTCAAGTAAGAATGAATGATCAACAAGATTAAATGCTGCATTAAAGTCCAGAAATGCGATACCTACAAAATGTTTACTATCGATTCTGCGCAGCCAGTCACCAGTAAAAGCAGTGAGAGCTGTACTGGTACAATGTTTATTTTAATAGGCCTGCTGAATGTCAGAATAAAGATGATTAATTTCAAAGTAATTCTTAATATGTTTACACATTAGCCCTTCCATCAGTTTACTAGGAGAGGTAAGTTGCTGATGCATCTGATGTTTTGCTCACTCAGTGGTTGTTTACTGTTTTTACTGTTTTTTTATGAATCTGTCATGATGGGTTCAGGTTCTTAGCCCATATGCAGAACACAACGGAGGCTGGGTAAAAGTTAAACAAGGTTTATTGAATGTTTTACAATAAAGAGGCAATGTACTGGGTCAGGGGCTGGTCCGGGCTGGTTCACAGAAGTCTGCTGAGAAGATAGTTTGATTAGTAGGCAGGCTGATGAGAATGAGTCTTTAATAATTCAGAATTATACCTTGACTGAATCCGGGGAACCGTTGGGTCCAGAGACTGTTTGTTCAGCAGAGTTCCAGAGCAGCTGCAGCGTCTAGCTTCTGACTTTAATGGCAGACCTTGATCAGAGTTTCCAGCTCTTAAATAAGAGCAGCTGGGGAATCCACATAGGAATCTTCAGGTTTGGCTCTCCAGGGCAGATTGGCAGGTTAAGCTCATCCAGAGCTTCAGGCTAGAGACAGGTTTCCTGTGAGGCAAAAACAGAAGAGAGTTAGAATCTGATCTCTCTCCAGAGACAGCTAAGATTCTTTCAGTTTCAAGGCTCAGGTTGCTAACCAAACTAGGTCAACACTGCGGCGTCCAAGCAAGGTCTGGCAGCTGGTTATAAAGGGCAGGTCTCCTGATGAGTAGATGCGTCTCAGGTGTGCTGGAAGACTCCAGCTCCAGGAGACCCACGGCGCATTCTGCTGGAGGAAGGTGGTACAGCTCCAGATCCCAACAGTACCCCCCTCTCAACGACCGCCTCTTGGCGGTCCAGAAGATATCGACGGGAGGGAGCTCTCATATTCCTCGATCAGGGACGGATTGAGGATATAAGAGCCAGGAACCCATGTGCGGTCCGGACCGTAGCCCTCCCAATCGACGAGGTACTGCCAACCGCGACCTCGCCGACGGGAGTCCACGATCCGGCGGACGGTGAAAGCAGGATGTCCATCGATGTCCCAGGCGGGTGGAGGGGAGTCGGATGGAGGGCACAGGGGGCTAGAAACAACTGGTTTAATCTGGGAGACATGGAACGTGGGATGGATGCGGAGACTCGGAGGAAGGTGCAGACGTACAGCAGAGGGGTTGATGATCTGGGCAACCTTGAATGGACCAATGAAACGGGGGGACAGTTTCCGAGACATCCCCTTGAGGGGAATGTCTCGTGTGGACAGCCATACCTCTTGGCCTATGGAGTAGTCAGGGGCCGGGCGTCTCTTGGAGTCAGCGAAGCGTTTAGTTGAGACAGATGAGCGGTTGAGGGTGGCGATAGTGTCCTTCCAGACTCTCTGGCAACGACGGATGTGCTGATGGACTGATCGGACTGAAATCTCTCTCTCGTTTGCAGGGAAAAGTGGAGGCTGATAACCAATAGATACCTGGAACGGGGATAGACCAGTAGAAGCAGACTTGAGTGAATTGTGGGCGTATTCGATCCAGGTCAGGTACTGACTCCAGTCAGTGGGGTTGTTTGAGGTCAGGCAGCGGAGAGTGGACTCTAGTTCCTGGTTCATTCTCTCCGTCTGCCCGTTTGACTGTGGGTGGTAACCAGAGGTGAGTGAGGACTTACAGTTTAATGCTGAACAGAAGGCTTTCCAGACCTGTGAGATGAACTGTGGACCGCGGTCGGAGAGAATTTCTTGTGGGATGCCATGGAGTCGGAAAACTTCCTGTTTGGACCTGTTCACTTCCTGTTTGGATTAACTGAGTGTGCAGCTGCTGCAGCTGTCCGGGAGGAACTCCATCTGACGTTAAGTTAGTTTCTCTGTGATATCTCTGTATCTAAGTAACTCTAACTGACTACTTTAAAACATAGCACCTTCTGCTGCACTTTTCTACTGAGCACTTGTCAGTTTCACACGGTTTTATTTCTGATAGCAAGGAGTAGCTAGCCTAGGCTAGCGCTAGCTTAGCATTGCTATGGCTTCT
Organism: Cyprinodon diabolis; assembly: GCA_030533445.1. Lineage (NCBI taxonomy): Eukaryota > Metazoa > Chordata > Actinopteri > Cyprinodontiformes > Cyprinodontidae > Cyprinodon > Cyprinodon diabolis. The sequence continues at coordinate 45,241,312 of CM060067.1, read as the reverse complement.
CTCTCTCCCTCCCTCTCTTTTCCAACTCTTCCTTCTTCCTCTCCTCTCTCCTGCTCTCTGTGTCAGATGTTCAGTTATTCCTCTGCCTCCTTTAGTGATAATGGGATGTGTAATAAGTGTAGTATTTTTGTAGCTTTGGAGGCGAGGGTGTCAGAGTTAGAATCCAGGCTTCAGGCTGTTGAACATCCAGGAGTTAAAGTAGGCCCCCCACGTAGCTGTCCTCCAAAAGTGCCTGAGCAGCCAGGCGATTGGGTAACTGTACGCAGAAAGCGTAGTCATGGATCTCTGCCCACTGGTCACCACCAACTCGTTCACGTTTCTAACCGGTTTTCTCCACTCAGTGACACACCCACTGAGAAGCCCACTCTGGTGATTGGCAGCTCCATAGTCAGAAACGTGGCATTAGAGACACCAGGGACCATAGTCAAATGTTTGCCGGGGGCCAGAACGGGCGACATAAAATCCTACCTGAAACTACTGGCTAAGGATAAGGTTAAATACAGTAAGATTGTTATTCACGCTGGTGGTAATGACACCCGGTTACGCCGATCGGAGGTCACTAAAATTAGTGTTGCTTCGGTGTGTAAGTTTGCCAAAAAAATGTCGGACTCCGTAATTTTCTCTGGTCCCCTCCCTGATCTGACCAGTGATGACATGTTTAGCCGCATGTCGTCATTCAACCGCTGGTTGTCTAGGTGGTGTCCTGAAAACAACGTGGGCTACATTAATAATTGGCAATCCTTTTGGGGAAAGCCTGGTCTGATTCGGAGAGACGGCATCCATCCCACTTTGGATGGTGCAGCTCTTCTTTCTAGGAATCTGGCCACATTTATTAGTCCTCCAAAACCCTGACCACCCAGGGTGCAGACCAGGAAGCAGAGTTGTAGTTTAACACACATCTCTGCAGCTTCTCTACTGTTACCCACTCTTTACTCCATTAGCGAATATTCCCAAAGAAGTAAATCATGATAATCTAATTAAAATCAAAATAACTCCAATTGGGGAAAAAGTTAAAACAATTAAATGTGGTCTGTTTAACATAAGATCGCTTTCCTCTAAAAGTCTGCTAGTTAATGACTTGATTTGTGATAATCACATTGACTTGTTTTGTCTTACAGAAACCTGGCTGCAGCAAGAGGATTATGTGAGCATAAACGAGGCAACTCCTTCAAGCTATTTAAATTTTCACATACCCAGAAGTTCTGGGCGAGGAGGAGGAGTAGCAACAATCTTCCAGTCTGACTTACTGATTACTCCCAAAACAGTTAATACCTACAACTCTTTTGAACATTTAACCCTTAATTTCCCTCATCCAAATTTCAAGGCAAGAAAACCTCTTCTTCTTGTAACTTTGTATCGTCTGCCAGGTCTTTACTCTGAATTTTTAGATGAGTTTTCAGAGTTCCTTTCTGATTTGGTATTAACTACTGACAGGGTCATCATAGTGGGAGATTTTAACATCCATGCTGACATTGAAGGCGATAGCTTAAGAGCAGCCTTTAATGCTATCTTAGACACTATTGGCTTTGTTCAAAATGTGAATAGTCCCACACATTCTCATCTTCATACTTTGGATCTTGTGCTGACATACGGCATAGAATGTGAAGAAATAACAGTATTTCCTCACAACCCTGTCCTCTCTGACCACTTTCTAATAACCTTCAGGATTACTTTAACAGAGTTCTCCTCCCCCAAAAGAAGGTTCAATTTTAGTAGATCTTTATCAGATAGTGCAGTTATAAATTTTAAAGAATCGGCTTCACTTTCTCTCTCCTCTGTGTCGCTGAGCAGTGCTGCAGAGTGCAAAAGTATAGCTTATTCCCCTTCACAGGTTGATGATTTTGTTGATGGGGTTGCTAGTTCTCTGCGTACTGCCTTAGACAACGCAGCTCCTTTGAAAATGAAAACCGTTGAAAATAGAAAGCTTGCTCCTTGGTTTAATGCAGAGCTGCGTACTTTGAAGCAAAATGCTAGGAAACTGGAGAGAAAATATCGCTCCACAGGCCTGCAGGAGTCCTTCCTAGTCTGGAAAAATGGTTTACTGCTGTATAAGAGGACCCTTTGTAAAGCAAGAGCAGCATACTTCTCCTCATTAATAGAGGAGAATAAGAATAATCCTAGATTTCTTTTTAATACAGTTGCCAAACTCACCCAGAGCCATAGCTCTGTTGAACCGTCCATTCCACCTGCTCTTAACAGCAATGATTTTATGGGATTCTTTATAAATAAGATTGATCTTATTAAAAATAAGATCATAAGCACTCCTCTATCCGCGATTGTACCTGAGGTAGTCATGGAATCTGAACCGGGTTTAGACTGCTTTGATCCAGTTGAACTTTCTGAATTAGCAAAATTATTGTCTTCATCTAAGCCTTCAACTTGTATGTTAGATCCAGTTCCAACCAGGTTATTTAAGGAGGTATTCCCTTTGATCTCCTCCTCCATTTTAGATGTGATTAATCTATCTCTGTTACAGGGATATGTACCTAAAGCTTTTAAGGTTGCTGTAATTAAACCTCTGCTTAAGAAACCGTCTCTTGACCCAGATGACTTGGTTAATTATAGACCTATATCCAATCTTCCTTTCTTATCCAAAATTCTTGAGAAAGTAGTTGCCAAACAAGTTTGCGACCACTTACACCATAATGAACTTTTTGAAGAGTTTCAGTCTGGCTTTAGAGCTCATCATAGCACTGAAACAGCTCTGGTGAAAGTCACTAATGATATTCTCATTCTCCTCAGATAATGGACTTGTATCTGTGCTCGTCCTGTTGGATCTTAGTGCTGCATTTGATACAGTTGACCATAATATTCTTTTAGAAAGACTTGAATATTTTGTTGGAATTAAAGGAACAGCACTAGACTGGTTTAAATCCTATCTATCTGATCGAATTCAGTTTGTTTATGTTAATGATAGATCTTCAACACACTCAAAGGTTACCTGTGGAGTACCACAGGGATCAGTGCTAGGACCAATTCTCTTTACTTTATACATGCTCCCAATTGGTAGAGTTATTAGACAGCATGGGATTAATTTCAACTGTTATGCTGATGATACCCAGCTATATCTGTCTATAAATCCAGATGAAGCTAACCCATTACATAGATTACAAGCATGTCTTGAAGACATAAAAACCTGGATGACTCTTAACTTTCTGCTTCTGAATGCAGACAAAACAGAAGTTATAGTCTTTGGACCAGAGTCTCTGAAAAAGAAGCTGATTAGCCAGTCACTTCATTTGGATGGGATTAAACTAATTTCAGATAATAAAGTAAAAAATCTTGGTGTTATTTTTGATCAGGACCTGTCATTTAAATCCCAGATCAAAGAGGTTTCTAGAATTTCCTTCTTTCATCTGAGGAACATTGCAAAAATTAGAAATCTCCTGTCCAGGGGTGATGCTGAGAAACTAGTCCATGCATTTGTTACTTCAAGGCTGGACTATTGTAATTCTTTACTATCAGGAAGTCCACAAACTGTAGTTAAAAGCCTTCAGCTGATCCAAAATGCTGCAGCCAGAGTTCTGATGAAAATTAAAAAGAGAGATCATATCTCTCCTATCCTGGCTTCTCTTCATTGGCTTCCTGTTAAATCAAGAATAGAATTTAAAATCCTCCTTCTCACATATAAAGCCTTAAATGGCCAAGCTCCATCTGATATCAGAGATCTGATTGTTCCTTATGTTCCTAACAGAGCACTTCGCTCTCAATCTGCAGGTTTACTGGTGGTTCTTAGAATTTCTAAAAGTAGAATGGGAGGAAGATCTTTTAGTTATCAGGCTCCTCTCCTGTGGAACCAACTACCAGTTTTAGTCCGTGAGGCAGACACCCTGTCTACTTTTAAGACTAGGCTTAAAACTTTCCTTTTTGATAAAGCTTATAGTTAGGGTGGCTCAGGTTATCCTGAGCTCTCTCTCTATAGTTATGCTGCTATAGGCTTAGACTTTTGGAGGACATAGGGACCCCCATTTCATCATTCTGCTTCATTCTCTCTCTGTTCTCCTATTCTGCAGAATCTGTTTGTTCAATCTCTAACCTTCTGCTCTCTCTGCTTTTCCTCAGAGTAGCTTTGCCTCGTCTATTCCTGTTTGGCTGTGACGTCATCCAGGAAAGAAACATCAGCTGTGCTGCTTCCATCAACACCCTTGTTTGTAGATGTTGGAGATCGGCCTGTCTTCCAGTGTGGTCCTGTTTCTCTGGCCGTGGCTGGGTGGATGTGCTCTCTTCATCCTCTGGCATGGGAGCTGCCTTGGAGCTCGTCTGCCAGGCTGTGTGTTTCCTGGACGGGGCCGCCTTTTACAGCTGCTTTTTGTATCTCTGCTTCTGTCTCCTTGAACCCCAGTCGGCCTTGGCAGATGGCCGCTCACACTGAGCCTGGTTCTGCTGGAGGTTTCTTCCTGTTAAAAGGGAGTTTTTCCTCTCCACTGTCGCTACAAGCATGCTTAGTGTGAGGGATTGTATTTGAGTCAATGAGTCAATGCAATCAACTGGTTTTCCTTAGATAGAAAACTTTGTATCAATTTGACTGTATGATCTGGTTGAACTGTAAAGTGCCTTGAGATGACATGTGTTGTGAATTTGGCGCTATATAGATAAACTGAATTGAATTGAATTGAATTGAAATTGAAAACATGCTTCACAAGAAGCTGGACCGTCTGGAAAGCCGTGGGAAGTTTCCTGAGGGGGATTAAGAAACAAGCCTTTGAAAAACGGTAGACGATGGTTAAAATGGTTGACATACCTCTGGAAATTGGGAGACCAGTGACAAAATCAACAGCAATATGAGACCAGGGACGGGTTGGAACAGGTAGGGGATGCAGCAGACCAGAAGGTGGTTGGTGAGAAGTCTTGTTTCTGGCGCAGATGGGACATGCCAAAACGTACTATTTTACGTCCTTGTGTAAGGATGGCCACCAGAAACGTCTTGTAATCAAGGCAATCGTTCTGCTCACTCCAGGATGGGCGGAAAATTTAGCTGCATGCATCCACTGGATCAGACGGGATCTAACGGAGGATGGAACATAGGTTTTATTTGGAGGACCGTTACCTGGGTCAGGTTCAGAGGCTAGGGCAGAGTTGATGAGATCAGTGATCTCCCAGGAAACCACTCCAACAGTACAGGAGGCAGGAAGAACAGGCTCGGGCGTCTCAGGTTGATCAGCAGAGTAAAGACGAGAGAGAGAATCAGGCTTGACGTTCTTGGAACCAGGTCTGTAAGAGATTATGAGATTGAATCGGGAGAAAAACAATGACCATCTAGAATGATGTGGATTAGCTTGTTTGGCGGATTGGAGATAGGCCAGGTTCTTGTGGTCTGTCCAGACCAAAACTGGATGCTCGGCCCCCTCGAGCCAGTGTCTCCACTCCTCCAAGGCGAGTTTGATGGCTAGAAGTTCTCGATCTCCAACAACATAGTTTTGCTACGCTGGTGAGAGTCTACGTGAAAAGAAGGCACAAGGATGAATCTTTTGGTCTGAGTCAAATTGTTGAGACAAAACTGCTCCAACACCGGTGTCTGAGGCATCCACCTCTACGATAAACTGCTTAGAGGGGTCTGGCTGGATCAGAATGGGAGCTCTAGAAAACAGATTCTTTAATTTCTCAAAAGCGTTCTGGGCCTCAGGTGTCCATTGAAATGTCTTCTTAACCGAAGTCAGAGTTGTGAGAGGTAGAGCTGTTTGACTGTAATTCCTTATGAAGCGTCTGTAAAAGTTTGCAAAACCAAGGAATCTCTGAAGCTGTTTGCGGTTTTCAGGTGTCGGCCAGTCCAGAACTGCCTTTATCTTATCTTCGGATGGCTTAACCTGCCCGCCCTCGAGCACAAACCCCAAAAAAGTAACAGATGATTGGTGAAATCCGCACTTCTCTGCCTTCGCAAAGAGCTTGTTTTCCAAAAGTCTCTGAAGAACCAGACGGACATGTTTCTTATGCTCTGATAGGTTCTTGGAGTAGATCAAAATATCATCAATGTACACAAAAACGAACACATTCAAAAAATCTCTGAGGACGTCATTGACTAGAGCCTGAAAACAGGCAGGAGCGTTTGTGAGACCAAAAGGCATGACCAGATACTCAAATTGGCCTAATGGGGTCTTAAAGGCTGTCTTCCATTCGTCTCCCTCTCTTATCCTAAGGAGGTGATAAGCATTTCTCAAATCGAGCTTGGTGAAAACTGTAGCACCCTGAACAGGTTCAAATGCTGATGCCAGTAATGGTAGTGGGTACTTATTTTTGACGGTTATCTGATTTAGGCCTCTGTAATCTATACAGGGTCGTAGGGAACCATCCTTCTTACCCACAAAAAAGAAACCAGCACCAAGAGGAGAAGAAGATGGACGGATTATCCCAGCAGCCAGAGACTCATTAATATATTTCTCCATGGTCTCACGTTCAGGCTTAGAGATGTTATAAAGTCTACTACTGGGCAGGGGAGCTCCTGGTAATAATTCTATGGCGCAGTCATATGGTCTGTGAGGTGGAAGAGACGTCGCACTGACCTTACTGAAGACTGGTGCCAGATCGTGATACTCGAGAGGAACAGAAGTAAGGACAGGAGAGTCCATCTCCCCCCTACCTCTAGGGAACTGAACAGCAGGGGCTGCAGAACGAAGACATGTCTCGTGACAGTACGTGGACCAAGACTCAATGTGGCGTTCAGCCCAGTTGATATGGGGGTTATGTCGTTCCAGCCACTCGAATCCAAGCACCAGGGGGGAGCATGCAGAAGGGAAAACAAAAAAGGTTAATGTCTCACGATGATTTCCAGAGATCAACAGTTCTAGAGGTTGTGTTTGATGGGTGACTTGATGGAGTTTCTTTCCATCAATAGTGGATACTCTGAGAGGCTTGGATAACGGAAAAGTTTCAAGCTGTAATTGCTGGACCAGGTTAGAATCAATGAGATTACTCTCACATCCGGAGTCAATAAAAGCATACAAGGTGAGGTTCTGGTTAGAAAAAAAAAGTGTAGCAGGTAACATCAGATGAGGAGCTTTTTCAGTTTTCAAATGGCCCGTCAGACTCCTCAATTCCTCTGATGGGCCCTGGCTTTTGACTTAGCCGGACATGAAGCTATGAAATGGCCAGTCTCACCACAGTATGGACACGACCTAAATGGTCGTTGTCTTTCCTCAGGGGTTAGCCTTGTGTGTCCATTCTGCATGGGTTCGGCCTCCGCTCCATCTGAGTGAGAGACTTGGACAGGCACAGAAAGAGTCTGGTTTTTAGACTTTGGCTTGGAAACAGGTTCTGTGGATCCAGAAAAAACAGAAGCATTATTTAATGCAGGGGCTGACACAGAAAAATTCAGACTTCTTTGTCTAGTGTTGTTTCTAGTTCAGAGCCTGTTATCCAATCTGATGGCTAAACGGATTAATTCCTCCAAACTAGTCGGTTCATCGATTGTGGCTAGTTCATCCTTGATGTTATCATTTAAGGCCTTAAAATATGCACTTTTGAGTGCACATTCGTTCCAACCAGAGGCTGCGGCTTTGACCCGGAAGTCGATGGAGAACTCAGCCACTGTGGAATTTCCCTGTCTTAAATTCAGCAGGGCTCGAGAGTCAATGGTCTTATCTGTGTCGTGATTAAATACTTGGGAAAACTCTGAAATGAACTCGGAAAAAGTACAAGTGAAAACTGGATTCAGAGGAGAACCTTGCCTCTGCCCATTCAAGGGCTCGTCCAGTGAGTTGAGAAAGAATGAATGATATTTTCTTTCTATCATTCGGAAAACTGTCAGGAGAATGTTCAAAAAGTAATCGACATTGGAATAAAAATCCCTTACAATCTTTTTGATTACCTGAAAATCTTTCAGGCGGACTGGGACGGAACTCAGGAAGTGACGTCACTGCCGGTGACCTTGGAGGCGGAAGTGGATCCGGAAAAGAACGGACTGCAGGCGTAGCGTTAGCGCTTCCAAAATAGCTAGAGAGAGTTTGTAAAGTCTGGTTATGGTGTTCGACAAAAGTATTCAACTCACAAAGGGTTTTGGCTTGACCATGGACTTGAGTCGCTAGTTGCTCAACCCTCCTACGGAGGTGATCTGCTGGGCTTTGTGTTTGGCCGCAGTGTTCTGTCATGATGGGTTCAGGTTCTTAGCAAACTTTGATTTGTTACTACTAAGTGGGGGCATCTTATTTTGGATAGTGTTCACTTTGTCCACATAGTAAGTTTTGATGTAGTTTGCAATATCCAAAGGTTTGGTTGTCATGAATGGTTTTAATTCAAACCCATATGCAGAACACAACGGAGGCTGGGTAAAAGTTAAACAAGGTTTATTGAATGTTTTACAATAAAAAGGCAATGTACTGGGTCAGGGGCTGGTCCGGGCTGGTTCACAGAAGTCTGCTGAGAAGATAGTTTGATTAGTAGGCAGGGTGATGAGAATGAGTCTTTAATAATTCAGAATTATACCTTGACTCAATCCGGGCTTTTCTTTGAGAGAGAGGGAACCGTTGGGTCCAGAGACTGTTTGTTCAGCAGAGTTCCAGAGCAGCTGCAGCGTCTAGCTTCTGACTTTAATGGCAGACCTTGATCAGAGTTTCGCATTCTGCTGGAGGAAGGTGGTACAGCTCAAGATCCCAACAGAGTCTTGTTCACAAGTTAACAATATTGCTTAGAGGCTTGGTTATTCAATGTGCTGCGGTCTTTAAAAGCTTTCCATCCATATTGTCAATTTCACAAGGTTTATTACAATTGATATTTTTCAATGTCTTTAAAATTTCATTCTGCTCAATGTTTGAAAGAAAATGAACACTTCTTATCATACATTATTTATGATGGTATTTGATTTGTTACTACTAAGTGGGGGCATCTTATTTTGGATAGTGTTCACTTTGTCCACATAGTAAGTTTTGATGTAGTTTGCAATATCCAAAGGTTTGGTTGTCATGAATGGTTTTAATTCAAACCCACATGCAGAACACAACAGAGGCTGGGTAAAAGTTTAACAGAGTTTATTTAAGATTGTTGACACAAAAACATGAACAGGATCTGGAACTGGTCCGGGTTGGATTCACTGAAGTCTGTAGAGATGGATAGTTTGATTAGCTGGGTAGACAGATGATTAATGAGTCCTTTAAGTTATTTCTGAGTCTACCTTGACGGAGTCCAGGCTTCTCTTGTGAGAGAGGGAACCGTTGGGTCCAGAGATTGTTGGTTCAGCAGAGTACACAAGCAGCTGCAGCGTCTAGCTTCTGACTTTGAATGGCAGACCTTGATCAGAGTTTCCAGCTCTTCACAGAGAGCAGCAGGGGATATCCAAATAGGAATCTTCAGGTTTGGCTCACCAGGGCAGGAAGGCAGGTTAAGCTCACCCAGAGCTTCAGGCTTGAGACAGGTTTCCTGTGAGCAAAAAAAAGCAGGGTTAAAATCAGTTTTCTCACTTAGAGACTACATAGATTCTTTCAGGTAACAGAGGCTCAGGTTGCTAACAAAACTAAGGTCAACACTGCGGCGTTGAAGGAAGGTCTGGCAGCTGCTTATGTAGGGAGGGTTCCTGATGAGCAGACGAGCTCCAGGTGTGCTGGAGGGCTCCAATCCAGGAGACCCACGGCGCACTCTGCTGGAGAAATGTGGTACATCCCCAGATCCCAACAGTAACCCAGTCCCTAAAAGAAAACAAAAAGCAGAAGAGGATCATCGGCGCCTCTGGTGGGCAATCCTCAGGATCCCAACATTGGTAATAAATGATCTATCCACCTCAATAAAGGAAGGTATTTTTTTCAATTTCCTTAGGCCTATAATTTCATTTATTAGCCTCCATGTCTGTTAAGTGTTTTTTAGATCCAAAATATTGTGAGTTCATATTTCATATAGGACAAAAATGAATCTGTAGCACAAAAGGATTTTTCAAGTAGAGCTTTTCCTGCAGGAATGAGAAAGGCTGCTGCTCAACTCCCAGCACCATTCTGACCCCCAACAGAACAGCAGAGTCTTTTATTCACAGAGCAGAAAAAGATGGGTGGGTTTTATGACCCTAGAATGACCAACTGGCTGAGAGGCAGGTCATAAAAGTTTATGACCCTGTAAATTCAATTCAATCATTCAATAACACTAACCTTGTTATTCCCATATTCTTTAAGTTTTATTTAATCGTAACTTTTCATTTTGGTTACTTTATTCTGAGTGATTTGTATTCTTGCCAATCTGCAGAATTGTTTGTCTTTTTCCCCCATATTATCCATTTGTTGGGAATAACTGTTATATTCAATGCCCAGCCAGCTGGGATGCCATAATATGTTGTAATACTTTAAGATATGTATTTCCCTCCCCGGTAGGGGTGGCAAATATGTTTATGTAATCAGATATTATTCGGACTGTCATACAGAATATTGTTTATGAGCACATGCCCTATTGGCTGTGTGTTAGAACAATAAATGAAAGAGTGATTCAAGCACTAATCATGGTCAAACGATAATTCTGCACATACATGGAATAAATTCACTACAACTTCTGTTTAAAATATGAGAGTTTATTAACAAAAATCATTCAGCTCCAAGTCAAACATGTTTCAGTTTAACACTCTTAACTAAAACTAGTGAAACTCAACTAAACTAAACTACTATGTAAAAAGAGGAAGGGGTAACATGGTTGAAAATATGTTTAAGATCTTGAAGAATTTGGGATGTGATCAAATTAGCTTTTCACTGATTTAGAGAAATTGGAATGTTTTCAACCCAAATCACAATGCAAATCCATGAGGTGAATAAAGCATTTTTTGGCCGAGCAATCATGTTGTGTTCACTAAAGCCAACTGGTTGTGAAATAACATATTTCTCTACAATTTGTAATATCTATATAATATGCAACTTATAATGCATTGTAATATCTGTAATCTATACATGTAGATGTTGTCACCCCGTCTCTGTTGGTCTTAATCCTACGTAGTTAGTAAACTCACTATTTGAGCAAGATTGCATACAGTGATTGTGTTGCTTCATGTGGCCTTCGTCGTACAGTAATCTTCACATCAGCAAGAAAAAACATTTCATGATTTGAATCAGCAGCTCTCTGTGCAATAATACCATACATGTACTATTGCACATGTATGGTAAATGGCCTGTTCTAATATCGCCTTTTACACTACATTCAGTCATTCACCCATTCTCTCAAACACTCCCACCCTGATGATGGCAAGCTACACTGTAGTCTCAGCTGCCCTGTGGATCACATAAGCTAGGCTGTCATACACTGAAAGCCAGAGCCGGGGCTTGAACTGTCAATCCTTCAATTTCAGGGCAAACTCCTACACCCGACGCCACTGTCACCCCGTATGATTCAGCTTTTCGATGAAGTGTGACTACTGTGGCAGCGGAGCCTCTCCTGAACCAGAGACAACATCAGAAGTTTGTTACCTGGGTTCAGTAAAAAAAAAAATAAATGGATTATTCTGTAGCCACTGCTACAAAATCTTAATTTTCGATCAAATCAAAGTCTACATTTTACTTGGGAATCAGAATCCAAAAGACTGAAGAGACAGATAAAACAAAGACATGTGTCTTCTTTTGACAGGGCTCTGCTTAAAATACAAATCAAATCTATTTTCAGAGTATATCTGTATCCTGACTTGTATATTTTTCTATTTCCAGTTATACTAAAAAACTATTTTATGTTCCTAATTTATTATAGAGGAAGCAGAGGAGAGTACTTTAATAACCAAACTAATAAGCCAGATTGAATTTAAATACGCAGAAATCTTTTTGTAAAGCTTCATTTCATCCGTTAGTAGAGCATTCTGCAAAGTAATTAACCTAAAAACTTAGCTGGGTTTCCTCACATAGAACAAAATGACCAGTGTATCTAGATGATTTCTTAGAATTATCTCTATAAGGTATAAATGATTAAAACCGACAGAAATAAAGTATGAATGTCTACTTTATCAAAACATTTTGTGAATTATTTGTACATTGTTTATTAATCCTGTCATTTATTTAATCATTCATTCATATATTCCATTATTTACTCATAAATGCATTCATTTCTACTGTTGTGTGCATTTTTTCCTCATTATGCAAATAATTAGGGGGGCGGCATCTGCAGGCTTGAGCTTCCACCAATTGGTTGGTTAGATATTACTGAATTGCTTTACTCTCCATTTTGGTTTCATCCTAATATGAAGAACTTTCTTGGGGAATACTTGGTGGTATGCAGGAGAGAGTCTGAGACCTGAAGGTTTGTGGTCACAGTTGCTGCTCAAAGCATAAACTCTGTAATGTGTTAAATAAAGTCAGAATAGAATCACGTTTATCTCCACCTGCAATCATGAGAGCAAGCAGCTTGAACTCCATTAAACTGAATTAAATTAAACAACATAGCAGCTCATGATGGATATTTTATGTTTAGAACCAAAGTTTATATCTAAGAATTTGCAATGAGCTCAAATTATCTTTAAAACATCTGGAATGTGTTCAAACCAGTTTCATTACAAATGAAATAGGAGGTTTGAACACAGGAACAAAGGTTTGAAAAAATTCAGTCCTAATGATATGAAAATATTCCTCAAAATATAAAAAAACCTGAAAAAAATATCCTTAAAGGAAAAGTCCAGTCATAAAAAATAATCAACGGATCATTATATATGTATATATATATATATTCAATATATTCAATGAATTTAGTGTTAATCAGTTAAACAAATAATACTAATAATTTTGTCACGATCACTGAGTCTGGGAGCGGCCATTTTTACCAAATATAGTAACCCCTCCCTCCTGCCATCTTCCAGCAGTGATGTCACGGTGCGGTAAGCCTAGCGCAATTCTCCCAGCTTTACAAGCAGAATCAATGGGGACTACTAGACACATCTGCAATCAACAACAATTATTGAAGATTTCCAGAGGACTTCACCATTGAAATTCACCAGAGCTATAGTGAAACAGACAATGCCCACGTGCATGGCAGCTGGATGCTGGAATACATCGGGTAGAAGTGAAAAAAAAAGAGTTATTTCACCTTTCTGATTCCTGATCCTCCACGGACGGGTTGGTCGTTGGATCGCCAACTTGAGGAGGGAGGATTTGCCATTTGCTTTTCAAGATGACTTGGATAATAGCGCGTTGTGACAAACACCAGATACAGCACTGGGACTTGATCAACAGCCGATACCGCACCGTGACGTCACAAACCAGTAGGTGGCAGTAGTGTTCTTTGACAAACATGGATGCCTCCAGTAAAGCACATTCGCATGAAAATTACTCTGAATTAAAAACACTTATTTATGGAACACTATGTAATAATTTCAAATTTAAAATATTTTCAGAAGTTTGAATTCTGAATATGACCATACTTTTCCTTTAACAGCAAATGACCCAGTTCTCCACAACCGGCTCACTTTTGCTGTTCCTCCAGCTACCATAATAATAGACAACATGCAATTATTTTTCTCACTAATTAAAAATATAACAATTGGGACATTTCTGGGGATAGCTAATGAGAGTAAACACCATAAACAAAGGTCTCCCGATGCTGCTAGTGGCAGACCTTTGCATTCCCATTTGGATGTGGTTCTGCTCAGAAAATCATAAAGAATAAATGAAAAAAACAGCATTAAAAAGTTGAAACATATGTCACACAAAGCTGCATAAAAAATTTTACTTTTAGGAAAAGTTTAACTGCACTTTAATTTTTACTTGAATGTCAGTAATATTATTAGATTCATTAATGTTGAGGAAAAAAAAACAAACAAGAAAATTTACTTCTTCTCGTCAAAAATGCCCCAGTGACACAAATCTACAGCCTGCATTCGACACCAGAAACATTTTATTGTTTTCTTTGTCATCAGGAGGTCAAACACACATGGAGTAAATATTATACTTAAATATTGGACTGGAAATAGGCGACTCTGCAATGACATTATCTTTACAAGTTGCCATGGGGAATAGTAGATTGTATATTTGACCTCAAACACGCTTGATTTATAAGTATTACTTCAAGTTTGAAAAATCTGATAAAGGATCATATTTAATCGGCTTAATTTTTCATAATTATGTCAGCTTGTTTTTTATTTACTCTTTAATTTCCAGAGTTTTTACCTAATTCGCTTCATCATTTTTAACTTTGTACAGAGGAGGAAGAGGAGCTGAGAGCTTCAGGGAGGAGCTGAGCTGTTACTGAACTATAGAAGAGACACAAACTTCCACATTCAACACAGTTCAAACATTAACTCTGATCATCATGGACTATTATGTACTTTCTCTGCTCATTGCTTCACTGCTAACAGGTCAGATTGAATCTTAATTACAAATCCTTTTCTAAAGATGTATTACTATGAATGACAACATAGTTTTAGATTGAAGTCAGTAACTAATTTCTCCTCTTTTAGGTGTCTGTTCTCAACATCTCACTCCAGTGGCTGATGAAACCTTCACCACAGAGGGCAGCTCTGTTACTCTGTCTTACAGATTCTCTAAAGAACCAAGTGGAAGTGATCAGTTTTACTGGTATCGACAGTATCCAGGAAAACGTCCAGAGTTTCTGATCTATCATTTAGGATCAGGAAATAAACAAAATGAGCGAATCCCTGGACTGAACATTCAGGTGAAGGGAGCTGATATAAGCCTGCTGATCTCCTCTGCTGCAGCGACTGACTCTGCTGTGTACTACTGTGCTGTGAGGCCCACAGTGACAGGAAACACCAGAACTCTGTACAAGAACCTGCAATACTCCACAACATCCACTAGAGGGCCTCACACACTGTTCCTCCTCTATGGTTTGTTAGGATTCAGTCTGATTGTTTGTGCAGCTGAGAATAAAGCAGACATCCGAGTGTTTGCTGCATCATTGAACTCTTTATAAGAAGGTTTGGGTCATACAGGAGGGATGATGGAGGCTCAAGGTTGGAAGTGCAGCCTCTGCAGGATATCGGCACCATGGACAGGGTGCTGTTCCACCATCATGATGTGTATCAATCGTGGTCAATATTTCATTAAACTAATGACTACTTCTTGGGATCCATGGTGAGTGTTGGCAAAAATTACAATACATTACCACCATATATTGTGGCTGGACCATGAGCCAGATGATACTACCAACTGAATTTAGATTGTAAATCACTCTGTGGTGTTTTTGATTTTAGAGATTTACATCAGATTGGAAGGGTGCTAATGCATTTAGTTGCAACTTATTGACAGAATCTATACTGAGAATTCAGTTTACAGCTATAAATTACACATGATCCCTATTAAATGTCACCATTATCTAATTCAACATTAACATTAGCTTTTTTTTGTTCATTGGCCACGGTTGCTAATGGTTTTCCAATCTTACTGGCCACTTAACATTTTCACTAGCCACAAATTTGTTGTTTAAAATTAAGTTTTTAATTTTAATGATGATAAAATCTGATTGTACACACTCAAACTACACCAGATATTTAATGCTGCAGGTCATTATCAAGTATTCAGCTTAGTTTTAATAAATTAATCTTATGTTATCAAATATAAGTTGAGGCACAAAGATGACGAGGCTCTGCATGAATTAAATGCAGATTAAAAAAAATAAATGATCATTTTTTACATCTGGATTATATTTTAAGTAGGATTAGGGTAAGCATTGCTCTTGTCCAGCTCATTTTCCCTGAAACAGAGGTGTCATGATCAGGCAGGATTACTAGCCCAAATGCAGAACTCTCAGACACAGAGGCAGGATAAAAGTCCAATAGTTTATCGGATGCAGACAGGGTTCTGCCTGGGAGGCAGAGAGGACAAAGCAGGTTAGGTTCAGGTTTATAGGTTCAGGTTCAGGTACAGATACAGGTTTACATGTTCAGACAGGCAGGGTGGCTCAGGCTTGCTAACCATAGCTTAGTTCAACAATCCGGCTCAAAGTGCAGCTCTCCTCCAGCTTATCAAGGGAGAGCTTAATGAGCAGATGGGGATCAGCTGTTTCAAATGAGCACAAGCTCGCCGGAGAGGATCCACGGCGCCCTCTGGTGGGCAAGCCTCTGGATCCCAACCGACAGCAGAACCCCTCAGAAAGGGATCCACATCGCCCTCTGGAGGGCAGACCTCTGAATCCCAACAGACAACAAACCCACAGAAGGGGATCCACGTCGCCCTTTGGAGGGCAGACCTCTGGATCCCAACAAGAGGAGAACAGTTTATCTCTATGCTTGCTGGCATTGGCTGCAGGGTTGCATCTGACTCCCTGTTAGTGCTTCAGGGGAAGGGAGGCGCTCGCTCCCTCACTCCTCATTGATGAAGATGGTTGAACTCAGAGCAATCATTGCTTTTATATATTGTCACCAAAGTCTTAAACAACACAAATGAAAGTTACCAAATTTGTTGCTCGTAATTTTTTGGAAGAATGCCCCCAGCATTAAACTGTCTTTTATCCTCCTCTTCCCTTTGTTCATTCTATCAAGTTAGTGTTTTTTTTTTGTTTTTTTTTCGGCCGACAGGGCAATTTACTGTTCAGCACCATGGACAGCAGTAGCAGAGAGTCCAGGTGGAGATTAAACTGGAAGGCTGCTGATCTTTAGTCTGTAGATAATGATACTCATTCGGTCTTTGTTACAGTTGTCGTCGGAAAAATTTGATTTCTCTTCTATTATATATTAATTTATCCTATTTACTCACTATAAAAGTTTTCACTCAGTCTGTTTCACCTTGAAGGCCACACCATTCTCTGCGTGACGGTGTTTGTAGACCAGACATAGCTCCTTCTCATAACAAATCAAATTCTTTCTCAAGGTTTATTCATAACATGTTACTGTTTAACCAAAGTGTTTGTAATTTGTTTTGACTCTGAATACTTTTCCATTGTTGTAAGTAAGGAGGAACGAACGCTGATCTAGCAGAAAAGGGGAGATTGCTGTGCCATAAGGGCTGTATGATGAAATGTTCTCTCTTTGCAAAGATATGAATAAATGTACCGACTGAGTTTAAAATGAACGATAGATCAGAGGAGAGTTCAAAGAAATTCTCAGCTCCAGAGAGAAATGGGTTAAAATAAGAAGTCAAAAAGGCAGTGTTTAAACCTGATACTAAACATATTTACACTGTAATATATTTTACACTTACACTATACTAAGTAATAATGCATTTTTATTTCAATGGTGCTTTTAAAGAAACAATACTCTAAACTCTTACAGGAAATTAATAACTCATAGCTAAAAAAAAATAAATAAATTATAACCGAATTAAAGTAAGTAGGGCAGTAAAATAATTTACTTGTAAAATGGAGGAATTAACTTAAAATTAAATTACAAAAAACTAAATAAAATTGAGAGTAGTATGTTGATGAGAAAAGTATGTGGTGAGAGGGAAAGGTGAGTTAAAGTGGCTGAAGGATAAAGTGGGGCGACTGACTAGATGACATTCCTTTCCTGAAAAAGGCTTCTTATTTTATATGGTGAAGATGAACAACTTTATTTATTATTATTATTATTCTCTTTTTTTTCATTTGAACGTTGAAACTCTTCCTTAAACTAAGCATTGTTTTTTTTTTTTTTTTACTCACTGCCCTTTAAACCTATACTCCCTGAACAGAGCCGCTCCTTGTGGAATTCAGACCTGGAGGAGTTGCCCCCCCCTATCCCTCACCCCCAGCCCCCCCCCCCCCCCCCCCCCCCCGCACCCCATCACAGCAACCGGATGGAAATGATGAGTTAAAATATGTGGAAAACAAGACAAAATGATTTTCATCTGCTCTGAACCCATGACCCTAATAACTCACCTGAGCTGCCACTTCCTCCCCAATGTGTGTGTGTGTGTAAGAACTATGAGGACAGAGACACTGGGGATTTTTTTTTTTTTTTTTATGTGGGGAAACAAGGAGGAGCTGCACCAAAATAAATCTTTCCTTCTCTCCAGTGCTTAATTGATGAAATAATTATTGTCGTTTGAGAAATGGCTAACCTGCTTGGACTGAGGTGGTGGAGCTCCAGGACTGACACCGCCTGGAGGCAGCTGTTAGTAAAGGGTAAAGTGATCAACCATATATTTTTTTTTATTTTCCACTTCCATAGACTTCCAACTATGCAGGAAAAGCTTGATAAGTTTCTCATTTAGATTCCTTTCTGCATCTTGCAATGAAGAAAATGCTTGCTGACTGACTTCTTTGACACGACTTATCTGTGGGAAAATGAGGGTGATGATGTACGGCCTGGTTGGCTTTCACTAAACGATGATTGTTTTAGAGTCAGTATAATCATTTCTGATCAAATTAGAACCAACCTTAAATATCTAAGCCAAAAATTATCTTTTTAAAAGAAAGAAACTCAGTAGGAACTACCTTTTCCTATGTCGGCTTCAGGACTGGAAAACAAAACGTTTATTATCAGGCCTGTTTGTTCTTTAAAAACAGGACAGGTCTCGTTTTGTTCGTTTCCTGCTGTCACCATGTTCCATAATGTTATGGAAGGACCTGGAGATGAAAACTGAGGCAAATCCAGAGAGAGAAAAGGGTCCAAACATGGTCTGACACAGTAGTAATTTCCACAGCAGCAACTCAAAGAGATTAGCTTCATCTCTGCAGGATTTTTTGGTATGTTGCTTCGTCCCTGTGCCATGAATGTCTGAGGTTCTGACTGACAGAGAAAAGGTGATTGTTGCTCTGACTTATGAAAATGTAAACAAAATAGCACCTTATAGAGGGAAA
Source organism: Cyprinodon diabolis (assembly GCA_030533445.1). Classification (NCBI taxonomy): domain Eukaryota; kingdom Metazoa; phylum Chordata; class Actinopteri; order Cyprinodontiformes; family Cyprinodontidae; genus Cyprinodon; species Cyprinodon diabolis. The sequence goes on along the minus strand of CM060067.1, from coordinate 45,222,712 downwards.
ATGTCATGATGGGCTTCACAGACTTAACCCACATGCAGAACACACCATGGACTCAGGGGTAAAAAGTTCAAAGGTTTATTCAGAGTTGCACAAACATACAAAGACGGTTCTGGTATAAGCCCGGGACAGACCTCCCGAGGGTTCTCTGTAGAGAAGGGAAAGTTTGGTTAGCCAGAGGTCTGGAGTTTCTTGACTGAGTTTGAAGTTGGTTCAATACCTGGAGGTATTCAGACTGATTCGACGAGAGGGGGAACCAATTGGGTCCAGAGCTTGTGGATCCAGCAGAGGCTTGATAGCAGCAGCGTTTGTCTTCAGACTAGAGTTGTTTAACAGACCTTGAGGGTTTGCCAGGGTTCTCTCCTGAGAACGGAATACAGATCCAGAAGTGAGTCTTCAGGTTTTGCTCGTGAGGGCAGGGGGACAGGTCTAGGAAACAAAGAGCACATCAATAGGTTAGAACACAGCAATGTTCAGAGGCACGTAGAATCAGACTAGCGGGCTTGGCTCAGGTTCAGCTAACCATAACTTGGCAACACTCTGGCGCTGAAGACACGTCTGGCTGCTGCTTAAGTAGCTGGTCTCCTGATCGGCTGATGATCTTCAGGTGTGCCTGAAGCTCCTGCTCAGGAGACCCAGGGCGCTTTCTGCTGGAGACAGATGGCAGAAAACTCCAGATCCCAACAGAAAAGAATGAATAATATAATCTAATAGGGTAAAATCTAAAGTTATGTGTCACTTTAATCTGAATTAGATTTCACCAAATGAAAAACTAAGAGAAATTGTTTTTCCTTTCCTCCAAAAAAATTTATACACATGTATATCATTAACCGTAAGTGTTAAAAATAAATGTTACCCTACAGATTAGTAAATATATGGGATGTAGTTTGGAAAATGCAAATAAAATACATAAAAGCTATGAGTTTATGAACTAAAATTATAGATTTGCAAAAAAATAAAAATAATTCCTGAGGATTTGACTCAAAGTGGCATATTTTCCTGAGAGAGTGAAATAATAATAATAATAATAATAATAATAATAATAATAATAATAATAATAATTTGTGGCAGATTTAAAATAAGTGTGTTTAAAGAGAGTAAAATCTAAACCTGCTTAATGGATTTAAATCTAGGATGATAGAAAACAAAATAAATAATAACTTTCAGAATTAGGACTGAAACAGCACCTGACATAAAGTTATAAATAGTTGATAATGCTTTCTACTGAGACTGGGACATCAAAGGCGATTAGGAGTTTTCACCTAAGAACCCCCCCCCCCCCCACAGGCTTTAGGTAGAGGGGGGGGGCTTCAGAGTTTAACTTTGAGGGACGGCAGCAGAATGCGCCATAAGATGTTCTGATTCTTAGGTCAGAGGTGACGAGGTCTTCAGAGAGATCCCCCTATTATCCCAGGTTGGCTTACAGCAGAATAGAATCTTATTGACTAGAGTTAAATTACCTGCGGATAAATAGACTGAAAAGCGTCCATTTTACTGTTGAACCAGTTACAGGAGGTAAAGATGGGCGGGCTAAGGGTTCCAGGAATCTAAGAGTTCCAGGAATCTGCCTATAACACAACCCCCCCCCCACCTCCAACTTTTCAGATGTGTGCTTTGACTGACCCTGATTCTGAAGAGATGAACTGAATCTGTGTGAAACATCTTTCTGCTATGATTTGAACATTTTGCATTGAGATTGATTTTTTTTTACTTTTAATGAAGCTCAGATTAATAATTTGACTTATAATTTGTAGACATGAAGGGATCTATTGTTTTTACTTGAACTTTTCTTTTTCCAAGGAAACAAAAAGGGTAATGATAACAACATAACAACAACAAAACATTTAAATTCTCAGCAAATAGATATTTTACCTTGAAAAGTATCATGATGGAAAAAACAACCAAAAAAAACAGTTAAACGTTTTTGCCAACTAGGATGTGATTCCAGGGCTTTATTTATTGGTAAGATATTTTTGATATCATAATCTATTCCATGATTTTTCATTTTTTTTTCTTCCACACTGTTTACATTTGATCACTGCTGCACTTTAAGGAATGGAAATGTTCATTTACCAAAATTTAACATTGTGTCTACTTACAAAGTAAACACAATGTTTCAATGAGGTAGGCATTAGCATGAAGCATCTTACCCAAGGACCCAGAGTGGCATCTCACCCCCTTCCCAGCTGGGATTCAAACTCAGGCATCCTGTGTGCAAGGCAGGTGAACTACCTGAGCTAGCCTGCTAGGTTTTTCAAGTTCCTTCAAAAAAGATGTTGATAAAACCAGAATTGCAAATTAAATAAAAGTATTTTCTACACTGCTCAAAAAAATTAAAGGAACACTTTGGAAACACATCAGATCTCAATGGGGAAAAAATCCTGCTGTTTATTTCTACTGATATGGACTGGGTGATGTGTTAGGAACAAAAGGATGCCACATAATTTGATGGAAATGAAAATGATCAACCTAAAGAGGGCTGAATTCAAAGACACCCCAAAAATTACAGTGAAGAAATGATGCGGCAGGCTAGTCCATTTTACTGAAATTTCATTGCAGCAACTCAAAATGGTATTCAGTCATTTGTATGGCCCCCACGTGCATGTATGCAAGCCTGACAATGTCAGGGCATGCTCCTACTGAGACGACGGATGGCGTCCTGGGGTATCTCCTCCCAAATCTGGACCAGGGCATCGCTGAGCTCCTGGACAGTCTGAGGTGCAACCTGGTGGCGTCAGATGGATCGAAACATAATGTCCCAGAGGTGTTCTATTGGATTTAGGTCGGGCGAGCGTGGGGGCCAATCAATGGTATCAATTCCTTCATCCTCCAGGAACTGCCTGCATACTCTCACCACATGAGGCCGGGCATTGTCGTGCACCAGGAGGAACCCAGGACCCACTGCACCAGCATAGGGTCTGACAATGGGTGCAAGGATTTCATCCCGATACCTAATGGTAGTCATAGTGCCGTTGTCCAGCCTGTATTGGTCTGTGCGTCCCTCCATGGATATGCCTCCCCAGACCATCACTGACCCACCACCAAACCGGTCATGCTGAAAGATGTTACAGGCAGCATAGCGTTCTCCACGGCCTCTACAGACCCTTTCACGTCTGTCACATGTGCTCAGGGTGAACCTGCTCTCATCTGTGAAAAGCACAGGGCACATGCCAATGGAGCTCCACGGTGCCGGGCAGTGAGCACAGGGCCCACCAGAGAAAGTCGGGCCCTCAGGCCCCCCTCGTGAAGTCTGTTTCTGATTGTTTGGTCAGAGACATTCACACCAGTGGCCTGCTGGAGGTCATTTTGTAGGGCTCTGGCAGTGCTCCTCCTGCTCCTCTTTGCACAAAGGAGCAGATAGCGGTCCTGCTGATGGGTTGTAGACCTTCTACGGCCCTGTCCAGCTCTCCTGGAGTAACTGCCTGTCTCCTGGAATCTCCTCCATGCTCCTGAGATTGTGCTGGGAGACACAGCAAACCTTCTGGCAATGGCACGTATTGATGTGCCATCCTGGAGGAGTTGGACTGCCTGTGCAACCTCTGTAGGGTTCAGGTAGCCCCTCATGCTAACAGTAATGACAGTGACCCTAGCCAAATGCAAAACTGGTGAAAAAGAGCCAGAAAAGATGAGGAGGGGAAAATGTCAGTGGCCTCCACCTGTAAAACCATTCCTGTTTTGATGGTAGTCTCGTTGTTGCCCCTCTAGTTCACCTGTTGTTAATTTTATTAACACCAAAGCAGCTGAAATTGATTAACAACCCTCTCTTCTACTTACCTGACCAAATCAATATCCCAGAAGTTTAATTAGCTTGATGCTATACTCTGATTACAAAGTGTTCCTTTAATTTTTTTGAGTAGTGTATATCAGTTTTTTTCAACCCTGGTCCTCAAGGCACACTGCCTTGCATGTTTTAGATGTTTTACAGCTTTCACACACCTGTTATCAATTGATAGCAGATTCTCAGGCTTTGCTGAACTGCAATCATCTGAATCAGGTGTGCTGAAGCTCAGAAACATCCAAAACATGCAGAGCAGTGTGCCTTGAGGACCAGGGTTGAAAAAAACTGGTGTATATCATATATGTTTCCACTAAACAAAAGGCAGGCCAAAACCTTAACTCTGAATCTTTTCAAGCCCAAAAAAATGAATAATTTGAGCGACGGAATGCTATGTTTCTGTCATTGACAGAAATGTGGAAGAACTGTAGATTCAGTGTGGATTTTAGGCCCAAAATCTAATCAAAAAATACAAGGTTTTATTTTCATGTTTAAGAATCATGTCAGGTAGGCTACAGAGCTTGTTTAGCTTTTGAAGATAAGTATACATGTGCATCATAAACCTCTCCCCAATTTCATTAGGACATATTTTTACATCATTTATGAAAATAAAACTTATTTTAAACCTTTGTTTGTCCTAAATCTGGTCTTGACCAGGTTAAGTTCACCAAGTAAATTGGAGTAATCAAGTTTAACTAAATTAGGACAAACGAGTGTCACAATTTTCTGTAGGTGAGCCTGATATTCAGCCAGACACAGAGTTATGTTTGAAGAGTATATTGAAGTGGTGAATAATGGCAGATTAAGCAGGTTTAAAGTTACTGTCTTGGCAGAGGAATTCTAGTTTGCAGGAGTGAGCAAAGAACCAAGAGATGTAGATGCTGACAGAACCAATAGGCCGTGTGGACCGGAGAACCACCAGAACAGACAAGAAAGCAGCTGAGACTCACAGAGGAACAGGTAGCACTGGAGCATGGAGATAAAGACAACCTCAACTAGAAGAATTCAGCTGGAAGGGCACAAAGGATCCAGTATTGAAGGAAACACGCATAAGTGCATCATACAGTCACAGTGACATGTTCTGACAGAGATGAGTAGGCAGAGGCAGGTATAAGTAGGCTGGTGTACAAAGCTGTTATATGCTAAATGTCACAGTTCAGCTTCACCTTCTAGCTCCACTAGAGGGCGCCATCATCCAGTAGGCGGAGCTCTCCTTGTGCTCTGTGTTCCAGCATTGTGTCAATAATAAGTGTTGCTGTGAAGAGAACAATAGTCAGACTGAATGTTGAACATCAGCTAGTTTCTCCCGCTGATTTAAACCTTGTTGGACAGATGGAACATTGGCTGTGGATTATTCTAGCTGCTCTTTTCTTTGGTAAGATAGAAAGCTCAACATGTTTCCTCTTCAAACACTTGAACACATTACTGAGCTCTACATGAAGAGCTTTAATGTTCATTCTACAGAAAATCAGAGCAGATCATTTCTGCTGCCATTTGTTACCTTGTAGAAACACCTGATATGGTTCAAAGTGACAATGATCAGAGAAAATGACATCTATTCTACATGGAATAGAAGTCTTTAAAGCTGCTGATTGTTCTCCTTTTATCAATCATCTTTATTGATTCATCTCGTCCTCTGCATGTTCTGTTCTTCCTCAGAGTGTAAAGGAAACTCAGTGACACAGACAGAAGGACATGTTGCTGCTGCTCAAGGAGAATCTGTGACTCTGGGATGTGAATACCAGACCAGCTCTTTATCACCTACCTTGTTCTGGTACAAAATAGAAGATAATGGTTATCCAAAGTACATGTTAAAGGGATTCCCAACAGGAGGAGAAAATTCTCCACATTTCAATGACAGATTCAATGCTGACCTCAACAGTAACAAGAAATCCTTTAATCTGATGATCCAGGATCTCCGTCTGTCAGACTCTGCTGTGTACTACTGTGCTCTGCAGCCCACAGTGACAGGAAACACCAGAACTCTGTACAAGAACCTGCAGAGCATAGGCTTCACTATATTCAGCAACATCCACTAGAGGGCCTCACAGCCACTCTACTTGGCGTGTCATGATTTAGTCAACTTTTGTTGGGATAAAACTTTTACCAGGGTAATAATTTAAAAAATAATTTAAAATAATTTAAAAAAAGGAAAGCTGATAAAAATGGGTTTAGCTTGGATTAAATCTAGAAAAATCTTAAACCAAGACAAGCACTTGTTATTGTTATAGGTAAATCTTAACGGGTAAAGAATATACAGTTGAAATACTCCACTACATCCACAAGAGGAAATTTTGAAATCTGTGACATATACAGAAATACATTTTTACTGTCTTAATTTGTATTTATTTTTATATGGTAGCCAAAGTTATAACCTATAAAGTCTTTAAATATTTTGTTTTGCTACATGATATTTACTCAAATAATGTAGCTTCTGTCCAATATTGCTGTTTCACTTTCATCTTTAAGTGCAGTTGGAAAACCAAAGTGGTGCTATTGGAAAAAAAATCAACACCAGTCCATTTTCCCCCTGTGCTTCTAATGACTGAACTTTTCTTATAATTAAAACATTGAAGTTTTAATTTGCTGGAACCAGCTGCAAGAACCGAGAGAAGACAATGTCAGCCTATAAATAAGCATAGATGCTTGCTAATCCAGATAATAGCGATGATGAAGGAGACTCCAAATTCAAGGGTCTCACAGCAAGACCTTCGGCTTACTGGCCCTGGGAAAGGCGCCATTAAGTCCGAGGACGTATGGAGGTTAGCATGGTCTGATTGTTTTGGATGAAATCACGGGCTTACTGTCAGATTGAGTTTCAGATTGTCTACATTTTTTTTTTAAGTTTCTTATACTTGTTTGTTTCCTCCCCACCAGCACATGTTCAGACAAAGTCATATTTGTAAGGCAGAATAGTATCCTTGTCAGCTGCTTTGATCAAATATGATGCAGCATTGTTTTTCCCAACAATGCCATCCAAACCTTGTACAGCACACATGCTTCATGGTCAGACATTTTGCTCCAGAAACTTTTTTACCCTTAAGCATTCCCATTCATTGCCTTTGCAGTACATGAGCGATGTGGGGGTTGAAATTATAGCCCCAGCAATTAATCACATTTTTAATTGTTTAAAGCATGTTATTATGTATAAGCAATGCATAACCAATACATAACATTTGATTAAAAAAAATGGACATCTCCAGTACCTCCTGTGTTGTCCTCCTTCCATCTGCACAATAACTAACTTTTTTCTATATCTTTTTGCAAGTTGGACCAGGCTGTGCTAAACCTATAGCAAATCGTGGAGGAAATGAATCAAAAGATTGACACACTGCAGAAAGGCCCATCACTTCCACAAGAGGCTCAAGATTTTCACCTAAGAGGGAAAATTCTAACAGCATAATCAGTAAGTCTGCTCTGTGTGCCAACTACCGGCACAATCATTCAGATACATTATCAGCTGTATGGACTGTGTTCCCTCCGATGCTTGATGTGAAAAACTAGGGAGTCCACCAGTCCTTTTTGGGACTAAAAAATACTCAGAGTAAAAGCCCCCTGGATCTGCAGGCGGTTGACGGGCAATATAGCAAGCTTGGCCAGCATGGTGTCTATCTTTACCTGGTCGTGAATCAGTGTTATCCTGACTCGACCAGGAACAGGAGAGAGGCGTGTAACCCTGGGTAAGTGTACACACAACCCATGGATTGAGAACTGCCCAACAACCAAGCTGGTCTGGGGTAAAGTGACCCACCGCCGGCCCTGTGCAGAGTGACCCCCCCTAGGTTGAGAAGTGACATGAGCCCGATCCTGGGTAGATCCCACTGGCCATGGGCAAGTCTTGCAGCAGACCCAGCAGCAAGCCATGGCTGCCCCAAGCAGGGCAGGATAAGTGTGCGAGAGAGACGCAGAGGCAGTCCCAGCAGGACACTGCAATCGTCTGCGATGACGGTCGGCCAACTGCCTGCTACGCAAAGCCTTGGCCGACGTCTCCAAGTCTGCAAGCGCAGTGGAGCCAAACAACTCTCCAGGAAAAGCTGGGAAGACCATCAGGGTCCTTCTACACGCTTCTGTTAAAGGAGACCGAGCCTGAACAAAGGTAGACAGGACACATCCAATTTCACTTGACAGAAGAGCAACCGCATGGAGAGATGTGTCCATCAGCCCTTGTGTAGATGCCTCGATCGCAACACCCTCCTAAGAACCTGAGAGACCCAGCAATAAATGCGACAGAGAATTACCAAGTCACCCCAAACAAGACCCAGAGTCATAGGCTCTACCAAGCAGATCATCAGTGACACGGCACTGAGGACGAGGACACCTGGCATTAGCTCTCAAAGCCTTATCTGGCACCAAGATGAGCTATGGAGGGTTCAGAAGAAGGCATATGTCCCATGCCAAATTTGGGCACATCTTGCATGGCCACCAGGACCCTGCCATCAAAGGTTGGCCGTAAAAAGGCCTTAGTGTCCGCCCAACAGGCATGAACCTCCCTCACATATTCTGCAGATGGGGGAACCATGAAGGACGGCCAAGCAGTAGGACGTCGAAACAAGCCACTGGAAGCCGCAGGGTGGTCCTTTGGAGCATCCATCTGCAACAAGGCAAGAGCAGTTCTCAGAGTGCCCACTATCGAACCATCCTCCTCCGACTTAGAGTCAGAAGAGATTTGCGAGCTGGCTTCTGACAGACGTGAGTCGGAGTCAAAATGATCCCGAAAATCAGTGCCAGATGCTGCCAGAATTATTGCATTGTCATCCAAAGCAGAGAGTCCCCAACAAATGCTCTGCCCTTGGTCAGGGTCTCCAGTCAGGCTACCACCACACTTGCCCCTAAGGGACTTTCATCCCCTCCAGCTCAGAAGCAAGATGGGCCACTTGCCCAGATATGCCCTCTGAAACCGTGGAGCTCCTCTTGGTCCTCTTCCGTGCCTTAAGAGCCACAAGTTTTACAGGCTACCTGCCACTTTGAAGGCCAGCCAAACGAGCATTGTGAAGGGACAGAAAAACTAGGGTACTGTAGGCAGCATCAGTCTAGGCCTCCTTTAGGTGATCTGGTCCTAAACAAGGACACAAATCATGTCTGTCCTCTAACTGGAGAGGGGCCAAACAAGGTCTGCCGCACGGTGCGTCCCACATCTCATGCTCACAGGGCTAGGTTAGGTCAAGCTGAAATTGCCACTCTTGACACTTAAGTCAAAGAGCGAACAGGCCAGGAAACCCCGTCAGGGCTGGAAGGAGCACTATCCAAGCACAGCAATGAAAGTAAAATGCAAACCCGAAAAACGGCTGCTACGTAATGAAATACCGACAAGCTGAACACAGCTGCACAATAAACAAAAAGGCAAACTCAAAAAACTGCTGCACAGTAAACAAAAAAGCAAACCTGAAAATGGCTGCTTATCAGTAGTATAGGACAGCTCGAAAACGGCTGCCCAATAAATAGAAAAGCAAGCCCGAAAAAAGGTTGCTATCAGTAAGAGGCAAGCCCGAAATGGCTGCACAATAAATAAAAAACAGGCCAGAAAAAAAACAGCTGTTATCAGTTATAGGTATGCCCGAAATGGCTGCACAATAAACAAAAAAGCAAGCCCAAAAAATGGCTACTATTAGCAAATGCGGAAGACCCAGACGGCTATACAGTAAAGAAAAAAGGCAAGCCCGCGGCTGCTAGTAAGCTGGTCGGAAACATCTAACGCCAAGGCACCAGCAACAGGGAGTCATGGTGCAAACGTGTCCCGTTCCCGTCGATTAGGAGAGAAAATCTACCAGACGAAGAAAGCAAGTAGTACTAGCGAAGAGCTTGCACAGATTTTGGAAAGCGAGATGATCCTCACAGCTCCACCCTAAGTCTCGAGGCTACCAGCTACAAGCAATAGTCAGTGTCTTACCACCTATTCAAACTGCATGCGAGAAAATGAAAAGGTCTGAGCCGTCGTTGTCACGTGACTATATAGACTTACAAGCCGCCCGTCCTCAACCGGAGGAGGGGGGGTGGGGGCCGGTAAGACAGGTGGGGGGAAGCACGGGGCCGGCCGGTGTCCAGGCTACCGTCACCGGGTCGGGTTTGGTCACTTCGTCCCCCGCTGGCTCCCTGCCACTGTCCGCCGGGGTTCCCTGACCAGCCCTGAAGATAACGGCTCGGTTCGAGCGCCCGGTGTGTTTCGACTACGTGCTGCACTGTAGTCCAAAGGTGTATCTTCCATATTTATTGAATGCTTTCCTATTGTTGAGAACACAAGAGAACTATAATACACTTACAGTCAGAGAGATGTTTTTAGTGCATTATATATAGGGCCCAAAAACATTAATGTATAATAAAATAACGAATAACCGCCTCTTCCAATGCCTAAAGAGTTATATATCGTGCATCCCAAGAAGTACATTTTCAGTTCCATCCATCCAGAAAAATATTGATATTCTGCATTTTAAGTATAGCATAGCATATTTTTTTTATTGTAAACTTTCTGATTTGGAGATATATTTTATTGCATGTTGCATATCCCGGTAAATCTGTTTCACCTTTAAATCTGCAGCTTTCCCTACTTCTCTCTGTGCTCTGTTTAGAATGATGCATGAACCCCTTTATTAATATAATGATGCCAGAAAAAAAGTTTCAAGATATGTAGGAGCTCTGCAGTCTAATTCTGTACGATAACAAAAAATGTTAATTTTAACCTGTAACTGGTAGTCATGGTCTTTTGAGAAGCCAAGCTTTTTTAAATAGTTAAGAAGAACAAACTATGTATTCTTAAGCTTCTTGCATTAAAGTACCAACTTGTATAAACTTACAATTTGTTGCCATTTTTAGCTGAAAAAGCTTTGAATGTCTAACGACCAGATTTTTCAGTGGTAGGATCTCTAATTTTTTAACCAACCCGTCTCCTAACTTTTACTTAAACATCAAAGTAGCTGCCAGTTAATATTCACTGAAAGCTGCCGTGTCTCTCCTTCAACCACATAGCTACTCTCTAAGTAGTGAAATGCAACCGCAAATCAGATGACTCAAAGCGACAGATCTGATGATGTTACACTGAGAGGCAGGACACGGGAGCAGCAGGAGACAGGAAAAAAAACACTGACTGAAAACGCTCTGAACATAGATAGCTGCACCCAACCTCTGTTACCTTTGGCTAAAAGAAATAAGCTGAAAGGGGACAAAAAGCACAAATTAGTGGTGGGGACAATGGTCACACCAGTGCTTCAGAAAGTTACACCTGTGCTGTATTCCACCAAACACCGGACGATTTTGGAATTCCCACTGGACATTCTTTTAGGTAAGAAAAGTAGGACATGTCTGGGAAAAAGAGGACGTCTGGTCACCCTATTCATGACTCCAGCATTTCTCTACCAGGCTTTCTGATCACATGAGCAACATGATCAGGTGGAGGCATCAACAATTGCCTTTAATATAAGGACTACCTGACAGAGAGGGTACAGTTTTGAAAGCTGGAGGGTCAACTGTCTAATCAAGTTGTTGACAGCACAGGTGCGCCACATGTTACATTCCTTTATAATCTGTACATGTCTGACTTCTAGTATAAGACAGAATCCTGTTACCTGCTGAAATACTCTGATTCTATAGTCATTATGCATCAGAGATGGACAAGAAGCTGAGAATAGAGAGCTGGTGAACCTCTTTGTGTCATGGTGTTTAAATAATCATCTGATCCTAAATGTAAAAAAATAAAGAAAGATTACTTTAGATTTCAGAAAAAACGAGAAACAAGATGAATCCTTTTAACAACATGGGAGAGGATGTGGAGGTAGGGTATACATTCATTGGTGTTCACCTGAACATCAAACTTGGCTGAAGATAAAAGTGTGCAGATTCTAACAAGAAGGGACAGATCATAAGTCCTGTTCAGATGAAAGTAAAGTCTGCCTTTAGTTTGGGAATCAGGGTCCCAGAGTCTGAATGTTAGACAGACCATAATGTATAAGTATAGGTGACAAAGGTCCTTCTTTTGACACGGCTCTCATTAAAATACACATTTAATCAGCTTTCATAGGATATCCATCTCATTACTTCTCCTTTTTCTTTTTATTTCGCGTTAAACTGGAATATAATGTTTTATTCATTCTTGACTAACTAGTGAAGAAGAAAAAGAGGCGGGGAGATTCAGGGAGGAGCTGATCTGTTACTGAACTACAGGAGAAACAAGCTTCCACATTCAACACAGTTCAAACATTAACTCTGATCATCATGGAGTACTATGGACTTTATCTTCTTGTTGCTTCCCTTCTAAGAGGTCAGATTTAATTCTAAATATGAAGAAATATTCTTAGGCTAAAAACTAAGTTTTTAGGTAACACATTTCTCCACCTTTAGGTGTCTGTTCTCAAGATCTCACTCCACTGGCTGATGAAACCTTCACCATAGAGGGCAGCTCTGTTACCCTGTCTTACCGATTCTCTAAAGAACCAAGGGGAAGTGATGAGTTTTACTGGTATCAACAGTATCCAGGAAAATCTCCAGAGTTTCTGATCTTTCATTTAGGATCAGGAAATAAACAAAATGAGCAAATCCTGGGACTAAATATTCAGGTGAAGGGAGCTGATATAAGCCTGCTGATCTCCTCTGCTGCAGCGACAGACTCTGCTGTGTACTACTGTGCAGTGAGGCCCACAGTGACAGGAAACACCAGAACTCTGTACAAGAACCTGCAGTACTCCACTACATCCACTAGAGGGCTGCATGCACTGTTCCTCCTCTGCGGTTTGTTATGAGTGAGGCTGAGGCTTCATCCTCTTATGCAGTCATTTGACAGTCAAATGCCTGTGATAGAACAAAAAATGAATGTTTGAAAAAAGCTTAAATGGTAATAAAACAATTAACTCTGCACACCAATGAAATAATCCACCATAGCGTTAATGTAAAATCTAAAATAATTTTACTCCAGATATAGCATATTTCAGTTTAAAACTCTTGACTAGACTATAGAAACTCAACAAACTAAGTGATATTTAAATGTTGTGCAATTTTGTTTGAAGATTATGAATATATTAAATACCTAGAACTGGAAGTTATAGTTAATTAATCAATAATTCAAATCAAGGGTGAAACTAATTCATGATTATTATAAATGGAATTTGCTTTTTCACAAGGGTTCTTAGTCTCAGATAAAGGTTGGATTCCTGGTTTGGTTGTTAAGAGCCAGAGTCTTTCACTAAACTAGAGTTATTAATCACCAACCAAATAAATCTGTCTCTGTCCATTGAGATGTTACTCAAAGGAGGGTGGATCTGACCTGAGTGATGATTTTTCTTGAGTGCATAAAATAACTACAAAACACCAGAAGATAAAATTAAACGTTACCTTTATTAGCTAATAATCTGTGCAAAAACTAAACATTACTGAAAATATAGACAGGTACATAAAGCACACAAAAAGGGGAAAAGGGTGTTTTAATAATCTTTAATAACCTTAGCCTAGCTCTTCAAACAACTGAAAGGAAGAATCAAGCAGACAGTAACACATAGCTTGGATCATTCAGTCCGGCTCAGTGAGGATTAGCATTCAGTTCAGAACTTAAAAACCATCAGCAGTTTACTCAGAAAAATATTTCAGATAAAACACTAAATGTAAAATTATCTATTCTACTCATCTCTCACCCAGTATTTATTAAGGATCAGATGAAAGTGGGAAAAAGAGATTTACTTGTGGGCTCAGTGAAATGGAGGGGGTTTGATTGGTTTTGTTACGTTCCGGGGAAGAAGTCCATCTCGATTTGATCAGGAACACAGTCCACTCATCCAACAGGCAGCTCTGGAAGAGACTTGAATTATTCTGATGCAAACAACACAAGGAAACTATGCAGGGCGTCGTTTTTTCACTCACAGTAACCTGACCACAGGCATCCCATTAAGGCAGTGGATAGCTTTGCAGCAGCGGCTCAGACAGCAGCAGCACAGCTCTAGACAGCAAGTGAACCAATGGGTCACAGTTCAGTGGTTTTACAGTTCTTCAGCAGCGGAAGAACCACACTGTAAATGCAAACAATGTCCTGACTAAAGACATTTTTTTTCTGATTAACACTTAATTCATTAAATCACCACAAACCTATCAGCTAAAGGTAAAGATAATGATCAACTGATTTTTCCTTGTTGTCCAGACTTTCCCTTTAAGGATAAAAATTATGGCCGATGACGTCCTGCTGCAGGTGCAAAAGAAACCAGAGAGCTTTAGTGCGGTTTATGCTGAGCTTGATCCAAAACAAACCAATTTTTACAGTTTATGCAGCTTCGGGGGATAGTGACGTCATTGGCCATAATTATAATCCTTAATAATCCGAAATGAAAGCAGCACAAACCTACATTAACCATTCAGTCCGTTGGCCAAACTGTTTTACTTGGGTGGGGTGTCAGCTTCTCGCAGCTTAGTTAATTCAGGTTTGTTTTTTTCATGTTTAGGTTTAAACATGTAAAAAACATAGTAACTGCTACCTGTTTTAATGTATGGAATCATTGAAATAATATTATTCATTTCATCATTTAATCTTGCTTATGCTGGTGTTTCTGGCAGTGAAGCTGAAAAAAGCTTAACTCGGTCACCAAGACTGTGTTGGCCACCAGGGTACCAGATAACCATATCCAGCCAGACCAGCTATCAGTCCCTCGCCTACCTCACTGCTGCTTGACAAGAAGCTTTCTCAGTAACTGGACCACAATCCTTTCTAGAAGGTATTGCCACTTTTAGTAATTTTTACTGTGATGATCGGTTTAAGGAATCTGACCCACATGCAGAGAAACCACTCAGAGAACACAGCGAAAAGTTTAACAGTTTTATTTGATGTAAAGTGAACGAGGTTGGATCTGGAACTCAGTGAACTGGTGAACCGGAACTGGAAAGTCTGAAGGGGACCGCGGCTAAAATTATGCAGGAGAGGGACTCACGTTTGAGGGGATTCCTGTCAAACCTGGAATCAAGTCTGTTGGTATTATCCAGAGAAGAGGGAAATCGATTGGAGAGCAGACAGGTAGACATACGCTGGACCCGGAGAAGTAATGGAGCGGACTGTCACTTGGATTTCCAATGGGGACTTGAACGGATCATGTGGAGGTTTTCCGCTGCTCAGTGTAAACTCAGTAATTCCTTCCAGGGGGAGAAGGTCCAGGTATCCAGTTACACAGGAAGGCTTCCCAAAACTGGCAAACACTCTGGCGTCGAGGTAGTGACAGCCCACTGCTCAAATACTCCTCCAGTAATAACCCAACGAGCCGCAGGTGTGCAGGGAGGCCGAACGAGAGCGTCTTTTTATGTTTTGATAAAGAAAGTGTGACAGCAGATGTATCAATATTGTTTTCTGAAGACATTAGAAAAGATTTTTGATACACAACACAGTGATGATCCTTCTAACACAAATTGATAATCGGCACAATAACTGTCAAAATAATGACAGTGTTTTTAACTTATTTTTTATTTTTTTTGGTTCAGTCTCATTTCATTCCACACTCATCTGATTCAGTATTATGGGTTATTTTACTGCTGATTGTTGTTGTTATGAAATAAACATTTGCGTAATGCGATTTTGTGAACTCTTATTTTTAAGTTAGCTAAACTAAGGGATGTTAAGTGCATTTTTTTATTTAAGTACTGCCCACTTACTTTGGCACAGTATATTAATTAACCTGACTTATTATTATTGAGTTCCTGTGAACTTTTTAAAATAGATTTCAATAAGGTACCTCAAGTGAAGTGTAATACAAATTTCAAGTGATGCCTATTTGTATATATATATTAAGACCCTCAGCACCTCCCTCTGTAACTGGCTGCTGGACTTCCTGTGCCAGAGACTGCAAGTTGTGCGCGTCGGTAACAACACCTCGGACACTATCACGCTGAGCACAGGAGCTCCACAAGGGTGCGTACTAAGCCCTCTGCTCTTCACCCTACTCACACACGACTGTAAAACAACCCACAGCACTAACCACCTGGTGAAGTTTGCAGACGACACAACCCTGGTGGGACTCATCTCCAACGGCGACGAGACACACTACAGGACAGAGTTGGACCACCTAGCCAAGTGGTGCAGTGACAACAACCTCCTACTGAATGTCAGCAAGACAAAGGAGATTGTTGTCAACTTCCAGAAAGGTCCCTGCCGACTCCTGCCACTGACCATCGATGGCGCTGCTGTGGAGAGAGTGAGCAGCACTAAATTCCTAGGAGTGCACATCAGCGACGACCTCTCCTGGACCACCAACACTGCATCACTGGTCAAGAAGGCCCAACAACGCCTCTACTTCCTGCTGAAGCTGAATCAGGCCAGTGCCCCACCAGCCATCATGACCTCCTTCTACAGAGGAACCATTGAAAGCATCATCACCAGCTGTATCACTGTATGGGGCGGGAGCTGCACTGACTACAACAGGAAAGCCCTGCAACGTATAGTGAACACAGCTGGGAGGATCATCAAGGCACCTCTCCCCTCCCTGCAAGACATCTACTCCAGCCGCCTCACCCGCAAAGCCCTCACAATTTTGAAGGATGACACCCACCCAGCACACAACCTGATCCGTCTCCTGCCCTCCGGAAAGAGGTACAGGAGCCTACGGTCCAGAACCACCCGGCTGGCGAACACCTTCATCCACCAGGCCATCAGAATGCTGAACTCCCTCCACCCCCTCCCCACACGGTCTGCTCCAGCCACCAGGCAGACAGGAAGCTAAGGCTGCCCCTCTCTCTCTCTCTTTCTCTCTCTCTCTCTCTCTCTGTCTCTCTCTCTCTCTCTCTCTCTATCTCTCTCTCTCACACACACCCACACACCTCTCACACACACACACACACACACACACACATACACTGTACCAGAGACTGCACCTTACCTGCACTACCTCAGCCTGGAACAAACTATTGCTGCTGTTTTTATTGTAATGTCTATACTTCATATTTATATTTATCTTACCACTGTTACCTGTCATGTCCCGCACTTTATGTCAGTTTTTTAAATGTCAGTCTTGTATATTTCTTGTATATTTGTATATTGTAGAGAGTAAACGTAATTTCATTTCCCTTGTATGTCTTGTACATATGAAGAAAGTGACAATAAAAGCTGACTTGACTTGACTTAAGATGATAGAACTCAAAGTATTTGAACTGTAACAGCTTGCTTTGAATTAAACTATACTGGGACACATTAAGTTCTTAACAACTTCCAAGAAAAAGTACAGCTCACTTAAACTTAATAATTATACAGTACCTAAAAACTGTTAAGTTTGTTTACTTACTTTTCCGAAAGTAATCGGTTTCCTAAATTTTTTAAAGTAAACTCGACTTGTTAGAATTTACAGTGCAGTGTGGGCACAGGTCGGCGGCTTATGTCGCTCCTCGGCAGAACAGCAATTGGCTGTTCCATGGGTCAGCCAGACCTACATATCCTACATTAAAGGTCCTTGTCTGAAGTTATTTTGTATCACTGATCTATTGTCTCGGGGTCATCGCCGAGTTACTCGTTTTGAGTTACTTGCTTAATGATATGGATATTATTTTAGTAGTAGTTCAATTCAGTTTATTTATAGTGTGCCAATTCACAACACGCCATCTCAAGGCACTTTACAGTTCAACTAGATCATACAGTCAAATTGATGGAAAGTTTTCTATCTAAGGATAACCAGCTGATTGCATCGACTCATTAACTCTTCAGCAATCCCTCACGTTAAGCATGCTTGTAGCGACAGTAGAGAGGAAAAACTCCCTTTTAACAGGAAGAAACCTCCAGCAGAACCAGGCTCAGTGTGAGCGGCCATCTGCTGAGGCCCGACTGGGGTTCAAGGAGAGAAGCAGAAAAATAACTAGTAATAACCCATTTCATTTATACAGTAACAGCCATTCAAAATGGCCCTTCCCAGTCAAATGTCATCTGAATGGCAGCCCCCTTCCCTGCAGCTCCCAGCAAAATCCCCTCACCCCCCTGGCTCAAAGTTCTCCTGGGCTTGACTGAATTGCAGGGTCTGACCAGGAGATGCTTCTCTTTAGATCTTAATGTCCACAAATCATGACCGGAAGATATTTTAGAACAGCGATTGATATTTAAAAAGGAATAGTATGGGGGCCAGCCAAGGGTCCATTAAAGAAATTGGGGAAATTCTTGGGAAACTCTCGGATATGAGGATGGAGAGGGGGGGTAGTGGTTAAAAAGCGTACAGAGCAGAGAAACTGACGAACAGAAAAAGGGCTTACCACTTGAGAAGGGAAACCGGACCGGGGAGAACGGATCGGACTGGGCTCTGCCTGACCTAGGTGAGGCTGGTGACCGAGAGACTGACGAGGGGCTGAGAGCGGGACCGAGCAGCGCCGGCAGACTTGTCCACAGAGCCAGCAGGAGGATCCAGGAGGGCCACCGAGGGAGCTCAGGTGGGCAGATTGAGCAGAGGAAAGCAGATCACGATCCAGGACCTGGGAGACACAAAAAATCGCTTTTAGCATGGGAAAAAGTTCAGCTGTCAGAAGACAGAGGCCACAGGTTCGTACCACAACGGTTAACACTCCTGCTGTCTGAGTCCAGCTCTTATAGTCCTGCCGCACGCCGTTCAATTAGCCACAGGTGTAGGTGCCCCACCCCTCTGTCAAACAATCACCTGCAGAGAGAGTGGAGAAGGCCGAGCCAGCAGAGCTGCCGAATCCTGACAATTTTAGCACAAAGATTGATGTTTAAAAGGAATTGTGAGGGACCAGCCAAGGACCAGATAAGTGCTCATGAAGGAAAGTGGGGAAATTTTGAATGGCTACTGCTGGCTACTACGTCTGATGAAACCACAATCCTTCCCATCAGTTTAGAGATGGCTTTTGTCTTATAATAAAGATGGCTTTCTTCAGCCCTCATTTTGGTTGCTACGACTTGGATGACCAAGAGTATGAACAGAAATACATATCCAGGATCGGTAAAAAGAATTCAAATTTATAGTGTTTATTAGTGGATTTGCGCCCACAGTACCGGTATTTAAAATTACATGAATTAATATCACTAAATGAACTCCTAATGTTTTAAATAACGCAAACTCAACTCAAAGCTATTTAATGCTAGAGGACTTTTTTATTTTTTTTTATTTTTTTTTTTTATTAATGCAAATTTTATAAAGTACAAAACAATGACAGGGCGAAATGTACATGGATTTCCATTCAAAACAATTTCTTAAGAGATCAAGTCAATTCGTAAAATGGAGCATCATCAAGCAAGTATATAAATTATAAGACCATGAAATAATACAGAAACAAGACACCATAAACATTACACCATTTACACACCTGAATTGTGTCTGAAATAAAATTATAACAAAACTGTACAAAAGTAAAGTAATAAAATAATAACAAAGGGCAATTTTATATCGACTTCAAGTTTTCCAATAAAGATTAAACTTTGACAGCGGGTTTGGAATTAGTTAGTCTCAGAGACTTATAATATAAATCCAAGTCATTTTTCCAATGGCAAAAAGTGGGCTTAGTCTTAAAATACCTAAATCTCTGAATTAAGAATTTTCCCAACAGCATAATGTAATTTCCTAAATATTCAAGAGTCTAATGCTAGAGGACTGAAACCCTGTTTTACCCACTGTTAAGCTTCGCATTCTAGCTCCACTAGAGGGCGCCATCATCCAGTAGGCGGAGCTCTCCTTGTGCTCTGTGTTCCAGCATTGTGTCAATAATAAGTGTTGCTGTGAAGAGAACAATAGTCAGACTGAATGTTGAACATCAGCTAGTTTCTCCTGCTGATTTAAACCTTGTTGGACAGATGGAACATTGGCTGTGGATTATTCTAGCTTCTCTTTTCTTTGGTAAGATAGAAAGCTCAACATGTTTCCTCTTCAAACACTTGAACACATTACTGAGCTCTACATGAAGAGCTTTAATGTTCATTCTACAGAAAATCAGAGTAGATCATTTCTGCTGCCATTTGTTACCTTGTAGAAACACCTGATATGGTTCAAAGTGACAATGATCAGAGAAAATGACATCTATTCTACTTGGAATAGAAGTCTTTAAAGCTGCTGATTGTTCTCCTTTAATCAATCATCTTTATTTATTCATCTCTTCCTCTGCATGTTCTGTTCTTCCTCAGAGTGTAAAGGAGACTCAGTGACGCAGACAGAAGGACATGTTGCTGCTGCTCAAGGAGAATCTGTGACTCTGGGATGTTCTTATGAGATCAGCTATGGAACTGGAACTTTATTCTGGTACAATCAACAAGAAAACAGCTTTCCAAAGTACATACTTAAACGTGCATCATCAGGAGGAAATTATGCTCCAGAACACAGTAAAGATCGATTTAATGCAGTGGCCAAGAACTCAGCGTTTAATCTGACGATCCAGGATCTCCGTCTGTCAGACTCTGCTGTGTACTACTGTGCTCTGCAGCCCACAGTGACAGGAAACACCAGAACTCTGTACAAGAACTTGCAGACAACATCCACTAGAGAGCCTCACCAGTTTGTAGAGCAGCAAGGCATGAAAACTACAGTATATTATGAACACCAAAGCTGAAACAAGTGGAAATGTATGATTTTGTTAAATCAAACTAATTTAAAGAAAATAGATAAAGTAAAATAGCAATCATCTTTGAGCCTAAAGAAACAAAACAAAAATAAAAAAAACATCGACAAACAGTTCAGGAAAGCACTTTTTATAACTCTCCCCTCTTTTGTTAAAGAAAGAAAGAAAGTTTCAGCAAACTTCATAGATCTCTCTCTGAGAATCACTTCTCACCGCCTCACCAAGTGCCTAGCCTATTTACAGTCCCAGCTATTTAAGAGCATGCTGCACAGGAGGGCAGGCTGGCAGACTGGTCATGAGTTAAAGCTTTGCTTTGCAGTTGCACAGACTGGTTTCTCTTTCTTTTTTTTATTTTATTAATCTGAACGAGACAAATATGGGACATTTGGGACATTTCAATTCATGGGTAACAGACAGAAGTGGAAAAAACATTCACTGATAGGGATCTGCAACCCTCTGTGTAGAAGGAGCACCTCTTTACGTAGTGCATTCAGTGTGAAAAGAAAAAAAATCTCAGAGGTTAAAAAGTCGGAAGCAAGTGCTGAAACCTGGGCTTAAGTATGATATCAGGATAAGGTAGCAGATTACCTCTGGTCTAGGAATTTTTCATGATAACACATAATCAAATAATCTGAAAGGGGAAAATAAAAGAAAGAATGGGTTTTCATCATTGTTTTGAAATGACTCAGGCTTTCAGCTCTTTTCCAGTATTCCGGGGGTTTCTTCCAGATCAGTGGAGCATAGGAAGTATACACTCACTGGCGACTTTATTAGGTACCCCATGCTAGTAACTTTTGACTTCCTCCCTTTTGACTTCAGAACTGCCTCAATTCTCCATGGCATAGATTCAACAAGGTGCTGGAAGCATTCCTCAGGGAGTTTGGTCCATATTGACATGATGGCATCACACAGTTGCCGCAGATTTGTCGGCTGCACATCCATGATGCGAATCTCCCGTTCCACCACATCCCAAAGATGCTCTATTGGATTGAGATCGGGTGACTGTGGAGGCCATTTGAGTACAGTGAACTCATTGTCATGTTCAAGAAACCAGTCTGAGATGATTCCAGCTTTATGACATTGCGCATTATCCTGCTGAAAGTAGCCATCAGAAGTTGGGTACATTGTGGTCATAAAGGGATGGACATGGTCAGCAACAATACTCAGGTAGGCTGTGGCGTTGCAACGATGCTCAATTGGTACCAAGGGGCCCAAAGAGTGCCAAGAAAATATTCCCCACACCATGACACCACCACCACCAGCCTTAACCGTTGATACAAGGCAGGATGGATCCATGCTTTCATGTTGTAGACGCCAAATTCTGACCCTACCATCCAAATGTCGCAGCAGAAATCGAGACTCATCAGACCAGGCAACGTTTTTCCAATCTTCCATTGTCCAATTTCGATGAGCTTGTGCAAATTGTAGCCTCAGTTTCCTGTTCTTAGCTAAAAGGAGTGGACCCCGGTGTGGTCTTCTACTGCTGTAGCCCATCTGCCTCAAAGTTCGACATACTGTGCGTTCAGAGATGTTCTTCTGCCCACCTTGGTTGTAACGGGTGGTTATTTGAGTCACCCTTCTATCAGCTCGAACCAGTCTGGCCATGCTCCTCTGACCTCTGGCATCAACAAGGCATTTCCGCCCACAGAACTGCCGCTCACTGGATGTTTTTTCTTCTCGGACCATTCTCTGTAAACCCTAGAGATGGTTGTGCGTGAAAATCCCAGTAGATCAGCAGTTTCTGAACTACTCAGACCAGCCCTTCTGGCACCAACAATCATGCCACGTTCAAAGTCACTCAAATCACCTTTCTTCCCCATACTGATGCTCGGTTTGAACTGCAGGAGATTGTCTTGACCATGTCTACATGCCTAAATGCACTGAGTTGCCGCCATGTGACTGGCTGCTTAGAAATTAAGTGTTAATGAGCAGTTGGACAGGTGTACCTAATAAAGTGGCTGGTGAGTGTATGCTGCTTCTCCATGTTCGGCTGTAGTTCTGGATGGACGGAGTAGGTGGAACTAGAAGACACGAGTGGTCTGGGAGGTTGATCTACTGACCACAGATTTGTTATGAATTGAGGTGCTGATCCATTCAGTTTTTATAGACTAGCAGAAGGATTTTAAAGTCTATTCTCTACTTTCTTAGTTCTAGTGAGAACACGCGCAGCCACTTTATGGATCGGCTGCCGCTTTCTGATGTCCTTTTAGACAAACCTATAAAGAGACACTGTTGCAGTGATCAATTCTTCTAAAGATAAATGCACGGATAAGTTCCTCTAGATCCTGCTTGGACATTGGTCCTTTAATCCTGGATATGTTCTTCAGGTGATAAAAGTCTGTTTCAGTAACGGCCTTTATGAGCCTCTGAAGGCTCAGGTCTGAGTCCACTATGACACCAAGATTTCAGCCATAATCAGTGGTTTCTAGCTCTAGGAGCTGAAGCTGGGAGCTAACTCTGGATCTCTCCTCCTTTGGTCGGATGAGTATTACCTCACATTTGTTTGTATTCAGTTGTAGAAAACGACGATGCATCCACATATTAATCTGTTCTAAGCATCTAACAAACGCTCTGCTGGGTTCATAGTCACCTGGTGACATTGTGATGTAAAGCTGTGTGTCGTCTGCTTAGTTATGGTAACTGGTCCGGTTGGTTGCTATAATCTCGCTAAGTGCAGCATGTAGATATTGAACAGGAGGGGCCCCAGTATGGTGCCTTGAGGAACCATGAATGTGATTTTCCTGGTCTCTGAAGTTCTTTACTGACACAGAGAAGTCCCTGTCCTCCAGGTTGTATTTAACCAGACCAGGGATGTACCAGAAAAGCTGACCCAGTTTTTGATGCCTTTATAAGATCAAGTGATCAACAGTATCACACACTACAATGAGGTCCTATAATACTAGCACTGTGGTGCTTCCAGAGTCTGAATTTATATCAATGTCACTGAACACCTTAAAATCAGGGCAGTCTCTGTACTGTGGTTGGCACGGAGACCTGACTTGAAGACATCATAGCAGCTGATCATTAAGAAGTGTTAGGTTTATTCTTTTATACATCATGTGCATTGTTATTTTGTTAGTCAGATTAGACAGAGTAGAAGGCCTTCCTTCACATTGTGGATGTCACGGTGTGTACGGAGGTCATCTAATCAGGACAGCCTTTGTGTGTTTAAGAGTACAGAGGATATGGGCACATCTTGGAGCCGGTCTGATAGAGGATAGCTATCTGTAACCCTGAAGCATAGAAGCAAGCTGCATGAAGTTCAAGACATGGATGGCGTGTCAGTTTCTGATACGGACAGCTAAGCATCCACCTGATGCAACACAGACTCAGAAGGTATAAGAAGCAGGAGATTACGTTGTTCGAGGCTCAAACTTTGCCGGACGCTCGAGGACGTGATTTTTGAGACCACAGCTGTGCATAGCTCTAAGCATTTTTCTCTGTCCTGTAACGACCTGATCTGGAATAAACTCTGTCATTTTTTTACTCCTGTTTTTATAGTCCTTTTTATATGGTTTTACCCAGTTTGAGTTAAGAGTAGTGAATAACTTGCTCCCAGGAAAAGAACCGGTGAGAAGGCCCCCGGGGAGCTACAGCCTTTTCTTCCAAGGGGACAAATCCTTCTCATTTTAACAGAAGTCATTAAATCAGTGAAACAAAACTTTTTTCAATAATTTTACTGATGAGGTTTGAGGTGGGTCTATAGTTTTGCAGGACTGATTTGTCCATGTCAGAGCTCAGAACGTAGAACCTAGAATTCTGGCAGCCAGAACAGAAGTGAAACCAAACAAATTATTTTATTGAATGCTCTGTAATCTGCAGCTTGTCAACTGGAGCCAGATGACTGCAATCTCTGTAGAGATAGAAACTAGAGTTATTCACCACAAAACTAACAGGGGGCGATAACAAGCATGTGAATGAGTGGAATCCAGACGGAAGAATTTTCCACAGCTTGCGGCGGAGGCCTCACAGAGTTCCAAGAGTGAAGCAGAGCAGACTGATGAGCAGAAGCCAGCAGACGATGAAAAGCAGAAGTATCCTGAGGGAAAATCTAGAGCAAGTGTCAATGCAGAGGCAGATGTCCAGGCAAGAAGACCAGGCAACTGAACAGGTACCGAAAGAAAATCCAAGCCAGAGTCAGGTAACAGATCCAAGGTCGTTAACAGGCAGAATCCAAATAGCAGTCTCAAGACAGGTCAGGCAACCAGATCAGAACAGGGACAAGCAAAAACTCAGAATTCCATGGGGTAGAAACTAGTCAGGATGAGCTAATCAGAAACACACTGGGTACGCTAAAGAACTCTCACAAATGGCTCGAATAATCTGGCACTGATGGTTGGAAACAAGCAACTTAAATAGGAACCGGAACAGGTGGATCAGATGAGTGAAAAAGAAAACTTGGGAGAGCTAGGCAGGTGGAACAAATTAATCAATAAACCAGTCATCAGTGCAAAGATCATGACAGTGCAAGTTTTTTTTAAAGTTTTTCTACAATGGTTTGATAATTGCTGTTATTAAGGCTCGGGGGTAAACCCCTGACATGAGGGGTTTACCCCCGAGCCGATCTTTTAACCACACATTTTAGGTTTTGCCTAAAATGTGTGCTTAAAAGATCAAGATAGAAGGAGGAATAGGGTGTCATGATTTGGGTTTCTGAAAAGGAGGACACTTGTTTATTTTTGGGTGCTGGGCAGCTGACTGGACTGGACTGGGAATTCGAACTGAGCCATCAGTTCCAGGGACGGAGCGACCGAGCCCGACGGTATGCTTCCCCCTATACGGTAAGGCAAAAATATACAAAGGCTTGAAATGGAATTAATATGAGTGTGACTCATGAGGTTAATGTAGTAAAAGAATTTCACAAACACTGTACTTTTCATCTTCTCACTCACACCTATAGTGAATGTAAGGTTTGTGACATGGAATGTGCATGGAGCTGGCACCAGAGAGAAACAGCTTAAGATTTTTAACCAGCTTTAAAGATTAAATGCAGATGTTGTCTTATTGCAAGAAACCCATAAATCAGCGACAACTGTAAGTGATCTTAGCTCCCCTGAGTTCCCTGATGTGTTTGCAGCCTGCTATAACTCTAGACAGAGAGGAGGAGCAATTTTAATCCACAAAAACTTCAGTTTTACAATATTAGACAAAATAATTGATCCTGAAGGTAGATTCATCATAATTAAAATAACTATTCATAACGGAGAGTTATGTATTGTCAGCATATACTGTATGGTCCAGATGTTTACGACCCCTCATTCTTCCACAAACCTTTTCATGCACTTTCAAAGCACGGGGACTGTTCTCTAATTATTGGGGGTGACCTCAACTTTGGTCTAAATGGAGAAATAGACAGGTTGAATACAACAGGGACTCAGCGCAGTTGGCAATCATTAAATGCAGTCAAACAATACATGAGTGATTTTGGTCTTTGCGATGCATGGCGATCTCTTCATCCTAACAGTAAGGAATACACTTTCTTTTCTAATGTCCATCATTCCTACTCTCCTTTGGAATATTTTTGTAAAGGTAACTGAAGCTTGGACCCAATATACAGCAGACAAACTGAAAGCTTCAAATCAGTTTTATTTTTAAACAAAAAGAGGATGACGGAGGCTCCTCCAAGCGGATTCTCCTATTCTCTGCTGAGACAGGAAACTCAGATCAGTGACAAGAATGATGAGAGGAGGAGACTAAAAAAAGTCACTGACCTGGTTGAGAGTTCAGTCCGAAACTCAGAGAGCAGAAACCCGGGGGTAGACAGTCCACCGCTTGCGGTCATAACTGCTTCAGAGCACAGAGTGCGCCAGCCAACGCAGAGCGAGCAACAGTGTTCGAGAGGGATAATCCAAAACCGAAAACCAGTCCAGAGCAGTGTCAGAAACCAGGTGAGAGCCGAAGAGGTATCCAGGGAGAATCCAAGCCAAGGTCAGTAAAACAGTTCCAAAACCGGCAAAATCCAGGCAGTAAAACCAAAAAACAAACTGAGCAGAACAAACAGGGAAAAAGGCAAAAACCAAAAATACATGGGCAAAAATCTGAGAAGAACTTCACAGCACAGAACACTTAGATAGATAGCTTGAGTACTCACACCGAGACAGGTTGAATAATCCAATGCTGATGGCAGGAGAGCAAACAGCAGAAATAGCTGCAGGGACCAGGTGAATCAGATCGGCAGGAATCAGCCGCAGGGCCAATTAGGCAGGAGAGCAGAGGAAAAAGAACCAACCATCAGCACCAGGATTATGACAGTTTCCTAATCAGCAGCTCGCTGCTGTCTGACGTTTCGGATGCTGTAATCCATCCTATTGCTGTCAGTGATCATGCTCCTGTTACTTTAACCCTAATAAATAAAGAACTAGCCCCACAAAACAAGAGCTGGAGATTTAATACATCACTGCTTAAAGATGAAGAATTTCTTAAAATTTTCAAGGCAGAGTCGGCATCATACTTGGTGTGCAATGATTTACCGGGAACATCAGCATCTACACTATGGGAAGCAGGGAAAGCAGTGATGAGAGATAAAATTATCTCATTCTCATCTCATAAAAAAAAGTTAGAACAAAAAAAGATCCAGGAATTAGAGGGAAAAATACTACAAAGCTCGCTAGATGAGGAAAAATTAGGTAAAATCCATAAAATAAAACTACAATTAAACGAATATATTGAAATACAAAATAAAATTTTAATACAGACTCCGAATAGAAAACTTTGAACATAGCATAGACTCAACTAGTAATACATTACGGGATCCGGATTATATTAACAATGCCTTCCCAGATTTCTATAAATCTTTGTACACATCACAGTTAAATCCATCAGATAATGATATCAAGCGATTTCTGGATAAAATAACTCTTCCTAAATTATCAGAGAGTCAAAGAGTGACCCTGGACTCACCGCTGTCTACAGCTGAAGTTCAGGAAGCATTAAAAAGCATGCCAAACAATAAAGCTCCAGATCCAGACGGGTTCCCTACTGAGTTCTATAAAGAGTTCTGGAACATTCTGGCCCCAACGTTCCACAGAATGCTGCAGGAAACTCAAGATAATGGCAAATTTCCAGTTAATAGGAATTCTGCCACCATTAGTCTCCTGCTTAAACCAGGCAAAGATCCTATGTTTCCCACCAGCTATCGTCACATATCCTTAGTTAATGTGAATATTAAAATAATCTGTAAAGCTTTAGCAAAATGATTAGATAAAATCACTCCTCTCATAATCCACCCAGATCAAACTGGTTTCATTAAAGGAAGGCAGTCAGCTGCTAACACACGCAGACTGCTGAATTTAATAGATTATTCCTACAGTAAAAATATTCAATCCTGCATATTGTCTTTAGATGCAGAAAAAGCATTCAATAGAGTAAACTGGACATTTTTATTCGCTTCTCTACATAAACTTGTCTTTGGCAATTCCTTTATAAATTGGTTAAAAATATTATACAGCTTCCCAACAGCCTGTGTCAGGACAAATAATAGAAATAATAAAAATTTCAGTGTTACAGTCAATGGAATATGGCCAAAAAAATAAAAATAGGTAAAGTCACTTCTTTAATTAGAGGGAGCATGATACAAAGATGGGTTGGCTGGGGGTTCAACATAGGAGGTTGCTCCTCAGGGTGGCATATATGTACTTACCACAACTACCAAAGGAATCCTTTCTTCCCTGTTCTAGCACCACTAGAGGGCGCCATCATCCAGTAGGCGGAGCTCTCAATGTTCCAGCATTGTGTCAATAATACTGAATGTTGAACATCAGCTAGTTTCTCCCGCTGATTTAAACCTTGTTGGACAGATGGAACATTGGCTGTGGATTATTCTAGCTGCTCTTTTCTTTGGTAAGATAGAAAGCTCAACATGTTTCCTCTTCAAACACTTGAACACATTACTGAGCTCTACATGAAGAGCTTTAATGTTCATTCTACAGAAAATCAGAGCAGATCATTTCTGCTGCCATTTGTTACCTTGTAGAAACACCTGATATGGTTCAAAGTGACAATGATCAGAGAAAATGACATCTATTCTACATGGAATAGAAGTCTTTAAAGCTGCTGATTGTTCTCCTTTAATCAATCATCTTTATTGATTCATCTCTTCCTCTGCATGTTCTGTTCTTCCTCAGAGTGTAAAGGAGACTCAGTGACGCAGACAGAAGGACATGTTGTTGCTGCTGAAGGAGAATCTTTGACTATGGGATGTATTTATCAGACCAGCGATACAAATCATGCCGTGTTCTGGTACAGACAAGAAGAAAATACTCATCCAAAGTACATGCTGAAACAACACTTCAAATCAACGGACAATTCTCCAGAATTCAGCAAAGACAGATTTAGTGCAGAGGTCAAGAACTCAGCATTTAACCTGACAATCAAGGCTCCTCATCCGTCTGACTCTGCTGTGTACTACTGTGCTCTGCAGCCCACAGTGACAGGAAACACTAGAAATGTATACAAAAACCAGCAATACTCCAAAACATTCACTAGAGGGCTTCACCACATTGTTTAACCTCTTTGTTTTTAAACCAGTAAGCAGAACCATCAGGAAATATCACAAAATGTGAGCTGCTGTTGCATTTTATTTTACTTTGAAATATTAGAATTGTTTTATGTTGAACAAATACAAAAACACAGAAGAAAAAAAAAACTAAAACACAGAATCGGTTGATGTCAAAAGGAAATGATGAAAGGACCATGTGGAAGATCCCAAACATTTTAACTGGTTTGACTCTAATGGATCTGCATCCATAAATGATTGCTTTCAAAACATCAATTAAGTTCTACAGAACTCTTTTACTGACCTATCAAATTAGAACTGGTATGACGTAGCCAGAGGTGTCAAGTAATGAAGTACAAATACTTTGTTACTGTACTTAAGTACACTTTTTAGGGATCTATACTTTACTCCATAACTTATTTTTCCTCATACTTCTGACTTCTACTCATTACATTTTCACACCAGTATCTGTACTTTCTGTTCCTTACATTTTTAAAACAATCGTCACTCGTTACTCTTGGCTTCGGTTTAATGCAGAGGTCACTGATTACCAGACCGCGGTCCGTTTCCAAGACCCAACAGCTGGCTAATCTGGACCCATCCTGATTTAAAACATTTATAAATTACCCCATGTTGTCTGATGACAGTATCTAAACGTCACTTGTGCCGCTTCTCCTCTTACCCCGAAACTCCCACATCCTCCGTCCCGCTCCGCCCCGCAGCGCTCCAGACCTCCTGCGCAAAGCAAAGCCTACAGCCTCCGCTGTTCCTCCAGTATTGCTGCGCTCCGACTTATCCTCCTATGCATGGTATTATCATAAAATCTGTAGGGGCAAAACATGCAGAAATTAATGATTCATTTAATATGACATTATAAAATATCCCCATCAGCAACCAGCATATGTTCAGTTTCTGATGGAGATGAGAAATCTGCTTCCTGGTCTGTTGAAGGACCAATACTTTGCATCCAATCTTTTAAATAAATGGTGTTAGTTTTACAGGCTGATTCAACTTTGATGTAACATGTCAAAATAAGGCTTAGTATTGTGTGTAGCCTCCATGTACCTGTATGACATCCCTACGATGCCTGTCACTGACCCGGACTAAAACATCCTGCATCTCCTGAACAGTTTGTGGTGCAACATGACGTTGGTAGATGGATCGAGACATGATGTCCCAGATGTGCTCAATCAGATTCAGGTCTGGGGAACAGGGGGCCAGTCCATAGCTTCAATGCCTTCATCTTGGAGGGACTGCTGACAAACTCCAGCCAACTGAGGTCTAGCATTATCCAGTGTTAGGAGGAACCTTAACAATGGAAACAGACCAGTGTTAGGGTTAAATGTTTGAATCTGCAACTGCATCAGCATCTGGTCTCCCCAGGGGTCTGAGTTTCCAGACTCTGTCAAGTCTGTTACATGTGCTCAATGTGACCCTGCTTTCGTTTGTGAATGGCAAAGGGCGCCAGTGGCGAATTTGACAAGCCTGTGTTCTCTGGGAAAAGTCAAGCATTCTGATCCTCATTGAGTTGGTTTCTAACCCTTTGTGCAGACACATGCATGTTTCTGGAGCCGCTGGATGTCATTTTGCAGGGCTCCGACAGTGCTCCTCCTGTTCCTCTTTGGACGACAGTGGAGGTAGCGGTCCTGTCGCTGAGTTGTTGCCCTTCTACGGTCTCCTCCATATCTCCCAGTGTACTGTCCTGTCCTCTGTATTGCCTCCAGCTGATATTCTGCTTCAGGATGGAGTCACAGCCAAACAGGAGCAGACCAGAGGAAGCTACTATAAGAAAAAGCAGAGACAGCAGAATGTTAGAGATTGAACTAATAGATTCTGCAGAGTGGGAGAATAGAGACGGATTGATGTGCCATCCTGCATAAGCTGCACTAGCTGAGCCCCTTGTGCAGGTCGTAGAGTTCATCTAATGCTCCCACTACTGGGAAAACACCACCGACATTGAAAAGTGACCAAAACATCATCCAGGAAGCATAGGTACTGAAAAGTAGTCTGTGGTCCCAACCTGCAGAACCATTCCTTTATAGTATCTTGCTAATTAACAATCATTTTCACCTGTTGTCTATTCCATTTGCACCACAGAATGTGAAATTGATTGCCAATCAGTGGGCAGTTTGATTTCAAAGAGGTTTGATTGTGTTGTTTATGTGTTCCCTTTGTTTTTTTGAGCAGTGAACCAAAAAATAAAATGTCAAATGTCCACTTTAGACTGAGTGCTTCTACCCTCTGTTTGAGTGGGGAACTGCTTTTTCTGAAGGTGGTGAGTTACACTGGAAAACATCTCCACCAGGAAAAGAAAAACAAAAGACGTAATATAAACGAAAACAATATAAAACCTAATTATGTATTATCAATCTTTAAAAATACTTATAATAAATATGTGTCATATATGAAATAATGTTTTTACGCAGCAGCACACAAAACAATAAGCAGTGAATGATGGGACAATAGCTATATGTGTTGATACCCTACTTTTAAAAACTTCAGATTGACTTTAGCATAGAAAGTGTAAAACAACAGACTCTTACATGTTAGATTAGTTATAAGTAAATTAAATGCTTTTTTCAACTGTTTTATTTTGTTTTAACTCTGTTTATTCAATCATCAGGTAAGCTGTGGTTCTCATTTGAATAAACCCACGGACATTATAAAGAAAGAATTAATTACATTAAGGTCCACTGGAGGAGACGGTGGTTCAAATGCTCCAAGGTTCAGTGACCTGAAATTATTAAGTTCCACCAGGTCCTTGGTAGTTGTCACATATTTAAAGCCAGTGTCACTTCATGACTCATCTTTGTTCATTTAATGTCTGGCTTATCACAGGATTCTTTTCTAATAAGAAGAACTTGCAAATGTTTCTTATTTACTTGCAGTGGAGGTTGTCAGAGAAGCATAATATCAAATGTCTTCACTAAACGGTGCTGACACATAGAATCAGCAATAAAAATGAAATCTGTAAAAAGTATTTAGTGAGAAATAAACTGTTACTTTAACAGTAAACTGACTGTTGCTTCTTTAAATCTCTGCATTCGGATGAAGATTACAAGTTGCTAAATTTTTACAGAGTGAAAAGAATTGTAGTGAATTCTGCATCACAACAGGGATACAGAGTAAAACCTTCAGTGATAGGGACATCCAGAGTAAAGGTTCAAATGTTTGAATCTGTAGGGTAGGAAGCAAATGAATCCAGGGCAGCTTGTAGCAGTGAGGCAGAGCAGCACCCAGGCATGTGGA
Organism: Cyprinodon diabolis; assembly: GCA_030533445.1. Classification (NCBI taxonomy): domain Eukaryota; kingdom Metazoa; phylum Chordata; class Actinopteri; order Cyprinodontiformes; family Cyprinodontidae; genus Cyprinodon; species Cyprinodon diabolis. Next base: position 45,190,712 of record CM060067.1, on the reverse strand, counting down.
GCGTTAAGTTACCAGTAGGGGGCGTAACCCAGGGATCCTGTTAATGCAAAGTTGGAGCTCTCAGCCTTTATTCTCCTCAGAGCTGCAGACATGAAGCTTCTGTTCATCTCACTGTTGCTGGCTGCTGTGGGCCTCGGTAGGAACACAGAATCAGATCTACAGGAAACGGATTTTGGACCCGATTATTGATACTGTTTGCTGTTGTCTTACAGAATGCAGAGCACAGACAGAAAGCGTGCTACAACCTGATGGAGATGTGACCGCTGCTGCTGGAGAAACTGCAACCCTGAGGTGCCTGTATAACACCAGCTCCTCCAACCATTATCTCTACTGGTACAGACAGAAGGGGAGCAGCAGCCCCCAGTTCATCCTGAGCCGCTTCAAGGTTGGAGAAGGAAAAACTGAGGAGACGGAGAGATTTTCATCCAGTCTGGATGCTTCTGCTAGATCAGTTCCTCTGCAGATCCAGAATCTCCGTCTGTCAGACTCTGCTGTGTACTACTGTGCTCTGCAGCCCACAGTGACAGGAAACACCAGAACGCTGTACAATAACCTGCAATACTCCACAAGCTCCACTAGAGGGACTCACACACTGTTTCTCTATGTTTTGTTTTTCCCAGTGCAACCAGCAAGAGACAGCAGAGTCAGAAAATATTTTGTGGAAATATCCTGTCAGTAGAGCCAGTTTTTAGTGTCATATTTCATGTCTGAAAAAAATTGTCTGTTTAGATAAGAAAAACTGTCTTTCTGGAATATGGAAGATCTAGTCTATCAAATTGATAGCTTATAAAGCTTTATTTATTACAGTAGTTGATTAATATATTCCATGGTTTTGTTTTATTACATAATTCCTAAAAGATTTTATAGTTAAGATCTTTATATCAGTCAGTCAGTTTATAGTTAATATTTTCCAAAAACAAAGGTTTTTAGGTACATTTTAAATTCATTGTAATACTTTAATTTGTCTTCATTTTGGATAAATTAAATCAATTTGCGGTTGGAATGTTTGTTTACTCTGAAAAATGTCCTATTTGAGGTAAATGTGATCTTTAAAAAAGGAAAAAATAATGGGTGGAACACTTCTAATGATAATAACTCCAAAAAATCCATCACAATCCAGGTTAACCTACCAAGGACCAGCAGGATGTGTCTTCACCTCTTATTACCTGCTGATGCTCATCATTTAGTTTAACAAACACAATTATGGATTCTTGACAGAAGCCATTCAGATCCTAAATTCCCAAAATGGCTGAATTGATTTGTTGCTGATGGGTTGGTGTCTCTGAAATCTTGCAAAGAGTGATTTATTTATTGGAATTACATTATTTTCCATAGGACTCTAAAACTGTAGGGATCAGTCCTATTTCAAAGAAACCAAAACAGATGAATCAATAGGGGGTCATGTTGGACCCATATCTATCACTGTATTTGATATTTTTAGTTTCCATGAGTGGCAGAACCTTCTAAGTTTCTGTGGAAATATTGAAGGGGCAGTTTGGAACAGTAGGACAGCAGCTTTTTGCCTGCAGCAGGGGTTACTGATAGAAAAAAAATAGGAGTATGAATGTCATTGTTTTGCCTTTCATTTATACACTAATGAAGTTTTAACTGAAAACTATACCTTGTAACTTAATCTGTGTTGTCAGTTGGCCGACTTTTAAATAAGCAGCAACAATGGGCCTCAGGCAGTCTATTAAAGCCACCAGGCTGGCTGAGCTAAAATGTCAGCATTACTGGATTTTTGTCAAAGATTATGGATCTTAGGAGAGTTTGTAATGACTGAGAGCCTCAGACAATAAAAGCATTTATTAGCAGTATGATGTTTGTTTCTAAAAAATTTGAATATTTTAAGGCCTCAACTATGGAAACAGTAACTTTCATCAGCATCTTAGCTGAGATTATTTTCCGAATCATTCCATTGTCCACTGCATTGACTACGTACCTGATACAAGTATTTATTTGGAATTCTACAGTCATTGAGGGGCCCTGGAGTCAGAGCCGCAGTATTTGTTAGCTTGGCCAGCCACACTGATGTAAACGGGGCAAAAGTCAGTCTGGTTGTGTTACATGTAATTACTCTATGCTCTAAAACAGGCTGGACCAATCCCAGCTCAGAAGCAGGCTCATTATATAACAGATGTTACCATATCTTGTGCCATAAACTATGATAATAATTTGGACATCTAGAACCAATGTCCATGCATGATATTAAAAATGTCCTTTAGGTAAGGAACATGAAAGTTTTGCTCAGCAGCTGACTTGCTCTACAACACCTCCCCAAAAACAGTCTCAAAAGGCACTCCTGCAGAGGTGTGCCTTAAGGCCAGTTTATGCATAGCCTCTGCAACCATCAAATCTGGGTTTCGGAAGTACAACCGCATGTACGATGCCTCAGACAAATTATATAAATAAATATACCCTCTTCGATGTCTAGTAACTCTAGATCCATCTCCGCGACCGTGATATCTTGCAGACGCGCCCTTGTTGTTTTGGAAACACTCTCGCCGGCGCCGCCAAAGTTCTCGTGAACATGTGCTGAAGTTATTGCGAGTTCTCGAATAAGCTCCCCCTTGAGCTTTGGAGGGAAACTGCTGTGCGTCCCTAGAAATTCCAGACCGACGGAGCAGAGGCATACCAGCAAAACTGGTTCGAGACCAGATCCAAGCGACATTTGATGTGTGCGGTTGCAGAAGTATAACCTGCCCTTTAACCCCCCACCATGTTTGGGACAGAGAACACCACACAGGATTTCTCTTTTAGGACTAAGGCTACTTCTCACCTGAGATGGCAGCATGTAAAGCCCCTGCTAAGGACCAGAAGCTTCCATCGTTTCTCATTTTTCAGAACTTTCAGATGCTGACTGGAGTTGGAGGCCTTAAGAACAAGGAAGCCCTTCCCCTGACGTGTGGGGCGCGGAACAGAATAACCCCTGACATGGGTGGCCTGCTGCTGTGCTGCTAAATGCAGCAGAGAATTGAAGCCTTCCACATAGAGATCAGTAGAGGTTCGCAGGTCTGGCAAAGGGACCGATTTTCCATTTAAACAATATGTTTCTTAATTATTTTTAAATTATTTCATGTTAACTGTTGCGTAAAGACAAAGCTATAAACAAAGCTATATACAAGCTGTTGTTTATAAAGCTACAACAAGTTTCACTAAGAATTTAAACATTAGCATAATCTTAATGTTCATGTGTTTTATAATATCCTCATTACATTTTGATTATTAAACTATGACCACATGTCATTTAATGGGATCGTCTGCAAGTTACAAGCTCACTCAGAGAAGGAAAAATATAAACTAACTAAATGATGTTGTTTTCTGATTAAGCAAATAAAACATCATTTGCCTAAATAATGGCTACCTTGTTTGAAAACGTTCCTATTGCTCTAAATTAGTGAAAAGCAATTTGATCAGATCCCAAATTTATCATTTCATTGATTATGGTTTTCAACCATGTTTTTCCTTCTTCTTTTTATATAGTAGTTTAGTTTAGTTGAGTTTCACTAGTTTTAATCAAGAGTTTGTAACTGAAATAAGTCTGGCATGGAGCTGAATGAATTTTGTTAATAATAAATGATGTTTTTGTCAACAATGGGTGGTGAGGTTGCTCGATGACCCAGATGCAGAGACGAGTGAAGCAGAGATGAGTTCTGAGAGGTTTAATTGCAGACCATAGGTAGCAGAGGCAGAAATCCAAAAATCCAACTTAAAATATTAAACAAACCAAAACCATGGAGACATCAGGGGAAAACGAGCCTGAGGAGCCGGGGAGAGACGAGTTGAGTAGACAAATACAGCTATGAGAAGGAACCAGCACCGAGTGACTGCAGAGGTGGAGTATTTAAGGAGAACAGAACAAAGGATGGACTAATGAGCTGAATAAGGAGCAGGTGTGGGTGGAACTGGCAAGAGGGAATCCAAGGGGAAAGAAAACAATCACAAGGGGGCGACAGAGAGTAACTAAAGAATGCTTGAAGATCATGGAAAATAAAAACAAAACAACTGATAACAGAAAACTGAAAACTCAGAGTAACAACAAATGGGAAGAACCATAACAGTTTTTAATGGAAGTTGTGGTTAAATTATTCCATTTTTTTTGTTTGTTTTACCTTGATTTCAGCTCGAATCACTCTTTCATATGTTATTCTAACATACAGTCAGAAGGGCGTGTGTTCATAAATACAATATGACAGTCCAAATATTATCTGATCAAGTAACATATGTTGGGATATATTGCCACAAGGGAGCCCAAATCAGTTGGATGAAGCATCTTAAACCATCCCCCCTTACCTTTTTCACAAAGAGAACAAAAGATTCTCTGGACAAGTACTCTAGCTGCCAACTGTAAGAGGCGGTCAGCTCAAGCACGGACCAATCAGCTGATGAATGAGGCCCCGTCCACACGAAGCCGAACCCTGGCCTAAACGCACAAATTTTTCACCAAACCAGCCTCTCATCCATACGAAGCCGGCGTTTCGGGGTCTGTAAACGATCTTTTTTTTATTCAGCCTTCAGAGTGGGAAGATTTTCAAACGCCGTTTTCGAGTTTCCATCTTTAAGCTCTCACCCTGCTGTCGGGCTTACAACAGAATCTTCTTCTTCTGGAATATCTCCAGGAAGAACAGAGCAATATCAACGACATAGTTCAGCACCTGAATTTGACTGAACCACGAAAATGGACCCGCAGGGCAACCATGTTTAAATATCAGTGCGCATGCCCAACATTTCGTCGCCTATTTTTGCTTTGGCACGACAGCGCCACTTACAGGCCTGGCATACATTTTGCAGCGTTTTCATGCATTCGTGTGGACGATCACATTTATTTTACGTCTCCGTCTTTACGACAAACGTTCTGGAAAATATTAGTGTTTCGTGTTCGTTTTGACTTCGTGTGGACGGGGCCTGAAGCTGATACTTAAACAGGATGTGCCCCCACGTCACTCATGGTTTAAAACCCAAAGCGTGGACTAAATCATCCTCTTTCCATGGGTTTCACTGCCCGAAAAGGAGAGGCTTGTTTCATGTGAAATGCCAAAGGAAAGCTAACTAGAAATAGCTTTTGTTTTTCCTGCGTCAAAAGTCACGGATCGCACTGTCCCATTGTGCATAGCAGCTGACTGCTGAGTGGAGTGTTTTCCCCCTTTTCTCGAGAACCCCGCCAAGGATCGGCTGAAGGGACGCCTTCCGCCATAAGGCCTATGCTGAAATATTCCTCCACATGTCCCTAGAGTTTCTTTCTGTCTTGTTTTCTCTTTGCTCACACTTTCAGCAGCAGTCACCAGGTGGCATTTTCCTTCCCCCTGAGAGCCTGTGACAAGTTGCTGTGGTTGTTACTTTGTTTAAAGCCTGAATATGTAAACGCAGCTAGAGCTTAGACTGTTGTTAAAGTAATCTATTCTTTCCAAATTATCTTGTGTCAGGTGGGATGCTTGTTATTTTAGACTTTAAGTTTCCATTTTTGTGACCTGCCCATAGTGTTCCTGTCCTTTCACCAATAGACTGCTGGAGATAAGCACCAGCCCCACCGCAACCTTGACATAAAATGCTCCAGACCTCTAGAGGGAGTAGTCATTAGAAAAACTGGGTTACTTTAATATATGTGAATGTAGCAAAGTACTATGGAAGCCGAGTGAGATGGTGTCGCTCAGATTCTTTTTCACAGTGGTTTTAAGTAATTTGAAGTTAATTTCCTCATTATCTAAAGGTAACGAAAGCCGATTTCTTATCATAACAACATGATTGGTGTGGGTTAAAAACTGATCCTTCAATCCCGCAACAGTGGGAGAGGATTTACATGTACGGCAGCCAGTGTTTAACTTTTAGGTAACGAGACAACGTTGTTGGTTTGATGATTTGCTTCCCTTCTGATTCATAAGAAATGCCTCCAGTGTCATGATTTTACTGAAGTTCAGACCCAAATGCTGAAGACCAAACTGGGAGACCAGGGCAAAAGGTTTAACAGGTTTTATTGAAGAGATAATGCAGAGGGAAGTGTTGCTCTGAACACTGCTCAACCGGAACTGAAAAGTGAGGGGAAGACACAGCGGTTAGTTCAGGCTCAGTGGGAAAATAGATTTGTGAACTTGGAGAGGAGGATTTGGTTGCAGGGGTTACCCAGAATGCGGTTGTTTGTAGGTGAACGGAGAAACTGACTGCCACTCAGATTTCCTGCAGTACTCAGTGTGAAGCTCAAACGATCTCTTAGGGAAAGTGGATCCAAACCTCCTGTTTGTAACCCCAGCTCAGTTTGAAGCTCAGTTGATCCTTCCAGGGAGAGAAGGTCCGAAAAATCCAGTTTGCTGGATGACTTCCCGCCGAGAGGCAAAGACAAACAATGTTAAAACACAGGTTGACAAGAACTCAGTTTGACTCAGCAAACCTCAGCTTGGCTAGAGTACGCTAAACTGGCAAACACTCTGGCGTCGAGGTAGTGGCAGTCAGCAGCTTAAGAACACTCCGTTAACGAGGTAACCATCAGCAGGCGTGTGAGGAGGCGGACCAGAACCAGGCGCCTCCTGATGGAGGAAGAGAGACAAACACAGAAACACAAACACACAGACAGGAATCCTGACATCCAGGTGTTTTCTGAACAGTCCCAGTGTTACACCTGGAAGAGGTATAAGATGCATTAACCCCCAAAATGAGTCCAAATTATAGATTTTCATTAAAACAACAGTCAGATTTGTTTCTACTGTATTCCATGCAATCCAATCATCCACTACGAACTGACAATGAGTGAAAAGAAAAAGGAAACTAAAAAATTAGGCACAACTACGGGCCCTGCAGGCATGGATGGACTGGGAATCCAGGGCTGTTGGCCAGCCTCATTCATTACTCATACAGGTTAATCATCTTGTTATCTTAAGAAATCAATAACTGTTTTCTCGTGATGACTAGATAGTTATCTTGTTTTCTCAAGAAAACTATGAACTGTTTAACCGTGATAACGAGATTGTTATGTCATTATTTCGAGAAGTCAAGGAAACTAAAGGTGAGTATGACCGCTCTCTGGTTCCGTTAAGTACACAAGAGGGGGCAGGATTCAATCCCACAGACTTCTGGGGTGAAGTCATGCATGAGAAAAAGAACAGCTAAAAATATTTTCCTGTTGACAAATAGCAAGGATGCTCGATCAATCGGCGTCATATTGACAAGATCACACTGTCACATTGCTGTAGTAACTATGTTGTTATTCGGTAATAGTTTAAGACTATTTGTTTTAAAACTTTTTAAAGATATTGAACCTCTCCTTTATTCCACCGATTTTCTTTTTTTTTAAATAAGAAGTTAGAGCTTGGCTCCCTGCTTGTGTGAAGGATCTGATACAATATGGTCTTTACTTGACTCCCACCGGTTTTCTGGATCAGCATCAGCATCAAGTTTGCTGCTGTTTACATGATTTTCTTTCACTGACTGCAGCATTTTGTTTGCGGTTGCAGCATATTTAGTTTGAATTTGTTATTTTTTTAAGAAAAAAAGGATTACAATTGTTGAAGATCAGGTATTTTGCATTAAGCTGTGTGCCTCCTAAACCTCCTTTTAAAGTGTTATAAAAGGGTTTTACAGTATCTAAGACATAAGGCCAAAATTCTCCAACAGTGTGATGTGGATTCTGCCTCTGGATTGAGGTTCAGTCTTTGCTTTGAGCAGAGGTGTTGATTCATTTCTAGTCAGTTTATGAATATAGCACTAATTCACACCACATGTCATCTCAAAGTACTTTACAGAGACAATTCAATCAGATCATCTGATGGGATTGGTTAAACATGCTTATCTAAGAAAACCCAGATGATCACATCCAGTCATAGCTGCTTTGCAGGATTTCCTCTTCGTAGCTGAGCTTGTAGTGAAATTTCCATTGCATTGTGATTCTGCCTCTGTAGCTATTCAGTTGTGTTTAGGTATAAAGGGGTATGTTTACAAGGATTGTCTACATTTTTTGCTGAAATATTTTTTTTTTTTACATTGCTCTTCATACTTCTTACTAAACATGACTGCAAAGTTCATTACCCAAAAGAAACCCACATTCAGAGAAGCGTGTGGATGTCACACAGCTTCACATCTGTTTAGTCAAAGAAAACTAAGTGGAAATGAGTCTGTCTCAGAGAAGTCTGGTTGCTTAGTGGGAACCTGGACAATAAGGAAACAGTCAATGAAATACGACATGAGCATTCAGGCGGCTGATGCTTTTATTGGAAATGAATCAAGCTTGGTATCCAATATATAAAACTTTCATGTTCACAAGTGATTATGGGATGAATGTGGAGATGGATAGATGGATTGCTCCTGTGGCTGCAGCAATCCCAGTGCTGTTGTGTTCTGTTAGCAAAGAAACAGATAAACCAGAGAGCAAAACTCTTAATTTATTTTGATTTATTGATTACAACTGCCTATGTTCCTGCAAAAAAAAAGAAATAAATCCTGGATACAATCAACTGACATGGCTATATCAGACACTTTAGTCCATTAATAGTTGGGGACTTGACATAAGTTCAGGTAGCTGGGATGGATTGGTGACTGTGGCTCAGTGGGAAGAATAAACATCTTTTAAACAAAAACTTTCTGTTGTCATATGTTGATTAATTCAACCCCAAGTTCCCTACAGTCTGGTAGTCATTCTAATAATATATGCAATTTAAGAGGATGTATAAATGTGGATATAAAGTACTTTGAGTTGTCACTAAGACTAAAAAGTGTTTACGTTAATTTAGTCTGTTAAAAATTTAATTTACCTTGGAGTACAGTCCAGGCTCCATTGTATCAAAGGTTTGGCTGGCTGAACTCTGTTAGAATACAGATAACCCTGGAACACTGCTACATAACAGCTAAAACTGAACTGTATCCCCATTAGTTAAAATAGAATAATAGAAATAAAAGGTTAGGCAAAAAAAGGTTATTTCTGTGTTGAAAGAAATCCACTGAAGTTCAAGAGGAAGAGGAAAAAAGAGCTTCAGGGAGGAGCTAAACTGTTAAACGAAGAGAAGCAAACTTCCACATTCAACATTCACTCTGCTCAACATGCTCTCTTTGCTCACATCCTTTTACAGAATGACTCTGCTGGTTCTGCTCATTGCAGCAGGTTTGTTTGACTTTCTGGGATAAGATTCTGTATTTTTTATGACTGTTTGGTTAATTGAACTGTTTGTTTTTCAGGTGTGAACTGTCAACAACTCACTGCAGGAAAGACTGAAGAGTTTATTGTAGTAGGCAGCTCTGTTACTCTGTCCTACAGTTATTCCAACAAGATAACTGCTAGTGATGATTTCTTCTGGTATCGACAATATCCAGGAAAACCTCCAGAGTTCATCATGTACATCTCAGGGCTCAACCGTCCAAGATCCGCAGATAATCTGAAATCAGCAGCAAGATTCTCCACTAAACTGAGAGAAGAGAAACACCTGGACCTGCTGATCTCCTCTGCTGAGCTGACTGACTCTGCTGTGTACTACTGTGCTGTGAGGCCCACAGTGACAGGAAACACCAGAACTCTGTACAAGAACCTGCAATACTCCACAACATCCACTAGAGGGCCTCACACACTGTTAATCCCACTGATCTCTATTAAATCACTTGACTGCTGATAGCCCTGAGTAGTAGAGGGGGAATATTGTCACCAGCAGCCATATTGGTACTCCCTTTAGACCGGTCGCAAATAAAGAATACGTGCGCTACAGCATCGGACAACGATGATTTCCTCATTTTCAGGGGGGCTTAAGACTTTTAGAATAAATATAAATTCATCACTTTGAAACACATTTGCTGTTTTATAGCATAAGTAGATTACCGTCATTTATGATTAAAAAAAATAGGCACTATGAAGTCAATGAAGTCTATAAATCATGTAATATAACATATTATACAATCTATCACAATGAAGTTAATCTGTTAATGGAGCATAATAATACAGATGAGACAAAAGTGCTAAATTGATGATGTACATGTAATACACATGTATTGATTACATTGTTATGGTAAATACATATAATTTCAAGATTTCACATTAAGACTTACAAGTACATGTCTGTTATTGTTATAGTATTTTTCTCATTGCAAATTGAACATGCATGATTCCATATAGTTATATGCTGTGTCGGTGAGTTAGCCTTTAAATCTGACATAGATTAGCAGTAGAACTAAATTAATGAACTAATTTAATAATTCAACAGACCTTCAGTTTCTACACCAGCAGGATCACATCAATTGGTCAAATAGCATGCAACATCAAATTCACATTTAGCTTTTTGCTCGTAGTTACAACAAGAATCTGATCATTTGCATATACTATATATACAAGTATGTATGCACACATGAACATAAACACACACATACACTATCCAGTGATTAAAAACCTTTAATAATAAAACTGGCAGCATATATATGCATTTCAGAAATGAAACAGGAATATAGCCAAACAGTGTTTCATACTATAGGACACATTGGAGTATATGTGGATTTTCTTGGTTAGTTCATCCTCTGACTGTAACCTTAGCTGTGAAACCTATCCCCATAGGCAGCAAACTGCTTGTTTTTGCAGCCAAATGCTGCACATCTAGGCATTTTTGTTGTGGATCTCTGAGAGACTGTGGAGTACCAAGATGGCGGCTTTTTTCAGACTATCAGCAATCTGGTGAATAAATAGAGATCAGTGGTTAACCTGCTGATTGTTTAGTCTGTGGAGTGATGATAAAGTGAACAGCTAAGTATCCAGTCCATCTCAGGTACAAACATCAGAGACCTTCGGGCTCTTCAGTTTTATCTAGAAATATATTTGTAGCTCAGCTGAACCTCTTCCTGTTGTTAGATATGTCTGAGCAGAAACATCTAGATCCACTAAGCTGATCATCAGAGAGCTAACCCTGACAGACACATCTCTCTACTACTGCGCTCTGCAAACACAGTGAATAAACAGCAGAACGCTGTACAAGAAACTGCAAGTACTCCACATCATCCACTAGAGGGCCTCACACACTGTTAATCCCACTGGATGCTGATTCAGTAGACTGATGACAAAGACAACAGAGACAAGAAACAGTAAAGATCAGAGACAGAGCTGCTGTGGGAGCAGAAAACTCTCTGATTGGTTGGGTTTAGGCCACGCCCACTGAACTTTAGCTCAATCAATGCCATTATCTGTTCCTCCTTCTGCTGCAAGAGAAGAACATTGTTCATCTGCTGTGTATTTCAAGGACTCCAAAGACATGTTGCTTTACCTCTTTTTTCTTCTCTCTAACATTCTAGGTGAGTTTCAGAGCAGAGATTCCAGTTTTTGTTCCAGCTGCTACATTAACCAAAGACACAGACTGTATTTTAAAGGATTCTGCATCATTTGCTCTGATAACATAAAAAAACAAACAAAAAAAACAAACACCAACTGAACTGACAGATTTTTACAGTAGATTTAGTTGTAAATGTCCACAAAGTAACAGGGGAAACCTGTCTAATGATTTCCTTTTCTCTGCTCTTTTCAGGACTAACAGCTGAAGAAAAAATCTATCCTGTGACAAATGAAGTTAGAGAGAAAGAAGGACAACCTGTCTCACTCAGCTGCAGCTATGAGACAACTGCAGACATAGCAGACCTTCACTGGTTCAGACATCACTCTGACCTTCAGACTCCTCAGTTTATCCTCTGGAAAAGAGGCAAGGGAGACCCTGCTGAGTTTAATCTTGACAACAGATATGCTTCAGAAACAACCTCTTTAACAACTAAGCTGACCATCAGAGAGCTAACCCTGGCAGACACAGCTCTCTACTACTGTGCTCTGCAAACACAGTGATACAAAGTGTAGAAGAGGCTGTACAAAAAGCTGAACACTGATATCTGACTCCTCTTCAAAGAGGAGGGAAGTGGTATTCAAAGCTCAGCTTCATATCAGATGGATTCTGCTAATTCCTGTTTGATCAGAGTCACTGTGGTTACAGCTGCTAATCAGACACTGTGGGAGGATCCACAGGAGCAGAGACTCAGCAAGTCTATCACTCACAGGAGAAAAATGTAACATTAATAAAAGAACCTTAATGTCTTCTTTCATTTACACGGTTCAGTTAAAATTGACGGTGGCATCAGAAGCAGCTTAAATGTCCAGGTGACTAACTGGGTAAAGGAGGAGAGACTAAAGTGAGGTTTATAAGCATCATGTGGCTGTAAATGTTTATTTTCTTCAGATTACCAGTCTACATTATGAGCATGAATAAGCCTTTGAGCAGATATTACTACAACTTAATCATATAATTGGGGGGGTCTCTATGTCCAGTAGTAAGCCTATAGCAGCATAACTATAGATATAGCTCAGGATAACCTGAGCCACTCTATTTATGTTGAGTAAACGTAAAACTCTGCAGGTTCTTGTCTTTGTCGTCCACTCTGTTCAGCTGCCTTTGGAAACACACGGCGAGAAGGTGGGGGCCGGTTGGTGAGGGTTACGGGCGTGAGAAATGCAAAAGTAACGCCATTGTTACTTTTACTAGTAACTAGTTACTTTAATTGTGGAGTAGCACAGTTAGTAACACAGTTACTTTTTGGGAGAAGTAACTAGTAATTATAACTAATTACTTTTTCAAAGTGACGTGCCCAACACTGGTGGTGACAAATAACAAAGATGGTTCAGCCACTGTGCGGAGAAGTGGAGTTACATGGCCGTAAGAAAGTAGTCATTATCAATTAATTAAGTGTACTATAAAGACCACCATATAGTTGCTCTATGTAATGATTGAGGAATGTAGGGGATAGGGTGGACCTTAAGATGCAGTCATGGTTGCTGCCTCACAGACTTAAACTGGTAGTTGGTTGCACAGTTGAGTGGATTTTTTTTTTTTTAAGATCTTGGCTGCATCATTTTTGATCAGCTGGAGGATTTTAGCTACAGTGTGTGGAATTCCTGATAGTAAAGAATTACAATAGTCAAGCTTTATGGTAGCAAATGCATGGACTAGTTTCTCAGCATCACCCCTGTGGAGGAAAAAATAATATAAGCACTGAGAGTTGATATCCAAGGAAGAAAAGGTTTTACTCTGCAGAGGAGAACAACATGACCAGCCGAATGCAGCTGTGTGTTGATCTGAGGCTGCAGCATTCCAACCCCTGCATAAAAAGGGGAACTCCACACACATTAACATTCCCCGAGGGAAACACTTTAGCTCATCAAAGGACAGAGATGACAATTGTTTTCTATTCACACCAGGACGTGAGAATCTTGACTTGTGTCCCCCTTATCTAACCTAGGGGGAAACTTCCTTTCAAACGTCCTTGATTTCCTTTCATCTCAACAAGGCTTCTAAGTAATCAGTCCTAAATAAGAAAAAGAAAAGAAAGACTTTAACATCACTCACAAACAGCCAAGGAAAAATAACATTCCACACCCCTCAACAGGATATTTGCAATATTCCAGGGATGAAAAAAGGACGTTCTAGAAACCTCTTTAATTTGGTGCTGTTAAAAAATAAGACCAAAGGTTTATCACTTTATTATCTGAAATCAATTTGATGCGATCCAAATGAAGTGGCTGAAAAACCAGCTTGTTTTTCAAAGGCTCTGGTTCAAAGACTATATCTTTTGTTTTGTCTGCATTCAGAAGCAGAAAGTTAAGAGTCATCCAGCTTATTATGTCTTCAAGACATGCCTGTAGTCCATGTAATGGAATAGTTTCAACTGGATTTATAGACAGATATAGCTGAGTATCCTCAGCATAACAGTGGAAATGAATCCCATGCTGTCTACTAATTCTACCATTTTAGAGCATATATATATATATATATATATATATATATATATATATATACTAGACATAATTGGCCCTAGCACTGATTCCTGTGGTACTCCACAGGTAACCATAGAGCATGAGGAAGATGTATCACTAGCGTGAACGAACCTAAAATTGTCAAATAAATTTAAAGCTGCCTAATGCCATTTCCTTAATTTCTGAAAACTATCCTAGTCTTTCTAAAAGTATTATGATAAGCTGTATCAAATGCAGCACGAAGATCTAACAGGATAACCATATATACAATATTGAAAGTCTTCAAAATGCTAATTATTATGTAAATGTTCACACAATTTTTACCAATTGTTTTCTCAAGAATTTTAGAGAAAGTACCCTAACCCTTTTGTTAAAGTAATCCTGAAGGTTATTAAAAAGGTGTCAGAGAGGACAGGGTGGTGAGGAAATACAGTTATTCACATTTAATGTCATATGTCAGCACAAGGTCCAATGTTTGAAGATGAGAATGTGTGGGATTATTCACATTTTAAACAAAGCCAATAGCATCTAAATAGCATCAAATGCTGCACTTAAGTTATCACCCTCAATGTCAGAGTGGATGTTAAAATCCCCACTATGATGACCTTGTCAATATTTTAATCTAAATCAGACTGCAGTTATGAAAACTGATCTAAAACTCAGAGTAGGTCCTGGTGGAGGATACAAGGTTACAAACTTTGTTGCTTCACAATTTGGATGGGCTAATCTAAGGGTTAAATTTTCAAAGGAATTGTAACTATTAACTGGCTTTGGAGTATTCAGTTTTTTTGCTCCTCCTCCTCTATGCCCGGAATTTATGGGCATATGAACATTTACATAACTGGAGGGATTTTAGAGTTTATAAGAGTTTATTACTTTCATTTTTCTGTAGTTGAGTTAGCGTTAGCTTGCATGACCAGCTCCGTCATGCTGGTTTTCCTTTAGTTTGAGCGCCACAAGCGTCACGTCACGTGACTAAGAAAACGTAACGGGATTGGCTGGGTGTTGGACACCACAATCCATTGCTAATGTCTGTGACCTGAAGTAAGCCTTCCATTTTTACACTGAATTTAGACGCCTAATTTATCAGTATGCTGATTTTGGGTTGCTAAATATGCAGCCCAAAATCATTTTCATATGATTTGCAGTTTAGATCAACTCTAAACTACTTAAAATAAGTAACCCTTTCCTTCTATCTCCACCAGAGGGCGCCATCATCCAGTAGGCGGAGCTCTCCTTGTGCTCTGTGTTCCAGCATTGTGTCAATAATAAGTGTTGCTGTGAAGAGAACAATAGTCAGACTGAATGTTGAACATCAGCTAGTTTCTCCTGCTGATTTAAACCTTGTTGGACAGATGGAACATTGGCTGTGGATTATTCTAGCTGCTCTTTTCTTTGGTAAGATAGAAAGCTCAACATGTTTCCTCTTCAAACACTTGAACACATTACTGAGCTCTACATGAAGAGCTTTAATGTTCATTCTACAGAAAATCAGAGCAGATCATTTCTGCTGCCATTTGTTACCTTGTAGAAACACCTGATATGGTTCAAAGTGACAATGATCAGAGAAAATGACATCTATTCTACATGGAATAGAAGTCTTTAAAGCTGCTGATTGTTCTCCTTTAATCAATCGTCTTTATTGATTCATCTCTTCCTCTGCATGTTCTGTTCTTCCTCAGAGTGTAAAGGAGACTCAGTGACACAGACAGAAGGACATGTTGCTGCTTCTCAAGGAGAATCTGTGACTCTGGGATGTAGTTTTAAAACAAGCTATCCAGGTTATACCTTGTTCTGGTATAAACAAGAAGAAAACAGCTTCCCAAAGTACATGCTGAAAGGATTCTCTTCAGGAGTAGATAAAGCTCCGGATTTCAAAGACAGATTCAATGCTGAACTCAATGGCAACAAGAATTCATTTAATCTGACGATCCAGGATCTCCGTCTGTCAGACTCTGCTGTGTACTACTGTGCTCTGCAGCCCACAGTGACAGGAAACACCAGAACTCTGTACAAGAACCTGCAGAGAAAAGAAAATACAGTACTCCACTATAACCACTAGAGGGCCTCATTCACCATCTGTCTTGTCTTGTTTTCCTAGGATTTATTGCACTAGATTTTTGTTTTAATTTCTCTCCTTTAAATGCAGATATGTTTCTACGTGTAGTTTTTCAGGAAATCTCAGTGTTAAGCCTTTCCTCCAAATATACCAATGAATTTCAAACCTATTAACATGCTCAAGAAAAAAACAGTTTAATCCCAAACCTAACTCTTATACTGGAGAAACCAGGCAACAATTACCAAAAAATCACATGGCGCAAAGCGGGACAGCCGGTTTTGGGCAGAGAGCATACTTGGCTGTAAAAAACGGTTAAAAAATGGTAAAAAAATCATCACAAAGGTTTGAGGTTTCAGTTTCTAAATAATTCAGTCATTGAATCTATTTCAAAGACATTAAATAAACACACTCATCATGATTCAAATGGTCCATCACAAATCCATGCAAAACAATAGACTCAAAAAATCAAGAAGAACAAGGAGGGAGCATTCAATTTGCATCTCACTTGTAATGTGCTTAGGAGGATGGAACTCCGTGGTGCTTAAATACATCAGTGCTCCAACTCCTGACTGTTCTGGAGTGAGGTGAAAAAAATGATAAAGACTCCTGGATAGTTGTGGAAACAACTTCAAGAAACTGAGCTAAAGTCTGGTTTCCTTCCAATTTCAGGCAATTTTCTAGTCAAAACAGTAAATTTTGTGATTTTTCAACTATTTATCCTGTACTCTTTTGTCCAAAGATCATCTTTTATAATCACATTCAAAGTTCTACTGGCATTTACTGACAATCATATTATTATTATTTATTTATTTCAAAGGGACAATTATTTTACCTGGTATACATACAATCTAAAAATACAGGATTAAATCCAAAGCTAATCTTAAACCTCTGCCTCCTGATGGGATCAGCCCAGCAACACCCATATTACTATATTTTCATTCTCTTTTATTAAAACAAGGATCAAAATATATCTAGACTAGCTTTTCTGACATGCTCTGGCTAGCTTAAAAAGAATAGACAATTATAAAAAAAAAATAAAAAAAACAACTAGTTGTTAAAATCTGTCATAAAAAGGTTGCCTCACAGTGTTTTAAAACCGTCTGTCATGATTTTATCAAGAGCTTGGACCCACATGCAGATAAAACCAGTCCAGAGAGAAGGGAAAAAGTTTAACAGGTTTATTGAGAAGTTTTGTGGAGGTTCCAGTGTTGCTCTGAACACTGCTCAACCGGAACTGAAAGGTGAGGGGAAGACACTGCGGTTAGTTCAGGTTCAGTGGGAGAATTGACTCTCAAACTTAAAGAGGAGAAAAGGTTGGCAGATTCACGTTTCCAGAGATTAGTTTGACTCTTAGACTCCAGTAGGTGAGGAATGTGTTCCGGTGTTTGTCTCATACAGAGGAGGGCGGACAGGGTTACCTAGAATGCGGTTGCTTGTAGATGAACGTAGAAAGACTGACTGCCACTCAGATTTCCTGCGGTACATGAATGGACTGTTGTGCAGATGAATCCCTTGCTCAGTGTGAAGCTCCGGTTTGTATCCTCAGCTCAGTTTGAAGCTCGGTTGATCATTCCAGGGAGAGAAGGTCCGAAAAAATCCAGTTTGCAGGATGACTTCCTGCCGAGAGGCAAAGACAAAAAAACAATGTTAAGACTAGGGTTGACAAAAACTCAGTTTGACTCAGCAAAACTCATCTTGGCTAGAGTACCCAAAACTGGCAAACACTCTGGCGTCGAGGTAGTGGCAGTCAGCAGCTTAAGAACACTCCGTTAACGAGGTAACCCATTGCAGTTGTGTGAGGAGGAGAATCAGAACCAGGCACCGCCTGGTGGAGGAAGGAAGACAAACACACAGACCACACAGACTGGAGTCCTAACACCGTCTATAGATACCATAAAAGAAGGTGCCACATTCAAATTTAGAGTTATTTACTCTCTAAATAGCTGTATTTATCTCCACCTAATCCTCCTAACAGTAGCTTGATCCTAACATGGCAAAAGCCAGACTGATGCCGTGAAAAAGTCAGATTGAGCTACACGGATTGATGTGGGAAGGTTCCTGATGAAACTGTTTACAAATGGGAGGGACAGTCAGTAAAATTCTTTAAGCTGACTGGGTATCTGCCTCCCACATCAGGTTTTTAGCCCATCACAGCAGCAGTAGCAGCTTGATTTGTGTTGGGAAGTTTACCGGAAGATTATAAATGTATTACATAACTAGAACTTGAAGATATAGCTAATTAATAGGTCATTCAAATTGAGGATAAAACCATGCATTTTTCATCCATCCACTTTCTGACACGCTTATCCCCAAATAGGATCGCAAGGGGTGCTGTTGCCTATCTCCAGCCGTCTATTAGGTGTACAGGGTGTGTACCAGGTACACCGTGGACAGGTCACCGGTCCATCGCAGACAAACAGGACAAACAACAATTCAAGTGCACAATCACACCAGGGAGAACTTAGAGAGGCCAATTAACCTAACAGTCATGTCTTTGGAGTGTGGGAGGAAGCCTGAGTACCCGGAGACAACCCACGCATGCTCAGAGAGAACATGCAAACTCAATGCAGAAAGAGCCCGGGCCAGGAATCAAACCCACAACTTTCTTGTTGTAAGGCAGCAGTCGTCCCACTGTTCCACTGAGCAGCGGGGTAAAACCAATTTATGGCTTTACCCTGGAACGGGTCAAATGTTGGGTCAAGTCTGGAGATGATGTGTTCTTTTACCAGCCTTTCGAAGAGCTTGATCATGATTGGAGTCAGTACACCTGCCCAGGTATGTTGTCTGGGACTGGGGCAGATAAATGTGCAGACCCCCTGATGCAGAGATGTAAAATGCAATCAAAACAGTCAATTTTCATTTGGTTTTCAAGTAAAAAATTGACAATGACTTAGAAATGTATTAAATTGTAATGAAGCTGAAAGAGAATGAGCTATAGTATTTTGCTCCAGGAGGTCAGGTTCAATGGGTGTAGCAGAAAGAAAGGAAAGGTTGGAGCTTGTAAAGTGGCCTCTAAAATGTGGCTGGACATGAGATAGCTGGGAGCTAACAATGCTAGCCAGTCCACTGTAGCAGTCTCTCGAGATACAGATGGTAACACCATGATGGACCTAAGTCCACTAGATGAGCATTAGCCTTCAGTTCAGAACTCTTAAAACCACCGGAGGTTGAAGCAGAAAGATTCTTTCAGATAAAACACAAATCCAACTATCTATTCTACCTAGT
Source organism: Cyprinodon diabolis (assembly GCA_030533445.1). NCBI lineage: Eukaryota > Metazoa > Chordata > Actinopteri > Cyprinodontiformes > Cyprinodontidae > Cyprinodon > Cyprinodon diabolis. The sequence continues at coordinate 45,171,690 of CM060067.1, read as the reverse complement.
TCAACCAAGCAGAGCACTTCTAGATCAAAATAAAATAAAATAATATAACGTTTTGGTTCAGTGGAATGGAAGGGACTTGTTGGCTTGGTTCGGAAGCCCATCTTCGATCCAGTCCTGTCATGGTCTTGGTTCTGTTGTTCTTTACTTTGCTCCTTGTTTTCTATATTTATTGGTTTCATTCCAGTTTTGTTGTAATTTCTAGATTTATGTCAGTTCTCATGTTTTTCTGTTGTCCTCTGTTGCCCTCTTGTGTATGTGTGTGTTCCTTTCCCCTTGGCTCCCTCGTTGTCTCCTCTCACACCTGCTGCTTGTCAGCTCGTTAACCCTCCCTTTGTCTCTGTCAGCTATATATGCTCTCCCTCTGCTCTCACTCTTTGTTGGTTCCTTGTCTTAGCTGTCTTCACATGCTGTGGTCTATGTTCCTCGTCTCTCTCTGGCTCCTTGTGTTTGGTTTTCCCTTGATGTCTCCATAGTTCTGGTTTTCTTTTCACTATTAGTTGGATTTTTGCATTCTTGCCTTTGTTTACTTTTGCCCCATTAAACTGCAAGAGATCTCCTCAGCCTCTCTGCCTCTGTGTCCTCAAACTACAACTAACCCTGACAAGTCCATTCATCCAGCAGCAGCTCTCAAGGAAGATTAATCTGATGCAATAACAAGGGGGAACTTTGCAGCAGTTAGTTTTATAACTCACAGAAGCCTTATGTTTTCCTTTAGCAACAGCAGTTAGCTGGTAGCCACGGCCCAGGCAGCGGTGGCTCAAGCGGCAGAACCAGTATGGCACAGGTCAGCAGCTTCTAACAGCTCATCTGCAAACAGCAGTTGGGCCCAACTTTTCCGTAGGCAGTTAGGGCTTCAACTTGGTTTAAATCACTGGAAAAGACGGTCACTATGATCAGCTCCTTCTGAATTGTAGGATAGGTAATCTTACTCAGTCTAGCAAGCACACTGCTCTCCAGAGGGATTTGGTTGCTATGTAGCATAGCTTTCAGCTGAGAACCGGTGTGTCTCACCTGACAAAACTCATAGGCCAGTCTCTAAAGAGAGAGTTGACTGAAGTCAGCTGTTCAAATCAACTTCATAGAAGGGATGTGACATCAAGAGGAGTCACCCCTGTTACATCACTGGCATTTGAATTTAACATTTACACAAGTATGGCAGTTGACTGATAAATCAAACTCTTACCAAATCCTTTCGGAAACCCCCCTTAGCAAGTTTTTTAAAAAGGAAAACAGTTATTCCAGCTAAAATGGGTGCAAACATGATTGTTTTGGTTCAGCCTTCAGCCTCTGGTTGATGCGTTGATGTCGTACACATCACAGCATTGGTCTGAAACATATCCGTATCGAAGCAAAACATTTCTGCTGGCTCCTGAGAAGAGGTATTCTTGTGAGTTTGTGAATTCACAAATCCACAACAAGTCATCTTGCTTGCAACGTAAAGTTGACCAAATGTCCTGAAAAAAGTTAGGCCTATGATAATTAACTATAACTTATCTGTGTTTTATACATAGCTCAACTAAGAACATTGAGGGAGAGCAAAGGATCCCCTTAACCACAAGAGAAGAGAGCCAAAATGCTGTAGAGTCATCATGAAAACTAGAAATAGATTAAACAGATCAGCTCTTAGTACAATTGAGAACCACTGATATAATATAAACAAACAATTTATTTCTTTTTGGTTAGGATTAAAGATTTACAAAAGTTTATCTTGAAAGAATCAAGCAGAACCATTTTATACACCTTTAATGGTGTAAGTTTAACCAGCAGCATTAACATTAGTTTCACTCCTCTTAGTTATGAAGCTCATTCTGTCAGAGGAAGCTGTTAGTCTGTTAAGCAGGAGGAAGTGGAGCTGAGAGCTTCAGGGAGGAGCTGAGCTGTTACTGAACTATAGAAGAGACACAAACTTCCACATTCAACACAGTTCAGACCTTAACTCTTATCATCATGGACTATTTTAGACTTTCTCTGCTTGTTGCTGGACTTCTAACAGGTCAGATTCTACCTTGCTTTATGTCAATTATTCACTTATAAAACTTGTATTTTGGAAACATATATTTCCTCCTTCAGCTTGTTCAAAACAAAAGTTTGTTTAAAACATGTTTAGGTCTCACTACAAAGACGTCTGTAAAATAATAATAGTTAAATGTGTTTCCTTTAGGTGTCAGCTGCGATCAACTAACTCCACATAAGGAAGAAGTTTTCGGTTTAGAAGAAACATCTGTTTTTCTGAGCTACAATTTTTCCAGACAAGTAGCTACTTCTGATTATTTCTTCTGGTATCGACAATATCCTGGAAAACCTCCAGAGTTCCTGATCTCTTACTCTGGAATAGGACGCAAAATTTCAGATCCAGTTCCTGGTTTTTCCTTCAAACTGAGTGATGATAAAACCCAGATGGACCTGCTGATCTCCTCTGCTGCAATGACAGACTCTGCTGTGTACTACTGTGCTGTGCAGCCCACAGTGACAGGAAACACCAGATCTCTGTACAGAAACCTACAATACTACACAACATCCACTAGAGGGCCTCACACTCTGTTAAATGAAAGTTGATTCATTGGACTGATGACAGAGAACAGAAACCAGAAGCAGTAAACATTGGAGACAGAGAGACAAATTAAGTGTGGCGTAAAAGGACAAAAAGGAAAGGTTTCTGCTTCCACTGGTTCTTTTGCAAATGACATCACACCAACATGCTCACCATAATAGTTTAAGGTTAAATGTTTGTATTTAACAGTGCAATTTAAATTCAAACAACGTCCTTGTTAGTTTCACATAAGTATAAAAGCACCTTAAGAGAAACTAGATTCAGATTTACCATCACACATGGTTAAGGTTTATAGATGTTGCACTTGCTTGACTCCAGTTGATTAGAGGTAGAGTGGAGGATGTTCTGGGTATATTATCAAAATAAGTGGTCCTCCTAATTCTCCATCATTCTGGTGATATGTTAACGTAGGGCTGTCATATGGGCTCGACCCCATTTTTACTTACGTGGTCTGACATGGTGAAAAAATTGCAAATCTTCTTTTGGAAAGTAAACTTGTATGAGCAATGCAAACTGGAACTTTTAAACAGAGCGTGAATAAACAAATACAATTCTGAATAAAAAAATTAAATAAATATTGAATAAACACCAATAAAAAATAAGAACATGATTAAATCAATTGTTGTATTAATCATACTTTTTGAGCATTCATTTATTTCTGCATTTATGCTTGATTTTGTCAGTTTTTATCCTCCATAGGATTTAGTGCCAATCTTGATTGTGCATGCAACTTGTCTCATCAGGAAACATTTTTTTTGTAAACAATAGGGGAACCGGTCAACACCATTAAACATTTTTGAGTCCATTCTGTCGTCACCTAAATTTGCCTTTTCGGTATTCCCTCTTTTTACTTCTCACTGTTGGAGGATTCGTTCATTGTAACTGGAGCAATGGTTTCAACAATGCCTGTGATTTTAGAATGGAAATGATCAACCAGCTCAGCTACTGAGTTAAGAATGCCATACACCTTACGGGTTTTTACCTTTTCTGGCCGATTCTTCAGTCGTGCGAGAATTATTTGGATCGGGCCGAGTTTCAGCATCATCGGGCATCCTGCGTTGTGTACTATACAGGGGGGTAATGAGGGGCGGTTAGCCTCTAACAACCACCTGCTGATAAGTAATTATAAGGTTAGGAGAAAATCTAACATTTTTGAAATTCATTTGGCCCTCATGAGGTGCTAGTGGGTAAAAGCTATGAGTGTCTACGAGCCGATATACCTGAACCTCACCCACTGCGCATGTGCTGTTGGGTTCATAAAATGTAGGTTTTTGCAAAAGAAGAACTGAAATACACAGTAATGGATACAATTTCTGCAGGGGGAGAGACAGTTGAACCCCAGACACAAACACATTGTCTCCCACTGGACCTCCTCCGCAGAGCGTTTTATTAACAGAACATGAAACATGGTTACAAACAGAGTATTGTTCTGACAGAACAATTGATCAGTTCATAAAGACAGAATGCTCCATCAGAATGACAAGGCAGGATGGTCTCCTGACTGAATCATGAGACATGAGTGGAGCATCCCCTCGCTCAAATGTTTCATAAACACACATTAATTTTATAATCATCATTGAATAAACCTAACATGTGCAATCAAGGGAGTTCGTCTTCTTCTTCCACATTGCCAAATCTGACCAGGGCCATTTCTTGGCGCTTAGTCCGACGTGTGGTTTCTGGAAGTGCAGTGTGAGCTGGTAAATCGCATCAGAGGATTGGACGGTAATAAGAGCTAGAACATACGTCCTTAGCTATGAACTTTTAAACTTAGCAATTTTGTTGTACACTTTGAACTGTACCTGAGCACAACGATTGAAAATATCATACAGTGTATGTCCAGCTTTAAAGAAGCAGTAGGATAAGTTTAGGTAAAGTTTTTGATTGTACTGTCCCTGATAGCATGATTTCTTCTGGCATCTCTTGGTTATTAGATCAGTGGGAAAATTGTTTCAATGTTAACAGAAAAAATGGTTTGATAGGGAAACATCAGTTAAAGGGCTATACATCTGAAAACATAAAAAAAATACATCTCACGGAACGTAAGATGTAGCTCTGACATCAGTAAGCCCTGAACCAGCTCCTCACCCACTCCCTTTGCACCTGTGTCTTTTCCTGGTCCGGCCCAAACACCAAATCCCAATTCGATAAAGCTGTGACACCGGCTCTTGTCCAAGGAGGAGAAGAACAGACGTCATCGGCTGAACCTGTGTTTCTCCTGCGGTGGAGAGAGACACAGAGTGAGATCCTGTCCGGTAAAAGGGAGAATTCTGCTTAGCCGTACCAGACACTCTGCTTCCTCACATTTCCTGCTTCCAGGGTCTCTGTTGGTTAATTCCAGGAGTCACAACCCTTCTGCATCCATGTGCAAGGATACTGTTGGGGGTCCCCACCAGCTTTTGAATCTGAACTTTTTGATTTTTTAGGATGGCGGGTGACCCTTTTCTCTTCCTGCCACCTCCTTCTGTTTCCTGTAAGGAAGTTTTTCTCAAACGTGATCGCTATAGCAGGTTAGTTCTCAAGCCTAAGCCCTTACATGAGCCAGAGCCCTTTAGCGGTCTAGTCCCCAAACCAGAACCCCCTTCTCCCCGGCCAGACCCCTTTACTGCTCTTCCTCCTCTGTCAGACCCTCTTAGATTTCCCTTTCTAGAATCAGAGTCTCCCAGAGACCCCCTCCAGAGACCCAGAGAAAACTTGGAACTGATGACTGGCCTGATTACTCATTTTATTCAGCTGCCAGGTTTTGTCTAGTTCTCATTACTGTTCATCTGGTTAATTTGACTGTATGATCTGGTGAACTGTAAAGTGCCTTGAGATGACATGTGTTGTGAATTGGTGCTTTATAAATAAACTGAAATGAATTGAAGCTGAGTTTAATCAGATCTACCTGCGTCAGCCTCTATTTAATCAGCCTTCCACCAGTCATTAGTGCCAGATTTGAGCCTGTGTTGACAGTTCACTACTGTACCTGAGTGTTTCTGATTACCTGATCCTGACCTATTCTACCTTTTGACCCTTGAGCCTGCCTGTCCCTGTTCTGATCTCTTTGCCTGACCTGTCCTTGGAGTCCTGATGGATTCTGCCTGTGTACCAAACCTGCAAGTGATTCCTGACACCCTCCTGAGTTTCCCTTCGGTACTTCTTTAGACCTCTGATCTCCTGGCTCTGACTTCTGAGCACATCCTCGACACCGGCTGTGGCTTTGCCCTCAGGGTTATCCTGCCTTTCTTCATTTGCTTGGTTCCGACCCCTCCTGTTCTTCAACCTCTTGGACTTCAGAGGCTAACCCTCTCTGAGTGTCACCCGCCGCGTCTTGTTGGCGGCTTACCAGTGGGCACCAACGTCATCCTCTGGGCAGGGACTAAATTTTAAGACCAGGTTAGTAACTCACACAATCATTATCATCCTATGACAGATAGACATGGTCACTAACCTGTGTTCTCTCTCTGCAGAGGTTCCTGCCTTAGACTATTCTCCGCAGATCAGTTTCTAATTAACTTTTTCTTTTAATCTTACTGTCTGTCTTCAAATACTTGAATACTAGGTCCTACTGTTCTGATTGTGACAGCACCAATGTCTCTCCTCTGTGCTCATGCTGAAGTTCCACATGGTTGTTAGGTGCCGCATGTGCTCTTATATGTGCAAGTAACTGTAAAATGCGCTTACACCATGAAAAATAAAGAATAAAAAATCCGTTTAGAGTGTAATAATGACAAACACGTTACTGTCTTTTACTAACTAATTAGTTACATTGATAGATAGTTCAAAAGTAAAGTGGCTACTGTGACACGTTATTTAACAACGCGTTAGTCCCAACAGCACAGATCACAGACAAGAATTCATTGAAATCATTGAAAAAGGCGTTATTTTGGACATCTGAGGCCTGTAAACTTTCAGAAACATGGCTCAAACAGGGTCTTGAAATCAGCATCTCATTGTTTTCATCTAGCCATGTCTCTGTTAGAAAAATATAATCTAATTTTTTTAATTAAGAAATTGTTTTAAAAGTATTTGCCTTACAGAGATCCAATATTATTTAAAGCCAGTTTACATCCCTTTGTTGATATTGTCCTTCTTGTTGGTTGAGCTCCACTTTATATAGTTTTGAAGTTGGATGATTATTGTAGGTTTCAGGTTGTTTGACTGCAAAGAGGAGGTGAGGAGTGGGTCTGGTGGGCAAGGGGGGGGGGGTTTGAGTTGAGCAGTCCTAAATGTTAGGCACCATATCAGAAAAGTTCTGTAATAATGAATCATCTTTAGCAAATGGAGGGACGTTGAAATGGGAAAGTTTTTATTGCCTGTTGTGTAAACAGTGCCACCTGCTCAAAGAGCCTATTCAGGGTTAGTTCCGTCTGCAGCAACAGTTTCACCTGTTCTATTTTACTGGCATATTTACCATAGCTATATATGCAGCAGACCTCACCCAGATGTTTCCAATAATATCTCCCACTACCAATGCTACACTGTCATTACTATACAGAGAGCTACGGGTAATTTTGTTGTCATGCTTCTTTGTCACCTTTGAGAAATCAGTAGACAACATATCTCTACTGAAACCAACCAGCCAAAAGCTGCCTGACGGAATAACCATGTTAAACTAAATGAACTAAAACAAGTACCTTAACCGAAGAAAAACCTAATAATTAAGCAACATTCAACACAACAGAAAAAGAAAGACGGAATAAAAGTAGATATTTTTTCATTCAATTCACTCCTCCAACGCTTAACACTTACCACACTCATTGTGGAAGAAGAAGGCCCCACAGCATGCAGCACTGTCACACCATGAAGACCTATGATCCTTCCAAACAAGCCATTGAGAAGTGGAAGAAAAAATCATTAGGTGAGATGAGATTTTTAAAATGCCTTTTTTGTTCTATAATTTGGTGACAGTGGCAAAAATAAGACCACAAAAGAATAAAGGCAAAATGTGAGTATAAAAAAAACATCAACTTAAGCTGTTAAGTTCAGCTCCACTAGAGGGCGCCATCATCCAGTAGGCGGAGCTCTCCTTGTGCTCTGTGTTCCAGCATTGTGTCAATACTAAGTGTTGCTGTGAAGAGAACAATAGTCAGACTGAATGTTGAACATCAGCTAGTTTCTCCTGCTGATTTAAACCTTGTTGGACAGATGGAACATTGGCTGTGGATTATTCTAGCTGCTCTTTTCTTTGGTAAGATAGAAAGCTCAACATGTTTCTTCTTCACACACTTGAACACATTACTGAGCTCTACATGAAGAGCTTTAATGTTCATTCTACAGAAAATCAGAGCAGATCATTTCTGCTGCCATTTGTTACCTTGTAGAAACACCTGATATGGTTCAAAGTGACAATGATCAGAGAAAATGACATCTATTCTACATGGAATAGAAGTCTTTAAAGCTGCTGATTGTTCTCCTTTAATCAATCATCTTTATTGATTCATCTCTTCCTCTGCATGTTCTGTTCTTCCTCAGAGTGTAAAGGAGACTCAGTGACGCAGACAGAAGGACATGTTGCCGCTGCTGCAGGAGGCAATGTTACCCTTGAATGCACTTTTGAAACAAACTCCTTTGGGAATCCCTACTTGTTTTGGTATAAAAAGGAAGAAAATAAACCCCCAAGTCAAATACTGACCCGCCTCAGAGGGACAGGGATAAATTCTAAGGAGTTCAACAAGGAACGATTTGATGCTATTCTTCAAGATGCATCAATCCCTCTTAAGATCGAGGATCTCCGTCTGTCAGACTCTGCTGTGTACTACTGTGCTCTGCAGCCCACAGTGACAGGAAACACCAGAACTCTGCACAAGAACCTGTAAAGAAAAGACAAAACAATGCTCCACAACCTCCACTAGAGGGACTCCAAATTCAACCAGCAAAGACATTGGGTGATGATGGAGGAACCAAACTTTACTTTGCTCTTATAGACAGCAGCACCTTTACTTGTGCCTCACAGGTTCCCTTTACAGCAGTTCTAAGTAACAGAATTACTTTCTTCAATTATCAGTGAGGACACCCACTGGTCCAAAAAGCAGCTAGGTTGGAGATAAACTTGCATGTATTCAAGATATACAGAGGTGGAAAGGAACTAGTTACATATACTTTCCTTACTGTAACCACCTGCAGTTTGTCTGTACTGTGTATTTTTCAAAATAGTTAAAACATTAAGCTTAAACTTTACTTAAGTGGGTTTTTTATTTTGGTTAGTTTTAATATCAAACATGTTAATGAATAAATATTTAAATTTAAAAATGGAGAGAACTTCAGGAATCCATCCTCTTGGTTGATAGTTGGATCCCAACGTAAAGCTATATAAACAAGCATTGAGAGGCACTACAATTCTTTCCCTTCCTACCACTGATCTGTTGACATATTTTATGTGATGCATTTTCTAACCAGGAAGTATATATTTTACTTTTGTACTCTTTTAACCTCTAGTTATTTATCACCATAAGTCTGTCATTGTTTGGATGTTCACTGATCTGATCCACCTCCTGCACTGATTTCAATTCAGTTGATCTATATAGTGATATTTCACAGTATGTCATCACAAGACAGTTTATAGAGATAAAACAGACAGATTGGTTAAATGTTTCTCAAGAAAACCAGCAGATTACATCGACTCAATGACCTGAAGGACATGGCCCCCCTGGCTGAGCATATGGCGACAGTAGATATTCTCTGGCATTTTGCCGTTGCACGTAGACACACTGATCTATAAATCATTTTTATATTACAAAAAGTAACAGTAAACTAGCTCCACAGGTGGCTCTATCAAGGAAGAGCTGTTACAGTAGATGAGCTCTGAGCCAGTTTTCATGTCAACGGGATGAAAGAAAGCACATCCAGCTAGTCACAGTAAAAGATTAACCCAAAGCTATGTCTGGGTGCAAAACAGGGCTAAAGTCTGGAAAACAGGCCCAACTCATCTATAATCTAGCCCCCGGCTCACACCGACTCCGGTCTTACCGTTGCGGTGCGGTGGGTGCGGCGCCGCAGTGATTCCAAGTCATTAAAAAGAGGTAAACCTCTCTCACCGGCTGCTGAGCTGTCCGGCTGCGGTTACCGAGACACTCCTGCGCTGCAGAAAATTCAGCAAGAAAGCTATCCTTGCGGCGTGCCGGAGCCCTCCGCAACAAGCTCTCGCAAATATCCTTATTTGGGCCGTGTTATCGCGTGAAGTTACGTGAACTCAAGTGAACTTCTGTTGTCGCGAGTTAAATCTACGGACCTGTTGCCGGAGCCGCAGAGCCGCACCGCACCGTAGTCAAAAGGGCGGTGTGAGAGGGGGTGTGCGGGAGTTGCGGTCTCCGTTGGCTCGGTAACCGCACCGGAGCCAGTGTGAGCAAGGGGTAAGGCACTGATGGCAGCAGCACAGCTGATATTTCTCTCCAGGATGGAGTCACAGCCAAACAGGAACAGACCAGATGGAGCTACTATGAGAAAAAGCAGAGAGAGCAGAACGTTAGAGATTGAACTAACAGATTCTGCAGAGTGGGAGAATAGAGATAGAATGAAGAGGAATGATGAAATGGGGGTCCCTATGTCCTCCAGCAGTCTAAGCCTATAGCAGCATAATTGTACAAACTATCTCTGGCTAACTGGCTATTTTGGATTAGGTATGAGAAGCAAGGAGAAATCAATCAGAATCACTTTATTAATCCCTTGCAGGATATTATCTTATGTCTCATATGTCTGGACAAAAAAAATCTGGATTTTTATCATCATCTAAGAAACCGATTGTAGACTGGCAGAATATTCAAAGTCAACCCAACAAATTCAAAACTCTATCTCCTTTTTGTTGATTACGTAACAGACCCTGCATTTATGACCGCACAGAGTCATACCAAAAACATGTGGGGGTTTTAACCTCATTCCCTTTGTTTTTAGACTAAATTATATTCTGGAGCTTTTTTTGAAACACTTTGTTCCAGAGAAGGAAGAGCCTGTGAGTCTGTTCAGCAGGAGGAAGAGGTGCTGAGAGCTTCAGGGAGGAGCTGAGCTGTTACTGAACTATAGAAGAGACACAAACTTCCACATTCAACACAGTTCAAACATTAACTCTGATCATCATGGACTATTATGGACTTTCCTTATTTATCTTCTCACTTCTAACAGGTCAGATTTCCTATAAAGTCATAAAACTTGTAACATGGCAAAAACCCTCAGAATGAGCACCTCTGTAACTTCATTTTTATCAAATATTTCTTCCTTCAGGTATCAGCTGTGACTACCTGACTCCTCGTGAGGGGGACGTGTTCAGCTTAGAAAGAAGCTCTGTTATTCTGCGCTACAATTATTCAAGACAAGTTTCCAATGATTATTTCTTTTGGTATCGACAATATCCTGGAAAACCTCCAGAGTTCCTGGTCTCTCTCTCAGCGACGGGATCATTAACATCTCAGCAGGTTCCTGGTTCATCCTTTACAATGAGTGATGATAAAACCCAGATGGACCTGCTGATCTCCTCTGCTGCAGTGACAGACTCTGCTGTGTACTACTGTGCTGTGAGGCCCACAGTGACAGGAAACACCAGAACTCTGTACAAAAACCTGCAATACTCCACAACATCCACTAGAGGGCCTCACACACATTTCCTAAACTGACTGAATTAGAGGACTGTTGACACATACTGTTTTGGGTTTTATAGTAACATGTTTTTTTAAGTCCCAGTTCTTCGCTTGTCATCCTTCTGTGTTTCCACTGCATTCTGACATCCAATAAGCTGAAGACTGATTCAACACAGCGATGGTTTTCCTGTTGAATCCACAAAAAGTGAAGGAAGAAGAGCTAGAACCTTCAACTTGCTGTATGCTAAAGGAAAAACTGTAGAGGAAGTAATCCTGCTTCGGTTAAAGTGGCCCCGCCCTCTGGGCAGCTCATCTAATGGCATTATTTATTCTTCCTTCTCCTGCAGTAGAAGAACATTGTTCATCTGCTTTGTGTTGCTTCAGAAGGTCTGAAGACATGTTGCTTTACCTGTTTTTGCTTCTATGTCTCATTCCAGGTGAGTTTATGTGTATTTCATAACGTTTCTGCTTCATTTGAACCAATAGACAGAGTTCTATTGGTTCTAGTTCTTTATTTAGTTGTGGATGTCTACAATTTCATTTGCACTGGGTTTATTTGTGGATACTCACAACTAACATTGGTCCATTGGCTTTTTTTCCTCCAGTGTTTTCAGGACAAACAGTTACAGACAAAATCTCTCCTGGTTCAGCGGAAGTCAGTGGGACAGAGGGACAACCTGTCTCACTGTTCTGTGAATATTTGACAGGATCCAGGTTGCCTTTCCTTCACTGGTTCAGACAACATCCGGGATTTAATCCTCCCAAGTTCCTACTGTTCAAAGGAGCAAGAAACGAAAGTCAGAAGGAATACATCCTGGATGATCACTACAAATCATTCACAAATCACACATGGACTGAACTAAGGATAGAATCACCAAGCGTGGCAGACTCAGCTCTCTACTACTGTGCTCTGGGAACACAGTGCTACAAAGTGTAGAGGAGGCTGTACAAAAACCTGAAAAGTGACACCAGCCATTGTTCAGAGGTAAGAGAAACCACAAACCACAGCTGCTCATCAAAGTTCTCTGCCTTGTTAAGAATCTTTGTGGTTGCAGGTGCAACAGAAAAAAAATCTTTACATTCACTTAAACTAACCCATCTTATAGGTTAAACAAAACTGTCCAAATACAATAGAGGGAAAGGGTGTGCCCCAATTCAGGCTCTGCAACAGTTGCGTTGCGCTGTGATGGAGGTCTTTCTAATTCATAAAAGTTAGGCTTAAGCACAGCTGGTCTTTTACCAGTGCAGCGCTATTCTGCCCTCTGACAGTAGGTGTCAGCGTTAACAGGAGAAGCCGTCAGGCTAATGTTACATCAGGCTTTTATTAAGTTGTGGTGAGTATTTGACTCATTTAAAATTTTCCCAAATCTACAAAAGGTACAGGGGGTCTGTGTGGCTGGTGTTCGCTCACTTTTTAAATGGTTTTGTTTCAGCTAATGACATCATACATTTCACTGTGATTGAACATGAAACTGCTGATATGTTCAGTTATTTTTTATTTACATCCATCTATGTTGAATATCTTTAAATATTGACAGTTTGTACATAAGTATCAGCAAAAATAGAATTAAACTATTAATATTATTGCAACCTGTTAAAAGTTTCCAGGTGAAATCTTCTTCCTACTCCTTTTTACTTCTTCCTGCTCCTTTTCGCACATGTAATAGAGGTATATTAACTGAGGAAAGAAGGGTACCTTGTTTGTTGTTTTTCTCTCCAATGTTTTTAAACATTGTTTTATTGTTTTTTTGTTTTTCTCTTGCATGTTCGAAATAAAGAACCCAATCCAAAAAAATCAAAATCCAAATCTGTTTAGGAAAAGATTTGCAGAAAGAGGTAAAAATCTTAAAAGGAAATCTGAATGCAGTCAGATGCAAAATGAGGAAATGGTTTAATTTCAATAAAAAAGGTGATGAATGACGGCATTTAAACGTTTTGGCTTGTTCAACTGTGACTTCAGGGTAAATGTGCAGAGGGGTAGAGCAACGTGGAAGTCTATCGGAGACTACCATGGCAGCTTTTTTTCTCCTACTGATACTTTATGGTGAGTAAATAATTATATTTATTAGGGAGTTTCCTTTCAACATCAGATAAGTGATATAGCAAACATGTCCCTAATATATTGCATCTTTTCTCCAGCAGATATGAGCAGAGCAGAGGTGATTCCAGATAAAAACAAGATGTTTATTCTGGGCCAAAACGCGGTCTCTGTATCATATTAATACTAAAACTTTGATCAAATTATTACTTTTTCTGGTGCGAACAATATGCAGGAACAGAGCGGCTGTTTCTCGTCTCCCGTTAATCATCGGGGACGTTGTTGATCAATCAAGTCCCTGGACTAAAAATCAAAGTGAATTGAAAGCAAAAAGCTGGAGATGCTGACCTGCTCTGCTGCAGATGTGACTTAGTGTCCTACTACTCTGCTGTGGGGTTCAGAGTGACAGGAAACACTCTACAAAAACCTCATACATCACAGCTCACTTATTTATGGTGCAACAGTGCCACCATGTGGACACAATGTCCTCCTCACAGTCAGAGATTTTTCTAATTTTCTTTACTTCTAATAATTTCATAGTTTTTTTTTTTTACAAAAATAAAACAAACAATTAGTAAACACAAATCCTACAATTTAAAATTTTAAAATCTAATAACTTTTGTTGAAAAATAGAAAATGCCATAAAGGCTCTTTGCTCCCTTCTTAACCTCTAAAAGAAAAGTTCCTCCTGCTTTAATACTTATATAATCAAACACTAAATAATGTATTTGAACCTTAGCAGGTGCCCTGAGGGATGCCTTACTCCACCAGACATGATCTGTCTATAAACCAAACATTAAAATTCAACACATTATGAAAACGAAGAACCTAATCTGACTTAGAAAACATGCGTTCCACTTGATTATTCCTCACCGCCTTAACATGTTGGTATTTTTTCTCTTTAGTGTGTAGTTTTAGATTTTTGATAGAAACTGAGAAATTTCAGATCCCAATAGAACTACAAGTCTTTGTGTCTCTGAATAATCCCCTTCCAACACATTTCCAGAGGTGGATATTAGACTTTATCAGCAAGACAGCTTCCACTGTCCAAAAAGGAAAAGGAACATAAGAAATACCGTATTTTCACGACCATAAGGTGCACCGTACTAAAAGGCGCAGTCTCAGTTATGTGTGCCTTTTCTGTATTTAACACACACATAAGGTGCACCGGATTATAGGGCGCGCGTTTTATATACCAGTACATATCCTCTACTACGTTTAAATACCTCTACTGCGTATTTAAAAATAGAGCGGAAGCAAAACTGAGTATGATTGTGCTTTATTCATGTATTTATTACAAAGTATTAATCAAACCCATCAAAGTCATCATCCTCTGTTTCTGAATTAAACAGCTGCGCTAAATCAGACATGCCAATTTCCCCTTCTTCGCTGTCAGAGTCACTTTCCGTGCCGGGCGGCTCCTCGGAAATGATGCCGGCTTTTGCGAAAGCTCGAACAACGGTGCCAGCAGACACGTTAGTCCAAGCATCAACAATCCATCCACAAACTGTGGCGTAACTTGCCCGGCGCTGCCTTCCACTTTTCGTGAAACTGTGGTCTCCGTCGTTCATCCATCGCTCCCACGCCGCTCGCAGCCTTACTTTGAACGGCCGGTTCACACCGATGTCGAGCGGTTGAAGTTCCTTTGTCCTTCCTCCCGCAATAACAGCGAGCACAGCGTTCATTTGTTTCACCATGTTTTTCACATCAGCTGTGAGATGGGCACGCATGGAGTCACAGATTAACAGCGATGGTGATGCGTGGAAAAAAACCACCTGGTCTCCTCACATACACCTGCCTCAGCCACGCTTTCATCATCTCCTCATCCATCCAGCCCTTTTCATTTGCCTTAATAACGACTCCAACTGGAAAAGTCTCTTTAGGCAAAGTCTTTCTCTTAAAAATCACCATAGGCGGTCTCAAAAACGTCCGCAGTAGCAACACACATAGGGCGCACCGCACTATAGGGCGCACCGCACTATAAGGCGCGCTGCACATTTTGAATGGAAAAAAAAGACATTTATATGCACCTCATAGTCGCGAAAAAACGGTATGAATATGTCTAAAGCAATCTGAGCCACACCCTGTCTTCAGGATCAAAGCTTCTCATTCCGCCTCTATCACAGGTGGAAGCATTTTCCTCCTTCACCTTCAAGTATTTTTAATCCATTTCCTGCACTAGGAACGAGATTCAAAGTGTATTTGTCAAGATTATTTGAAACTATAACATGAACTTTATCCTACGGAAGAGACAAGTTAAGTAGTACAAACGGAGAACTAAAAAGTTTACATTTATACATTTAATTATTTCAGTGGAGGAATCAGACTTTCTTTAATTGCTTTTAATAAAAAGTTTTTTTTTATTTGTCTCTGAAATTCAGGCTAATTCATTTGCTAATTTTTAAACAATCTGTCTAAACATATGGGTAGGAAGTTTTGGATTTTATCAGGTTCTATTACTGTATGTTGATGTTCATTTTTTTATTGTCTAAAACAGATTCCTGCATTTAAACTGTTGATTTCCTCTGATAAGGAACTCCTTAAATTTCCTCACAGTAATAATGTTTCAGAAATATAGAAAATGGTCACTGAACATGTTTTTTTCTCTTCATCCAAATCTGCTCTTTAGGACCAAGTAGTACCAAAAATGTCCACTAGATGGTGGTGGTGCTCCATCAGAAAGGAAGGACGCATTAGCAAAGATAAAGATGCTTCTGGAAGAAAAGCTTAAACTTTCTCTTTAGGTCCGGTTTTTATAGAAAGGTTTAACATTTAGAAGGTTAAACATGGTAAGTTTATTCCTACAACCTGATTTAGACACAAAGACAGCCCAGAATGTTTCATTATCATAATAAGAAAGACATTAAGGAAAAGAAATGTTTAAGTTTAAGGTAAATAAGTTTAACCAGATCTTCAAACTCTTCTTACAACAGACAATAAATTATTGAATCAGATTCTTTGATTAAAAGCTCCTGGCTGCTAAAATGTTGGTTACTGATAAAGTTAACCAATAGTTTCTGAATCTCTCCAGTTTTCAGGCAGTTTGTTTCTGATATCAGCAGTAAAGGCACAAAATGACGCCTCCTCTTTGGTGGTTGTGGTTCTACACCATGTAGAGTCTACATGGTTCCTGCATTACCAGCAGCTGCTTTAGCCAAAGACTTTCTGACCCAAAATTAAACGTCTCCTTTTTAATAAACATGGACTCATTGCAGTGATGCTATAAGAGGTTCTGGTATGGTTCATTTCGCTGGTCCTGTGAGGACTCTAGCAGCAGCATTTTCATGGAGCTGCAGTATTTGACTAATCATTTATGTATTTGAAGAAGCAGTAAAAATATAATTAAAGTGGCCCCACCTGTAGAATCAAAAACATGAAGATTTTTTTCTGGATCCTGTTTTGAAAGGAAACCGTTATTATGGAGATGCAGTTAAAATGATAGTGGACTGATTTACTAACAGACTTTGTGTGGCAGTTAGAATAAAAGATGTGAGTCCAAAATAATAACAAACATCCATCTTGAATCATCCGTGGTTTTGCAGTCTCATCGAACCTCATGAATAATCCCTCTTGAACACAAGAGAGTCATCAGCAAGCACAACTCCATTTTCTGATAACAGATTTCTTTAATTTCTGTTTCTTTATCGGGCACAGTTAGCTTTGATGTAGTCAAATCATGTCAGTCCTGTGCCAGCCACCAAATTTAGTAACAATTTTTAATACATTTATAAATGATTACAAATGCTTATAATTTTTATAAGTAGTTCTCAAATAAACACAGTTAGTGTTGTCATCCCTGTTAAAAATGTTATTCTTATTTTTTTGTGTTACTATCGATAAAAGTTTTTGGTTTTATTACTTCTATCAGTGGACACATTATCTGGTTTATCTCCACATATTTCACAATTTATGACTGACTAAAACTACAGAATATAATAGGATCAATACATGTAGGTTTTGTTGTCAATCTGAAATTTATAGGTCTATGTTGTTTTTCTGTGATGACAGACAGAGCAATGGTGAATCATTAGATCATTTGTTAGAGTGAATCATCGTCTTCATTTCCGATGGTCCCCCAGTGAAAGAATCCAGCAGGTCCCAGTACCAACCAGTACATAAAAGACCTAAAGAACAGAAGAGAAAAAAACTCAGGAAAGCTGCAGAAATCTCAGAGACGTAATCAACTACATATGGAGAAAAACATGGGATCACTACTCTATTTTTATCGGGCTAAATAGGACCACAGTGGAAAACATCCTGTGTCTGTGTGGGTGCTGCACAGCACAAGACAGGAAGGACTTAGCATGGTTGGTGAGGAAAACACAGAGGGTAGTGTGATGCACTCGACCTGGACTTGGTTTATCCCACAGATAATCCAAAACTAAGGGAGAGAAGCGTTGCTACTGATCCCATCCAGCAGCTCTATGTGCTATTTGTCCATCTGTCATCAGGGAAACGATTGAAGTGCATCAGATGGACTTAAATACTGCTTCATTCCTGAAGCTGGGCGGGAAATCATTGCCCCTGGAGTCAGAAAATAGATCTATACTCACAATAAATATGTCCCGCTATACTTATGGGACATTTATTTCCATGGCCTATCCCATACCTTCACCCTAACACTACCCATTACAACTCCCTATCCTTTCTTATCCAGGATTCTTGAGAAAGTAGTTGCAATAAGGTGTGTGACCACAGAATTAACTTTTAGAAGAGTTTTGATCGGGTTTTAGAGCTCATCATAGCACTGAAATGCGCAATAACAAGGTAATTTGCATAATTGTAGTTTGATACTGAGCAGCATTGTAAATTGTAAACACTGATGATTGTATATAATGTGATTCTTATTTGTATTTACAACCCCTTTTTTCTCTCTTCCATAAACGGCAAGCGATTATCAAAGTAATTCTGATTCTGATTCTGAAACAGCTCTAGTGAAAGTCACTAATGGTAATCTCATGACCTCATACAGTATAATAGACTTGTATCTGTACTTGTGCCTATAAGAAGTCAGTGCTGCATTTCATACAGTCGAATATAATATTATTTTAGAAAGGCTTGAATATTTTGTGGTAAATACAGTAACATACATGGGATTAATTTCCACTGTTATGCTGATGATACCCAGCTATATCTGTCTATAAATCCAGATGAAGCTAACCCATTACATAGATTACAGGCATGTCTGAAGACATAAAAACCTGGATGACTCTTAACTTTCTGCTTCTGAATGCAGACAAAACAGAAGTTATAGTCTTTGGACCAGAGTCTCTGAAAAAGAAGCTGATTAGCCAGTCACTTCATTTGGATGGGATTAAACGGATTTCAGATAATAAAGTAAAAAATCTGGTATTGTTTTTGATCAGGACCTGTGATTTAAATCCCATATCAAAGAGGTTTCTAGGATTTCCTTCTTTCATCTGAGGAACATTGCAAAAATTAGAAATCTCCTGTCCAGGGGTGATGCTGAGAAACTAGTCCATGCATTTGTTACTTCAAGGCTGGACTATTGTAATTCTTTACTATCAGGAAGTCCACAAACTGTAGTTAAAAGCCTTCAGCTGATCCAAAATGCTGCAGCCAGAGTTCTGATGAAAATTAAAAAGAGAGATCATATCTCTCCTATCCTGGCTTCTCTTCATTGGCTTCCTGTTAAATCCAGAATAGAATTTAAAATCCTCCTTCTCACATATAAAGCCTTAAATGGCCAAGCTCCATCTTATATCAGAGATCTGATTGTTCCTTATGTTCCTAACAGAGCACTTCGCTCTCAATCTGCAGGTTTACTAGTGGTTCCTAGAATTTCTAAAAGTAGAATGGGAGGCAGATCTTTTAGTTATCAGGCTCCTCTCCTGTGGAACCAACTACCAGTTTTAGTCCGTGAGGCAGACACCCTGTCTACTTTTAAGGCTAGGCTTAAAACTTTCCTTTTTGATAAAGCTTATAGTTAGAGTGGCTCAGGTTATCCGGAGCTGTCTTTAAAGTTATGCTGCTATAGGCTTAGACTGCTGGAGGACATAGGGACCCCCATTTCATCATTCTGCTTCATTCTCTCTCTGTTCTCCTATTCTGCAGAATCTGTTAGTTCAATCTCTAACCTTCTGCTCTCTCTGCTTTTCCTCAGAGTAGCTTTGCCTCGTCTGTTCCTGTTTGGCTGTGACGTCATCCTGGAAAGAAACATCAGCTGTGCTGCTTCCATCAACACCCTTGTTTGTAGATGTTGGAGATCGGCCTGTTTTCCAGTGTGGTCCTGTTTCTCTGGCCGTGGCTGGGTGGATGTGCTCTCTTCATCCTCTGGCATGGGAGCTGCCTTGGAGCTCGTCTGCCTGGCTGTGTGTTTCCTGGACGGGGCCGCCTTTTACAGCTGCTTTTTGTATCTCTGCTTCTGTCTCCTTGAACCCCAGTCGGCCTCGGCAGATGGCCGCTCACACTGAGCCTGGTTCTGCTGGAGGTTTCTTCCTGTTAAAAGGGAGTTTTTCCTCTCCACTGTCGCTACAAGCATGCTTAGTGTGAGGGATTGTATTTGAGTCAATGAGTCAATGCAATCAACTGGTTTTCCTTAGATAGAAAACTTTGTATCAATTTGACTGTATGATCTGGTTGAACTGTAAAGTGCCTTGAGATGACATGTGTTGTGAATTTGGTGCTATATAAATAAACTGAATTGAATTGAAAATAACAGCAATGGGTTGGGCTGGAGTACCACAGGGATCAGTGCTAGGACCAATTCTCTTTACTATATATATGCTCCACGTTGGTAGAATTATTAGACAGCAAGGGATTAATTTCAACTGGTATGCTGATGATACTGAGCTACATTTGTTCAAACATTCTTTATTACTCTAAAGAATTACAAACACTACAGACAAGCCTTGAATACATAGAACATGTGTGACTTTACATGACCATACTTTCAAAGTCAGACAAAACAGAAATCACTGTCTTTGTACCAGCGTCTCTGAAAAAGAATCTAATAAGTCAGTTGCCTTATCTGAACGGCATTAACTGGCTTCTAGATGAAATGTAAGAGATTATCATAATTCTCCTATCTTAGCGCCCCCTTATTTTCTTCTATTTAAAATCACATGTTAAAATGAGAAGGATTTGTCCCCTTGGAAGGAAGGCTGTAGCGCCCCGGGAGCCTTCACACCGGTTCTTTTCCTGGGAGCAAGTTATTTACTACTCTTAACTCAAACTGGGTAAAACCATATAAAAAGGACTATAATACAGGAGTAAAAAAATGACAGAGTTTATTCCAGATCAGGTCGTTACAGGACAGAGAAAAATGCTTAGAGCTTGCACAGCTGTGGTCTCAAAAATCACGTCCTCAAGCGTCCGGCAAAGTTTGAGCCCCGAACAACGTCATCTCTTGCTTCTTATACCTTCTGAGTCTGTGTTGCATCATGTGGATCCTTAGCTGTCCGTATCAGAAACTGACACGCCATCCATGTCTTGAACTCCATGCAGCTTGCTTCTATACTTCAGGGTTACAGATACAGTAGCTCTCCTATCAGACCGGCTCCAACATGTGCCCATATCCTGTGTATTCTTAAAGACACAAAGGCTGTCCTGATTAGATGACCTCCGTACACACCGTGACATCCACAACGTGAAGGAAGGCCTTCTGCTCTGTTTAATCTGACTAACAAAATAACAATGCACATGATGTATAAAAGAATAAACCTAACAACATATAAAGCTTTCAATAACCAAGCTCTCTGTTGTTATGCTGCTATAGGCTTAGACTGCTGGAGGACATAGGGACCCCTTTTCATCATGCTGATTCATTCTATCTCTATTCTCCAGTTTTGAATTAGTTGTTAGTGGAAATTCTACCTTTATGCTCTCTTCTTTTTTTAATCATAGTAGCTTTATCGTCATTGTCTGTAACAAAATCCTAAATGAATTAATTAGCTGGGCTGCTGCCATCACCAACTTCCTTTATGTATGATAGACTTGGGTCTGTTTTTCAGTGCTTAGTTCTGTTTCTCTCCTAGGGATAGCTTTAAGCACATCTTTTACTGTGACTAACTGTATGTGCTCTCTTTCATTTTGTTTGACAGAGCCACTAGACACACATTTTATGGACTTTTTCAGCAAAGCTGAACTTCATGTGGAAACTGTATTCTAAAAAAATATCAATATTTTAAGGACTTTGTCTTTCATTTTTCTATTTTTTTTTTTTATATGTTGATATTCTGTGTGGCTGACAAACCCCCTTTGGGTTTACGAATGGGTGTTTGGTGTCTTTAATGTTTTCCTCCAATGATGATTCATTTATTTTGTAGTGTTTTATTCTCTGTGTTTTTGCATCCTGAGTCAAACAAGTCAAAAAAAAAACTTTCAGTTTCATGACGACGATAGAGATAGTTGAATCACGATGATGGGGGAAGTAATGTTCCATTAAACTTTGACTCAGAAAAACCTGACTGCTCAAAGTTTTTCCATTCAACTAACTGGCCCAGAGTTTCTGTATCTCTCTGATTAGTTATTTAGTGATAGTGGAGTTTGGCAGCAGGTTATTGTCCTCCTCCATTCAGACGTCCACTAATTGGCAGGAAGTCAGCTCTAGCAGTTGGATCATCAGTCTGTTAGACACAGCTAACCTCTATTCCTTAATTTCCAAAGAAATTGTTTTTATCCAGACATAAACAGAAGGAGTTTCAACAGAAATACCAAATGTCTCTGCTGCAGAGATAATAATAGCTGAGGGCTGATCAGAGGTCATTTATTAATCTTTTTAACAAAAAGAAAGATTACGCAACAATTTACGCAACACCAGCTTAAATGAAAGAAGCCGAGGTCTAAAAGAATTTGCTTGACTTCCTTTAATGATCAAATAATGTTTGTAATGATTTAATCGTCTTCCAGGTGTGCAGAGCTTTACTGTAAAGCACTAAATAAAGTGGACAGGCATAAGAGTTGGACAAACAGTGGTGTTCATCCAAAGGTGATGTTATTTTCTCTATTTAACGAACAGGACTTCATTTAAATTAAAGATGATCTAACATCATCAGCAGCCTTCATATCATGACTATTTCCAATAGTCTCCATATTATTAAAATCAATATAAATCTAACAGAAACACTCGACTTCACAGTTAGTGTTGTCATCCACTTCACAGCCTGCCCAGATGAAATGCAGTTGATTAAAAAATCCACATGATGGTGCTGTTGCCTCAGAAATAACACCAACAGGAAAGTCGCCACCTGCAGGAAAAAATGGGTCATAACAGCTTCATCTATGAAACATTGACTTTATTTGGCTGCAAAGTCTGATTTCAGTAATATATGAAATATTTCTTTGAAATGACAGATCCTGTTAAAAAAACAAACAAATAAATAAACAAATAAACAATAAATAAATAAATAAATACAGATTGGATAAATTGAGGGATCCTTCTTTTATATCCAGAGTAAGATAGCAGAACCAGATGATGTAATTATTTACTTACTAGATGATGTAATTACTTACTGTTTTAGAAATAGTTAAACAGAAAAATAAATGGATCTTCTGAATCATATCATGTTCTATTTAATCTGTTATATAATCTGGTATTTTAAATGTTTAATTTAGTTTTTCTGTGTTTTTTAATGTAGGTTTTTCAGATGATGAATAATTATGAAGAACGTTTTAGACTTT
This sequence comes from Cyprinodon diabolis, assembly GCA_030533445.1. Taxonomy (NCBI): domain Eukaryota; kingdom Metazoa; phylum Chordata; class Actinopteri; order Cyprinodontiformes; family Cyprinodontidae; genus Cyprinodon; species Cyprinodon diabolis. The sequence goes on along the minus strand of CM060067.1, from coordinate 45,148,907 downwards.
TGCATATTGTCACTCAGGTTTGTTAATCTGCAGCGATTCCAATGTTTGCTTGTTTTATCCTCAGACTTCTTTATTTCCACTCTGAACTAAATGTAATGACTTTGGGAGGATACTGCAGGGAACCCATGCATAAAAACTCTTTTTAGTTTAGTTAACCTTTGCAGAAACCTTTCTTATTTACATCTTTGCTAAAACTGCAGCCTCTCACTCATCTCTGAACTCGCTCTGAAACCAACATGACTAATTAAAAACCACCGGCCCGTTTCTCGGAGAGGAAACACCATCAGTCGAAATTTGCATTTGCAGGAAATCAGATGTTTTGGATGTAACAAAAATAAACAGAACAGAAGTCAAATGAAAACTGAAAACATGTTAATGTTATGTAGAACAAGGTTCAAATCCTACCGTTACTTCCTCAGTCAAGTGTATTAATTAGGTTTAATGGGAAAAATCAAACTGTTGAAAAGCTATTTATGTAATAAGGATTCATTACATAACATTTGGACATATTGGTAAATAAAACCCATTTTCTAAGGATTTCATCCAGACTTATCAGTAAGTTCTTCTTTTAATGGATATTGTTCCTCCAAAAACATTTAACCTTATAAACATAATGGATCATAAGAACAGAAAAAATGATTAGATGTTTATTGATGGACTTGTGAAATAAACATTTTTTTGTTAAATGTAGCAAATGTGTCTGAGTGCAAATCATCCCAAACCATCAGACAAAAGATTGAAGCCGAAGAGAAAATGAAAACGTCCCAAATGATCCTGCAGATCCAGCTGGAAGTGGCCGGTGCGCCTCCTGTTGGCAGAAAGGGGACATTATCCATCGTTCAAAGAGGAATAGAATAGAATAGAATAGAATAGAATATAAAATTCCTTTATTGTTCCACATTGGGGAAATTCTGGTGTTTCCAGCATCAAAAAAAAATTAATGGTCAGACAAATGTGGGGTTTAGAAAAATATATAAGAATAACATAATGATGAAGAGTTAGAAGATAAACAATGAAATACTGTAAAGCGCTTTAAGAATATCAAATTGTGCACCTGGAGAATAAATAACCAATATTCAGCTATGGACATTTTTACAGTAATGGATATTTGAAAATAGCAGCAACATCAGAGATGTGCAGAATGACAGCAGCAGGTTATATTATCCCAGAAGGTTCGTAGTTTTAGACATTAGCAATAAGCATGAGGTTTGCTGCTGTTCACCTGACCTCCTGACCTGCAGCTCTCCTTCTACCCAGATGTTTAGATTACACATGATTGGCTGGATTCTGTCCATGAAGGCCTTTTCATACAACGGCTTTGTTCAGATTATTAAATCTACTTCATGTTTCTAAGCTCTTAAAACCCTGAATTAGTTTCACCCCCAAAAAGGGATTATTGTCTTTATTTTTCTGATTAAGGGACGTTTTACCGGCAGGTATATTTTAGCTTCTTCAGAGTATTTAAGAGTTTTCCTTCATTCATCTGTTAATCCTGTTTCTCTACAGTTACATGTGAATGTTAAATAACATTTGAATTGCTGGTTTTTATCTTTTTGACCAGTAAACCTGATCTGACCTGCAAAGGGGCCTGATTTATGGCTGCTGCAGCTGTAAAGATAAACCAGATCCTTAGAGTAGAATCTCATCAATAATCTTGTCATTCGATACTGGTTCTGCTCTCTAACTGGTACATTTATTAACTAATTAAATCTAATTTAAAAGTTTTTTTCTGTACATGTCTATTGCTTCTTATTTAGTTGCTATATGAATGGGAATAGTGGTTTATTTTGAAAGTCTTACTGGGAAATATGGCTCCGGCTTGTTTCAGTTGTTCTGGGTTGAAACTGACCCAGATTATAAACAGATCCAGTTAATGATCTGGTTGATTTATATTTCATAACTGAATTCATTACTATAGTTTCCTGAAAGTTTGCAGACTCGGCTTCAGCTGCAGTTTTTTTTCCCACCGTCGTGTCGGAAACTTTTGGAGGTCGAGTGTTTCTTCTTCTGCGCCTGCAGCCGGATGTTTGTCAGGTTCTCGACCTCAAAGCGTTGCTGCTGCTGCTGCAGCAGCGTGAAGCTCCTCTTCGCACCTCTCTAACCTCAGCTGCTGCCTTCCTGTACGCGGTCAGGCTGCACAAAGCAACAAATAGCACAAATTAGCAAACCAGCCATGTCTGGTGTTTAACTGGTAGAACAGGCAGGGAAGGTGCTGCTATTCTGACACCAGAACACACTTAAAGCTCATTTCTGGTCACATAAACCATTAAAACTAAAGTCGATGAGATGCCTGATTGGGCAGGAGTGGAAGTAGATCCTTATAGGTCTCTGGTGATTGACCAGTCCTCATTGAATCGCAAATGAAGATAAAGGTTAAAGGTCATGATAGTAAAGTTAGAGAAACTCTGAACTCGTCTGGATGATTGGAATGAGTTGAATTGAAAATGTTGTCATGATAGCAGGACTTAGAATAAATGACGTCCTCTGGACAGATGGAACCAAAGCACCGATGTTTGCTCATTATTTTCTGCTACACGGAGAGAAAAGCAAACATTTCAGATCTCCTGTAAAGCACAGCAGTGGAGGGCTGGTGATATGGGCTGGTTTTGCTGCCACAGACCTGGGAGACCTATCGGTCACTGATGGACCATGATCTCATCTCTACACTCAAGAATCTCATTAATTTAAATCTTATTATATTCTAATTATATTCACTGCCTTCTTTGGGCCCCAGATGCTGTAATAGTTTCCTCTTTCCTAATATTAAACATCAGTGGCATTAATTACGGTGCACCGATTACAGCTTTCTGGCCGATCACAGATTCCCGATCTTTAAAAAGCCTGAGATGTTAATTCTGATTTATACTGATAGCGATTTCTTTTTATAACAGACACTGAAAGTTTTCATAAGATCACAAGATATTTCAGTCTTATCTTAAAAAACAATCAGTGAAACAATCAACGCATCTGAAATAATAATAAAGTAATGATGGACATCAGACCTTTACAGAGGTAGACCAGATTGGGGGAAAAGATCGGTTTCACATCTACAGTAGTAGCCATTCAAAATTTCCCCACTTTCCTTGAAGGGTCCTTGGCTGATCTCCTATAATTCATTTTTAAACATGTAAAATATTCTTTCTCTCATGATTTGTGGACATTAGGATCAAAAGGTCAGACACTGTAACTCAGTGAAAATGGTGGAGTCAGAGTAAAAAAATCTGCACACCCAGGACAGGGCCAGCAGCTGGAAGTTGGAGGGGAATTTGCTGTCATTCGGCTGGGAAGGGTCACTTTGAATGGCTGCTACTGTTAGCATCAGCCGATCACCGATCTCCCACAATAAGAAAATGGAGGCCAATCAATCGGCCGGCTGATAAATCGCTGCACCCCTTCATATAATAAAATAAATCAGGACAACGATGCTAAACAGCAGCAAACCTGCTGCTGGATAACAAAAGCAGAGGTGTTGGGATGGCCTAGTCAAAGTCCTGACATGTAGGACCTTCAGAGGGCTGAGCATCAATCAACACTCAATGCTGGACAGAAGAGCGGACCAGACTCCTCCATGATGACGTAAGAGACGCCTGAAGTCCAACAGAACCTTGTCGTTGGATGAAGTAGTTCTAAAGGTTGTTGGACCATGAAGCACCGAATGATGACACTTATGATGACTTCACCTCAATTTGAAGCCTAAATTGAATTAAATCATTTTCATCTTTATAAAAAAGATCATTATAATAAAAAAATATCTCAGGGAATTTAATGTTTTAGATTATTTTTCATGTACAATCTATAACATTGTGCCTAAAAATCCTCCAAGATTTCCCGTTTATTCAAGCATTCATTTGCTTATTATGTAAAACAGGAAGTTACTTGTAAAAAATTATTTATTTTCTGATTATTGTGTTTCTGTTTTGTTGGATTTATTTAATCCTCCTTCACATAAATGATGAACTTTGCATCAACATGTTAGAGAAGAGGAGAAATGCCGGCCCTCCACCTGTAGGCTGCGATAAACTCTAATGTTTGTGAATTCAGAGGTTCATCATGAGCGGCGATGATGCTCGTGGCGGCGGCCTGTGAACAGCTGTTCATGGGTCCACCTGCTCATACATGGAGGATTATTATCTCCAAAGATGTGATGAAGATGGCGGCAGGAAGAGGGTGACCTGCTCTGCTTTTAATGTAGGTGCTCTGTTTCCTCACCCTGATCCTGAGGCCACACCTGATGATACGCCTCCACCTCCGGCGCCGCCTGACCCAGATCTCCACGCCCCTCTGGCATCCGGTCCCAGCAGGATTTGAGGCACAAACCGCAGCCGCCTTCGTCTGTGACGTCTCCCTGCAGCTCGATCACGGCGGTGAACCGCATCCTGTGGAAACAATGAGGCAGAAGGCTGCTCAGCAGCGGCGGCAGCCAATCAGAACACAGATGCTGGCGCCCACATAGCATGACAAGTAATCATAAGTAGCACAGGAAGTGTGGAGGTTTTAAATCACAATAAAAAAGATCTTTATATGTTTTTAGTCATTCATTTTAAATCTAATGTGATGATCTAAAAAATATTATGTTTTAAAATGTTTCTCTAATGATCATATAAACCATAAAAAAGACATTTAATCAAACTAGGATAAGGCCTCATTTAATGGTTGAGTTATCTATTTTAAAGTGTTTTCAGAATCTAAATGCTAAAAACTACAAACCAGATATGGTTTCTTATAACTTTCCCGTGTACAAAATATAGCTACATCAGATGTATAAATATAAATGTATGAATATAGATCATACTAAACACAGCTAGCTGGGTTGGTGTTCTGCAGGGATCCGTCCTAGTGTCTCATTCTTTTAGATTTTGTAGGTTATAGTTAGCATCATGTATGTTTATTGAAATGTACCTAAGACCTTTCCTATATCAGCCAGTATTTATTTATTGGGTCAGGTTCAGTTAATCATACTAATCCCCACATGAAGGACAGCTGCAAGATGTGACCTTTAGAACCGACATGGGTTTGTCATGCTATTTATTGTAATGTTATTTTAATGCTGTTAAGGTTTATACGGCGTCCTCTCAAGATTTCCACTAACTAGTGGGAAACAATGTCAGCCTTTAGACTCATTAATAATCCGGTCTGATCTTTGTCTCTGCAGAAAGACTAGATGCTTAACTTTATGTTCATTGGTCGTATAGAAACGATAAATGTTGTTTCATATCTTTGCAGGAAGGATCTCATCTTTATCTAATAAAATTGGAAGAAACTGGGTTAACATTAAATAAAGGATGCATTATTAGATAGAGTTTAAACTGTAGATATCCTCTATCTTTTACTATTTTTACCTCTGTGTGTGTGTGTGTGTGGGGGGGGGGGGGGGGGGGGGGGGGCTGGTCCTTTTAATTGAAACAAATATTTGCATTTCCCTCATCAAACGTTCCTTTTTGTCCTGCTTGCTTCTATCTAAGCAAAATATAGATTTCAAAAGCAGATAAAAACATCCTGAATAGATTTAAATTGGGGAGCAAAAACTTCTCAGAACTGTTTTATAATGGATCTACTGGACTTGATCACAGGCGTCTATAATGAAGACACTAAGGAGACCACTGATCATAAAGTAGGCTGGATAATGAAATTAAACAGATCAACAAAGTCTGTATCATAATCAGTCTGGAAAGGTTAGAGTCATTTCTATGCTTTGGTGCTGCAGAGAACCGTTATCTGAGAACAATCATCAGCATAGAACGACAGAGAACATTTCCAGAAGTGTCTGAAACACCAACATTACTGCATGAGTTCATCACAGATTCACCCAGGAAATCAGCAAAGAACCCAGAGCAACATCTAAAGCTCTGCAGGCCTCACTGCCTCAGTTAAGGTCAGAGGTCATCATTTAAATAAAAAGAAAGAAAGACTGGGCAGAAATGATTAAAGAGGTTTTATTCCTTTTATCGTACGTCTTTAATCTGCCTAGATGAGGAACTCTGAAATTTCTAAAATCCGACTTTTTGCAGAAACTGAAAGTGTTACAAAGATATTTACAATATGCCTCCAAGGTGACGTCAAACTGAGCGGTAATGTTTGATTCTGCATCAGTTAAACCTGTATTAATAAAGTTTAATTAATTATTTAATAAAAGTGAATCATTGATCCCCTAAATAACGCAGCTCATTTAGAAACATGATGTGATGGAAACCATCCATCAGACTCCAGCTCCACGCAGCTTTCATTGTTTCTGTTTTTATCGTCATAAACCTCACTGTTTCTAGAACTGGTTTGAAGCCACATAATGAGAAGCATTGGTCTTTCATTGATTGGTTTTATCCCTCTCAATGTTCAGGGCAGGAGACACAGGAGAAAAGCTCTACCCTGATTCTACCTTTAGGCCCAATCAGTCTGCAAACTGAAACACTTATATTTGATTCATGGTAAGTTATTGTTCACCATCGAGCAATGGCGTAACTATCGGTAAGCAGAGGATGCAGTTGCTTAGGGGCCCCCGACCTCTTTGGGGCCCCGTCACTGACACCTGGAAGGCCCCCTAAGCGATTGTGGACTCAGACGTCTCTTTGCTAATGTAATGGTGCAAAAAATTCCTCTTAAACCCACCTGATACTAGATGGACTGATTGGATCTCTTTTAAACCACAACACATGGCAGATTTCCACATGATGAGCCGTTTAAACCCGACACCAATAGCAAAGCAGACATTGGGACTTTTAATTACTATGTTAATAACTGTGTATAGTTCATTAGACGGTTGGTAAAAAATACACTCATATAATATGTTTCAAACCAAAATATAGCTCTTAAAAGAACGATGTATTGAGTATTTTATTTTTACACAACCACTTGGAATTATGGGTAATCCAGAGCGTAGATTAAAACACAAATGTTATGTACAATGTGTTAGTGACGATGGATACCAAAGAGGTGCTTGCACTTCATATGGGGCCCACCCAGATAATGTTGTTTACGGGCCTATTGTTGCGTCGTTACGCCATTGTCATCGAGTCCAGTTCCTGTAAACTCTGTCTGTTCTGTTTTTGTGAAACTTCAATTGAGCAGGTCCAGACATAGAGAGAATCCAATTTAACTAGCTAAATGAAATCTTCCCAGATAACCTGATGGAAATAATCTATTAGATTACCATGTTTCTAGAAGCAGCGGTCCTCCACCATGGTTCCAGGTGGGCTGACCCTCATCCCAGGTGTGAATCACTCCAGTCTCTGCTGAAGGCCCCAAACCAGACAGCCTCCTCTTCAGCCTTATGACCTCCACAAACAGAAGGATAGCTTCTGGAAGCGGCTTCCCTTTGCACCAATAACATGGACAGAGCTCTCACACTAGACATGCAAGGATTGAGTGAGGCCCATACTAGCTAATCCAAAGCTCAAGGTCTGTAAATGTATTAAATAAGCCTCCTCCCAAAACCCCTTCAATAACTATAAAGATCTGCACCTGTGCATGGTATAAATCCACATCACTCTTTCTGGGTCTGTGGGTCCACCATGAGAAGTCTGATCCCTGGATAATTGCAGCGCACTCTCTCCCTGCTCGTGTCGTCCATGCAAGACTGAGAGGGTATGTTGTCCATTACAGCCCAACCGTGTCCAAATCATTTAGATGAATCCAATCCACACCCAGCACCCCTTCAACACCAAAAAGCATATAGAGTATTTAGCCCCCTTGAACTTTTCGACCTTTTGCCACATTTCATGCTTCGGAAATAAAGATTAATAAACTAAAATTTTATGTGAAGAATAAACAACAAGTTGGACACTGTTTGGCATAAAAGCAAAACAGCTCATCACCCTGAGCACCCCATAACCACTGTCAAATATGGCGGTGGCGGCATCATGATTTGGGCCTGCTTTTCTTCAGCAGGAACAGGGAAGATGGTTAAAATTGATGAGAAGACAGGAGCATTCAGGAAGAAAACCTATTGGAGTCTGCAAAAGACCAGAGACTGGGAAAGATTGATCTTCCGACAAGACAATGATCCAAAACCGAAAGCAAAATCTAACATGTCCAGGTGTTAGAGTGGCCTAGTCAAAGTCCAGACCTGAATCCAATCCACAATCCGTGGTAGGAACGAAAACTGCTGTTTTCCAGCGCTCTCCATCCAACCTCACTGACCGGCTGCAGCAGGAAGAATGGGCAAAAAGTTTAATCCAGTTTCATTTAATCCTAATTCTTACTTTAAAATAAAGGTCAACTGATCAGAAATCACTGGATACAAATAATAAAAACACAACATTAATCGCATGCTTTGGTATGAGGAAATCATTTAAACATAGTGATGTTTTTAGTTCTTAGATGCTCTATGGGCAGATGGAGCTTTTATAGAAAATAGTTCCAAATGATGTTAGAATGAAACTATCAACAGCCTTAACCAGCCATGACAACAAGAAGGTCTTTGTTGGCCTTACAAACATTTAGAAATATATATTTTTTTACATCTTTATATTTAAAATGTTCTTTTAACAACAATGAATAGTTATAAAACAACAGTTCTAAGTAAATATCACATGCATTCAATACAAAGTAGCATGTAATATATCTAGCAGTTTTCTTTAAATAAACAATCTTGTTTGTCTTTTTTTGTATAATATGACCTAAAAATAAGGAGGAAATGAATGATCCAAATATCAGAGGTCTGCCAATGGAAAACAGGTGGAGTGGAAGTGGGCAGAGGCGTATCTGTGGATCTAACACACACAGACACTCACCCACACCCACACACAGCTGTGTGTTCCTCTGCAGCCCCCATTGTTTCCATTCACTCTGCAACCAGGAAGTGATGAAACACGTTCAGTCATCAGATCCTCATGATTCATCGTCTCTCGTGGGCTGAGCCCAATTCCTGTGTTTCTACCAGGAAACCGCAGAAGTGGAGCGCGGCGCCTTCAGTCACCTGCTCAGAAATGTTACGGATATGATGGGAAAAATAAAGCAGTATTTGGGTCAAAATACAGAGCAGCTTTACACCCAAAAACTGGGACAAGTTGTCCTTGGATCAACATCAAACAGAACATAACTTTAAAATAAAACAGCAAAAATATATTAGAATCATAAATAAATCTTATAAGCATAAATAATGTTGGTGTTCAGAAACGGTGGCTCAGTTTCCATCTTTTTCTGGGTTTTTTCATAAAAATAAAAGAAACAGCACAGATTCAGTATTCTGCATCATTTAGTCGTGTCTCTGCTTCTTCACCTGAATCAAATAGCTAAATTAATCCTCAGCATGCAGACTAGATCTCCTGCAATGACCGGATTGTCTGACTCAGGCCTGCTGAAGTAGAAACTAAAAGAAAAGGTGATCGAAACCAGCAGGACTAGAATGGAGGAACCCTGCTCTATAAATTAAGCACACAAGCACCTGTTCTGTTTGTTTTTTCACATTAGATTTAAATTAATTAAACTGTTATTATTAATCTGAAGAGCTGGAAAAGGTCCCATCAGAGCGTGAATTCTTGTCTGACTCTTTACTTTACTGAAAAAAATAAAGCACCTGTTTTTGGCATCTACTTAATCATATTTAGTTACTTTAACACAATTGTTTTGAGTCCTAACCTGATAACATGAAAAATATGTGTTACAGAAACTAAATATGATTAAGTAAATGACAGAAACAGTTGCTCTATTTTTTCAGTGCTGCTGGCCTGAACCCATGAACCTGTGCAACACTTCTCTCACTCTGTGACCTTTGACATGGACACCAGCCTCCAGCTTCAAAACCTGGATTCAACCACCAAGGAAAATGTCCAACCATGTCCAAGGACAGCTAATGACTGAAACTCAGCATCGTTTAACTGATTGTTGTAAAGTTCTAAGCAAGGAGAACCGATAGTTTCCATTAGTTGCAGTAAATTATAGAAGAAGTCATAACTGAGGTTCAGCTGGTCACAGAGAACACGGAGCTTAGAATCAGGAAGTTAATGAACTTTTAAAAGCTTCTCTCATCAAAACTGATGACCTCTGACCTTCTCAGTAGATCACACTTTAAAATTTTATCTCATATTTCTGAATAATCATTTAACAAACTTAGCTACCCTCTCCCATTTGTTCTGCTTTTTTATATAAAGTCAAATAAATATAATTTTAAAAACGTGTTGTTTTTTTTAGAAGTATTTTTAATTGCTGTCTGGGTATCATATGTATGATTCAGTGTCTCAACAAAATGTCATAAAGGTATAACAATGACAATAATAAAAAAAAAGAAAATGAGTGAATTTATCAAAGAAGGACATCTAGCACAGCATTATCAGCATATAGATGCACATTTTCCTTCTTTTAAACGATAAAAACATCCAGAGCCTGAAGGAAGTATTCATTCCCCATGAATGTTTTACACCTTTTTTTTCTGAGTTTCTGTAACAGATAAATTTGCAGTTTTCAGTCTGGATTAAGGTCTGGTCTTTTATTATTTCCAGTCCCTGAATCTACTCTGATCCAAACCATCCATCCATTTTCTTAAACGCCTGTCCCGAGTGGGGTCGCGAGGGGTGCTGGTGCCTATCTCCAGCAGTCAATGGGCGAGAGGCGGGGTCCACCCTGGACAGGTCTCCAGTCCATCGCACGGCAACACAGAGACAAACAGGACAAACAACCATTCATTACACACACTCACACCTAAGGAGATTTAGAGAAGCCAATTAACCTAACAGTCATGTTTTTTGGACTGTGGGAGCAGTTGTGTACAGTACAATGTGCAGCCCCCTCTCTTCTATCTCTGCCTGAAGGTTCAGGGTGATTTTCCTGCTGGAAGGTTGAACCTCCACCAGAGTCTCAGGTCTTCTGCAGCCTCAAACATGGTTTCCTTCTAGAATTATCCTGGATTTAGCTCCATCTATCTCCCCATCAACTTGCAGCTGCTTCCCTGATAACACAAGCTGTTTTATCAGCTGTTTGGTTCTTATCCCTCTACCTACAAAGAGCAATTATCAAAGGTGAAAAATAGCATCTTAGACCGACTGAAACCACAAATGTATAGACTTGTCTAAAAGTTCCCTCCATCAGTAAGATTATTGAAAATGCTCTGTTTCAGCAGTTAGCACCTTCCTAACAATGACCAGCTTCTTCAACGTCCACCAGTCAGGCTTCCGTGCTCACCACCATACAGGCTGCCCTTGTCAAGGTGCTCAATGATTAACACCCCTCTTTTTCAATATTTACCTCAGATTATAATAAACATAAAATAAGTTACCCTAACCAGACCGATGACCCGCACTTCTGATTTAACACAAGCAACTATGAGCCTCTTCAAGTAAAGTAAAATAAGTAAATGCATAGAAATTTCAAAGATTTATTTCTTCATAAAAAAAATAAATTAACTAATAGTTTCAGGGCCAAAGGAAGAGCATTTTAAAGTAAAAATAGGTGTTCAGTCATTACAGCCAGAAACACTGATCAGGTTCAAAGTCTGGGTGTAGTGAAGGAGTCAGACCTGAACCTGACCTGTACCTCAGAGGCTAACAGAGGCGATAACAAAGTCGGCCTTCTATCACCTAAACAACGTCTCCAGGATTAAAGGACTCATTTTTCAGCAAGACCTTGAAAAATTCATTCCTGCATTTCTTCTTTATTAGAATTGATTACTGTAAAACGTCTCATAGGTCTGGATGAAAAAGTAAAACAGCTCCAATAGATCCAGAATGCTGCAGCCTGCATCACTATGGCAACAGAAATTTGGAGCACATCACGCAGGTTCTGAAGTCCTTCCACTGCCACCTTAGAGAATGGACTCTGAAATGCTTGTTAGTCTATAGTTATAGGGTCAGTGGTGTGAGATGCAGGAATTTGCCCTGCTACTGGAAGGTTGCTGGTTTTAATCTCTGCTCTGGCTCTCTCTGCCATGATGCCCTGGGTGGGTCATTTCGCTTGCATTGGCTTCCTCTGGTGGTCAGAAGACTACAGTATATCAGTGTATGAGTGAATAGTTGAATGTAGAGTCAGCATGTGGCGACCCCTGACTGGGAAATGCAATATATGATTGCAGGCCATTTACCATAAAATTCACTGATTGTCTCCGTTCCAACATACATGTCAGACTTGTACTGATGAAGGTTCTCAGTCATCCAGGTCATAGTCACCTCTCCAGGAAGCTTTCTCAATTTGAGAAAGATTGGAGAGGTGGAAACGTCTTCAAATCTTGGAAACCAAGTCCAGTGGATATTTTTTTAATTTTTACGGAACACGTCAGTCTTGGTTTATAGTGTATCTACTGACCAGACCTCTCAGGTCTTCTGGATCAAAGCGATTCCATATAACCAGAACCAGAACCTGTTTCTTTGCTCCACTAATCTGGAATAAACTCCCAGGAAACCGTTAATGTGTTAGAATCCACCCATGCTTTAATCCAGATTAAAAACGTGTTAGATTGGCCTTTGACTGTGCTAACATATATTTTAAATTACCATCTAAGTTTGATTAATCATTTTTATTCACTTTATTTACTCTTGTATTTCTTCTTTTATTACCTGTGTGCCACTGCAATGAAGGGTCGTTGGTTCAAACCTCAGCTCTGACTTTTAATGACATTGTTCCCTTGGGCAAGACCCTTCACCTGCATTGTCTCCTGATGTTGGTGGTCAGACGGCCCAGGGGTGCCGGACTACAGCAGCTTTGTTTCTGTCAGTGAGCCCCAGGGCAACTGTGGCTAGAAGGTAGCTCACAGTTGGTCACATGTCCTGACTAGAAAAAGCGACAAATAAGTACCGAATATTTACCATCTGTACAGCGCTATAAATGTCATTCTTTACTTCAGTCCAATCAGACAGTCAGATTATCTTTCTCATGTTTGAATTTTCCACAACTAAAATGTGATGAAAAAAAACTGCATAGCCTTTATTAAATGTTAAACCTAACAGTTACGTTTTGGTCTCCTCTAATCAGAGAAGTCTTGTCTTCATTTTTCCTGGTTCTACTTCATGGCAATCGGGACTTTCTCATGACTTCTTCTCACAGCTCTTCCATAAAGATCCAGCACTAAAAACTGTCCCTGAGACACACTGTCCCACCATATCTGTGGGCCTCTGCAGCTCCTCCAGAGTTCCCAATGCCCTCATGGCTGCTAACCTGATTAAAGCTGTCCTTGTCCAGCATGTCAGATGGACGTCCATGTCTTGGTGTGTCTGTAGGGATTCCATCCTTTCTCCATTTCATCTGCAATTATGATGCTGGTTGTTTTTTATTGTTCTCTAAAGAACATTCGAAAACAACTGAATTTAGTATCAAAATATTTAGCATTTTAAAATATTAAACTTTTTTAATGCAACTGAATTGTCATATCTTGGTTTAGGTATAAGGAATATAAGACTAAAGAACATTTACTTTAAATACACGATGTAATTTTCAGATATGTATTCTCTTTGTAATAAAGCACGACTGTGTGATTCTCTGCTACCAAAGTATATAACATCCTTAGATTTTGGTTGAAATAGTAAAAAGTTAAAAGACCGGGAAAGTTTCTCTAGAAAAAGCCTGAATCCAGTGATAGTGGCCATAATCCATATGTATAAGTTACTGCCTGGTAAACATATAGCTTAAATGAAAACACTATTATTGTGCTTATTTGGTCCAGGGACGGTTTGTCCGTCCCGTTTATGGTTTCATAGATTAATGTTAGCAGAGGCTCCTGGACAGCGAATACATGAGAAAAGCTCAGTGCACCACTGGAGCTAAAGTCTGGTTCTAGGATTAGCAATTTAAAAGAAATCTACAGAAGAAAAGACAAGAAAGAATTCAGTTAGAAGCTGGTTTTCACTCGTTATTTTTTGCCTTCAATCAGGTTCAGTTGCTTCCGTGTTTCTGGGGATTTTCAGCTTCAAAAGTTTTAAACTCATAAAGACCTAAAGGTAAAGGTAATGTTCACATTCCATTGAGATTCTTATATTAATGGTGTAAGACGAGAAGAACCATTTTGTCTTTAACTTCATTCGTTAAATTTCCTCAGATACAAACCATGTTTCAGACACACGACTGGAATCTTGACTACAGTACAAAAAAGCCATCAAATATATTTTCCTATAATTTATCATTATATTTGACCTTAAAATGAGTTTGCATCATGTGTTTTATTAGCAGGAGAATAAACCAGATAAACATGATAGAACATCACGCTATGGTTTCTTATGAAGTATTTTTGAAAATAAAAGAAATCTTTATTCAATCTTTATTTGTCCGATTAAGATCAAAGAAAAATCTGAAATGAAATGTTTTTATTTTATCTTTTCATTTTATATGATTGTTGTTGAAAGATCTTTGCTAACTCAGTGTTAACAGTGTTTTACCATATTCTCTTTCATGCTAACTTATTCCCTCTGAGTTTTATGTTTCTTTTACTAAAGAATCATTTACATGGCTATTTTTCTTTAATCAAATATGTAATAAATAATTAATAACATGGTTTGCAGAGTCTCGTCATAAACGATCTAATTGTCTTTAACACATAAAGTCATTAAGTCTCGTTAAAATGACCTATTTTCATGCATTATTGCTCAATCAAATCCTCATAAACCCCCCCCCCCCCCCCCCCCCCCCAGTGTCAGAGCACATGCTCTTTCTCATTCTGCGGGTTTTGCAGCAGAGCAAACAGGAAACCACAGAAACAAAAGCAGCTCGTTCCAGTTTGAGCCGCTCTGCTGATGGCAAACACTGATTGCAGATCAGTGTTTTGAATTATCATTCATATCAATTTGATTTAAGCTAGAAAATAAATTAAACTGAATAAATTTGGCTCAAATCTGCAGCATGCATCTCCTAATGTGATCTGAAATATGGAGAGAAAAAGGAAATGTTAATTAGGAACTATTTAAGTCAGATTTGAGCAGATGATGTGATAAACTCATCATAAAAAGCCTCCAGGCGTTGATTAAAAACGTGTTTCCAAATGTATTTTCTCTCAAAAACGTCTCAGTCCAGGATTTTCCTCCTTCTCCCTCATTCATATCAATTAACTTGGAGAGTTTTTCAAATAAAGAATTAGAGAAATAAAGAAAATAAAGTCTTTGTTGGTCTTCAGAAGGTAAAATTGGGATGTTATAAAAAATAGAGTAAAGATTAAGTATAAAAGTGTTGAATGTTTGGCAAAATAAATATAAGAAAACTACTAAAAGATATCTGCAACAGCTTTTTCAAGCCAAAAAGAGGTCAATAAAACTCAACAGCAGTGGAAAGTTTAGCAGGAGGTATCACCAACCCTGGACCATTTCATCATCAGGAAACAAAAAAGACACGCTAACATTCGGCCCTGAATGTGACCCTGTTTCAGGTGTTCAGGTGTCATTTTCACTGGGAAAAGAAACATCCATTATTAGCTTGGTTTGGACAGAGGGAGTCTTCATCCGCCTGACTGTTCCGAGAGCCACAAGCCCCACATTTCACCTGGACAATGGGAAGTTAATCACCTACATTATCACCTGACCGACAGGTCACCTTCATCACATGCTTCAAGGTCATGGAGGAAAAGGAGCTGATGTGAAAAAAGCATACTAATCCATAATATTTGGCTCAGCCGTTTATTTCAGATTGAATAATAATATTTTGGCCTCTTGGAACATTAAAACATAAAAAAGTCAGATTAAGATGATAAAGAGTTTTTAACCCAGATAAGCAACTTTAAAGTAATTTTAATTATTTATTTGGGATAAGCACCTTGATATGAAAATATCTCTTTTTTAAAGCTACAGAGTGTAATAAGTGCAGGGATTTACTGACAGAAATGTATTATATTATATATAAGTATGTTGGTTATTATCATCTATGAAATGAAAGTGTTAAGCTTTATCTTTGTGTAGCTTTAGAAGTGGCTTTTTTTTATAATAATGTGTTTGTATGCAGGCAGACATCTTTGTACTTCTAGTGACTGTAGAGATTAAATGCAAAGTTAGGCCTTTATCAAATCTATATCCTACAAACCCTAATAAAAATGCTATTTATAAAATCATCTATGTACACCAGTATTGTTTTCATCAACGTTGACGAAATTATTCAATGGATTATGACAATAATGACAATTGACAAGCTAAACATGGATTTTTGGTGAAGCTAACATGACGAATCATGGGTGAGTTTTCATTGATGAGACCAGACTAAATGAAAATGTTAGCTGGTGGTCTGTCAGACATTTAAAGTGCATCATTGTGCTGTAATCTGCAGTATCAGCAGTATCACCCGTGCTGCTGTGTCCTGTTTGGTCATGCTGCCCACCGGGCGTGCAACGGTGCACATTCTCCATGACCACAGATGGACCACGAATGGTCTGGTACGTTCAATTCCTGTACGAATGGAGCATTTAACTCTGGCAAACTCTGCTCTTCCGGTTGTGCTTGTGCAGACATGCATCTTTGCAAGCTCTTAGGTCAGATTCTGTGCTTCACGCTCCACAGTGATGGGTCGCACTCAGCAGTGTGGCTCTTCCTGCTCTCCCTACTTAATAAACTATGCGGCTGATCATCCTCTGCCAAGCGTGAAAAATCCCTTTGTCTAACAATCAAGATATTATTTTATCCAGCTCACAAGAGGTGATAATAAACATTCTTTAATCTCTACAAAAGGAATCCCTAAATTACATCCAAAGCAAATATTTAATTGCTTACTGTTTCTTTTTTGGATAAAGAGCGAGGTGAAAAGTTTTAATATTTCTCTCTCATAGTTCTTGTTTCCTTTAAATATTTCAGCATTTTAGTTAGCATACTCATTCAAATTAGTTCTGGATTGCCATGGCATTAGAAGGCATTTATATAGGTTCTCTCTCCTTTTTTATATCAAAACCCTGTTTAATCTAATAATTTAAATATACTTTGACTCCTGAGCATCAGTAACAGAGGGGCAAATTCTCAGAAACAGAGCCAATAGTACAAAAGTTGGAAGAAGAATGTTTTTGATCTTTGCTTTTTGATGCAATGAAGATTTTATTGATCTGTGTGTAATGAATAATTCATAGTAGATCAGGAAGTCTTTGCTTTGCTTTTTAATTAATATGATGTGTTGAACTAGATCTGCTATTTTCACAACTTTTGCAAGACACCTTTTTATAAAGTAGGGCATTAATTGATTAAAAAAAAAGTTTATTTGAACTTTATAAATCAAAGTTTTCTGCCAAACAGCAATGATGATCTGCACACCAGCATTCTATAACCAACTATTGTAGCATCTAGGCTAGAGCTGTCAGTCTGGTAAAGAATCTGTTAGAGAATATGAAGTTACTCTAAATTGTAAAGATTACATGTGGCTGTTTTCTGAATTGCAACATAAAACTGACTAAAACTAGACTAAAACCTTTTTAAGTTTTAGTCGACTAAAACATATCTTATGTTTTTCTGTCACTAAAATGTGACTAAATCTAATAAAAGTTTTCATCCTGAAGCCAAATACTAAATCTAAGATGACAGTCAAAAACAACACTGATGTAGACAAATCTTGTTTTCACTTGACAAGAAAGGTGATAAAATCATAGTGGAAGCCATTTTGTAACATGACAGCCTCTGTATAGTTGGAAGGCGGAAGCTGTGTGGGGGAAGTGGTTCATGTAGCTGTTGTCTGCAGTCTGACCATTAGATATTGCTGAAAATTACAAACTGTGGCTTTAAAATTGGTTCTTCAAATGTTCTGAAACAATCAAAATATTTTATTTCGTAAAACTCATAAAAGTCAAAGGTCATGTCATCATGGTGTCTGGCAACTGCCTGTTAACTCATCCTCACTGATCTGAGTCCATTCTTTGATCTGATTTCAGCACCATATTTCTTCATATTTTATCTGTTGTCAACATCTCAAATCGCCCTCTTGATGGGTTTACATCATATAAATCTGGCTGTTTTTCCAGCTCCTTTGGGGGGAGTGTTGGCCTAGTGCAGGGGTCGGCAACCCAGAATGTTGAAAGAGCCATATTTGACCAAAAGAACAAAAAAAAAAAATGTCTGGAGCCGTAAAAAAAAAAGCCTTAAATTGAAGGCAAGACATGCTGTATGTATCTAGAGTAGCTAAATTAGCATACTATCGAAATTACTAAGTTAACTACAAATACATAATGAGCCTTCATGATTACATTACAATATTAATGAATTATGTTTCATTGCTTTAATTAAATTAAAGCAAGTTTTTATTTTGAGGATTCGATAAAAACTGTTAGGGTTTTGTTTGTGGGGAATGTTTTTGTGTTTCCTTTTTAGTTTCTCCATCCACCCATTAGATGATGCCCTTTCCCTTATTGTCCTGGAGGGCCTCTTCCGGTTTTCCACCCACACCTGCGGCTCATTGGGTCATCACCAGAGAGGTATTTGAGCAGCAGACTGTCACCACCTCGACGCCAGAGTCTTTGCTAGTATTGGGATTATCTCCTGATCCACTGAATAAGCCTGGTCCTTGGAAGGAACCCATTCGTCTCTCTGAGATTCAGGAAAACATTCACCACTTCAGTTTGCAGTCCACTTCATGAAAGCTTGTTGACAGCCCGCTCCTCTGCTCCTCTGGACCCCAACAAGTCTGCCTGTCCGCCCTCCAGCAAGTAATCGCCTTATCCGTACTACCCCAACAAACAGGAACCAAGGAGCAACCACAAGACAACAACTGTGAGTCCTTATCTGGCTATTATTCAGTTGTGGCCTGTAAATCCCATGGACCATGAACTCACCACTCTAGAGTTTCCGGTTCCGGTTCACCAGACCACTGGATATTCCCCAAGCTGAGAATCCTGTGTCTTTGTCTCTCTGAGTGCCACTCTCCTTAATAAACTGTTCAACGGAAGTTGCATAACATGCCCCTTATCTGGGCAACAGAGTGCAATAAAACGCAGCCTAAATTTTAAAAAGCAAAACATCAGCCTTTTGAAAAGGTAAAGTATATAAAATCAAATCAATACAGTTCAAGTTTGACGTCTGTGCAAATGCAAAGCAAGTCAGTGCAAGAGTAAAACGAAACAGGATCCTCTTCCCTTTTGACACGCAACCACCACAGCTTTGCTCGGTCCTGAGCCACAAAACACAATAATATCCCTAAGTGTCATTCCAAATATATACTGACAAAAATAAGATATGACCTTTTTAAATCAGCCACCTTGTTACTAAAAATGTGCATATGACATGATTGTGTTCTTACCCGTTTAAAGTGACTTCTGTTTTCGGACATCACTGGTCAGCTTCTCAACATCAGGCATGTAAGATGTAACTTTAATCTTGACGCAGGACTGCAAGCTCTCATCTATGAGGCGGGTGCAATATTTTGATTTGATGTAGTTCATGTTTGAGAATATCGGCTTGCACAGATATGTTGATCCAAAGATGGTTAATACTCCAAATGCATATGCCTTCATTCCTATAACTGTTAGGAAGAGCATTCCATGTGTCATAGACAACTTTCTCAGGTGTTGGAAGGCTTTCAATTTCGCTCCATTTGTGGCTTTGGGCAAGCTGGGCTTTCTGGCGAGTGACGTCTTCAAGCTCAGCTGTCAGACATTTGAATTTGGACACCCATAAATCTTTGTCGGCTATATCAGCCATTTCAATTTCAAGGTCAGCTTGTTTTATTAGTGGAAATGTGCTCAACAAGGACGGGTCTATCTCCAGGGGTGTGACAGGGAAAGACAGTGTCATTTTTTCCTTTTGGAACTTGCTAAATCTTCTCCCAAATGCAGTTTGCATATAAATGATCGCATTTTGCAAATAATCACTGTTGAGTGTGTGATCGTAATGGGCTTCTTTGAATTCTCTCAGGAAGGGGAAGTGGGAGAGCGTGCCTTGCTGTACATCTCTGGCAAAGACAGTCAGCTTGCACGCGAATTACAGAACAGCTTCCTCATTTGCAGTACAGTGTTTCCCCGCCTCTGCAGACTTTCATTCAGCTTGTTTAGGTGGCTTGTCGTATTCACCATAAAGTACAGTTTTTCGAGTCACTTGGTATCTTTAAGTTGCAGGTAGTGTAGGTCTTTGCATTTCAGAAGTGTTTTAACGTGGTCTAAACAGCCATCAGACTTTTTTGTGTAGCAGGAAATTGGAATATTATGTCAACTTCATCAAGCAATACATGGAACTGATGGTGGTTCAATGCTTTTGCAATTATCTAATTCACCAACTCTATCACAAGGTTAATCAACGCCATACACTCCAATGGGAATGTTTGTGCACATAGTGCCTCTTGACGCAAGATGCAGTGGAATGTAAGCAGATTTCGATCCAATGCTTTCAGCAGCAAAGTCACAAACCCCCTTTTTGATCCTCTCATGCTGGATGCCCTATCTGTAGCCACTGAAATCAGGTGGTCGGGGTTTATCCCATTGTCATTGAAACACTCAACACAGCCTCACATATGTCCTTCCCTCATGTTTGGCCTTTCAGTGGTATTAATTTGATCATTTCTTTATGCGGCCCATCTGAGTTCACATACCTGCATAAAAGTGCAGTCTGTTCAATATTGATCACATCACAGGACTCATCACAGGCAATTGAGTATGCTGGCACTGTATTAATGTCCTTGATTTGCTGATAGGTGATGTTGCTTGCCATTTTAATAGCCATTTCCTTCACTGTCTTAGCAGAGAGAGGCATGTCTTTCATTTTTGTATTATCTCTGTGTTGTTTTTGAAGTCTGCCAATAGGTGTTCTGATATGTTGATAAATGACTCCTTCATCTGTGAACAGTTTGCCACATTTTATTATCTCCCGGGTTGCAACATAAACCTTGCAGCAGTAGTGGAGTTTGGAGATGCAATCCACTTCTTAAATTTATTTTTGAGCTCCTCTAATTTCTGCAGAAGTAATGCAATCGCACATTTTTTCTCATTCCCAACTGGGTACTCGGCTGCAAATGTAGAATGCCTTCCCTGAAACTGTCTTTCCACATTGCTCTTTTTGTTATTTGAGAACTTCTCACTACAGAGCAGACATTCAGGCAATCGTTCCGCATTGGCAATGAATGCAGATAATTTGGTCAAAGAATCCTCTGACCTCCTCAGTTATTTTTTTCTTTTTCCCTTTGGGATTCATGGCCAATCATACAGCCGCCAGTTGGTTTACAACAGGTACCTGCCTGGCATCCTGCCTACTGATATAAACATGTGTCACAGCTATGACACAACAGAAATGTTGAGATTTAATATTTATTCTACACATTTTTACAACATTGAAAAACGTTGATAATGTTTGTGTCATGTTTGTTTTTCTACAGAAACCATATTATAACAAAGGTGTGCTGCATCCTTGGTCCCCTCTGAAATGTTTGCTATAAATGACAAATTTGTTATCATTGTTTCAGTGATTACATCCAGCTCTACCTTTCTAGCAAACCAATCCTTCTGCCCTCCTTCCCTGTGCTTCTATCTGAAAGAAAATCTTGGTTAACTTTAAACTTCTAATACTGATAAAACTGAAATTTGTATTGTTGCAACTAATTCTGCAATACCCCAATTTTACACATTTTCCTCCCTTTTTCCAGGTCAAAGAAAATCTGAAATAACGGGGTAATTTCTTCTCTGGACACAGCTTTAGAGAGCCCCTTTGAAAATGAAAGACATGAATGGGGGGATGGCTCCTTTATTTAATACAGAGCTGCAAACTGAAGTAAAATGTGAGACAACTGGAGACAAAATGTTTTCCTACAAATCTAAAATAATCCTCCTTAATATGGAAAAACAGTTACTGTTTTATAAAAAATACTCTTTTTAGAAGTAGAGCAGCATATTTCTTCCCATTAATAGTAATCTTAGATATCTTTTTAATACAGTTGCCAAACTCATGCACTCCTCTAACTATGATGGGTTTATTCCTGGAAGGTGGGCAGCATCTGAGGTAGTCATGGAATCTGACCCGGATTTAGACTGCTTTGATCCAGTTGAACTTCCAGAGTTAGCAAAACTAATGTTCTTATCTAAGCCTTCAACTTGTATGTTAGATCCAGGTCCAACCAGGTTATTTAAGGAGGTATTCCCTTTGATCTCCTCCTCCATTTTAGATGTGAATAATCTATCTCTGTTACAGGGATATGTACCTAAAGCTTTTAAGGTTGCTGTAATTAAACCTCTGCTTAAGAAACCGTCTCTTGACCCAGATGACTTGGTTAATTATAGACCTATATCCAATCTTCCTTTCTTATCCAAAATTCTTAAGAAAGTAGTTGCCAAACAAGTGTGCGACCACTTACACCATAATGAACTTTTTGAAGAGTTTCAGTCGGACTTTAGAGCTCATCATAGCACTGAAACAGCTCTGGTGAAAGTCACTAATGATATTCTCATGGCCTCAGATAATGGACTTGTATCTGTGCTCGTCCTGTTGGATCTTAGTGCTGCATTTGATACAGTTGACCATAATATTCTTTTAGAAAGACTTGAATATTTTGTTGGAATTAAAGGAACAGCACTAGTCTGGTTTAAATCTAATCTATCTGATCAGTTTCAGTTTGTTGACTTTAATGACAAATTTATGGATAATGAGAGGATAGGATATTTCTGTTCAGGTAAACAGGAAATATTTCTGAATGGTCAACTGTGCATATCTGTACACGGTGCTACATTTGATAGGTAATGTAGATGACATTTTCAACATTTTTGTCCATTTATGTTAGTTACAGTTGTTGAGGTGTAACCAATGACTATGATAATTTCACATTATTGCCATTAAAACAACCGAAAAATATAGTTGAAAACCAATCGACCCTTTCAATGTGTAACATGTAATTAACATGAAATACTGAACAGGAGGATTTTAAATATACCAATCTGTGTTCAAATTCTGTGAAAAGGCTGAACCCTCCAGCAATGGGAGTGATGTCAGTCTGGAGCAAGCCATTGCTGATTTATAGGAGTATGATCATTGGGTGAAACAGCTGACAATAATATCTGGGACATTTATAAAGTGAAAATGTTATGTGTATTAATTCCCTAACATTTGTAGGAAGCAGTTTTTAAATGTTTTAATTATTTATTTATTTATTTCTAACTGTTCATGCTGAAAAAATATGTAAAATCATGGGTCCGATCATGAAGTTTTAAAGTCAAACTTGACCGAGAAAATTAGACAGGTCAAAAGCTGCACACTTCAAAATATAGTTTGAGATTTTTCGTTGAATGAATAAAGGTAAATATCAATTTTTATATTAAAAGAAAGGGAAATATTTGGAAATGAAAAAAATACTGTCATTTGAAATTATGAATAATATTTGGGAAAACTGAATTAATCACAGACACGTCTGGAAGACATAAAAACCTGGATGACTCTATACTCTCTGCTGGGTTTCTGCATCGGCTGGGTTAGCTCAGATAGAAAGGTTTGAACCAATCGGACTCTAGGCCTCTATAAAGTCCCTTGAGATGAGATTTGTAGTAAATTGGCCCTATAGAAATAAGCTGAAATGAATTGTTCTTTGTTTAACTGATGAGGAACAACTGGTTTTTAGGGATTTACAAGGATCTGCACAGAGCAGGATGGACTTCCTAAGGAGACTGAGGTCGTTCAACATGTGTAATAAGCTATCGAAGATCTTCTACCAGTCTGTCATTGCCAGTGTCCTCTTCTAAACATGATGTGCTGGGAGAGCAGCACATCCAAGAAGGACACCTCAAGACTGAACAAACTGGTCATGCGACCCGGCTCTGTGATTGGCAGAGACGAGGACACCTAACAAACTGCTGGACATTATGGACAGTGCCGGCCACACTGTCTTCACCAGTCAGAGGCGCCTATCAGTGGGAGATTGCTCCTTCCCAAATGCAGGACCAACAGACTACTGAACTCCTTTGTCCCTAAGCCATCAAGTTTTACAACTCCTCAATGGGGGGAAGAGGAGGTGATAGGAAGAGACACAAGGGTCAGCACCCCCCCCTCCTCGGACATCTTATGGTAAACATTACCTTTTGTCACTCATGTGCAATATTCTTCTCTCTCAATGTGCAATAATCCAAGTCAAGTCCTGTGTATAATTTTCACTTATTTATATGGTATATGTACAGTTCTGCAGTGCAAGTGCAATAACCCAGATCTACTACTGGGAATCCTTCCCTTAGCATCTACTATGCAGATATTTTTATGTCTAAGGTAAACATATTCCAGGACATTACAACTTTTTTACGCTTTATTGTACTATAAACACTCTTTTATAATGTCTGTCATATTTTTATATTTAATGATAACTTGCTTTAACTCTTTGTACTCTATATAAGCTACTGTAACCAGAATTTCCCCGATGGAGTAATCTCTAGAGATAAATAAAGTTGAGTTTAAGTCTAAGGATTGTCTCAGAGGTGACTGACTAAGGAACTCTGACGTCTCTGATGAAAAGACCTGCTTCATCCCATCCAGGATACTTCTGGTCGACCATGGAGCTTGAAGTGTGGCCATTCTGCGTCTGTTGTTGTAGACATATGAACAGGCTCATGAGGCCTGTTCTATTGATTTATTGGCTGATTGATTATATCCCAGAATTCTCTATGCCTGAGTGTCAGCAAAGGATTTTCTTTGATAGTTTTAGTTTCGGCTTTGTTTCATTTCAGTTTTTCAAACACTCATCTAAAAACTGATTCAATAAATAAGAATATTGTTTCTGCTGAGAATTTGATTTAGAAAATAAGAACCTTTAAGCAGGTATTAATCATATTTTTATTTCTATATACATGTGTTTGTAGCATGATGTCATATTTTAATAATAAATGTTATGAAAATCTTCATATTAAGCTGAAATAAAATTTTGAGAACCTTTAAAGGAATTAATCTATAGGATCTGTTTCTAGAGTGGTGGAATTACTGAAATAATATTCTCTTCTGTTGGGCATTACTGTATGTAAATACAATAATTGCCTCCCCAACATGGAGCTGAGAAAATGGTTATTCTGGCCAAAATCTACAATTTCATGTAGTAAGCATCAGATATCCAATACCTGGGCTGAGCATATCGGCCCGTATCCGATAGGATTCAACATTTAAATGAATTAACAATATATCTTTTCATTTGAGTGAAAGCTTCATCCCTGACTTCTATTCTTCTGCACTGAATTGGATCTCCAGTATCAAATCACTGATAATCGATCCAGCTAATTAGTCAATACCAGAGCCGATATCCAATCCAGGAATCGGATCGGTGCATCTGTAGTTAGAAGTATCAATTGTCAGTTTAAGGCTATTAGCAGTTGTTTGTTCCTCATTTGGTCAGAAAATCAAACTCTAAACTTTTTCTTTTTTACCAGCTTTTATTTTAAGTCAAACAGGAAGTTTCACACAGACTCGGTCAAGAAAACAGAAAATATTTCTATTATAGATATTAATATTTTCATATTTACAACAACAACAATAAAAAAAAACACAATTCATTAATCAGAAATAGAAATAGAGACTGATTTTAAAACCCATGATTATAAAATAAGTTGATATTAGCTCTGTTCATGTTGTATTTCCAGAGAAAGACGCTTCAGCAGCTCCACTTCATTCAGCAGGACGTTCTTCTGGGAAGTTCCCTTCATTCCGGTCGTTTTCTAAAAAACAAAAGAGAAGCATTCCTTTAATTCATGAGATCTAAAACAGTTAAATACAGCAGTGAAATAACGAATTTAAAAAGGCTGAATGACTGAGATTATTGGGAAGATTAATCTGAAGCTAAAACTTGAATGATCTGCCTGTGTTAACGACAAAGAGTTCAGATAATAACTGGACAATCACCTGGACATGTCCTCCACATCACAGGTTCAGGTGATCGGGACAAACTCAACCCGTTTGGATGCTTTAAGTTCTGTCTTCATGAGTCCTTCAGTAAATCGTCTCCAGAAATGAATCCAGCTTTACATTTTCTCCAGTTTTAGATCAAGTTCGGTTCATATATGAAGTATGTTCTAATATCTCTAATGGGAACCGGATACAGGCGGACCAGAGAGGTTTCTGGGTGCGACTGTCGGACATAAACTCTGTCTCTGTTTTCAACGACCTTCCATTTGAAAGCAATAAATTAGGAGATGCTGACTGATCCAGTTCAGTCCCATCCGAATCCGGTTCTTTCTCAAGCTTTAAATTATTTTGTTACAGAACGAATCAGAACGGGGTCAGAAAACCCAAAACATGGCCACTAGTTTCCTCTCATCATTATGAAAATATTCGGGATCTTTTTTCTGACTCAGAGGAGTTTTCTCCTAAATGTAAAGCTCAGAGCTTATTGCATTATTTCTGATGAGTTTTAAAAGAATTTTAAACTTTAAAACCTGTGAGATAAAATCTCAGTTTGATCAACCTTTAACTCAAACTGTTTCTTGGATCCACCGACATAAATTTATTGTTAATTATTTATTTTATTTGAGGTTTTGCATCCGAGCAGCTCTATTTGGAAGCTCGTTAGCTTGGTGCTAGTGGAAGTTTAATCATCATAGTGATGACTTCACTTCCTGTTTGCGCTCTAGTGAGCGGGGCAGTTCGATACTCACACTGACTGATCCACAGCCGCAGCGTCATCAGGACGTTGAAGATCACGGTCTTGATGAAGATCACTCTGAGGCCAAAGATGGTCAGGGAGGCCAGGTTCACCATCTCATCTGCAAGCATCAGGGACACGACCGTTAAACAGGCGGAAACGGGTTTAGAAAAAAAAATGTTCATCTGGGTCCAACACCTACCTGGATCCACAGTGGAGGTACATTTGTCATCTGGCTCATTAATTACTGTAAAACAAACATAAGAATAAATCATTAGCTTCAAATCTCTACCAGGAAATTACAGCAACTCTCTAAATACTGGAATATTTGGCTTGATATGACTCACCTGAACAGTTGTTATCACCATCTAGGAAAACCACCTGGTTATAGTAGCCTGTTGGATCTCCTTTATAATCTCTTATCGGACTGGCGCTGGTATCCTTGAAGTCATCATTTTTTTCGGTTAGGTTGTGTCTTGTAAATCCTGTTGCCAGACAAACTTTGGTGTCATGGTCCTGCAGTTGGTAGTACTGCGGGTGGACTGGATTCTCTGAAACACACAGAAGGACGAGTCATGAATATCCAACAGAAAACCAACATGAAACAGTTTTGGTTGACTGGAAAGAAGACATGATGTGTTCCTTCATAAAACTTCATCCGTTCATTCATTCATCTGAGATCCACACAGATCAGAGTTCTACCAAATCCAAACATAAGATGAAGTTTTACTTTGGTAGAATTATTCAGTTTGGTTGTTTTTTATAATTGATTTTAGAAGAGATAGAATTTTCTGTTTCCTAATTAGGATGTTTTCTTTAAACAAACATCCCAACAGAAATGCAAAGACAATATTTACACTAAAGACAAAGAACATCAGGTTTGGTTATATTCAAACTGTAGGTGCCAAACAGACTTTGGGTTGTTTAAACAATTAATGTCTGAGTAAACACTTATAGAGTAATTGAGATTTGTCAGATTTACCCCTAAATCCAAAAGATTCTATTAAGATATTACATATAATCAGTTTTCTCAACTTACATGTTCAAATTCCCTTTAATGGATTAGAAGCAGGCAGGATGGGAATACCACAACCAACCGAGCAATTACAAAAAGCAGAACCTTTACCCTTTAAGGAAACATCTGCTTTCATTTTCTCAATTTTTATCTTCAACTATCAAATAAATCAAATGTGTTATGCTAATTTAGTTAAATCTACAGACGTCCTCCTATGGTTTAAATCTTTAATCACATAATTAAAATCCTTTTTGAGCTGTTTGATATATATTAAAAACATTTTTCCTCTTATTTTTTGACATTTAAACTGAAGTGGGTAACAAACGTGTTCAAGTAAGTCTCAAATTAACAGTTTGAACAAATGAAAGCAAAAACCAGGTGTTTCTTTTAAACAATTCAATGTTTATAAGTTCAAAATTTCTGTCCTCAATGTGTGTAGAAATATTATGTAAAACTTTTTGAGCATAAAAAAACGCCTTAAATAATGTAGATATAAATTATTTAATTTTATTGTTTATTTATATTAGAATATTATTTAACATAATAATTAAAATGTAGGAAATCAACTTACTGGATGAAACTATGAGTTTGATTCCAGATCCAAACGTGACTTTAAGGTTGTTGCTGTTCACACTGGAGCTAAACCAGTTACAAAAACCAGTTCAGTCCAGAAATTTGCTCCAGTTTCTAAACTCAATTAAAAATTCTGAGTTTCATGTTTTATGGATCTGGTCCTTTAGTTTTTATGTTTACTCTTTATTTTAGTAGAAGTACAGAATTGAACTATGTGTTGAAAAGCTGTTTATTCATTTTTAAACTACAGCAGTACAGAATAAAACTCTGCTCCAAACACTTTCTCCGCTTAAAGTTCAATTCTGGTTCCAAACAGGAGTTTAATGACTGCTTTGATTAAAAACCCAACTGTCGTTTTTTTCCTGATAAACTTTTAATTATTATTAAACAGTCAAAATGGACTCAACTGAAACTAAATTCTGTCTATAAAACTTTGCTGATTCTGGCAGGTGGAATAAATGTGTGGATCTGTGAATGATGGAGAACTTTACAAAAACAATGAGTTAGTGTTTGAAGAAAATAAAAGTTAGAAATAAGGTTCATTTTGACTCACTTTTCTCCACTAAAAGTTTAGTTCCGGGTCCAAACAGGAGTTTAGCTACACCGCCTTGTGTCACACATCGATCCAATGTTGGTTAAAAACCCAACTGTCCTTTAACTCTTTGCAGAATCAACGGTTTTCTAATCTGATTTAATTGTTGTTGGGTTTTTTTAAGCAGAGGCTTTTCCATTGGAATGTAGAACATTTATTCCCAACTTTCTGCAGATTTTTTGCTTAAACTGAGGTTTATCTGGAAGAAAGCTAGTGGTTATGGTTTTTAGATGTGACTAATGTTTAGTAAAATAAGTATTTTTTATCCAGTGGTAGATTTATTTGGATCTATGTCATTGTTCAAAATAGATTACGAAGTTTAAATGTGTTAAGTCACGGCTCTGTTGAAGATAAAGGATTTTTTACTCCATTTTCATATTAATGTTTTACAGTTTTACTTAAAAGTCTCTGTATAAAAATCTTAAATGTTTGAGGAATGAACATAAAATTCTAACTCACGCTGTGAAACAGTGAGCCGGACTCCTGATCCAAACAGCAGTTTATAGTTGTTAGCATTCACACAGTCAGTCGGCCACAAACAAAAACTAGAGAAGAACCTTCAGTTCTTCACCTGTCTGGGTTTCATCTGCAGCATTTAGTTCTGTTCTATTACATTTTAACGGCTACAGACATTTAACGTTATACTGGACTCTGACTTTAGTTGAGTTAAAAAAAATTTATTTGAATTCTAAATGTAGATACAAAGAAGTTTATTGCTTTTTCTTTTTTAATGAATGTAAAGTGTAATTATATGAAGATGCCGAGTATCACTGTTTATTTATTTAACATTTAAACAATACATTTTAATAAAAAATTTAAGTTATAATTTAACAGACCTAAACTTTTAGTCTAAACTTTTAATCTTTTTGCTGTTGTGATTCTCTGATCTTTATTTTAGGATCACTGTGTTCGAATAAAACTGCATATTGAGTACATTATACATTTAAGTGTCTTTTATTGAAAGACTGATCTGTATTAAATCTGTCTCATTTAATTAAAGAAATATTTTTCTTACTGTTTTGAACTGTTAGGTCAGTCCCTCGCCCAAAGATCATTTTCCTCGTCCCGTCATGCACACACTAACAAATTGCTCAGCACAAACTCAGCACAGAAAATCCTGCCTAGTTTCCCCTAAACCAAAACATTTATGTTTTATATTCCATTTGGGTTCAGAGATGAAGATAACGTAGAGATTTAGTTTGTTTCTTTCTGGTCTTTTATTGTTAAAAATCTAAACCGAACCTGAGCTCCGTGCATACAGCTGTTCATTAACCAACACATAAAATATATACCATCTAACCAACATAAACAGCTAATGTGACTGTTTCTAGAATGTTTGATTTTAAAATTATTTATCGAAAAGACACATGACCATAAAAACAGACATAATATAATATAACTTTACTAGACTGAATAAGAAGGTTAACTCCTTTTCTAAAGAGTTTTCTGTCAGCGTAATTCACACAGCTCATACTATCGACCCAAAAGCTTCACCAAATCTTCACAAGGACAGAACTTTTAAGAATGTTCACAACTTCCATTATTATTTTATCATGGTAAACTATTAACGTTATTAATCTGGTCGTGATTTTAGATTTCTTCTTAGATTTAAACCTTAAAATCATGAAAAAGGTTGATGTCTACCAACAATAACACAATACTAAGTCAAACTGTATGCAGATGATGTGATACTTTAAGATTTACTGACAAAAAAATATGTTTTCTGAGACTAAGATAAATAGAAACAGATTCTAATTTAGTGTTTTATATTTAATAAATTCTATTTGACTCACTGCTATAGATGAAGAGTTTCACTCCAGGACCAAACAGGAGCTTCTGGTAACCACTAGTAGTCACACAGCTCAGTGTGACTGTTCAATAACTTTTATTCAGGACTTTGAAGCTTTCAGATTTTTCTTTGGTTTTTAGTTTAAAGTTTGAGAAATAATTGAGAAAAATAATCAGGCTCATGTAAGAAGTACCCAACAACAACAAGTCTTTATAAAGAGAAATATTTCACATTTTTATAGAACTCCAATAAATGCCACATATACTAAAACCCTCCTCCTTATCAAACTATATTAAACACTTTGTCATTATTATTTCATGTCAGCCATTTTTATAGATTTAATCCTCAATAAATGTGGAACAAGTCAAACCATGTGTCCTCCATGTGTTTATATTTTAGTCAAAACTTCTATAAAAATATAAATATTAGTAGAATAAGGTGTAGAGCAAATAGAACCTGCTTGTAAGGAAAGTTAAACTGGACTCACTGGTGGAGACGAAGAGTTTGATTCCAGAACCAAACAGGAGTTTCTGGGACCCAGTCCCAGTCACACAGTTTAGGATGGTTGGTCAATTACTTGTTTCAATTATGTAAAGAACTTTGAAGTATTTAGAGGGTTTTTTTTCTGGTTTGGATTAAAGTTGACAAATATTTGAAACATTATTAAAACCAGCATGAATATTTAATGTATTTTCATCATTGGTGAACAGCTAGTTTGTCTTTATTATTTGCTATTTCTTTTCTTTAAATGTGTATAAAGTGATTATTCAAGGAAAGGTTGGTTACAGTTTGTGTTGCAGAATGCTGAATTATCTTACTTTTGTGTATTTTCAGCTCAGTTCCTGGTCCAAATATGATTCTTCTTCCTCCATCATACACCCAGTGACATACGTCCAAACATTAACTACCAGAGCGCTTAATGTGAGTTTCTGGTCCAAACACGTTCACGTAAGCTTTCATTTACATAATTGGAGTTCAATTAAAACTGGTTATTACCTACTGAGCAAAAATTAGTGATTAACGTCCAAACAACGTCTAGGTTTGGTTGAAGAATGAAATGTAAAAAGACATACTTTTCGTGTTGTTGAAAAGACGTCAAAATGAACCCAATGTTTAACATCTATTATTGGACTAAAGTGGGACAAAATCAGACCGACCAAACACAGCCCAGGTTTCAGGAACTATTTCTGGACAAAATCAAGACTTTTAACGACCGACCAGATTTAGCCTAAAAACCAGCGTCTATATGACAACTAGAAAAATATTTAAAGTAATATTTGTAATAATAAAAAAATTATATATTTGAATACAGTTTATTGTTGATCATGGGGGGAATAACTGTATTATATGTTTAAATCTGATCCAGTAACATTTATCCTCATAGCCATAATTACAGGAATTTTACTGACAGGATCCAAGATCAGAAACTCAATTCTCAATTCTCTACTGAACCTTCAGTCAGAATCTGACCTGGTTCATTATTAACTACAAAATATAACTGGACTCACTGGATGTGATCAGTAAGTTGGTTCCGGATCCAAAGTAAAGTTTTCTGCCTCCAGAATCAGTCACACAGCAGTCAGAGACTAAACATGAACCTCAGCTTTAAGCCTGGATTATCTTTCAATTCTGCTCAGAAAATGTGAGATTTAAACAATGTTTAAGGCTCCATTTGTTTTAAATAGTTTATCTCCATAAGCATTTTTTAAAGCAATGCCAAAATGTTACAATTTATTTTAAAAAACCTATGGGTTTCAAGTGATTTCTTTTTCCTAAAAACAATAACAATCAACAGATGCAACAGGTAAAAATTACAATCGCTGCCTGAAAATAACAAAACGTCTCACTGTTTTCGACGAGTAGAGCAACTCCATTGCCAAACAGAACTTTAGTTCCACCAAGATTCACACAGTAGCAACGAGATAAACAACATCCCACCCAGCGGGTGGAGGATTTCCACAGGAGAGCAAGTTCAAGTCAACAAGTTTAAGCAAATGTAATCTGCAGTTTATCAGAATTCATTTATTCTGGCCTAGTTAAAGTAAATTAACTCCCAGTTCAACCAGTTCAGTGACTTTATCTCCGTTGGAGAGCAGATTAAAATTACTGTAGTACTGGTTAATCAGGATTTTATAAAACACGATGCTAATGTGCAGTTTTGAGAGCTGACTTTGTTGCGTTCTTTAAAAATGTATTTTCTTACTGTTTTGGATTTTCAGCTCAGTTCCGGCTCCAAAGATCAGCTTCCATGTTCCGTCATTCACACATCAACAAACGGCTCAGCGCAAACTCAGCACAGAAAAACCTGAATAATTTCCAGCTAAACCAGAACTTTTATGACCCAGTCATGTTTTACAGTCAATTAGGAGCCAGATGATTAGGATGATTTAGAGATTTAGGGAATCAGGTCTTTTTGATGGTGATTTTCTCTGTGAATTCAAACATTAAAAGATCTAAACTGAATAAACTGAGGTATCCGCATGCAACTGTTCATTAGTGAATTTAAAGCCCTTCAACATGGAAATCTGTTATTTTGTCTTGGAAAACAGAAAAATAACATTTAACCAACAGAAACAGTTAATTGAAATGTGTCTATAAATGTTTGATTTCATAATAATTATTATATTTAGTAAAGAAATAACTGGAACCAAAATAATTATTGTATTTATAGATAATTTTGTTCTCTTTGGAATGACTCTGTGGTTGTAGCCGCAAACATTTTTATAAATTTAAATGACATGAATTTGAGCAATAATTGGTCAGTTCTTAGATAAACGTGTTCATAAATTTGCCAAAGATCAGTTTTATACCAACATTATTCAAACGGCTCAGTTCTAACTTCTAACACCAAGTCAGAACGAGGTAACACTAAATCAAACTATATGCTGATGATGTGATTATAGATCTATAACCCATGGAAACTATTTACTAATGTAGTTTATAAATGTGATAAATAATAAACAGTATTTTTACTCACTGCTGTAGATAAAGAGTTTAACTCCAGAACCAAACAGGAGTTTCTGATTATTCACAGTCACACAGTTCAGGGTGGCTGATCAATAACGTCTTTTGCTCTTATTCAAAATCTTTAAAGGTATTTGTTTTACATATTTTAGTTCAAATGCAAGAATCGATTGATTAATTTTTGATTAATAAGAATTGCTATCTATATTTTATCTGTTTAGCTATTTAACCATTTAGTTGTTTATTTAGCTGCTGATTTTTATTCATTTATTTTTTTGTTAAATTATTATATTCAGAATGGTTTGTTACACTTTATGTTGCTTAATGTTTTATGATCTTACTTTTTTGTACTTTAAGCTGAGTTCCTGGTCCAAACATCAGTCTTTTAGTCCCATCATTCACCCACTGAGATGGATCCTAACATTAACGACCAGAGCAGCTGAATGTGGGTTTTAATTAAATCACATTGAATTCATGTCAATTTACCTAAGTTAATAAAATAACTTAGAGTTAAATGAAATCCAGTAACTATAGTTTCTATAATTTTACTACATGGACTGAAAAAAAGATCTAAATGAATAAGAATATTTTTTGGATAAACACAGATATCCCCAATGATCCATATATGTTATTAATTTAGCTGATTTTGCAGGATTTATTTCTGGACTTTATCAGAATCTTTACAGGTTCTTAATGGTTCACAGTCATCTAGTTTGTTTTCTACTCTGTACATCAAGTTTATCATTAAAGCATTTAAACATTTATCGTTTAATATAGTGTTGATCCTGGAGGAAAATATTTATATTTTTGGTTTTAATTTGTTTAACTATCTTTTACCCTCAGAGCCAAAATAACAGAAATATTAATGGCAGGATCTGAAATCATAAACCTTCATCATTTTTCTTTACTGAACCTTTGGTCAGAAAACCACCTGATTTAGGATTTAGCGGTAAAAGATAACTGAGCTTAGACTCACTGGATGTGATGATTAGGTTGGTTCCGGATCCAAAGTAAAGTTTTCTGCTTCCAGATTCAGTCACACAGCAGTCAGAGACTAAACATGAACCTCAGCTTTAAGCCTGGATTATCTTCCAGCTCATGTTTAAACAATATTAGATTTGCATAACAGATTTTAACAGTTTATTTAGCTTTAAATACTTTTTTTTAGGGGTGAGGTGTAAAAATTTAGATTTTTACAGAAATTAATAATAGATTTGTTTTTTTCTGAAATAGTAAAAATAAACAGATGATCAGGTTTATGTTATAAAACTCACTGTTTAGGACGAACAGATCGACTCCGCGGCCAAACAGCATTTTGGTTTGGCCCTGAGTCACACAGTGCCAACAGCATGAACAACAACCAACTCAGCTGAGGGAGGATTTCCAACTGCAGTTTAAGTTTAATTCAGGTTTAATTCAGATTATATTTGATGCTCATACCAGAAAATTACCAGGAATGAACTGGTTGAAGCTTTATAATGTGAAAAAAGATTGCTTATGTTTATGTTGTGGAAAATAATAATTCAAAATTAATTCATTATTTTTTAGGTTTATGAAACATCTGATGTGGAGCTAATCTGGTTTGTAATGAAAATCACAGATTATCTAATCAGAATGTGAAACATTTTCTCTTAAGTTTTGCTCTGAAATCAGTATTTTAATGAGTCAATATGAATAACTGATAGTTATTGTTGTGATGCTGTGATCTTAACTTTAGTCTCTGATACTTCATGTTGTTATAGAAGCTTGATTTATAGTAAATTGCAGCAATAAGTGCGTTTTTATAAATGAATAATAATAATGTTCTGAACTGATTAAATATGAATTTTCTTACTGTTCTGAATTGTGAGCTGAGTTCCTGGTCCAAAGATGATCTTCCCCATCCCTCCATTCACACATCAACACATTGCTCAGCGCAAACTCACTGCAGAAAACACTGCCTAGATTCACCCTGAGCCAGAACATCTATGACCCAAAGGGTTTGAATAAGAATATTTACAGATTCAGAGCAGCGTGTTTGGTTCTTTCTCTATCTCTCTGGGTCTTTGAATTTAAAACAATCTAAAAAGAACCTAAGGATTCTGAATTTTTAAACACAAATCCTCTTCATTTTTTTTTTTTTATATTTAACCCTATAATGCCAAATGTATCATATTTGATACATACGGTTTCTGAAATGTTTTGCGTCTGGCACCTTTTGCATAATTTAATGGTAAAAACTTTGCTCAAAATCCTATTGTACACAATCAGATATACCTGATAACAGAGGGCAGAAGACTACACAAAAAATAAACTTGACATATTGCATAGTAATAAATTATTAATATCAAAAATGTATTTCTGTTTTTTCTTTTTGCATATTTTGTTAAAAGGCGAAATAAGGAATTCACACCCAAAAATAATAATTTTCTGTTTTGTTTTATTCTTGGATCAGGCTTTAAAGGGTTAAGTGTAAGTATTTCTGTGAATATTTGATCAGCTAATGATTTATGTTTTCTAGATTACAGTCAAACTGAAGGGAAAACATGGTCTGGAGACAAAGAAACAAAATAATTTTTAATTTTAAGTTAAAAAAGAATGTTTTACATCAGTTCAAACAGACTGTGCTGCTATAAAAAACTATATACATTGGTAATGATTTAATTCCTAGAAGTTTAATCATAAAGCGTAAAGATAAAAATACAAATGCCAAATAAATGTTAATGCAAAATGATTTAATCTTACCGGACTGGATGAACATTTGAGTTCCTTTTCCAAAGATGATTTTTCTATCATTAGCAGTCACACAGCTCACATCATCAACTCAAAAACCTCCGAACTTCAAACACAGAGACAGAACTTTGCTGCTCCGTTATTAAAACACTATAAATATATAATTATAGCTGCATTATTGTCAATCTGTGTTAAATATTCTGTTATTAACCTCAAAGTTTACTCAGAATAATGCAACACTAAGTCAAACTGTATGCAGACAGTAGAATCATATATTCTAATAAGAAATGTATTAAAACAAATAAATATTGTGAACTAAGAATAAGAACAGCTTTAAATCAATTATTATTCTATTATTTTAGTAATAGTAGAAGGTGTGATTGACTCACTGCTGTGGATGAAGAGTTTAACTCCAGAACCAAACAGGAGTTTCTGGTTATTCCCAGTCACACAGTTCAGGGTGGCTGATCAATAACTTCTGTCGTTCATGTTTGAAGTTAAAATTATTTATTTAATGAGAAAGTCTGAATTTATAGCATCAATGTTTCATTTCCATTAATGCTAAACAGTTTAGTTGTATTTTTTATGTTTTTGTTTTTTTTATTTTCTGTAAATGATTTGTCTCCTAAGATGTTCATGTTGTTTGGTGATGAAATTGTTTTTTGCAGATTTTTCGTTGAATCTGATCTTATTATTTGTCCTGGATGGAAATTATCTTTTTATTTGTTTAAATCTGATCTACTAGCATTTAACTTCTGAGCTACGAAGGAAAACGGAGCGCAGACTCACTGGATGTGATCATTAGGTTGGTTCCAGATCCAAAGTGGAGCTTTCTGATTCCAGATTCAGTCACACAGCAGTCAGAGACTAAACATGAACCTCAGCTTTAAACCTGGATTATCTCCCAGGTTCTGTTCTAAGAAGGTTTTAATATTTTTTTTTTTGTTTTTTTTGTTGTTTTAAATAGTTCAGCTTCCAATTTTTAGGTATAAAACGCAAACATGTTACTAGTTTTATTTGGGTTTAATATAAAGTTGTTTTTTTAAGCATTAATAATGAACAGATGGTAAACATGTTACTAAACAGAATAATGGTTTAAAGTTAAAATAAATCAATCGAGTTTAGGTCTAAACTCTGCAGTTAATCAGGTTTTAGGAATAAATCATTAAAGTTTAAGATCAGAGCCAAAGAAAGTTTGTTAAAATCAGTTCTCAGTTGAACAAGTTAATCAACTTTAACCCTACTGGTTTAAAACACTGTAAAATATCTGAGTCACTGGTTAAACTGGTTTTCTGTCTTAATTCTGTTAAAAACTAAAATAAAACATAAGATGTGAATCTTATTTATATCCTACTTTATTAAAACCATTAAATCTGGTCTTACTGGGTTCCACGCGGAGAGTCGTTCCAGAACCAAAGAGGATTTTCAGTCCATCCTTCACACCATGGAAACCGACTCAACGAAAACTCAACGACGCAACAGAACCAGAACCATCTGACAAACTCAGACCAGAACCCTTTCAGCCAGGGTTCTGCTGGTTTCAGCTGCTTTTAAAAGTTTAAAATTAATCACCTGCTGATTTTACTAAGAAGATTTAATCTGGAGCTGATCTGGTTTGTTGATGTTAAACTGATTTTGTAGCTGAAGTCCTTTAGATTTTCTCCAGACGTTTGATGTTAATTAATGGTTATAGAAGCTTCATTTCCTGAAAACTGCAGCATTAAGCGTCTTTCTATGAGAGACTAATTAAATGTTCTGTTGTTGAGTCTAAATGTAATTTCTATTGAATATTAATCTTACGGTTTTGAATTTTCAGCAGAGTTCCGGGTCCAAAGAGGATCTTCTCTCTCCCTCCAGTCACACATCAGTTCACTGCTCTGCATAAACTCAGCGCAGAAAAACTCGGCTAGGTTTCATCTAAACCAGATTATCTATGATCCAAAATGTGGATTAGGCTTCTGAGATTAAAACAAATTAAAGATTTAGATCAGTTAATTTTTTTTTCTGATTTTCAGAATCTTTAAATGTTGAAAGATCTAAAGTGACCCTGAAGTCTTTGCATGCAGCTGTTCGTTAACCAATCAATGACAAGCCTGTTCAAATGACTAATATAAACTAATATAAAATCCTTTTTTTTATGTAAATTGAGTAAAGATTTCCACTTGAATTGATTTTGTCTTTTAACAATTCTGTTTTCTGTGTTTTAATGATTAAAATATTACAGAATTTATAAATTCAAAACTCATGTGAATATGAATGAGAATAATCTCTTCTTACCGGACTGGATGTAAAGTTTAGTTCCTTTGCCAAAGATGATCTTTCTATCAGCAGTATTCACACAGATCAAACCATCCACTCAAAAACCTCTACGTCCTCACAAAGACTCAACTTTTCTCTCCATGTATTAAGATAACAATAAATCCCACATATGCTGTATATCTGCTTTCATTTTAATGTTTAACGCTTTATGTAATTATTCATCTTAACATTGGAAATATTTTTACATTTAAGCTTTAAAGGTTAAAGCATCTTTGTAGACTTTAACTTAGAGAAGATGGAAACATTTTCTAGTTTGTTGTTTTTTATAGAAGATATTCACTGCATCATTTCTGATTAAGAAAATTATATATTTTCTATTTATGAAACATTAATCTGTTGGGATTTTTTTGTGTGTGTGTGTTTGTGTGTTAAAAGTTCAAGAATAAATCCAGCATCAATATCTGATCTATTTCCATAAAGCCAAACTGTTTAAATTTAGTTGAAGGTTTGTGTCGCTAAATGTTTAATAATCTTACTGTTGTTTATCTTCAGCACAGTTCCAGGTCCAAATATCAGTCTCCTAACTCCATCATTCACCCACTGAGACATTAAATAACATGAACTATCAGAGCAGCTGAATAGGATTCCCTACAGAAGCACTACATGGCATTTATAAAATATTAAAGTAATATAGAAAACTTTGAATCAATTTGACTGTATGATCTGGTTGAACTGTAAAGTGCCTTGAGATTACATGTGCTGTGAATTGGCACTATAGAAATAAACTGAATTGAAATGAATTGGTTTGATTAAGCAGAAATAATCTGCAGCTTATCAGGAATGAATTGTTCATAACAATAAAAATGATAAAGGTATAAACTGTTAAGATGTTATAGAAAGAAATTATTCACAATCACCTACCATCCAACCAGACTTTATACCTTTACCTAAAGGTAGTTTAAAACACTGGTTAGACTGGTGTGTGACTGGTTAGACTGGTGTGTGACTGGTTAGACTGGTGTGTCACTAGTTAGAGTGGTGTGTCACTGGTTAGACTGGTGTGTGACTGGTTAGACTGGTGTGTGACTGGTTAGCATCAGTGAATATAAACATGTTAAAATCATGCAAACTCAATATAAAATAAGTCTGATCTGGTCTTACTGGGTTCCACCTGGAGAGTCGTTCCAGAACCGAAGCTGATTTTAACTCCGTTATTCACACCATGGAAACCGACCCAACAAAAACCCAACGACCCGACAGAACCAGAACCATCTGAACCATCTTTTGCTAGGTTTACCTGCCTAATGTAATATAAACGACACATTAAAGGAACTTAAAATGTTATTTTCTATTAGAATTCTTATATATTACATTATTTAATTTGGTTTGATTTGAAATCTCTGATGTTTCCCTGCGATGTTATAATTATTCGCCAAAGCTTTAAATAAATGTCTTCATTAAACATTAAATTGAACATTAAATTGAACTCACGGCTCTCTATGAACAGTTTGGTTCCTTCTCCAAAGAAAAGTTTCCAGCTGCTTCCGGAAGCAGACGCACACTTCATCTGACCTTAGCAATAACCTGAGCTCAGCTGAATGAGACGCTTTTACTCTGACTTTACAAACACCGTAACATTTAACAACAAACTTACAGTTTCTGGAGAAAAAAATCATTTGTTTAATAGAAAAATAACTTTTGGCTCTTTTTTGAGACAATTTTCAGTCTGAATTGTAAATCTATTCTACAAACCGGCTAAATGTTCAACAATCTTTCACTAATAAACTTTCTTCCATTTATGACATTTTATGACATTTATGATGAAACTCGTCATCAATAACTAATCAGTATATCATCTTTAGTTAATCTGTTCTGGCTGCAGAGTTCTGTCCCTAAAATAAAAACCCGTAATTAACTTTAAATCTTTCTTGTTCCGACCCGTTAGAAAGTTTCCCGTTGAATCATTTAATACTCACTGCTTCCTATGACCAGATTGGTCCCTTTCCCAAACAGCAGCTTCCATCCTGCTGCAGAACCAGTCACACTGTGGGTCGGGTCAACACGAGAACCCAGGAGAACCCAGCAGGAAGAAGCTGCTGATTTAGTGACTTCACTCAGTGTTAACATGGATAAAACATGGAATAAAACTACATTGGTCCAGATAACCGATCTAAGATAGCAGCTGTAGACACAGATATTGACCCAAACATTGTTCTCTTTGCTTACTTTGCTCCACCATTAGTTTTGCTCCGTAACCAAACATCATTTTGTCGTTTGAGTATCCATTCACACAGTCAGAGCCTCAATGACAAGAACCCAGAGGAACCAGGATTAATCTCATCTTTATCAATATAGAAAGCATGCCAACTCTAATTC
Organism: Cyprinodon diabolis; assembly: GCA_030533445.1. Taxonomy (NCBI): domain Eukaryota; kingdom Metazoa; phylum Chordata; class Actinopteri; order Cyprinodontiformes; family Cyprinodontidae; genus Cyprinodon; species Cyprinodon diabolis. The sequence goes on along the minus strand of CM060067.1, from coordinate 45,108,248 downwards.
CTAAAAAGGTTTAGCTGAGACTGAACCCGATTCTTCTTCTGACACGATTACAGCTGATCAGAAACAAATAATCTAACCAGGTTTAACTGTAATTTAATTGTGTATTAAGTTATATCAAATTCTGAACTGCAGCTATTGAGATGTAATATTTTGATTAAAAAAATACAACTTGTCACTTCAGCTGAAAGTTTAGCTGCTTTTCTAAAGTAATTTGATGGAGTTGAATATTTTCTCCCATAGACTAATAAAAGAACTTACTCTGTTCAATGATTAGTTTGGTTCCAGAAGCAAACAGGAGTTTATCGCTGCTGAAGCTATTCACACAGCAGAAAACATGGCGACGCTAACTGGCTGTGAATTATGAATGTTAAAAAAAAACTTCAGGTTCATTTTATAGTATTTCTTAGAAGAAGCTAAAATAAATAGGATAAAAATAAGCTACTAAATATTTTTGTTGAATTATTTTGAACTTATTTTCCCCATATCTACCTGTTCAGTTCAATTAACCATCAGATTCCTATGGAACAGGTTTAAGAAAGTGTAATAACCCAGATATTACCATGGTTTTTACTATTTATGACAACATTTGGTCCAAAGAGAGGAAGATTGGAAGTTTTAATCCCAATAAACGTGTCAAACTAAATATCTTTGTACAAAAAGATAAAGAACTCACTTGATTCAACCGTCAGTTTGGTTCCTGGACCAAAAATGAGTTTTGTATTTCCATAAGCAGCCTCACAGTCAGACAGTCATCAGCATAAACTCTGAGTCCTAAACTAACAGGAACCTTTGGCTGCTTTGATAAACTCACAGAGTTCTAAACTATCTTTATTACTAATTAAAAATAACAATAATACTCTGATAGTTATTAAAGGACGTTGTGATCTGGTGTAGAATAAAATGTAAATAACGTCTGACCTTCCAGGTCAGAGAAAGTTTGTCTGAAACATTAATTATATAACAGGGAAAAACTTACTGGACTGAACCGTCAGTTTGGTACCAGAACCAAAGATGGTTTTTGAGTTTCCGTAACCAGACACACAGTCAGAGAGTCATCAGCATAAACTCTGACAGGAAACACGTCTACTTATTGATTAGATCTAATGTTGAATATCTAACTAAATATTTTAGATTTTTATTCTTCTAGTTATTGTTAATATATTTATTGCTGCACATAATATTGAATCTATGTTTAAAACATGATATGACATCAGATTTACATAATTACGGTTAAATTGTAATTGTGTTTGGTTTTGTTTAGAAAAGCAAAACTAAAACTAATTGGTCTGAATAATTAATGTGGTTCCAGAACCAGAGGTGGTTTTCTTTCTTCCAGAACCAGAATCCAGTCGGGTTCTCCTCATAATGACCCGAATGGTGACAGAAATAATTCTAAAGTTCAACAATATTTTCTTTATCCTGTAACAGAAGGGACGCTCCCCTGTTTTAATTAAAATTGATTTATAAGTTAAAGACATTTGGTAAAAATATTGTTTTTAATCTTAACACATCCATAAAGGTCAAAGGTTAAGTTTTTGCTTCTATAAAATTCATAGGGTTTGTCATATATACAGTTAAAGTGTTAAAACTTACTTGTGTGAACCAGCAGTTTGGTACCAGAAGCAAAGATGAGTTTATTTCCATAATCGTTCACACAGCAGGAACAACCCTAGCAGTAACTCTGAGTATCAGCTAGTTTAGACTTTATCTAAACTATTATTATCTAATCTGGTTTAAATAAATTAACAAAATACTGATTCAGTTTATTCAATTTCAATTTTCACCCTAAATATTAGCCGCCATGTTTATTTTCCTGAATGAACGTGTTTTTTTTTTTAGACTGTTTTATTAAAATTAGCATTAAACCCAGACCTTCAGTTTAGGACCATTATTAAATCTATTATCTACTCACGCTTTTCGATGGTCAGTTTGGTTCCTTTCCCAAAGAGGATTTTCCAGTTTCCACTTCCAGTCACACTGAGTCTGAGCTCTGCACTAAAACTGCTGCATTTGAACTTACTACTACTACTGAATTTTTTTTTCAACAATTCAATTCTGCAATGTTTTGGGACAAAGTGTGTGAAGGTGATCGTGTTTATGTGTTATTGTGTTTTAAAGATAACAGAAAACTTAATTTCTAATTATATGTTATAATCAACACGGGATCAACATGATTTAAATTCAGGTTGGTGTTTAAGTTAAACAAGAACAGATTTAGTAGGCCCAATTTAAGAAAAAACACATTTGCTTTAACTAGACTGAGACAAATACCCTCACATCATCAGCTAATTAGCAAACTTTGTTAAATAACTAGTGTTTTGATGTATTTTACGCAATAAAATAAATAGGTGTTAATTTAACACTGGAAAAAGTTTCCAATTAAGTTCTTTACAACAGTTCAAAATTGAGAGAAATATATTTGAGTTTAAAAAACTCAAATTAGCTGATAAACGGAACATTTTTTAATTACTCACTACTTTCTGTCATTAGCTTGATTCCTTTTCCAAAGATTAGCTTTCTGGCTCCTGATGATGCCACACAATAACTCAGGACTTAACTAAAACTGTGGCAACATTTGAAGGTAAAATCAAACTTTTAGGTTTTTTTGAAGCAGAATAATTGTATCATTAAAAGAAGAAAATTCCTTACAAATTTCAGATAAGACATTTCCAATGTCAAAGATCATAAAAAGAAGTAAAACTTTCTGCATTTCAGTTTTATGAAGCAGGATTTTTTTCTCTTAAGTAATAAAAGATGTAATTAGACTTCATCAAATAAATATTTATCAAAATATGATTTGAAAAACTTACTGGTTCCTATGAAGAGTTTGGTTCCTTTTCCAAAAATAATTTTATAGTTTCCTGCTCCAGACACACAATCAGTCAGATCCAACAATTACTGCCAGTTCACTGCATTGCTGTTGATTTGCTTATTTTTCATCTCTCTTACTATAACAGCTCCATATAAACATTTTTATTTTTAAAAGTATCATTCTAAAGCTGTAAGGTAATTTTATAGAAAGAGGGTCTAAATTAAATTGTGTATTTTACTGATCAAAGTATTTTCAATAGAGCTTAAATGAGCGGTAACTAACATAAATAATAGTTTTTAACTCAAATGGATCTAACTATCCACATTTTTTCCTATTCTAATTCTTTAATTTAAAGAGAAATTTTCAAAAACAAACAGAGCAGTCAGGTTAGTATTTTAAGTAGGAGTTTAAACTTACTGGTGAAAACAGTTAGTTTAGTTCCAGAACCGAAGGTGAGTTTACCAAAGCCAGAGTTCTTCACACTCTGAGAAATTCATCCACATAAAGTCACTCATGTAAATGTTGTTCTTATCGTTAAGTAAAAATAATTCTACATTTTCAAAGGTATTAATTGTAAAATTTTCCAAGTTAGTTTTATTCGGAAAATGTTCTTAGTCTTTCATAAAAAACAATATGTTTAAAATTTAGAAAAGCATTTTCTATCATTAAAGGATTTTCTTATTGTGAATCAAGCTGTAAATGTGTTCATTATGTTCATTATTCTCTATTTAACCTTATTTTCCAGTATACGATTATTTTGAGCAACAAATGGAGCAAAAGACAACAAACTACTTACAGGTTTCTATATTTACACTCTTTAGTTGAGCTCATTAAATGGACAGATAGTGAATCACATCGTCTGCATATTAGGAACGTTTTTCAAACATTACTCTTATAATCAGTTTTTTTACTGAAAGCTCACTAAATCCATATCTATAAACATTTCTATTTAACACTGTTGATCATTGATACTCACTGCTTTCTACAGTCAGTTTGGTTCCATCACCAAAGAAAAGTTTAAAGTTTCCAGACGAAGTCACACAGTCAGTCGGATGTAAACATTAACCGTTTACTAAACTAACAGACGCCAGGGATAACTCTGGCTTCAATTTGAAAAAAGATACTACAAGAAAATAAATTATAAAGATATCTCAAAACTTTCTTTTGACTTTTAACAGCCTTAATGCCAGATGTAACGGAAATTGCACATGGTAGGTGGCGGGGGGGATTCAGGGGGATTTTATTGTTTTAACTTTATGAAGAGATCAGATAAACTTATAAACTTACTAGTTTCAACGTTTAACTTTGTTCCTTCTCCAAAAAGCATTTTCCTGTTTCCAGTTCCAGTCACACAGCAGGGATGTTCTCAGCAAAAACCAGCAGAACCCAGCAGAACCGAGCTGCTCCTGGTTCCATGTAATGCTGCTGGATTATCAGTTTAGTAATTTAAGTTAAATTAACGGATGATCAGCAGATTATTCTGCTTAATCTGAATCATTGTTAACCAAATAAAATGTTATATTATAGTTAAGTTTATATGATTTTATATGATTAGATAGATTTATAAAGTAATAAATTAAATCAGAGTTAATCTGTTTTTATTAAAGAAGCCGTTGACATACAGTAAGGTGATCATTTCTAGATTTACTGAAACTATGTGCATTTTTTGAAGATCTTATAGATACCATTTTAATTTTATTCCATTGCAGACTAAATTATTCTGATATCCAAACTTTTACGTAAAGATAAATATGAAACTCACTTCTGTTAACGATCAGTCGGGTTCCGGTCCCAAACTGAACTTTGTAGTTTCCAGTGACACAGAACATCAGTTCCTCACATTAACTACATCAGGCTAAACACATCATTCAACTTTAAACTGTTCACATTTTAAAGATTTCAATCCTACATACATTTCTGAGAGTAAACTAATAAAGTGGTGTATGTTTATAAAATTAGATTCTTTACTTCTTTACTAAATTCTTTACTAAACTAAAACAAACGATTTAACTGTTGATTATTGTACATGATTCAATATGAAAATGTTATGTTTATTTGTGATAATTGTCTCCGTAAATCAAATTATTGTGAAAGAAACGGTCAAACTTACTTAGGAGAACATTAAGTTTGGTTCCGGTACCAAAGATGAGTTTGTTGTTAGAAAGAGACACACTGAGATTAACACAACATCACAAACCAGAACCGCCTGCCTCTGGTTGGAACCAGAACCAGTTCAGATCCAAAACAGGAACTTCAAGGATAAATCCAATAAATTGTCTCTTAAAAATAATCCATGTTTGTCTACGTTTAGTAAATATTTTTACCCAGTATGATAAATAATTAACAAAGGTAATCAATAAGGATGCTTAGCGGGTCATTTGCTGAGCAGCGGGTCGGTGATCGTATGAATGATTTCACGTTTAATACTCACTGCTCTCTACCACCAGTTTGATTCCGTTTCCAAAAATTATTTTCCAGTTTGAAGATGTCACACAGTCTGTATGTCCTGAACAATATCTAACGCTCCGACGCCCAGTTACTAATCACAAATAATTCTTTTAAAAAAATGCTTTTTAAACATTTGGTTGCATAAACGGTTTTTAAATAGTGTAATTCAATTATAATTAATTTTTTCTAATGAATTGATAGGCTTTTAATGAGCAATTTATTACAGTGCGTAAAAGAGGATGAACAGTTAGCATTTTATAAGTTGGAGTAGAATATGTCATGAAAACTAATTTAAAATCAGATTTTTTATAAAACAAACTAGATTTATTTTTCAATGCTTAGACTTTTAGTCACGGAAAAACTTTTTGTTTAACAATAACTTTAAATCTTTATATAAACTTTCCTTTATGTTTAATGGATTGATAATTAATTTAGGGAAACTTTGATCTAAAGGGAAGTACATTATTTGAACATTAAAAATCATATTTTGGACCAAAGTACTCACTGCTCTGTACAGTCAGTCTGGTTCCTGATCCAAACAGCAGTTTGTAGTTTCCAGTGTTCTTCACACAGCAGATCAGAACCCAACAAGAACTACGAGAACAGAAGCTGCTGTGGAAATCTAAACTTTCAGGATTAAATTGATGGTTTGATTTTTTCTGATGTTTGTGCTTTAAAAGTGGTTTGGATGAATTAATTATCTGAACTAATTGTTATTCAATGAAGAAGGAGTAAATCTATTGGTTTTGCTTTATTAATGACATAAACTAAAAACTTAAGTCTGTTTTGTCTAAATCAATCAGAAAACTTTATTAGTTTGATCTGCAGCTTGAAAAACTTCCAGATGATAATAAAGTGTGAGATACTGATTATGGCATTGAACCATCAGACTGACACTATAACCTGCATTTTGCCTAATTTGGTTCATTTCCATTTATGTTTTTACAGATGGAGAGAATAAAATGTTTGTGTGTTTGAAATTGAAATTGATTTGAAAATAATTTTAGTCAAACCGACATTCCTTAAATGTGTTTCTGATCAAAGATGTTTTCAAGCTTAGCTGGACGTTAAGGTCAGAGAGTAATAAGTAAACTAAGATTATTTTTCTCTTGATCAGGTTTTATCCAGATTTATTTAAAGTTATTAGATAGAACATAACCTTGTATTAGCAGAAAGATCAGAAATGGTTCCACTTACTGGTAGAAACTAGTAGTTTGGTTCCTTTTCCAAAGATAATCTTGTTAACATTCACACAGTGAAGAAAGCCAGTTCATTAACTGACTGCAGAAACAGAGACGCTTCTCCTGTGACCAAAACCAGCTCACTTCACTTCCAATTATTAAAGACTATATTTTTCTGACTTTATGGTTCTGGACTCCACAGAAGAAACTGTTTTCACTCTTATTTTTCTTAAAATTTCTGATCAGTATGTCTGTTTAAATTTTCAGTATCCGGGTCACGGCACCACAAAACGGGCATTTTAGAGGCATCCAGAGTTTGGAAAGTTTGGATCACTCAAGTTCAAGCCTAGTTTTTTGTTTCTTTTTAGCATTTGATTTAGTTTCCAAACTAGTGTCTGAATTCAGCTGTTAATTCAGTAAAGAATTAATCAACAGGTCCAGCTGTTCAACCAGATGTTGAATAAGTGGACCTCAGAAGACCTCAGAAGTTCTGACATCTTTCATAGAATATTATCATAAATGAAATACTTTGGTTTATTTCTTAATCTTGTCCAAGAACCAGTTTCTATCCGGCAGCAGAACCAGAATTCCCCACAGAGCAAACTAAACTGTGCTCCCATACACCAACATGAACCGACATTTTGTAACAATTAAAACTAAATATTTGAATAATTATTATATGGTTTAAAACTCACTATTTTCAACACTGAGTTTTGTTCCACCTCCAAAGAGGATCCGTTGGGCTCCGAGATTCACACAGCATTAAAGTCCAGAACAGAAACCCGGATCGGGTTCCAACCAGTTTACATTAAAAACGTTTCCAAGCTGCTTTGAAATGTTGGTTGTTTTTAAGTAACAAATTGTAATGGTTACATTTGTTTTTATTTTTAATGTAAATATAAATAAACATTTTTACACCCAAAACAGTGATATTTCCTTATTTTCCAAATTAACAAACTTTAGTAAAAAAAAATATAGATTTTTAATTAATGCAGCTTCATGACCGGGTTTTTAATGTTTAGGACGAACTTCTTTGTTAAACAGATTATAAAGATTTTTATTCTAAACTTTATTCTTATCTTATCGATCTTTGAAGATAAATTAGCATCAATTTAGGTTTTAAAAATCTTTTAAAATAATGAGGAACTTACTGAGTTGAACCGTTAATCTGGTTCCAGAACCAAAGAAGATCTTGTTCTGGTTCGCTCCAGTAGTCACACAGTATTCAGCTCCAGAGCATAAAGTGGAGGAGCTGCTAGCAGATCCCAAACATGATTTAAGTTTCAATAAAGTGGAATATTTTTCATTTTTCCTAAATAAACCCGAAACTCTGAGAATTATTAAAATGTTTCCACTAAAATAATTCAAAACATATGAATTCAGAAGAGGACTGGAGTTCTGATGCTTTGCCTTAGTGAACATCAGGACAGAACCAGAACCAACTCTTAACTTTTAACAAGAAAATAAAATGAAACTCCATCTAATCAAATAGTAACTGGGTCCAGCGCTTCGTCTGGTTCCAGAACCAAACTTCTTAACAGCATAAAGTCAGCAGCTAGAAGACGAACAGAGCCGCTGACCCAGAAAGATTAATAAAGATCAATTCTGATGTGTTTAACTTTTAACTGTAAAACCAGATCTTTGTCCCTGTGAACCTGAAACTTATAGATTATTTTAAAAAATCTTTAGAACTTACTGGGTTCTATGGTCAGTCTGGTTCCAGAACCAAAGATGATCTTAACAGAATTCACACAGCATGAAGCTCCAGAACAAGAACTTCCTATCAGGATGGGCAACATTTGGGCCTCTCCAGAACTGAACGAGGTTCTGTCTGAACATGAGGGAACCTAATCGGGTCACATTTGATCTCTGAACATTAAACTGATCTGGAATCAAAGGTTCTGGTCAAAGTGATTCTAATAAACTCTGTTTATCAGAAGGTTCTGCTCTGTTCTATCAGATGGGTCTTATTACCGATGTCAATCGTTACAAAAAGATTATTGTTCTGTAACAATCAATAAAAGGTGAATATCAGAACTTACTGGGTTCTACGGTCAGTCTGGTTCCGGCTCCAAAGAAGATCTTATTGGTAGCAGAATTCACACAGCATGAAGATTCAGAACAAAAACCCAAAACGGACAAAATGGAGCCGGTTCTGATCAGACTGATTCTTCATAAACACGTTTTCATAATGTGGCTTAATGTGGTTTTATATATATTTAAATTCTGTTAGGCTTCTGAAGAATTCAGACATTTTTTTAAAGCTTTTTTTAATGAGGCCGTTTCCTCAGCTTGGGATTTTTTTATTCTGATCTGATCTATAAATTTAATTATTACTTTTTTATTGCATTTTATGAGCAAATATCTTGTGAATTTAAATAATTTCTGGGTTATTTTTAAAAATCTTGAAGAATAAGTTCCAGTTTACTTTAACTTTATGGTTTTATAGATCTAATTGAGTCAAACAGAACATAAGAAGCAGCAGAACTGTTTATTAGAGACGGTCATCTGTCTTTATCTGTTAAACCGGGTCTTTGTTCCTGTGAACCCGTCTATGAACAAAAATCATTTAAATTCTGAACTTACTGGATTCTATGGTCAGACTGGTTCCAGGTCCAAAGATGATCTTATTGAAACCTCCAGTATTCACACTGCAGGAAGCTCAGTGACACAAACCCAGCTGGCAGAACCAGAACCAGAACTCATTTATTTAACTGATTTTAATGCTCAGAACAAACTGATCAATTAAAAGCTAACTTAGTTTTTATTTTATTAAAACATTTATCAGAACAATGTGAACAATTTAAATGCATTTCTGCTGATTGGATCAGAACTCCTGCATCTTTTACTGGTTCTACTAATAATTATGTGAAATTATTTTATATTTTTAGAATTATTCTGTTAAATCTTGTTTATTTGGTCCAAAATGGTTGAACTGGTTCCCTTCTGAACTGGGAACCATTAAAGATTTGGTTTTGTTTAAAGCAAAGATCTAATTATCATTTCTTTAGAGCCGCTCTTAGAAAATATTTCCATTAAACTGTTTTCTTTTTGTTGTTTCTATTCTGACTGCTTTTATGTTTTTACTGTTATAGAAACATTCTGGTCAAATAAAGTTCGATTGGTTGATAAAAAAAATAATAAAAATCTGTTAGAACCTAAATGTGTTTAAACCAGTTAGAAGAGTTCAGGTCTTACTGGGTTCTATGGTCAGTCTGGTTCCAGGTCCAAAGATGATCTTATTGATTCCTCCAGTATTCACACTGCAGGAAGCTCAGTGACACAAACCCAGCTACCAGAACCAGAACCAGAACCCATTTATATAATTTATTTTAATGCTTAGAAAAAACTGATCAATTACAATATATATATAATTTTTTTAATGAACAATTGAAAGGATTTTAGATTTTTAGAATAATTCTTTTAATTGTTTATTTGATCCAAACTGGTTGAACTGGTTCCCTTCTGAACTGGGAGCCATTAAAGATTTGGTTTTGTTTAAAGCAAAGATCTAATTATTATTTCTTTAGAGCCACTTTAGAAAATATCAGAAACATCTTTTTGTCTATTTATTATTAAATATCTCTGTTAATTTTTTTTTTCTGTTATAGAAACATTCTGGTCAAATAAAATTCGATTGGTTGAAAAAAAAATAATAATAAAAATCTGTTAGAACCAAAATGTGTTTAAACCAGTTAGAAGAGTTCAGGTCTTACTGGGTTCTATGGTCAGTCTGGTTCCAGGTCCAAAGATGATCTTATTGATTCCTCCAGTATTCACACTGCAGGAAGCTCAGTGACGCAAACCCAGCTACCAGAACCAGAACCAGAACCCAATTATACAATTTATTTTCATGCTCAGAAAAAAACGGATCAATTAGAATATAAATTAGTTTTTATTTTATTAAACAATTCATCAGAACAACTTCTCAACATTTTACTGCTTCTACTAATAAATATGTGAAAGGATTTTAGATTTTTAGAATAATTCTGTTAATTGTTTATTTGGTCCAAAGGTCCAAAATGGTTGAACTGGTTCCCTTCTGAACTGGGAACCATTAAAGATTTGGTTTTGTTTAAAGCAAAGATCAAATTATTATTTCTTTAGAGCCGCTTTAGAAAATAACAGAAACATCTTTTTGTCTATTTATTATTAAATATCTCTGTTAAACTGTTTGCTTTTAGTTGTTTCTATTTTCTTTAGTTCATTTTTTTTTTTTTTTTTTTTTTTTGCTCTTATAGAAACACCCTGGATAAAACAGTCAATATCTGTCTAAACCAGTTAGAAGAATTCAGGCCTTACTGGGTTCAATGGTTAGACTGGTTCCGGTTCCAAAGAACATCTTGTATCCAGAACCAGACACACAACATGAAGCCCAGTGACAGAAAACCCAGAAGAGGTTCTTTTGTGACCCGTTTGATGTGAAAGAACTGTGATCATGTTTGGGTCATAAAGAGCTGAAGCCTTCGGGAGAAAGTAAAATCATTTTAATAATTAATCATTTTGGGTCTGAAACCAACACAGGAAAAAAATTTAATCTAGACAAGTCATTTTTTCCTAAAATAAGTGCATTTGTTCTGGAATTGAGATAAAATATACATTTTGCCGATGAAACAAGAGAATTTAGTTTTAAAATAAGAAAAAACACAATTGCATTGTCTTATTTCAAGTGCATTTTATCTAATTATCTTATTTTAAGAGTAAAAATACTGATTTCATTGGCAAATTATCTGATTTACCTATTGGAATCAGTGGTAAACACACTTCATTTAAATTGTTTTTCTAATTTCTAGATAATTTTTCCAGTGGAGGGAGATTGTTATGGAGTCCATCAGAACTTACTGGGTTCAATGGTCAGTCTGGTTCCGGTTCCAAAGAGCATTTTACTGCCTCCAGTATTCACACAGCATGAAACCCAGTGACACAAACCCAGCAGTTAGAACCAGAACCAGAACTCATTTCAATCCCATGATTTTAAACCACAGAATTTTCATCAATAATTTATTATTTCTTATCTAAATAAAAGCAAAAAGTTTTCATTTTTATTTCTCTGAACAAACTCATCAGAACCGTGTGGAAAAAAAAAACTTAAATTCTAAAGTTATTATGATTCTGTAAAATAAAACACAAAGGTTCTGATCCGCGTCAGAACTTACTGGGTTCAATGGTCAGACTGGTTCCGGTTCCAAAGATCATCCTGTTTCTACCAACATCCACACAGCATGAAGCTCAGCGACGCAAACCGGGTCGGACCGGCCCGACTCCAATCAGAACTAATTCACTCCTGTTTAAATGTCTAAACGGTTCTGTTTTAACTTCCGGCAATAAATCCAACATTTTGGAGTGAAAAGAATTAAATTTTAATAGTTTGGTTCTGACATCTGATCCACCTGAACCCATACTGGAGGTGGTTCTGGCTCTGGAAACACAACCTCAAGATGAATCGGGTTTTATGACTAAAATAATTTCTGGGATGGTTTTCAGTGAATTGGACCTAAAGGTGGAAAATTTCAGGATGATTCAGATAATTAATTAGTAAACTTTTATCATCTGGTCACATTCAGCCGTTTTTTGGGTTTAAATGAAAGGTTTTGTAAATATATTCAGCAGAACTTACTGGTTTCGATGGTTAAACTGGTTCCTGGTCCAAAGATGAGCTTAACTCCACCAGAACCAGTCGCACAGAATGAAGCTCCTCAACAAGAACCGAGTTCTGTTCAGAAGCATCACAACCTGTTTGCCTTGTTTCAGCCAGAAATCTGTTTCCTTTTTTCATTTTTAATTCTGTTTTCATGTTTAGAGGAAAAGAAATACAAGAACTTAAATTATTTTTCATTTGTTGTTTTGAATTTTAAAGCTGATCATAAAAACTAGAAGAACTGAAATATTGAGTCAGAGTTTGATTCAAACAGAAATGATTCAGTTATGATGAAACATTTTCCTGAGAAACGGGTTCAAAATATCGGATCTCCACCAGAACTCACTGGTTTCAATGGTCGGTCTGGTTCCAGAACCAGTAAAAACCCAGCAGGAGCTCCTGGGCACAGACTGAGCGGGTCCGATCAGAACAGAACAGCCGTTTTATGGCAGACGGATTATTTTAAAGGATTAAATTTCATTTCATAAACTATTATTTTTACATTCTGTTATATTTTTATGGTTTTATTTGATTCTATTTTAAGATAATTTTATGAAAACACAAAACCAGAACGGTCCTAAAACTTTGGATCAGAACCATCAGAAACAGAGAGGTTTGGTGTTTAAACTGGTTCCAGGTCCAAATCGAAGCTTCACTGTTCTGGTTCCATCAAAGCCCAACATAAGGCTAAATAGATCTGAATTAATTTGGACCTCTGAGGTTCTGAACGTTTAGCTAAGATCAGATTGTTGTTGGTTAGGTACCAGAACCTCCTGTGTTCACTGGTCGGACCAGTTCTAGATCACTGTAGGAACCCAGAACATCTATCGGACAAACAGAACCAGAATCAATTGAGCCTCTGCTAAAACATTTGAATATCTAGACTGGTTCATGATCAGAACCTCAAACTGGAACCATGAGAGATCCTAATCAGAACTTACCGGGTTCGATGGTTAATCTAGAACCAGGTCCAAATATGAGCCGAGCAGAACCTCCAGCTTTCACACAGCCTGAGGCTCCATAGCGCTAACTAGGATGAGTTCAACAGAACCAGCCCAGGGTTCTACTACCTGGTTCTGCCGATGTTCTCTGTCTAATTATTTAGAACCTCTTTTTGTTTGTCATGTTTTGACAGAAAAATAATCAATGAAGCTGAAACAGTTTTTGGTCGATCTTTGATACAGATTCAGGTTTTCTGTCAGAACTTACTGGGTTCAATGGTTAAACTGGTTCCGGATCCAAAGAACATCTTAAATCCACCATCAGTCACACAGCAGGAAGATCAGAACCAAAAACTCAGCAGCTGGTTCCACGGATCAACCAGAACCAAGCAGATCCAGTTTGTCTAATTTTAGTTCTTATATGAAGAACCGAACCTTTGATTTAAAACCCAGAACTTTATCAGAACTATTAGTCAAGGTTCTGATTAATATTAATCAGGCTTACCGGGTTCAATGGTAAGTTTGGTTCCGGATCCAAAGAACATCTTGAATCCACCAGAACCAGTCACACAGCAGGATGACCCACAACAGGAACCGGTTCAAGAGAAACAGAACCAGGTTTGGTTTTGGTTTCAAAATATGATTTTTCTGATCTTAAACTTCAGTTCTGTTTTTAAAACAGAATCTGGTTCTGAAACGAGCCGAGCAGAATAAAGATCAGAAAACTTTCTGATATTCAGGTTCTGAAAAAGACCTGATCTGGTTCAGAAAGCATTTCAAACCAGAACTTTAGTGGACTCTGTGGTTGAACTGGTTCCAGGTCCATCTGTGCCACCAAAGCCCGACCCAAAACTAGCCGTGTTTAAACCTGAACATCTAAAACCCGGTTTATCTGTGAATTCAGAACTTACTGGTTTCAACGAAGAGTTTGGTTCCAGAACCAAAGAATATCTTGAACTGATTTCCTCCAGAAGTCACACATCAGGAAGCTCCTTCACATTAAGCCAGAACCAGAACCTCACAGCCCAGTTGGTTTAGAGGTTCTGCTCTTCAGACATATTCTTTTGGACCTAAATGTTGGAAGTTCTGGGTTCATCCTGAGGAGGTTCAAATTGGACCAAACAGTTCTGAACCTTATCCTTCATTTAATGCGGTTCTGTTTGCATCTAAGACCCAATGAGTTTGGTTCTATCCACCTGAGCAGCTGGTAAACACCAAGATCCAGAACCAAAGGTGAGGAATTCTATCAGAACTTACTGGGTTCTACGATGAGTCTGGTTCCGGATCCAAAAAACATTTTGTTTGCACCAGCAACAGTCACACCGCATGACAACCCACAACAAAAAAACAGAACCAGGTTCTGTAGAATTACTGCTTCTAGGTCCAAATTCTAATACTGATTGAAAACATTATTAACTTTGGTTCTAGTACCGAAACAGAATTTTAAAAAACCTGCTTGGTTCTGAAAAAGTCCAGAAGAATTTAAGATCCAATAACTTATTAAACAGGTTCTGCTTTAAAACAATTTTAGAACAAAAGTCCAAAAATCAGAACCAACTAATCTACACCCAGAACCTCTAAGAATGCGATCAGAACTTACTGGGTTCTACGGTGAGTCTGGTTCCGGATCCAAAGATAATCTTGTTTCCAGCAAACACACAACATGAAACCCATCAAGAAAAACTCAGCAGGTAGAAACCAGAACCCGAACCTGTTTCTGTAGAAACTGGACCAGAACTTTTTCTGTATGAAGAATCTTTGCATGAAATCAGTTGTTAAAATGAAGAAAATACATTTGGATTTTTAGTCATTAATAGAACTGGTTCTGGTACCAAATCCGGATTCTTTCTTTATCTCTAATTATCCTACATCTAATGTTCGATGGTCTAACAGAAATATGGACCCAACTTTATGTCACCAGAACATTCAACCAGAACCATAAACCAGTCAGAACTTCAGAACCAGACTCTCATAGATGGTTCTGCTGATCAGGTTCTGTTTTCTGGTTCTGTAATGTAAACGTCACATGATGAGAGGAGGAATCATCGGACTGTTTCAGAACCTGAAAAAGGTCCGGTTTAACCAGGTTGCTCTGTAAGGTGAAAGGAATCTCATTAAAGTTTAAGAAATTCTATCAGAACTTACTGGGTTCTACGATGAGTCTGGTTCCGGATCCAAAAAACATTTTGTTTAAACCAGCACCAGTCACACAGCATGACAACCCATAACAAGAACCAGAACCAGGTTCTGTAGAATAACTGCTTCCAGGTTTAAATTCTAATTCTGATTTAAAACATAATTATTAACTTTGGTTCTGGTACAGAAACAGAATTTAATAAACCTGTTTGGTTCTGATAAAGGTCCAGAAGAATTTAAGATCCAATAACTCTCTGAGCTACAGGTTCTGAAAAAAAGATGTTCTGAAGTTAATTGGGTTCTGGAAAGAGTCCAGAAAATATTTAAATCAGAACTTACTGGGTTCTACCGTTAAACTGGTTCCGGATCCAAAGAAGATCTTGTTCACACCATTCACACAATGTAAAGGTCCACAACAATAACCCAACAGACACAATCGGAACCAGTATGATAGACACTCATTGTAGAACCGGATCAGATTCTAAAGAAGTCTAAAGGATAACTTTGGATCAGTAGCAGCTTATTTTATAATGGTTCTGGTCCATTTCTACAGATTTTGTTCTGAAAAAGACTAATTACTGGGTTTTTTTTCTACTTATTAAACTGGTTATTTATCAGGTTCTGAGTTTTTTTTTAGCATTAAAACTATTTTAGAACAAAAGTCAAAAAATCACAACCAACTAATCTTACCCAGAACCTCTAAGAATGGGATCAGAACTTACTGGGTTCTATGGTTAAACTGGTTCCGGATCCAAAGAAGATCTTATTTCCAGTCACACAGCATGATGACCCAGAACATTAACAGGTTCTAAAGAACCTGAACCAGGTTCTACAGAAAAACTGCTTCCAGGTCCGAATTCTAATTCTGATTTAAAACATTATTATTATTAACTTTGGTTCTGGTATGGAAACAGAATTTAATAAAACCAGTTTGGTTCTGAAAAAGGTCCCAAATAATTTAAGATCCAGTAACTCTCTGAGATACAGGTTCTGAAACAAGATGTTCTGAAGCTAATTGGGTTCTGGAAAGAGTAAAAAAATATTTATATCAGAACTTACTGGATTCTACGGTTAAACTGGTTCCAGATCCAAACAAGATCTTATTTCCAGTCACACAGCATGACGATCCAGAACATAAACGGGTTCAACAGTACCTAACCAGGTTCTGTTGAATAACTGCTTCTAGGTCCAAATTCTGTTTATTTTTTAAATTTCTATCTCTGGTTCTGTTACTGACAAACTATTTGATCAACTCCTTTGGTTCTGAGACCAGTTTAGTTATCATAAAAATCCAATAACTTTCTGATCTGCAGGTTCTGAAACATTTTTTAAAAACTGGTTTTGTCCTAAAAAAAGTCCAGAAAACAATTCAAACCAGAACTTACTTGGTTCTACGGTGAGTCTGGTTCCGGTTCCAAAGAACATCTTATTACCAGCATTCACACAGCATAAAGGGCCTCAACAACAACTCAGCAGGTAGAAACCAGAACCAGAACCTGTTTCTGTTCAATAATCTTTGGTTGAAAATAAACATTAAAACAAACTAAATGAATTTGGACTTTTAATGGATTCTATCAGAACTGGTTCAGGTTGAAAATCTGGTTTAATGAAATGTTTCTACACCTGATGTTTGATCTTCTGATAAAAAAAAAAATCTGATCTCCAGAACCACCAACTGGACCCATCAAAGATCTTATCAGAACTTTCTAAGTTCTATGGTCAATCTGGTTCCGGATCCAAAAAGCAAAAAGTTTTGATTTTGCGTCATTCACACAACATGAAGCCTAATTAAACAAACAGCAGAGGACTAACTGGACCGAACCGGAACCTAAACCCAGAATAACTTCTGCTGAACTTTTATAGAAAACGATCAGAACCAACAGATTAAAATAACAATCGGATGAAGATTCTGATGAAGTCCAACACAACCCGATTCAGTAGGACGGGTTAATTTAGTAAAAAAAACAAGCTGGAAGAATAATTGGTTGTTTTCAGAACTTACTGGGTTCTATGCTGAGTCTGGTTCCGGTTCCAAAAAAGATCTTGTTCTGATTCGCATTCACACTGTGTGAAACACCAGAACCGAAACCCGATTCTTCCACAGCAAATATTCTAACCAGAATGAAAAATCGGATTTATGCTTTATCAGGGTGCAGAAAAGTCTTTCTTATTAAGTTTATTTTATGTATTTTATTTTTTGCTTTTGGTCTGTTTGTTTCTAAAAACAAATTCATGCATTTGAATATTATTGAGGATCAGAATGGGAACCTAATGGTTCTCGTTTCTAAACTGGTTTCTGAACAACATGAAGTCTCTCATCAAACTGAACAATTCTGACTTTATGTTTGATTTTCCTCCACAAATATGATATCAACAGAATCATTTACGATGATTTAGCAGAGTTAGAATTTTTATGAGGGATTCATTTGTAAGTTTGATCCAACCTGATATATTTTTATTTATTGTTCTACAGATTAAAGGTTAATGAAAAAAACAATTGATAAGTCACTTAATGAATATTTAGACAATTTTAAAATTTTTAGATTCAGCAACTGTAAGTTCTGGTTTTGGGCCAAACGGCATCATATTCAGATTTATATCGAGCTCAGTCTTTGATTGAACCGGTCTGTGAATGAATTTATTGACCAGAACTTACCGGGTTCTACCGTCAGTCTGGTTCCGGGTCCAAAGAGCATCTTCATGCCAGAATTCACACAGCATTAAGCTCCACAGCAGAAACCAGGTCAAGACAAACTGGACCAGAACTCTTTTCAGATCTGTGTTATCATCATGACTGAAACTTGTTTCTGATTTTCTATGTAAAATATCCATAAATACAAATAAATTCTGTTTGTTTGGACTTTTTCAGAGGAATAACAGATTTTAGATTTTTTTATTTTGTGCTGACTGTAAGAACCGAACATTGTTCTGATCTAAAGTCCATGTCCGTTTGTTTCCAGAGATTATTTTAACAGAATGATGATAATAAATATGAGAATTTACCGGTATGAACAGTTAATCTGGTTCCAGAACCAAAGAAGATTTTAGCGACACCAGAATTCACACAACATGAAACTCCAGAGAAAAAACTCAGCGGAACCTGATTGGACCCAATGCGACTTTTTCTATATAACCCTGTTCTGCTGTGATGGAATTATGGTTCTGGCCAATAATTTAAATTACAGAAATGGGATTTATCAAAGGATATTTTCACAATTCAGAATTTCTTTTGTTTGTTTTCTGCAGATTTAAAGATAAAGAATGAAAAAAATATTACAAATAATATTTGAAGACACCAAAAAAAAAGTGATGAAAATCAGTTTAGATAAAATCTAAGCTGGATTATAATCTACTGACTTAAAATATTTCATAATTTGTCAATTTAGAAATTATTTGGTTTAGTCAAAGTTTGAGGAACGTTTTGTCTGTAAAAAAGGAATTTTTGATTGGATTTTTTAATGTATCTGTATTTACTTACGGGTGTGAACAGTTAATCTGGTTCCAGAACCAAACAGCATCCTGGTTGCTGCTCCAACATTCACACACCAAGAACTTCCAGAACATAAACTGGATCGGAACAGAACTCAGCACATTTATTAACCATGAGATTTTAAAACTATAGAAACTAATTACGGTATGTTTTTTTTTCATCATGTTTTTACTTTTTATTCAATTTACTGAATTTTGGGTAAAAAGTCCAAAACATCAGATGGATTTTTTCCTCCGAATCGGATCAAAACTCAACTGTTTGTGTTCTTCTTTTTTCATCTATTTTTATTGATGCCTTTTCTAATTGTTTTAAATCTATAATGGATCCAGCAGAAAACACTTAGAGGAAATTTCATCAACAGAATGTTTCCCTGGTTAAAGTTAAGATTTAATGGGTTTAAATTTATTGATTGATTAAATAAAAGCCTTAGTTTTTATTTTTTTTTTTATTAAATTTCTTTGTCAGAATATTTTTAAATTAAGACAATTAGAAATCCGCATAAAGTGAGTCAATTAACAGTTGTTTAAAAATATTAAATCCATAAAAACAGTCTTACTGGTTATGATGGTTAGACTGGTTCCGGTACCAAAGATCATTTTTTCAGAATTTCCAGTCACACAATAAGAAAGTTCAGAACAGAAACCAAATGCAACAAGATGTCATAAGCAGGTATTTCATTTTTAAGTTAAATATATCACCTTAAACAGAAATAAATTCTGAAATCTGTCAGAAAATACAATTTAAATTACTTCAGATTTCTTCAAAATGTTAGTTTTTTTAGAATTGGCCAAAATACATTTTTCCTTGATGCAAACTGCCGGTAAACTTTGGTTACTGACCAATGTTTAATATACAATATTGTTGAACTTACTGGTTTCTACGATCAGTTTGGTTCCAGTTCCAAAGATAAACTGGTTCTGGTTCCGATTCACACAGCATGAGGCTCCAGAACCAAAACCCGGAGCTCCAGCAGCTCAAATTCACATCATCTGCATCAACACTATATGAATCTATTGTTATTTTAATTTTAAAGGAGTCCGGTTCTAATCTAAAGATATTAAAGGTTCTGGTTCTGATTGGGTTAGAATGAAAAATTAAACTTCTTGCCTTTAATAATTAATCCTGATCAGTTTTGGTTCCTTTTCTTTTCATCAACACTGAAGAAGATTAGCGAAACCATTATTTTGAAGATCCAAACAAAAAGGTTCTGGAGTAATCTATGAGGTCCATTTAGCTCGGAACCAACGAAGATTAGCTTTTAATGACTGAATTAAATAAACTTTGGGTTTCAAATTCTGAAACATTAATTATTATTACTTACTGGGTTCTATGGTGAGTCTGGTTCCGGATCCAAAGAAGATCTTATTAACACCGGTACCAGTAGTCACACAGCATGACGACCCATAACGCAAACCAGGTTCTATAGAATAACTGGTTCCAGGTCCAAACTCTGTTTCTCTATATTCTTTATTTCTGCTTTACATTAGTTCTGGTACTAAAACGTAAATAAATATAAACAGTTTGGTTCTCAGTTCAGCTTAGAACGGATCTGGTTCTATAAACTGTTTTATCGTCATTAAATTATCGGATAAAAAATATGAACAAGAAGCAGAATTCTATCATTGATTCAGAATCAACAATAGAAAAAAAAATTGTTTTTATTTACTTAAAAATATTTTTTTCTTAGTTTATGTCTTTGGTTCTGTTGCTGAAAGAGAATTTAATACAGTTATTTTGGTTCTGTTCTTCAAGTTCTACTGATCTGGTTCTATCATTTTTTCATCTCTACACGATGAAAACTAGAAGAATAATTCTGTCTGTTTTGGAACCTGAGGAAGGTCCAGTTCAACCGGGTTTTTCTGTCCTGGTTCTTCTTTTCAAACATTAGTGAATTCCATCAGAACTTACTGGGTTCTATTGTGAGTCTGGTTCCGGATCCAAAGAACATCTTGTAGGCATCATTCACACAACATGAGGTTCCACAACAATAACTATCAGAACCAGGTCCATCTGATACAAACTCATTCTAGAACCGAGCCTGATTCTAAAGAACTACTGAGCAGAACTTTGGATCGAGTACTGCTGGTTCTGGTCCATTTATACAGTTTGTTGGCGTTTCGTTCTGAAACAGTTGAATTATCGGACTGGTTCGATTTTTTCTTTTTGGGTTAAAATCTGAACAAGTTCTAAGTTTAAATCTATTAATTTCTTCTTCATTTTCACCAGAACAAACTGACAACGAGATCAGAACTTACTGGGTTCTACGGTGAGTCTGGTTCCAGATCCAAAGAAGATCTTATAACCACTGCCAGTAGTCACACAGCATGACGACCCAGAACACAAACGGGTTTAACAGGAACAGAACCAGGTTCTATAGAATAACTGGTTCCAGGTCCAAACTCTGTTTCTCTATGTTCTTTATTTCTGCTTAACATTAGTTCTGGTTCTAAAAGGTAAATAAATATAAACAGTTTGGTTCTCAGACCGGTTCAGCTGGAAGAAAGATCCAGTAACTTTCTGATGTTCAGGTTCTGAAACATGTTTAGAACGGATCAGGTTCTATAAACCGTTTTATTGTCATAAAATGATCGCATCAAAATTATGAACAAGGTCCGGTTTAACTGGACTTTTCTGACCCGGTTCTTTTTACCAAACATTATTTAATTCTATCAGAACTTACTGGGTTCTACGGTGAGTCTGGTTCCAGATCCAAAGAAGATCCTATTTACACCAGTAGTAGTCACACACCATGACAACCCACAACAAGAAACAGAACCAGGTTCTACAGAATAGCTGGTTCCAGGTCCAAACTCTGTTTTGTTTTATATTTTCTAAATTCTGATTTAAAATGATTTTTTTTTTTTTTTAGTTACTGAAACAGAATTGAATATAAACCAGTTTGGTTCTGAGACCAGTTCAGCTGTAACACAGATTAAATAACGCTCTCATCTACAAGTTCTGGAAATAAATCTGATCCGGTTCTATCCGAAAGACTAACCAGAACTTACCGGGTTCTACGGTTAAACTGGTTCCGGATCCAAAGAAGATCTTGTTCACAGTTTTCACACAACATGAGGGTCCATGACAATAACTCAGCAGAAACAATCAGAACCAGGTCCATTTATAGACACTGATCCTAGAACCGAGCCTGATTCTAAAGAACTAAAAACTGCTGATTAAAACTTGGTTCTGGTCCATTTCTACAGACCTGTTAAAGTTTTGTTTTAAGACAGATGTTGGTTCTGGATTTTATTCTTTATTTTTAATTTTAACATCAAAATATTTTCAGTAAAAAAGACCAAAAAATCAGAACCACATGATCTCCAACCAGAACCACTGAGAATAAGATCAGAACTTACTGGGTTCTATGCTGAGTCTGGTTCCGGATCCAAAGAACATCTTATAACCACCACCACTGCTAGTCACACAGAATTACGACCCTCAGCACAAACAGGTTCAGGACAAACAGAACCAGGTTCTACAGAATAAATGCTTCCAGGTCCAAATTCTGCTTCTCAATATTCTTTATTTCTGACTTATAAAATAATTTTTTTTTACTTTGGTTCCGTTACTGAATTATGAATGAATGAAATCCCATTTGGTTCTGAGATCCGTTCAGGTGGAATAAAGATCCATTAACTTTCTGACATTCAGATTCTGAAACATGTTTACAGCAGATCTGGTTCTGAACAGAGTCCAGTAAACACTTAAAACCAGAACCTGCCGGGTTTTATGATCAGTCTGGTTCTGGATCCAAAGATCATTTTATTTCAAACATTCACACAACATGAAGCCTCAACAACAAGTCAGCAGGAAAAAAAACGGACCAGAACGTTTTCTTTGTAAAAACTATTTTTTGAAATAAATATGGACTTTTAATTGATTCCACAACAGAACCGGTTCTAGTTAAAACATTTTCCCACATCTGATGTTAAATGTTCTGATAATTTAATTTTCCCTCCTGGATGGAGCGAATCAGAACCAGAGTCCTTTTAAAAAATACAGCTTTTAAAACAGAACTTTTACTCTGAAAGGTAAATTTCTCTGCTTTCTAGTTTTATCTCATTTCTATCAGAATCTTTTCTAGACCCATTTTCATTGTTCTGTTTTGTTTGGATCTGAAGTTTTATTTTGATGAACAGAAAAACAGGCTAAAGTTTACATGTCCAGATCCTCTAACTGGACCAATGAAAGATCTGATCAGAACTTACTGGATCCGATGATTAATTTAGAACCAGATCCAAATATGAGCCGAGCAGATGATCCAGTTCTCACACAGCAGGAAGATCCATAACATTATCTGATCTGAGATAAAGAACCAGATTCTTGCTCCTGGTTCTACTGACCTGGTTCTATAGACTATTTTATGTGACATAATTAAACTATTTCTTCCAGATCCTGAAGAGGGTCCGGTTTAACTGGGTTTTTCTGTCCCGGTTCTTTTTACCGAACATTATTTAGTTACCAGAACTTACTGGGTTCAATGATGAGTCTGGTTCCAGATCCAAAGAATATCCTATCTCCACCAGTAGCAGTCACACAGCATAACGACCCACAACAAGAACCAGAACCAGGTTCTACAGAATAGCTGGTTCCAGGTCCAATCTCTGTTTCTCTATATATATATTTTTTTCTTTTTGCTTAACATTAGTTCTGGTGCTAAAACTTAAATAAATTTAAACAGTTTTGTTCTCAGACCGGTTCAGCTGGAAGAAAGATCCAGTAACTTTCTGATGTTCAGGTTCTGAAACATGTTTAGAACGGATCGGGTTCTATAAACCGTTTTATCGTCATAAAATTATCGCATCAAAAATATGAACAAGAAGCAGAATTCTATCGTTGATTCGGAACCTGAAGGAGGTCCGGTTTAACTGGACTTTTCTGACCCGGTTCTTTTTACCAAACATTATTTAATTCTATCAGAACTTACTGGGTTCTACGGTGAGTCTGGTTCCAGATCCAAAGAAGATCCTGTCTACACCAGAGCCAGTCACACAGCATGATGACCCAAAACAAGAACCAGAACCAGGTTCTACAGAATAACTGGTTCCAGGTCCAAACTCTGTCTGTTTTTTACTTTCTAAATTCTGTTTTTAAAGGATTTATTTTTTTACTTTGGTTCTGTCACTCAAACAGAATTTAATTTAATAAAAAAACAGTTTGGTTCTGATACCAGTTCAGCTGTAACAAAGATTAAATAACACACTAATCTACAGGTTCTGGAAATAAATCTGATCCGGTTCTGGAAAGACTCCAGGAAAAAAACGAACCAGAACTTACTGGGTTCTACGGTTAAACTGGTTCCGGATCCAAAGAAGATCTTGTTCGCAGTTTTCACACAACATGAGGGTCCATGACAATAACTCAGCAGAAACAATCAGAACCAGGTCCATTTATAGACCCTGATCCTAGAACCGAGCCTGATTCTAAAGAGCTAAAAACTGCTGATTAAAACTTGGTTCTGGTCCATTTCTACAGACCTGTTAGAGTTTTGTTTTAAGACAGATGACCAGGTTGGTTCTGGTTTTATTCCATCCATCCATTTTCTTTACACGCTTAATCCCAAGTGGAGTCGTGAGGAATTGTATTCTTATTTTTAATTTTAGAATTGAAAAACTTTCAGGATCAAAAGGCCGAAGAATCAGAACCAGTGAGAATAAGATCAGAACTTACTGGGTTCAATGGTGAGTCTGGTTCCAGATCCAAAGAAGATTTTAAAATTATTGCTACCAGTCACACAGCATGACGACCCAGAACATAAACGGGTTTAACAGGAACAGAAACAGGTTCTACAGAATAACTGCTCTGTTTTTGTTTTTTGAAGTTTGAAGTTTGATCTGTCGGATTATTTTTGACTGGAGGTAAAATTTTAATTCAGAAATATTTTAGATTTTTTATTGTTCTGTAGATAAATTAACAGAATTTCAACATGAAACATATTCTCATTAATAAAGAGCAGAAACTTTGATTATTCCCTATTTTCTCATATTAGTGATATTTTTTAAAACTTACCAGGTTCTACAGTCAGTCTGGTTCCGGGTCCAAAGAAGATTTTAAAATTATTGCTACTAGTCACACAGCATGACGACCCAGAACATAAACAGGTTTAACAGGAACAGAACCAGGTTCTACAGAATAAATCGGTCTGTTTTTGTTTTTTTAAAGTTTGAAGTTTTATCTGTCGGATTATTTTTGACTGGAGGTGAAATGTTAACTTAGAAATATTTTAGATTTTTCATTGTTCTGTAGATAAATTAACAGAACTCCAACACGAAACATATTCTCATAAATAAAGAGCAGAAACTTTGATAATTCCCTATTTTCTCATATTAGTGATATTTGATAGAACTTACCAGGTTCTATAGTCAGTCTGGTTCCGGGTCCAAAGAAAAGCTTATAGCCTGAATTCACACAGCATGAAGCTCCATAGCACAAACTGGGCCCAACCAAACTGGACCAGGATTCTTTTCAGATCCATTTTGACATATTTTTCTAAACATTTCTGAGTATTAATGTTTTTAAATAGGTTCAGTTTTTAATTTTTAAGAAAAATAATGTTTTTTAAATTTTGGATTTTTTGCTGACTGTCATAGTTTTGATTCCAAATTGAAATTATTTTGACAAAACGATGATGATAAATATGAGAACTTACGGTTTTGAACAGTTAATCTGGTTCCAGAACCAAAAAAGGTTCTAGAGCCACCTCCAGCATTCACACAACACGCAGCCCCAAAACAGAAACTCATCACAACATGACTGGACCCAAAACAACAGTTTTATATATATACATATTTTAGGGTTCTGCCTGAAACATTTGCTTCATTTGGTTCTGGAAATATTATTAATCTGAAATTTTTTATAGCCCAGATTAATTTATGTTTTTGGCTGAATTATGTTGTGTATAATCTACGTATAATCTGTCAGATTAGAAATTATCTGAATTGATTAAATCTTTGGGAAATTTTTACTATAAAAAGTCTTTTTACGTGTACTTACTGGTGTGAACGGTTAATCTGGTTCCAGAACCAAACACCATCCTGGCTGCTGCTCCAGTATTCACACAACAAGAACCTCCAGAACATAAACCGAACCGGAACCAGAACTCAGCAGATTCTTTTGTAACTATGAGATTTTACAACTACATAAATCTTTTTATTCTTAGTTTATTTCTAATCCGGACTGTAATGTTTATTTAATTAATTGAAATTCTGCTTTGAAGTCCAAATCATCCGAATCATTTTTTCCTCTTTATTGGATCAGAAAATGAAAGAAATTTCATCATCTTAATGTTTCATTTTTAAGTAAAATATTTATTATACTTGAATTCAATTTATTTTATTTAGGATATTTTTTTTTTTACTATTCCATTTTTAGCAGATTTATTATTTTTGCTTGTTTGGCAAAATATGTATTGAATTAAATAAATTTTAAATTTGCACCAAAATAAACAATGAACAGTTTCTGAAAATATAAAATCCATAAAAACAGTCTTTCTGGTTCTAAAATTTAATCTGGTTCCAGGACCAAAGATAACTTTAGCATTTCAGAACCAGTTTTTCTTTTTTTTTACCATCAAATGTTTTAAACAAACTTTAAATGTTTCTCAAAGTTTTAGGTCCAATAAAACTGAACCAACATTTTAACGGATCCAAAACAAAATCAAAGTATTTAGATTCTGTTAGAACTTTTATTAGAATATTCGGTTCTTACTGGTTTCGATGGTTAATCTGGTTCCCTTTGCAAAAATGAGTCTTTCTGAAGATCCAACATTCGCACAACCAGAACCTCCAGAACATAAACTGAGGAGGACACGAAGAAACTAAAGCAACAACTTTCAGATAATATTCAAATGTTTTGGATCAAAGGAAAGGAGGATTAAAGATATAAAACATTAATAACTGATCGTTCTCATTTCTTTAATCATTTATGTTCTCAAAAAGTTATTTTTTCTGCTTTTAATGGAATAAAAGTAAAACAGAAATGTAAAATAGTCTTTGTCTTTAAGCATTATGCGTTTTATTCTGATTGAAAATATGGAGCAGAATCATTACTTACTGGGATTAATGGTTAGTCTGGTTCCACTGGCAAATAGAATCTTTCTCTGACTGGTACCAGTCACACAACCTGAAGCTCCAGAACACAAACCCAGCAGAGACCCGACTGTCATTAAAACTAACGATTATTTTGTAAATCGATTCATCTGTTGATAATATTTTGGATAAATAACCAGATTTTGGTATAATTGCTGCTCTAAGTGGGTCTCTCTGTCAGCTGAAGGCATGTTTTAGAGTCTCTGTTGTCCAGTTAACAATTAATCCATTACTAAAGTAGTTCCCGATTATTTCAATAATTAATCTGATTAATTATTTTAGCCCTAATTAAACTCCTCCTGTATTTAGAGTTTAAAATCCCAAAATATTCAACATTTATTAAGAATTTGCTCCAAATTTTGATGTTTTTTTTTTCACTGCAAACTTAAAGCAACTTTTTCTTTTACTTGTTTGACAGAATGAGAAATTATTTTAAAGTTTGGTTCAGAAATATATAAGAAGTTTCTTTTTTTTTTACCTTTTCTGATTCATTACTTACTGGTTTGAATGGTTAGTCTGGTTCCACTGGCAAACATCAGCTTATTCTGATTGCCAAGAGTCACACAACATGAAGTTCTAAGACATAAACCAGCACCGACCCGTTCAACCAGAAACCTGGGCTGGTAGATCACTAAACATGATTCCTAATCTATAGATTTAGACTTTTTACCCTCAGGTTAAGTTTTTTTTTTTTTTTTTTATCCAGATTACTTATTTTTTTCATCTTTATCTAATTCTGTCCACTAATTTAAAAACATCTTTAGATAAAAAGTGGCTCTGATCCATTACTTACTGGTTTGAATGGTTAGTCTGGTTCCACTGGCAAAGATCAGCTTAGACTGACTGGTACCAGTCACACAGCATTAAGTGATCCTACATAAACCAGTGCCAACCCATTCAACCAGAATCCAGATGCTTTAATGATAACCATCTATATTATCTGTCAATTTAGACATTTTACCTTCAGTTTCAGGTTATAGATTTATTTCAAGATATTTATTTTGCTTATCTTTATTTATTTCTGTGTGCTAATATACAGATAAAAAGTAGTTCTGATCTGTTACTTACTGGTTTGAATGGTTAATCTGGTTCCACTGGCAAAGATCAGCTTATTCCTATTAGTTCCAGTCACACAGCATGAAGGCTCCCAACACAAACCCACAGAACCAGGGAACAGAAACTCAGCAGAATCAGTTTATTGTCGCTCCAATAAAATATCAGTTATATCTGGACATTTTCATGAAAACATCTAAAATGCTTCTAGAAGCTTAAAGGCATTAATATTATTTCTGGTGTCTCTATGTGGTTTCAGGGTTTCTAAGAAGTTAGTTCTGTTATTATTGTCTGGATGAGTTCTAAACCTGGTCCAGTTGGCTCTGATGTTTAAAGAACAGAACCTGCAGGTCCAGCAGCTGAACTGAAGGTCTGTTCATAAAACCCGTAAATATAAGATTTAAAATTAGCATCTGAGTTTAACTATGTATAAAGATGGTTTTATTGGATCAGCACTTACTGGTTTCAATGGTTAGTCTGGTTCCGGTTCCAAAGATCATTTTATCAGAACTTCCAGTCACACATCATGAAGGTTCAGAACACAAACTAACCACTTCATGCTGTGTGAAAACTAACAACAAGGCAACAAAGGCAAGTTTTTCCTTGGAATATTTATGCGAAATATGTCAACTTAAAACATATAAATTCATTAATTAGTTAGAAAAATTAAGATAAATTTTAAAATTGGAAAAAAGAACTTCCTATTATAAGCAAACCAGCTGTAAACATAGTCCATCTAATAAACAATGTTTCTGAATGGTTCTGATCAGCTCTGGTTCTTTTTTCACTGCTACAGTAAACAGACATTGGACTGAATGTAAAAGCATGACCTGAACACAAAGATTATGAACTAATCAAAAGGTCCATTAAGATCAGAACCAATAAATCATTTGTATGAAATAATTTGATCAAATCTGGTTTTTATAGATAATAATAATAACTTACTGGGTTCAATAGTGAGTCTGGTTCCGGATCCAAAGAACATCTTATATGCGCTGGTACCACTAGTCACACAGCATGACGACCCACAACATAAACAGGTTTAAGAGAAACAGAACCAGGTTCTACAGAATAACTGGTTCCAGGTCCAAACTTCATATCGGATTTTTAAAGGTGATATTTTTTGGATTTTTAACTTTGGTTCTGTTCCTGAAACAGGAATTGATGAAAGCCACTTTGTGCCAAAACCAGTTCAGAATGATTATATGACTCTAAATGGACCTGGTTCTGGAATGAGACGGGTTCTATGGCGAGTCTGGTTCTGAATCCAAACATAATCTTATTTCCAACATTGACACAACATGAAGCCTCAACAATAAAGCAGAAGAAAGAAACCGGACCAGAAATTTTTCGGTCTGAGGATTTTGAAATAAATTTGGACTTTTAATTGCTTTCATGACAGAATTAAATAAACTGTTGTTTTTATAACTCTGTAATTTTCCTACATCTGATTTTCAAGTTTCAGATGATAAGACATTTTTGACCCAGGAAGGAGGGAATCAGAACCAACAATCCAGCTTTTAAACCAAGACTTTTACTTTGAAAGGTCAATTTCTGTGCTTTCTAGTTTCATCTAATTTCTTTTCCATCAGAGCCTTTTCTGGACTTATTTCATTGTTCTGTGTTGTTTGGGTCGAAGCTTTTTAAAGCTACTTAATTCAAAGAATGTTCTAATGAACAGAAAAATGGGCCAACGATTAAATGTCCACAACTTCCAACTGGACCAATAAAAGATCTGATCAGAACTTACTGGCTTCGATGGTGAGTCTTGTTCCAGATCCAAAAAAAATCTTAACTCCACCGCCACTATTCACACAGCATGACGACCCAGAACATAAACGGTTCAGCACAAACAGAACTAGCTTCCATCCAATAAATTATTCCAAGTCCAAAATTTCTTTATTTAATTTTTTTTATCATGATTTCAAAAACATTTTTTGTTACTAAAACAGAATTTGGTCAAACTCATTTGATCCTGAGACCAATTCGGCTGGAATAAAGATCCAAAACCTTTCTGATCTACAGATCCTGAAACACCATTTTATAAAAACTATCTGGTTCCAGAAAATAAATAAATAAATCCAGAACTTACTGGGTTCTATGGTGAGTTTAGTCCCGGACCCAAAGATCATCTTAGCCCCAGTATTCACACAACAAGAAGCGCCTTAACAACAACTCAGCAGGTAGAATCTGGACCAGAACTTTTTCTGTCTTGGTTTGAAATAAATAATTTAAACACAGAAAATAAATTTGGACACTATGGTAACGTTTCTATGCAAATGACATCATCTTCACATGATGCCAAAAAGAAGCGAAAAACAATCACAATGTTCAGAACCTGAAGAAAGTCCGATTTAACTGGGCTTTTCTGTCACACTTCTTATCAAAGAATATTAGTTCTATCAGAACTTACTGGGTTCTATGGTGAGTCTGGTTCCGGATCCAAAGAAGATCTTATAAACACCACCACCAGTCACACAGCATGACGACCCGTTTCATGAACGAGTTCATGAAACGGAACCAAGTTCTATAGAACAACTGCTTCCAGGTCCAAACTCTGTTTTTTAATTTTTTTTATTTTACTTTAAAATATTGTTTTCTGGTTTCTGGCTTTGGTTCTGTCACTGAAAGAGAATTTGATAAAAGCATTTTGGTCATTTGGTTCTATCATTTTATTCATCTCCACATGATGAAAACTAGCAGAATAATTCTGTCTGAACCTGAGGAAGGTCCAGTTCAACCGGGTTTTTCTGACCCGGTTCTTCTTTTCAAACATCAGTGAATTCCATCAGAACTTACTGGGTTCTATGGTGAGTCTGGTTCCGGATCCAAAGAACATTTTGTAGCCATCATTCACACAACATGAGGTTCCACAACAATAACTATCAGAACCAGGTCCATCAGATAAAAACTCATTCTAGAACCGAGCCTGATTCTAAAGAACTACTGAGCAGAACTTTGTATTAGTTACTGATTAAAATTTGGTTCTGTTCCATTTATACAGTTTGTTGATGTTTTGTTCTGAAACAGATACTTTAGTTTACCGGTTTCATTTTTCTTATTGGGCCAAAATTTATCAAACAGGTTCTGAGTTTAATTGTTTTATTTTCTCCTTTATTTTAAGTTACAAACCTTTTAGACCCAACTGAGAATAAAACCAGAACTTACTGGGTTCAATGGTGAGTCTGGTTCCGGATCCAAAGAAGATCTTATAAGTACTGCTAGTAGTCACACAGCAAGACGACCAAGAACATAAACTGGTTCCAGGTTGAAACTCTGGTTCTTTAATTTTCTAATTCTGATTTTAGAACGTTTTTTTTTTTTTTTTCTACTTTGATTCTATTATTGAAACTGAATTTAATATAAACCACCTGGTTCTGGGACCAGTTCAGTTGGAATAAAGATCCAATAATCTACAGGTTCTGAGAAAAACATCTAATAAAACTGATCTGGTTCTGAAAGAGACCAGAAAACAATTAGAACCTGAACTTACTGGGTTCTATAGTCAGTCTGGTTCTGGGTCCAAAAATCATCTGATTCCCAACATTTACACATGAAGCATCGATTACAAATCAGCAAGTAGTAACCGGGCCAGAACTTCTTCTGTCTGAAGATTCTTTGTTTGAAATCAATTTAGATTTAAACTGATTCCATAACAGAACCGGTTCTGGTTTTGTTGTGTCTGATGAGCAGAGTATAGACCTAAGAATACATCTTTAACTGAAACCATTAACGATTCAACCAGAACTTACTGGGTTCTACAGTGAGTCTGGTTCCGGATCCAAAGAAGATCTTGTCCCCAACATTCACACAGCATGAAGGTCCACAACAAAAACTCAGCAATTGGAACCGGGTCCGTCTCATAGACCTCATCCTAGAACCGAGCCTGATTCTAAAGAACTCAAGAGGGGAACCTAAATAGCTGCAGATTAGAACCCGGTTCTGGTCCATTTCAACAGACCTGATAATATTTTGCTCTGAAACAGATGATCTACATCATCAGGTCGGGTCTGAATTTTATTCTTTTATTTTTGCTTTAGGATCAAAACATTTTCAGAAACAAAAAACTAAAACCAGAACCAGTGAGAATAAGATCAGAACTTACTGGGTTCAATGGTGAGTCTGGTTCCAGATCCAAAGAAGAGCTTATAATTACTGCCAGCAGTCACACAGCATGACGACCCAGAACATAAACGGGTTTAACAGAAACAGAACCAGGTTCTACAGAATAACTGGTTCCAGGTCCAATCTTTGGATTTTTATCTGTTAATTTTGATTTTAACACTGAAAATTTGTTGTTTTTACACTTTGGTTCTGATACTGATACAGAATTTAATAAAACTTGTTAAGTTCTGAGACCGGTAATGCTGGAATGTAGGTCCAATAACTCTCTGATCTACAGGTTCTGAAAAAAACTTTTTATAAAACTGATCTGGTTCTGAAAGAGACCAGAAAACTTTTCCAACCAGAACTTACTAGGTTCTACGGTGAGTCTGGTTCCAGGTCCAAAGAACATCTTATATCCACCAGTAGCAGTCACACAGCATGATGACCCACAACAAGAACCAGAACCAGGTTCTGTAGAACAATCGGTTCCAGGTCCAAACTATTTTTTTTGTTTGTTTGTTTGTTTTATATCATGGTTTTAAAAATAGATGTTTAGCTTCAGTTCCTGTTCTGAAACAGAATTTGATGAAACCCGTTTGGTTCTGACTCCAGTCCAGCTTAAATTAAGATCCAATAACTCAGATCTACAGGTTCTGAAATAACAATGTTGAAAAAACACCCGGTTCTGAAAAGAGTCCATTAAAATAATTCTAGCAGAACTTACTGGGTTCAATGGTTAGTCTGGTTCCGGATCCAAAGAAGATCTTAAATCCACTGCTGTCAGTCACACAGCATGACGACCCAGAACACAAACGGGTTCAGGAGGAACAGAACCAGGTTCTATAGAATATCTGCCTCCAGGTCCAAACTCTGCTTCTTTTTCTGAAGATGATTTTCTTTCTCTTTGGTTCTGCTATTAAAGCAGAATTTACTCAAATTTGTTTGGTTCTGAGAAAGGTCCAGTTAGAATAAAGGTCCAATAACTTTCTGATCTAGTGGTTCTGAAACAACATTTAATCCAAACTAATCTGGTTCTGTCTAAACCAGAATCTAAAAACAATTCCAACCAGAACTTACTGGGTTCTACAGTCAAACGGGTTCCGGTTCCGAACAGCAGCTTCCTTGTTGCATCATTCACACAACATGAAGCTTCAGAACATAAACATCGATGGAATAATTGGACCAAACGGACCTCAGAACAGAATCAGTTCATCAGACGGATTAAGATTAGGATTTTAGGCAGATTCTGATGAAGACCAACAGAACCCAGAACCCCACTGAGCGGGATGGAATAATTGGTTCTTTCTGCTCTTTCTGGTTCTGCTGTAATAGAAACATGCTTCGAGATTATTTGACTATATTTATTATAAAATGATTTGAGATTATCTTCATAATTCAGATTAATGTTTTCTGCTTCAGAACCAAAATATTCATGAGAAACAATTTCAAGTTTTTAATCAGAAGATATAATTTCTGCTTCCCAATTTCCTACAAATCTTGAATATATTTAAATCAAAAGTATTTTATTTTTTTATTCGCAGATTAATCAATGGAATTTTTTTGGTAAAATAATCATTAAAATAAATAGATTTAAAATCTGCATCAAATTATAAAAGCATTTTTAAAGAATATTAAATAATAAATAAAAACAGTCTTACTGGTTCTGATGGTTAATCTGGTTCCGGTACCAAAGATCAGTTTAGCTGCACCTCCTCCATAATTCACACAACGTTAAAGCTGACACCAAAAACCGGGCTGTTCTGAACCGACCCAGTTCTGCTGGAAACCAACTTTTCAGAACCAGTTTTTGTTTATTTTTATTTTTTTCAAGCATTTTAGAAAAACTTGAAATGATGATGGAAGTTTTAGGTCCAACAGAACAGAACCAACATTTAAACCCGAATCAGAACCAAAGTGTTTGGATTCTTCTGCACGGATCTGTGCTGGCAATAGAATTTTAGGTTCTTACTGGTTTCAATGGTTAATCTGGTTCCGGTTCCGAAGATCAGCTTGTTCACATTGCTTCCAGTCACACAACATGAAGGTCCGCTGCATAAACCCGGTACCAGTGAACAGAACCCAACTTTGACAGAACCGTTGAGAACCATCAGCAGTTTGATGCTTTCACCAGTTAATCATTTTATCAGGTTCCACTGGTTATTCTGGTTCTAATCCGGTTTGTTTCGTCATTTACAAACCCAAATTATTGCAGTTTCATTATCAGTCTAATAGAATATGATTAAAATCTAATATCTCTTAATGTTTCATCAAAGTATTTTAATGAGTTATTCCACGTAGATTATTTTTAATCCTTCAATAAATCAGACTTTTTACTGACTGGTTCCTATAGAACTGGGTCCAGAACCGGACAGCAGCTGAACCGAGTTTCCCTTTATAAACCTTAAAACTTTATATTTTTATATAAGTGTCTGAATCTCATTGTTTACTCAGAATATTTTTAAATCAACACTTACTGGTTTCAATGGTTAATCTGGTTCCGGATCCAAAGATCAGTTTAACAGAACTTCCAGTCACACAACATGAAGGTTCAGAACGCAAACTAAAAGGTTTATCATGTTAATGTGTTTGTTAAAAATGTCACCTTAAACAATAATACACTCATCTTTTAAAACGTTTTTACTCTTTGGGAAAATTTTAAGATTCTGTTCATTAAAGTAATAATCTCAGATTATCTGTAAACTTTGGATTAAACTTTTTAAAGATGTTTTATTGATAACATTTCTGAACTTACTGGTTTCTATGGTCAGTTTGGTTCCGGATCCAAAAAGCATCTTATACTGGTTCTGCTTCACACAGCATGAGGCTCCAGAACATAAACTGAAGGTCCAGATTAGGATCAATGCTTTAATCTGGTCTTCATCCTTAATCTGCAAGATTTTTATTTTCTAGGATTTATTCAATAATTCAGAGTTTAAAACGTATGGTTCTGTTCTGGGTCGGATGAAAAGTGTTTGAATAGTTCTGATCGGTTCTGGTTCAATGTTGGATGAACAGGTCTATCCGGCAAACAGAATCAGTACCAGAATCATCCGGACTGAACATCTTATATCGAATGAATCGGATCACCTTTGGGTCTAAAGTTCTGGAACCAGAATCATTCTTACTTACTGGGTTCGATGGTTAGTCTGGTTCCGGATCCAAAGATCATCTTTCTGCCGTCATTCACACAGCATGAAGCTCCTCAACAGAAACTCAATCAGAACCTTTTCTGCTTCGCTTCCTAACATTGGTCACTATCGGTTCTGGTTCTGATCATTCTGGATCAAAGCGGGTTTTTCCAGCAGATTCTTCATTTCTGACTTTTAAAGAAACATTTTTTTTCTAACTTAATATTTTGGTTCTGGTCTTACTGGTTTAAAAAAGTGAGTCTGGTTCCGGTACCAGACAGCAGCTTATAATCAGAACTGAAATGGTTCTGACTCACGTAAACGGGCTGGAACCAGGTTCTAATCCTGACCCTAAACCAACTGAACTGGACTTACTTTTGTTTACGACCAGCCTGGTTCCGCTTCCGAAAACCACCTTGTTCCCTCCAGTAGAATATGTCAC
The DNA here is from genome assembly GCA_030533445.1 of Cyprinodon diabolis. Classification (NCBI taxonomy): domain Eukaryota; kingdom Metazoa; phylum Chordata; class Actinopteri; order Cyprinodontiformes; family Cyprinodontidae; genus Cyprinodon; species Cyprinodon diabolis. Next base: position 45,072,782 of record CM060067.1, on the reverse strand, counting down.
ACAGTCAGAACCAGCAGAACAAAAACCCGACCCGATGCAGCTCAGAGCTCCACGGAGCAGAACTTTCCTTTATGCTTCACTCCTCAGAATTCCAATCAGAACTTTATTACAGGAGAACCCAAACAGCAGAAGAGAACAGATCCATTAAAGATTTCTGTTCTAATCTATAAGACCATTTCTGACCCAATCAGAACCACTAACCCAATCGACCCAACAGAACCAGAACACAATCAGAATCACTTCCAACTGTGATCAAAGAGGGTCCGATCATCACCTGCCGTCACATATTCAGTCAAATGTTCAGAACCAGAATCTTCTGGTTTAATATAAGCTGAAGTTCTGCAGAACTTGGACCCATCAGACTAATGAAAATCTTTAAACTAATCTCCAGATTATCAGCAACATTTCCAGCATCCATCACCGCTGATGGGATTAACCTGTTCCATTGATTTTACTTACTGGTTCTGATGGTTAGACTGGTGCCGGATCCAAAGAGGATCTTCTGCAAACCTCCATCTTTCACACATCAGGACGTCTCAGAACAAAAAAGCTGCTCAGTTCATAAACAGAACCAGAACCAATTCTGTTTAGAATTTAAAAGTTATTAAGTTATTACATCTCAGATTAGTTTTTCTTAATCTGATGTTTTAAGAATTATTTTATTTATGATCCAGTTTTTGTCTTCGGTTCTGAACAGAATCTCACAGAAACTGATGATCCAACCATTGGAACCCGAACCTGTTTGGACTTTTTTTAGAATTATTTCTTTCTTTTTAGATCTGATGAATATTTTAACTTCATTTGCTTGTTTTAAGGCTTTAAATCCTGAGTTCTGATCACTTACTGGTTCCGATGGTTAATCTGGTACCGGCTCCAAAGATGAACTTCTGTCCCACATTCACACAATGTGAAGTTTCAGGACAGAAACTCAGGAAGAACAGAACCAGTTTAACGATTCAGTTTTTATTCCCCTAAATGTGATAATTTTTCATAATCCTGTCAGATTATTTATTTTTACAGAACCAGGTTCTAAGTTTGGGTTTTATTTGAATTCTCTGGGATCTAAAGCTCCCGGTTCTTCCTCCGTTTTTACGTCAGACCCATGAAAATCATCAAAAAAAAAATGTTCTGGTTGTTTTCTAACAATAAAATTCTGGATTTAAATTAGATCTGATTCTGATCAACTTACTGGTTTCGATGGTTAATCTGGTTCCAGAACCAAAGAGGATCTTTTGAGCTCCAGAATACACACAGCATGAAGCCCCATTACAACAACCATCAGAACCAAACCTTCTACAGAACCCGGCAGAACATCAGAACATCATTAAAATCATAAATAATTTATTTATATATATTAAGAATAATCTTGGGAATCAAAAGATATGTTTAAGAATATTTTTTTCGTTTTGGGTCTGGATGAACAGAACAGAACTTTGAGTTTTTTCTCCAAAAAACAAACAAACTGGAGGTTCTGTTCGGTTATAACTCAGCAGAACTTGTATTCTGAAGGTTTTAATCCTAAATCTTCCCTCTGGTTTGTTTTATGTTAAAAATTTGAAAATTGTGGTTCTGAACCCGGTTCTGTTTCAGTGGTTCTGGTAAAACAGAATAAATAATAAGGCAATTTTACTCACTGGACCCGACGATCAGTTTGGTTCCAGAACCAAAGAGCAGTTTATCCAGGCCTCCAGATCTCACACAGCATAAAGCATCAGAACAAAAACTGCTGAACTGAACCCGACCAGAAACTGGAGCACCGGTTCTGATCCGATCCTGGAGCTGTTCTCATTGATAAAACCTGATTTTCTTTTTTTCATACAGATTAAAAACAGCAGCCAGACTGAACTTGTTAAATGCTCAGTTATTTGGTTCTGACCCAAAATGGGAAATGTTCTGAAAGCTTCAGCTGTTTGGGTTTATTTCCACATTCCTGCAGAACCACAATCAGAACCGGATCAGGTCCGATTTCTCCTGAGGTCAAGCAGATCAGAGATGCTGAAACTTACTGGAGTTTATGATGAGTTTAGTTCCGGATCCAAACAGAATTCTGTCCAGACCAGAACCGCTCCAGAACCAAAACCCAAAGGAACCAGAAGCTGACAGAACTCATAGCAGAGATCCAACGGAACCATTTGGATTATTATATCTGGTTCTTCTGCTGCCTGCTGTAAAAACGGAACCGAAAAACCAAGCCCAGAAGAACTTTTTTCCCAGTGAAAACACCAGAACCGGTCCTCTGTTTTCAGAATAATGGTTCCGGCTCTGCAGTTCTTCTACAGTAAAATCAATCAGAACCCAAACAGAATCTTCTAAAAAGATTTCAAAGTTCTGAGTCCAGAAGTGAACTTACGGGTTTGGACTCTCAGCCTGGTTCCTGATCCAAACAGCAGTTTACCGTAACCAGCTCCAGTATTCACACAGCAGGAACCAGCAGAACAAAAACCGACCCAGGTTCAGATGTTTCCAAACGGTTCAGAACCATCAGAACCACCAATCATTACAGAGACATTCTCTCCAATGGACAAATATTTTTAACATTTCCACACCTAAAAAGCTTTATTTTTTTTTCTCTGCTGCATCATTAATGGCTCTGTCTGCATCTGGACCTCAGAACCACGAGCAGAACCGACCCAAGAGTTCCTTGTTTCTATCTTACAGATGCTGAAATGATCAAAATGATCTCTGGAGGGTTTTTCCTAAAACAAACTAAAAGTTTCTGAGGATTTTGAGGTTTTTGAGGATCTTTTTTAATAAAAGGTTCTGATTGGAAACCTGCATTCTACTCAGAACCAGAACCATTTATTATTTTGGACCTAGAACAGACCTGAATGGACGATGAGCTGTGTTCCTCCACCAAACAGAAGTTTCTCTGCATTTCCCTTCACACTGTGACTGAAAGCTGGACCAGAACCGCTTTGATGGTTTGAAATGTTTTGGACTCTACAGAACCGACACCGACCTTCAAACACAGAGGGGTCCGGAGGGGCGGAAAGGTTAAAGCAGAATTAGAGGACATTTTTCTTACTTGCTTCAACAAAGAGTGGAGTTCCTGCTGCAAAGAGCAGCTTATCAGCCGATGTTCTCACACCGTGACTGAGACCAAAGCAACAACTGCAGAACCGCCTCACTGGGTTCTGATCCAAACCCATCACACTTTAGCTCTACTGGAAACCTGCCAGAAACTTACGGTTCATAAATAAAACATCTGGTCATCGAAAAAAGATAAATGCAGAAAATCTAAAGTTATGGTTTAGTTTGAGTGAAAATTAACTAAAATAATCTTGTTCTTATTCTACCACGTTTTCAGTAGAACTTATTTTGAAGTTTTAAAAGAACATTTTAAATATATTAACATTTCTGTTATATAACATCCCATATGTTATATAATCTATTTATTCTTTTTAAATAGAGAAGGCGTTTTATTTCTTAGGCTCCACCTTTGAAGGGAAACTATTTTCAGAACATTTTTACAGGGAGATTTTTACTAGAAAAATCTTTGCTTATTATTAATAAAGATCCAAACATCTGAAGGTCACAGAAACTGCATATATTTTTCCAAAAGAACGATAAGATTTTGGACTGAACAACCAGCAGAGATCCGGGTCCAAAGATCAGTTTTTCGTTGGTTCTGGTCACACTGTGACTGAGAAGAGAGCAAAAAGCTTCCAGCTGTTTTTCTCTCCTGGTTTTAATGTTTTGGGGGAAAAGAGACGCAGATCCAGGTTGGGAACCAAGGAGAACTTTACTCTGTTTTACTTCATGAGTAAATAAACTGAATCCAGGCAGTACCCGGTCCAAATCAACTGACCCAAATGACCAGAACCTGTTGATAGTTTGTTCTCTATATTTGTAATCAAAGTTTATATTTGAAGCTTTCTTTCTGAAATTTCAGGTTTGCTTTTAGCTGCTTAGCTAATTAATTTGGATCGGAACCAGAATCCAAACTTCAAACAGAGGATTTACTCACGGTTCTGAACCAGGACTTTGGTTCCCTGTCCAAACAGGGTTCTGTATCCTCCCTGAGCAGTCACACAGGGACTCAGGCCCCAACAAAAAACCCATCTGGACCTGAACCGCTTTAGAACCGAGTCACTTTCTCATCCCACTGTAAATCCATCAGGGTCCGGTTCTGCCTGCAGCTTAACAGAACCTAAACTTATGATTTTTTAATCTTATTCAATAACCTTAATTTAACTTTTTGAATGAATTCTGATCCAATTCTTATTTCCAATAACCACCTGGTTCTGAAGCTGCTGCAGTTCTACTTAATTCTGCTTATTTTTAAAGTTTTTATCTTTAAATTTCTGCAGAACTTTCTCCTATAACCTGAACCCAGCTGCTGGTTTCTGTTCTAATGGATCTGAAAGCCGTTTTTCTCACCAGGTTCTACGGTCAGTCTGGTTCCTTTTCCAAAGATCAGTTTTCCTCCTTGGTTCTTCACACAGTGATTCAGACTGGGTCAAATTCTCAGACCATGTTCTTGTTCTGGTTCAGGACCCAACAGAACCATCTGGGTTTGGTGTCACATTTAGGATGGTTTGTTCTAATGAAGCAGGAACATTTTTTAAATCATGTGATCGTTTTCCTTCTCACCAGCAGGACCGGGCGGATGAATATCCGTTTGGACCACTCCAGTGAAAGCGCTCGCAGGTTTTTTTTGCGTTTTTTCTGCATGTGCGATCAAACCAGTGCTGCTAAAGCTGCCATGTTATTCCTGAAGAATCAAACATGTATCAAATGCCTAATGATGCAGAAAAGCAGCAGACCTGCTGCTCCTTTCCTCTCTCCCATTTAACCAGAGCAGCTTTATCTCATTTGTTCTGGATCGTTTTAAATATTTTCTTTTTGAAATGCCTTCAAACTTTCAGCTTTTGTTCTGGAAATATCATCAGCTTGAATAAACGGAATTAATCGAAATGTTTCATAGAAAAATAAAATGTTTGAATCTCACCTCCTTCAACAGTTAGTCTGGTTCCTCCACCAAAGTAAAGTTTGCCCGTTCCCTGATTATTCACACAGTGAGAAACTCTGAACCAGAAACCGAGCCGCTTTAAAGGTCTCCTCCTTCGTTTAAATCACTGTTCTACGACCGATCAAAGTCCTTTAATCCTACAGATTTCCTCTGAAAAGGTTTTATAAGGTTCATCATGGGAATTTTTTTTATCTTAAAGAGAAACTATATTTAATTAATCACAGCTATTTATTCTTCTGCTGCCTGTAGTTTGGTTTCCATCATAAAAAAAAAAAATCACAAATAAGTTGAAACAAAAGAGTATAAAAAAAAAACCTTTTAAGAAGAATATCAGAAATAATCTTCCTCTTACCTGATTCTACAGTAAGTTTGGTTCCCTTTCCAAAATAAAGTTTATAGTTTCCTCCTTGAGTCACACAGAAACTCAGACTAAGACAAAAACTGCAGCCTGAGCTTTTTCACATGAACTCTTGTTTTCATTTGAGATCAGTTTATCTCTCTGGGGATAATTTCTCAGGTTTGTTTCAAATGACTTTATTAAATATTTATCCAACATAAAACATCTAATAAAGGATTCAATTATTTCATCTAATCAGGGAAAACAGGAAATCATTTCCTCACCGTTTGCAACCATCAGTCTGGTTCCTTTTCCAAAGAACAGTTTTTCAGCTCCTCGATTCACACAGAATCAAAGATGGTGACAAAAACTACGGTAACAGCCAAGGGCCAAAAGCTTCCTTTTTGGCTTTTATTTTTTCATTCTTTTTTCTGATTTAAGATTTAAATGTGAACTTTGTTCATGTCATCACATTTTTGGTTATTATTTTAATTTTTTATCTTTTAAATGTTCAGTATTTAATATTTCATAATTGAATGATTCTAGAAACCATTTTTAATCATTTATAAAGTCTGATAAAGACTTCATTTATTTTATCTGTCGGTTTATATCTTATTTCTTTAACTTTTTGTTCAATTTTCAAATGTAAAACACTGACCTGCTGTTTGTCCATCAGAGGATCCACTTCCTGTAAAGTCCAGAACATCAGTGCTTAAAGTCCAAAGACTCACTGGCTAAACAGAACCTGGAATATCTGAAGCCACAAACATATCAGGCTGGTCTGTTCTCAGGTCAGAAGCTCCGCCTCCATTTTAAGGGGTGTGACCTGAAGGTGGACTGATAGAACCAGAACCGGAGAGCAGCCATCAACTCAGCTGCTGTATCAGCAAACAGACCATAAAAAGGAAAAAATGTTTTTTGTCCAGCTCTTCTGATCCCTGCAGAGCGGATCGGGTCCAGGTCTCCTTAGCTTCTTGTTTCAGAGAAAAACTGAAGACTGAGAACATTTCTAGTTACTGTTCAACTCATGTGACCCATTTCTGAGGCAAATTTCACCTGCGGCCTAAAAAGAATATACCAGAGGAAACTGCAGCTGCTAAACATGTTGATTGTTCTGAATAAGTCAAGCTTTATGTCCCAGAAAGTCCAAATACAGCAGAAACATGTCCAAGACAAAAGAGGGCCTCCAAGGATAACAAGCAAAATAAAAATAAAAAACCCTGTTTCAAAGGTTCTGGGGAGAAGTTTCCTTTTTCCAATGATTGTTTCTTTGTTATGGTTTAATCGCTGACCTTCATTGATCTGAGTCCGTATTAAAGTCTCCTCAGAGTTTAGCAAACAGGATAGAAATACTCAGAACCAGTTTGATCCTGATCATCTCAATTAATAGAAAGCAGGTTGTCTTTATTTTGAGACAAGTAAAAAAAAAGCTGCTTTTTGCTTTCTGTTTAAAGATTCAGGAGAGGGAAGTGTTTAAAGCTGGGCTCTGTCCATGGTGCTGAATGTGACACAGCCTGCTATGTGTGTTCAGCTGACTTAGTTTTTTGGTTTTCATGTTTCATTTGTTGAATTACGTAAAAATAAAAGACAAAGGAAGGAAATTTCTACATATAAAGGAAGAAACTACAAAAGTTTGTCATTAATTTTAATCAGACTTTTCTAACATAATTACTCTAAGATTTAAATGGCAGATTTATGGGATGTATCTCTGAATGATCTTCACAATCAGAAGTAAGTGGCTACATGCATCCTCTTTCCCTGCATCAAAATGACTTCTCCCAGGTGCAGACTGGCCAACAACGCTAACTGGTGTTTATGTAGCAGAGATAAAGGAGCAGAGATGAATCCCAAATATTAGTAATTGCAGCATAACAGCTAAGTCAAGTCTTTCTCCTGCAGGGAAAGAGCTCACTTTAAGCACGCTACTTTCCAAATATCTTGCAACAGATCAAGTGCATTGAATCAATATCAGAGGCCTTATGGCTTTTTCTATTGGAAACATCCGACTTGCAATCTTTCTTCTGGCTTTTTGATCATTTTAATTTATTGCAATTTTCTTGCAATAGATAAACTTTTGTGTTGAGGCAAAGATTTTTCGAGTTTTGGAAAGTTATTGAACATTTTATATCAGAAAATTTCCACTGGTGTTTTTTTTTTTTTTTTACTTTTTTTCTTTTGTGTAAATGTGTGAGGACTTTTCCACAGAAATAAAATCCTTTTTTTTTTTTGTTTTTTACTTCCATAATTACCCCTATTCTCTACTTAGTGCCTGAGTATCACTTTTAGGTTAAATGTTTGCTGCTGCTGAAACGAGTTGTTTACATCTGATGTCTCCTCTTTCTCTCAACATTTTTCAGCCATGTGATAATTTACCAGGAAACTCTGAGGTTCCACCTTCGTCCAACAGGTGGCAGCATCTTTCAGCATCTTTCAGCCGAGCATCAGAGTGAAGTGTTGTTAAACTGATCTGAGCTCAGATATGTGACTGACCACTCCAGTGTGAAATATAAAGAATGTTTTTAAAAAGTACATAGATTTGAGATAAGCTTGTAGTTATGAACCATTTAAAGTCAAATTTACACAATCAGGACCTCGATGAGACCCAATGAGTTGATCAAATCTCCTGATCATCAACAAATAAAATCTTTAAGGCTTCCTTCTGTCAGTCATTTACATGAACAGCTTTAAAAATGAACACAAACACAGAGAGTAAGAAAAAGTCATTCTCTTGTCTTTTTTGGAGGATTAAAACTAAAAACAGGAAGAAGTCTGACTCAGTTCTAAGCAGTTCTGGTTCAGATGGGTTTTTCATTGGGGCCTGAGTCCCTGTGTGACTGCTCAGGGAGGATACAGAACCCTGTTTGGACAGAGAACCAAAGTCCTGGTTCAGAACCATGAGTAAATCCTCTGTGTGAAGTTTAAACCCAGGGGGATTCTGGTTCCGGTCCAAATTTGGAGTCAGATAAAGATAAAATTAAAACCTTTTTGGGATAAAAAGCTATAAACAAACCTGAAATTGCAGAAAAAAAGCTTTAAAAATAAACCTTTATTAAAAATAAAGTGAACAAACGATGAACACGTTCTGGTCATTTGGATTAGCTGGTTGGGACCGGTTGAAATGGAAATTAATATTAATGCAGTTTAACAGGGAGGGACTTGAATAGGATCTGACTGAGAATCTGGGCAGGGAGCTACAGATAAGGGTAATGGTTTGGAGGCCTTACAACCTCCATGCATTAAAAAAAATGTGTTGGATAAAGGTTTATATTTGTTTAGCTTCTTGTTGAGTTTGTGATCTTTGGAAACATCTGTCCTATTTTCTATCAGAAACAACCATCTTAATTCAATGGAAAAGATTGTTGACCTTTATCTGTGAGCTGTACGAATAATTTGGATTTAAACTGTGAGCTAAACATGATTTATTAATAAAGTAAAAACTTTTTCGCCATTTTGCATAAATCCCATCTACTCTGAGTCTCCTGTTGATTCTCAGTTCATCTTCAGGCCTAAAAAATAAACATTTTCCTTTAAATTAATTTTCTTCTCATCAAAAAAACTGAAAAAAGCAACAAAGACATTTTGTGTTTTATATGTTTTTTTGTTTTGTTTATTTAAGCTGCCAAAAAGAAAAAAGCATGTTGCATAACAATGAACAGTTTGAGTAAACAGCAGGAGGAGGCGGAGCTTATGTTGAACCAAAGTGTTTCCTGCTGATGTGAAACTCAGCCGCTGCTTTTTCACCGATTCTTATCTGCAGCTTCAGCTTCCTGTTGAAATGTGGTTTAAACTGATCAAACCGACGACAGAGTGAGTCTGAAAATACAGGTCAGATCTAGACTCTGCAGACAAAACATCCATGAGGTAACTCTGAGTTAACAAACAATAAACAAGAAAAACAATCGGCTGCAAACTAAACAAGAATCAGCAAAAAAAAGAGACTGATGCTGCAGAACAATCAGCAAAAAAAAAAAAATAATAATCATTTGATATATTTACTTATTAGAGATATTTGTTGGATAAATGCTTAAAATGTCTCAATTCAATGTTTCAAAGCTTTAAATGAGAATTTATTAAAAAAAAAAAAAAAAAAGGAAATTCATTCCTGTTAAAAGTTCATAAAAAAAAAGTTTAAACATTCATCAGAATTTCCCTCTCTGGGTAGATTAAAGGAAGTTCAATGTTGTCTAGATTTCTTATTTCCAGTCAGATTAAATCATAACAGAATAATTAATTTTATTCAAACTTATTCAAACTTTAAAACTGATCAAGATGTTTTTTTTCCATGGAAAGTTGCTTGGTTTAGTGACAAATATAACAAAAATATGTCCAAAAAATGTAGGTTTCATAAACAAAATAGTTTTCCTATATCAGAAATGTAAAAGAAAATATTTTGTGCATTTTTTATATTGTTTTAGAAATGTTTTAAGGTACTTTTCTGAGATGTGGACACAATGAATGTGTTTAAATTTTCAAAATAACTAAACCTTAAAATCTTTTTTTTTAACAACAATTTTCTATTTTTGGGTCAAAAATCTCCCTTTTATTTTTACCGTTAGGATTCTTCTAGATTAAATTTGTCTGAATAAAAACTAAATGATTAAATATTGATCCTTTCAGGCTTTTCATTTATTCCCGTTCTCTTCCATCTGATTTATTCTGATCATATCTAGAGGAGAAATGTTATTGAGATGATGATGCGGACGGTGGCCCAGAAGGCTCAGGATCAGACAGTCAGGGCTCTGATGGTCAGGATGGTGTTAAAGGCCATGGCTTTGGAGAAGATCAGCCGGATGCCATTCTTCAGCATCATGTAGAATCTCAGTCTGGCTTTTTCTGGAAGGACAAAGAGTTCAGGATGAAACCAGGAAGGAAACTCTGATTGAAAAACTTCACAGAGAGAAAATCCCAGAGATGATCTAAGTATGAAGATCAGCAACCAGAAACCACAGCTCATCCAGTGTCAAACAAACAAACAAAATACTGCAACAGATCATTTCATCTTCCTGCATGTGGACTTTAAACCTTCCCATAGATCCCATTGACTCCTCCAGTGTCACTGTGACTTTAACGTGTCAGTCACAGTGACATCAATAAGAACCAACATGTAAGGAAATAAACAGACATCCTGGGAAAAGAAGTGATACCACATCTGTCATGAGGGGAGATTAAAAAGATGACTACACTGGAAAAACGATCTAGAAAAAAAGTTAAATATTTCTTAAATTAAGCGTATTTACCCTTAATTTGAGTAGGTAAATGAGGTAGTTTGCCAATGGAATGAGTATTTTTACTTTTAAAATAAGACAATTAGATAATATTGACTTTAAATAAGACAATGTAATTGTGTTTTCTTATTTTAAATATAAATTGTCTTGTTCCATTGGCAAAGTGTCTCTTTTACTTCCTCAATCCAAGAACAAATGCACTGATTTTAAGAATAAATTACTTATCTAGATTTCGATTTTTTTCCAGTGTAACTCTGAACAAGGACTCACTTTGGAAATGACCTAAACCATTTTTGGGATTCAGCAGCTCAACTATTGCAGCCGGCCCCTCCCACTCTGGACACAAACTGTTTCAGACTCTCCGCTGCACCTGAAGGAGGCTGTGATGCATCAGGACCAAAACCAAACAATCAAAAGCTGGCTTATATTTTGCTGCCACATTTAGCTTTCTCTGCCAAAAGTCAGGATAGTTTTTCTCTCTTCTCTTAACATTTTTGTGCAGCGTGCATTCGTTTCTTTCACATAACAGATATGTACATCTTCTCTTTGTTTTTCCATGCGTAGGAGCCATCAGCTGAGTGTTTAATGATGTGTTCATGCATGTGTTGACTTGCCTGGGTAGATGCTCTCGTTATGTTTATCGTCTGTTAAAGAGAGAAAACACACATTAGCGTCTCAGATGTTTTTATTTAACCTTCGGCACCAGCGGTACACAGTATTTTTCATTCAGCTGAGTAACAAAATACTGCAACAGAAAATGTCATCTTCCTGCATGTGGACTTTAAACCTTCCCATAGATCCCACTGAGGCGTCTGTGTTGCTACACTCAAAGGTTATGGTCTTTTTTCACTGAGATCCAAATAGTCTCCGTACAAAAACAACAGAGTCAGATAAAAGTAGATGTAATATAAAGCTGTTGTTTTGTAATCTGCTGAATGTGAACAATCCTGACCAAAGAATAGTGTTGTATTATGTTATTTAACCTTCCTGTCAGCTGCTGCTCTTCCAGCCTTCATTTTACAGGAAAAATTCTGGCAAGAATGATAAAAATCGTATTTTTCTGTGTTTAGCTGTGGCCAAAACTTTCTAGTTCCACCTTAAGTTAATCTTTAGATAGAGGCAAATACTAGAGATTGTTTCCTTTACCAAGAGCCCAGAGTTTAAAGACCACCTTAACGAGCTCCGAGCAGCACAGATTTTCATTTGGGGAGGCGTTAATCAAAATGCTCAGTGTGTCCACTAATGTTCAGATGTGCTTGCAGACGTGAGCCTGAACACATTTTGTCAGTTTTATTTGTTTAACAGAAAAACTGTGGCTTTAAACTCCTGAAAATGTTCATCAGAGTCTGTGTTGATCTGCTGATCAAACTAAGTAGAACTTTGATCCAAACTCTCAGCAGGTTTCCTTTCAGCTCTTTGACCCAGAATCTGAAGGGAAATGTTTCCTACCAGCTTTGCTGTTGCTGGACTTCTCTTTCAGGCTGCAGGATTCGATCGGCCCCTGGTGGAAAGCAGCGTAATAATAACTCTTGGTCTTTGTTGACAAAACAGCAGAGGAGGTGTTCACAGGCTGTAGATTTTCCTTCGTTTTCAGAACCAACAACTCTGGCTTTCTGCTGAGGTTCGTGGCCAGGCAGACATGTGATTGGTCCGCATCTTTCGGGTCCCTGAGGATGAAGAAGCTCGGAGTGACGGCGACGTTATCTGAACCCAGAAAAAAAAAACAATCAGATCATAACAATTAAAACACAGAAGAAAAGTTTTCTCCTGAACAGCTGGAGAAATGATGTAAAATTCAGGTTGGAGATCAAAACGTTATTGAAACATTTCAGGGTTTTAGGGCAGAAACTGAATATTACTACATTTCCTTCTCTTCTTACTGTAGTTTATCAAATATATTTATCTCACTGTGACAAATAAACCCTAAAACATTTGGTTCACAGAAATTCAAGGATTTTTTTATCACTTTACTCACTCTTAAAATAATCTTTATTGTAACTTATCACCTTATATTCATTTATTTATAATGTAATAACACGATATTTAATAATTATTAAGTATGGATCCATAAAATGTTTCTGCGGTTTTTCTGTTTGTTTTTTTTTTGTTTGTTTTTCCTGAGGTCAGATCTTCTGTTTTCACATCCTGCAGGATTTCTTAGCTGAGGCCAAATTAAACCCCAGATTCTCCTCGACAGTAAAAACTGCATCATGTTTCCAAAGGTTTCATTCTCAACAACAAATAAAATCACATTAGTTTAATAAAGGTGGGATTTATGCTGAATAAAGTCATGTTTTCCTCATAATCATTTTTTATTACCTTGTATTGACAGAAGAAGGATCTTAGAAAGATCTTCAGATTTTTTATTTTATTTTAGTTGTTAATTTTGAGTCTTTGATTTGATTTCTCTGGTTTAATGCATAGAAGAAAGGAGACGTTTAACATTAAAAACTGAAAACATCTGATTTTAGCTCAAGAGTTATGAAACTTCTGGAGGTTTCCTTATCATAAACTTTATTCCTATCACTTCTTTTATTTTATTTTTTGTTCATGAGTTCCTTCCCTTTCTCTGTTTATCCAGTTTCTGCATGAATCTGAGAGAAATCTCACAGAAAACAAATATTTTATTGAAGTTTTACTTTATATTTTAACAAACTTGACAAATTTGTCCTAATTTTCCTAATTTTTTTATAAATATTAATGGTTTTAAAGCGTCTGCTAATGGTTGAAACAAATTTTATCAAATATTAAAATTCATTCATCCATTTTTTCCATTTGGAGAAATAATAAAATCCCAGTTTCAACTGATAGAGTTTTATAATATTGAATATTTATAATATTCATATGTTTTTATTAAATTTAAAAGCTGTATTTTATTACAAATTCTTAATAAAAGTTTTAATTTTATTACAGCAAAGCAACATCATATATTTATGACACTTTAAATCTTTTTATAGATAATTTAGATCAAAAAGACTAATTTTTGCCAGAAGGAACTTAATTTATAAAGAAGATGAATTTTACTTTTTAGCTTTTTTTATAACTTTCAGGAAGCTCAAGTTTAGGTTTTAGTTCTTGGATTTTTATTTCATGGATAAAAAAATCCTGTTTTAGTTAAAGTGCAGATTAAATTTGTTGGGGTTTTTTCTTTTTTCCTTTACACTCAGGACATTTAACATCAAATTTATGGATTTTCATTTGTTATAAATGATCAAACTTGAGAATAATTTCTGCTCAAATTTGCTAAAATAACATTTGGTGAAATAATTTCAGAGAGTTTCAGACTTTATCTTATTTGTTATATCCATTAAATGGATAAAAAAATAGCTACATATTATAATAAAAAGCTTTAATGTTGAACCATCAGTCTAACCTACTTGACTACGTTTATGTTTAGAAACTGGATTTCTTTGCCTTTTATTAGTGGAGCATTACAAAGGAAAAATGTTTCATTTGGATTATTTTACATTTTATGGATTGGAATCATAAATCAGACTCATTTAGCTTTTGTGAACATTTATTTATAAATATGTTTGTTTTTTCCATCTTTAGAGTCAGCAAACTGACAGCTGAAGGTTGGATCCTCAGCGGCTCAGAGGTTTACTCTCCTCCACTTGTTTTTACTTAAAAGCTTTAAAAAAAAAAGGCAGATTTGACTCTAAATCCAACACATAGCTTTAAAAGTCTCTGTTTCTTACAGCATCAGTCAGATAAAAGCATTTTTCTTACCTTTCGGAGTGACGGTGAGTTTGATCGGCTTTGAGAAGATTAATGCATCACAGCATCACAGATTCATACAAAAACCTGCCAGCTGCTAAATTCCTGCAGAGACGCTGAAAAAGGAGAAAAATCCACCTCCATCAGCAGAGTGTGGGCTGGTAAACCCGGACCTTCAAACTCAGGCTTCATGTTGGTTTTTAAAGGCCGGATTTCACAATAAGGAGGATTTGATCAGCAGCCGAGCGAAAACACAAGGAGAAGAGAAGTCAAGAAAAATCCTGTTTTTCATTGGAAAAAAATCGGCAGATGTTTCCCCAAAAACACTCTTCATCTGTGTGGCTGCATTCGATGTCCATGGATGGTTTTTAGAGTTAAACCAGACACTTTGGAGAGCCTGGAGGTTTTTGTTGAGCTGAGCTTAAAAGTTCAGTCAGAGTGATACCCCAGCAAGCACAGTGAGAAACCGTCGTACAAAAACCTGCTGCAGGAAACCGGCTGAAGCCACAAGTCAATAACTCTTTATGACACCTTTCTAACAACATTTGGATATAAAAACACCAAAGTTATGCCTCACTCCATTATTTAAGCTAAAATATAAACATTTGTAAAAGATGCAGATGTTTCAGAAATGTATTTCTGCTCCAGAAACATCCTCTAATTTCCTTGAATCTAAAGTTTTAGTCCACTTTTCATCAGAAGGATCATATTTAATATTTTCCTGCTTTTATAATATTTATGTTGGAATTGTTCACGTCAGTAGATTATAAATAAAGTATTTATATACATATTGGATGTTTTTATCTGGATGTTTTCTAATCAGTATAATAAAAGGCTCAGTTTGTTATTGAAATGATTTAGCTGATAAAAGCTAGCCTCTTCAAGTCAAACAAAATTTAGGTCAATTAATGTACTTATGTTTGTTCAGCAAAAAATAAATAAATTGGCTGCCTTTGTTTTAAAGTTGAGAACAAAAGTTCAAAGATCAAAAGGGTAAGCCTCTAAATACTATACAAAATGTATGTGATTGACATATCTGTGAAGATTCTCAGCCATCCAGGCAATGGTCAAGCTAGAAAAGTTCTGTTTAGGTGGACGGAACTGGACGGGAAGTTTTCTGGAAAAGTTTGCCTCTCATCCTATACCCCATTCCCAGCAGCCGAACAACACGTTTAAAAAATCGGGAACAATCGGCTTTCAGTGGCCTTGGGAACAGCTCCCTGACCCGTGTCTACCCGGGTCAAATGACTCAGCAAGCAACCCGTGTTAAAATCTGATGGGCATGCTGTGGGTTGACCCGTTAAATAACACCATTGAACTCAACATACGGACGTCAACGCAACGGCAGTCACTTCTGATCTAACAAGTAGAAACAACTTTCAATTTTAAGTTTACATTCAATAAACATGGATATGCTCTGGTGGGAGGGATTCGGACAGATAAAAGAGTGAAATAATAAAGAATACTGACTACGCCAGTCCATACTGATCTCCATTGTTTACTTTCCTGATTTCTGTCACACTGATTACATCATCAATGCTAACCCAGCATAATGCCGTCATCAGACATGGAGTGCTGGGGGCGCTGGCCACTCAGCTGCCAGCAGGGGGTCAGACTCAGCTTTTTCGGTCAAATGGGAAAAGAGCCTAGAGCCTATTGTTGGGAGGTCAACCCAGTTTTTGAAAAACCCGGGTTTTTCGGTGGTAAAATGGTTAAAGAAGCTTCTTCAGTTCAAACTAGTGGTGGGGAGCACTAAGATTAATATACTGGTGAGGTGAGGTGAGGTGAGAGGTGAATCTTCTGGGTTTTGTTCCTAAAAGTGCTTTGTAAGTAAGTGAAAGGTTATGTCTAAAACCACCTCATCTGTTGAGAGATGGTTTTTCCAGGTTGACAAAGATGGCTTCCTTAACCCTTCACTTAAACCCTCTGTCTTCCTTGGCCAAAATATTAAAATATTCACTGTTGACCCCAAATGAGTGTCCTTTAGCCTTCAGGTGTAGGTTAACAGCTGGGTCCTGGTTGTTTTATCTTTGGGCTGCATGGAGACAGATATAGGCAGCATTTCAACGATAAATGAACTACGACCCCAAAATTTCAGATTTCAGAAACAATTGGAATAGAGCAACAGGACCTGCAATATTTTGTTTGACTTAAGTAGATAAGCGATTTTATATCAAAGAGCAGACACTTAGTTTTCAGGATGGTTATGTTGGAAGGTCTTGGTTTATTTACTTAACAATTTCAAAGTATGTTAAATGTAATCTGCTCATGCAGGACTTCAGTTGATCATCCTATCCCAAATTCTAATCTACATCAAAAGTCTATAATTTGACTTAGTCAAAGGAGCAGTCGTTTCTTAGTTTTACTTACATAAAGGAATTAAATAGGTAATCCGCCTTTCCCTGATTATTTTTTCTACATACCTTTCTATGTTTCTACTAAAGATGGAGAGTATTATTTATATCTCTCATGGAAACCAGCAGAGATGATGTTGGAGGCAGATCTGTTGGATTAGTAGGCATGCAACAGGGGGTCAACTGGGTTCTCAGAGGACAGAGTTTTAACTTCAGAGAAATACCAGAAGGAGCTCCGGTGCCGAACATTATAAACCCACCTTTAGTGGGTTTCACAGCACCCCAAAAGAGGCGGTGGAGTCTGAAGCCATCTCCCCAGGTTCTCCTGGCTGAAATAACTACACAGGGTTGCAGCCACTGGCTGCTTGGTGCATGTTGTGGTGTTAAGATGTTTCGAACATTCAGGCCGAAGGAGTCCCTTAAGACCTGCTTTGTTATGGAGCATTAGGAGTAGCCTACAAGGCAGAAACAGGTTTAACAGAGCAAATCCTTGTCTGTGTGTTGGGAGGATTCCGAATCCTGATAATTGGGACTAAGAACCTGCAGTCGCATCTGGTTTTGGCATAATTAAAAAGGCAATCAATGAGTGTCTTAAACACAGAGCAGAGTTCTTAATACATAAAACATGAGAAGGTTATTATTTTAATGGCGCCAGACTGAGCCATTGGCTTGCACTTCGGTTGAGGGCAGATGAACAGTGGTGTGGTGGTTAGCACCATCGCCTCACAGCCAGAGGGTTTTGGGTTTGAGTCCCTTGGGAGCCAGGACCTCTGGTTACCAGGTATAAAAATCTGGTGGAAGTTGCGTGGCTCCTTGCTAGATGCTCCTCTAACAGGCCCGTTAAAGCTCAGGGAGACACTGTTTGCTAATACCCATCAGAATAAATGTGTAGCTGCTTTTGCTCCCATCCTTCTCATATCATTGCATGTTGAAGAGGTTTAAGTTAAGTCTAACTGGAACCCATGTTCTCTAAACTTTTACAATGAAGATGTACAATAATAAAAACACCCTCAATGAAGCCAATGGTGTGATAATGGTGAACGGTGGGAAATTTGGTGATAATGGCTCTTGCTGAACTGCAGTTCCTTGCATGTTCCTTTCCCAGCTCCAGCTAACAACTGTGATGAAAATCTACGGGGCAGACCCACTGAAAGACCACCCACTGCTTAAACTGTTGAATGGGTCTCAGGGGTCTAAGGGTCTTAATTCAAGACTTTATGTAGAAATGTTGAAAGAGATGTATTCCCCCTTTAATCTGGATGCTTATAAATCTTAAACTCACCTTTCAACTTTGACAGGGACGCAGTTGGATCTCTCTCCATTCATCCAGAACCCTGAACATCAGCTAATCCACCCGAACTTTACATTCAGAACATCCAGGACTTTCTAATCTTTATAGGACGAAACTCTAACACCCGAAATTTTAAGAGAACTTTAAAGAAACTTTAAAGAAATAGATTAATCTCATTTTTCACCTGAAGTATTTTTATTGTTACTTAAATTGCTCAAAGCACCGCAAAAGGTATTTTTGATTTGTTTAACCTCCATGAAGAGAATTGTCACAGTGAGGGAGAAACCTCCACATTTCACAGTCGTACTGCCAGTGCTGATGTCATTTATAGATGTTCCTCATTTAGAGCTGTCTTTTGTGTGCGTAATATAAACTCAGGTTGTGGAATCAAGCATTGGTTGAGATGAGGCTATGAGGTTCTGGACCTTTTTTTAATCTTACATCTAAAATAAAACAAAAAATTGGTTGAAGAAAAGGAACAGGTTTTGAACTCAGATTTCCAGACACAGTTGAGGCCTGTACTATATTTCAGATTTGGGATGCAGGAAGGGATGTCCTGATCTGATATTGTTCAGAAACTGGTCTTATAGCAGGCAAGAAAGAAATATCAGATTATGTTGCTCTCTAAAATCTTTGTTATAAGCAAGCTGATAGAAGCACTACACTTCTATATAGTTCTGTTTAAAGTTTACCCAATAGTTAATGATACATGTCAAGGTGAGTTTATTTATATAGCAAAGAGTTTCACATGAGGTAAACAATAGAATAGAAGGAAAATAAAGAAGAATAAAAAGGATAAAAGTTGGACCACATTTATACTTAAGTTGTTTGTTCGTTGTTTACTAATATCACATGATCAAGTCTTTTCTAACATTCCTCACAACAAAATAAGTCATTATATTGTGTATGATTTGTGCTGATATTGCTTTTGGTCAATATCTGTATCAGTCAGTGTCGGTATCAGTGCGCAACATTGGTATTGGTATCTAAGCAATGGAGAAGTTGCATGGGTCCATCCCTAGTTCTGCAAGCCTCGTCAGCTCAGCTCTTCCAGTAAAAACAGAACCAGTCTGCAGTTAAACAGGAAGTTCGCAGGGAATAGATTAGCTAATCTAGATCTGAAGACATAGTCCTCAGGATTGGACGGAAATCTGGTTCATTTGGGTTAAACTGAGTTGGTTTCTGTGGGAAACATCGACTAGATCTAACAGTAAATGAAGTTAAAGTGAGAGACGTGCAAAGGGTCAAATCTTTCCATAACATCAACCGATCAGTCAGTTAATAGTCCAACAACAATCCCAAAACATGATGATGATGTTGATGATGATGATACTTATGATGATGATGATGATGATGATGATGATGATGATGATGATGATACTTATGATGATGATGTTAATGATGATGATGAATTCCTCATATTTGTCTGCAGCAGCAAAAATGATCTCAGATCTTCAGGAACTGATGTTTTTCTACAGTTTTCTTTTTTTTGGAATGAATGAATGAATGAATGTAAATTAATTAAAAGAAATTTATTTCAGACAATTTGACAAACAACAATTAATAAATCAACCAAATATACACAAACATAGACTAGTGAACATCAAACCAAACCAAACACCAATTTAACTAAATAAATTCACTTGAACATAAATAGAATCAAAACCCTTCACCAAATAGGCCTGTTCAATTCAATTTCAATTCAGTTTATTTATATAGCGCCAAATTCACAACACATGTCATCTCAAGGCACTTTACAGTTCAACCAGATCATACAGTCAAATTGATACAAAGTTTTCTATCTAAGGAAAACCAGTTGATTGCATTGACTCATTGACTCAAATACAATCCCTCACACTAAGCATGCTTGTAGCGACAGTGGAGAGGAAAAACTCCCTTTTAACAGGAAGAAACCTCCAGCAGAACCAGGCTCAGTGTGAGCGGCCATCTGCCGAGGCCGACTGGGGTTCAAGGAGACAGAAGCAGACATAGAAAAAGAAGCATAGATACAAAAAGCAGCTGTAAAAGGCGGCCCCGTCCAGGAAACACACAGCCAGGCAGACGAGCTCCAAGGCAGCTCCCATGCCAGAGGATGAAGAGAGCACATCCACCCAGACACGGCCAGAGAAACAGGACCACACTGGAAGACAGGCCGATCTCCAACATCTACAAACAAGGGTGTTGATGGAAGCAGCACAGCTGATGTTTCTTTCCTGGATGACGTCACAGCCAAACAGGAATAGACGAGGCAAAGCTACTCTGAGGAAAAGCAGAGAGAGCTGAAGGTTAGAGATTGAACTAACAGATTCTGCAGAATAGGAGAACAGAGAGAGAATGAAGCAGAATGATGAAATGGGGGTCCCTATGTCCTCCAAAAGTCTAAGCCTATAGCAGCATAACTATAGAGAGAGAGCTCAGGATAACCTGAGCCACCCTAACTATAAGCTTTATCAAAAAGGAAAGTTTTAAGCCTAGTCTTAAAAGTGGACAGGAGATTTCTAATTTTTGCAATGTTCCTCAGAGGAAAGAAGGAAATTCTAGAAACCTCTTTGATCTGGGATTTAAATGACAGGTCCTCATCAAAAATAACACCAAGATTTTTTACTTTATTATCTGAAATCAGTTTAATCCCATCCAAATGAAGTGACTGGCTAATCAGCTTCTTTTTCAGAGACTCTGGTCCAAAGACTATAACTTCTGTTTTGTCTGCATTCAGAAGCAGAAAGTTAAGAGTCATCCAGGTTTTTATGTCTTCAAGACATGCCTGTAATCTATGGTATGGGTTAGCTTCATCTGGATTTATAGACAGATATAGCTGGGTATCATCAGCATAACAGTGGAAATTAATCCCATGCTGTCTAATAACTCTACCAATTGGGAGCATGTATAAAGTAAAGAGAATTGGTCCTAGCACTGATCCCTGTGGTACTCCACAGGTAACCTTTGAGTGTGTTGAAGATCTATCATTAACATAAACAAACTGAATTCGATCAGATAGATAGGATTTAAACCAGTCTAGTGCTGTTCCTTTAATTCCAACAAAATATTCAAGTCTTTCTAAAAGAATATTATGGTCAACTGTATCAAATGCAGCACTAAGATCCAACAGGACGAGCACAGATACAAGTCCATTATCTGAGGCCATGAGAATATCATTAGTGACTTTCACCAGAGCTGTTTCAGTGCTATGATGAGCTCTAAAGCCAGACTGAAACTCTTCAAAAAGTTCATTATGGTGTAAGTGGAGGCAAACTTGTTTGGCAACTACTTTCTCAAGAATTTTGGATAAGAAAGGAAGATTGGATATAGGTCTATAATTAACCAAGTCATCTGGGTCAAGAGACGGTTTCTTAAGCAGAGGTTTAATTACAGCAACCTTAAAAGCTTTAGGTACATATCCCTGTAACAGAGATAGATTAATCACATCTAAAATGGAGGAGGAGATCAAAGGGAATACCTCCTTAAATAACCTGGTTGGAACTGGATCTAACATACAAGTTGAAGGCTTAGATGAAGACAATAATTTTGCTAATTCAGAAAGTTCAACTGGATCAAAGCAGTCTAAACCCGGTTCAGATTCCATGACTACCTCAGGTAAAATCACGGATAGAGGAGTGCTTATGATCTTATTTTTAATAAGATCAATCTTATTTATAAAGAATCCCATAAAATCATTGCTGTTAAGAGCAGGTGGAATGGACGGTTCAACAGAGCTATGGCTCTGGGTGAGTTTGGCAACTGTATTAAAAAGAAATCTAGGATTATTCTTATTCTCCTCTATTAATGAGGAGAAGTATGCTGCTCTTGCTTTACAAAGGGTCCTCTTATACAGCAGTAAACCATTTTTCCAGACTAGGAAGGACTCCTGCAGGCCTGTGGAGCGATATTTTCTCTCCAGTTTCCTAGCATTTTGCTTCAAAGTACGCAGCTCTGCATTAAACCAAGGAGCAAGCTTTCTATTTTTAACGGTTTTCATTTTCAAAGGAGCTGCATTGTCTAAGGCAGTACGCAGAGAACTAGCAACCCCATCAACAAAATCATCAACCTGTGAAGGGGAATAAGCTATACTTTTGCACTCTGCAGCACTGCTCAGCGACACAGAGGAGAGAGAAAGTGAAGCCGATTCTTTAAAATTTATAACTGCACTATCTGATAAAGATCTACTAAAATTGAACCTTCTTTTGGGGGAGACTGTTGGTGTTTGCAGCCACATAGATGACATCCATTCATGGAAATGTTTAAAAAGGAGGATGAAGAAGTGAAACTTCCCTCTTCCTCTAAAGGGAATTTTAATTAATTTACATTAATTGCTCTCTTTAATGTTATAGTTTAGTTTTATCAGCCAGTAGACCGACCCAGTTGGTTCTACTGTGTCTAAAATCCAGTTTTTTACTCTTTGAAGGTCTTGCTGTCTGATTCTGGTTCTTTAGATGTGCTACGCTAATAAAGAGGACCGGACTGCAGGAACCTGCGATGGGTCAGAGGAAGAATCTGGGATTTGTGCAGAACTCCAGGTCCATCTCTGTTCTGTCAGCAGCTGGAAAAGCCTGCGAAGGTTTTTGTCAAAGTGTCAGACTGCCTGGAGTCACTGTGGTCCTTGAACACGGTGAGAAACAGTCGTACAAAAACCGTTGAATGGTTTCTCTATGGGAGCGCAGCAGCAGCAACTGAAGGCGGTTTGAGGTTTCCTTATCCATCGTCTGCGGCTGCTTTGAAGAGAGGAGGAACATATCTGATTCAGCTCGGCACTAAAAAATCTTCACTGATGTTTAAACTCACCGTTCTGATTGGAAGAATGTCTAATATTACAGAATTAAATTACTGTGGAGAGTTAGCATCTACGATTACGTTATGTCTGATTATATTGGTTGATGATGATGATGATGATGATGATGATGATATTTTCCTCATCCAAAGATTTTTTTTAATGAGTTAAACTTTCCTTAAGACTTATTGGTTCTTATTGCGTCAGATCAAATCTGTTTTTAGTGAATGCTATTTTAAACCAATTGAAATAGTTTTATCAAATTCATCTGAAATCATAAAACTTTTTTCTATTTTAAAAAAATCCAAAGTTAAAAACCAATAAAGTTAAATTTCTCAAGTCTGAGCAACTTTGAAAAAAAACAGCTTTATTAACATCAACATTTTTCTTCTAAAACGGTTCAAGAGAGAAAAGAAAAAAGGTTTAGTTCTGATTTATTTGCAGATTTTCTGTTATCCATTGAGCAAAACCTCCAGTTCAGGTAAACAGGACATATTTGTGTTTTTTACTCAGATCCCAGTCGGCCATCTTGGATCATCCCAGCTTTTTATCACACAGTTCAACTTTTCTTTCCTTTAATAAATCGTTATAAATGTGTGAAGAAAATGCACAATAATAAAGTACTGATTAAACATATTGACAGAATCTGAGATCAGGGATTTTTTTTAATCACTGGCTCTAAAAGGCATCTTAATGTTTACTGATGAAGATTATGGTGAAGCTGAGATGATCAAACTTCTCTTTAAAACATTAAAGCTGTTTTATCTCCTTCACATCAGAATCATGGCTTTAAACCCATTTTCACTGCTGGTGCGGCGCGGGAGGCGTTTGGAGCGTCTTAAGAACATCATCTGGTGGCCCATTGCTCTGCACACTGTCTGGTTGACTGGTTCTGGTTTATTCCACCTGCTGGGGGCCAACAGGGGCCAGCGCCCCTCTAGAACTGGTCCTGGGCCCTGCTATGGCCCCTGTTCTAAAAGCATTCATGACAAAGTCACTTCTTTTCTTGGAATGAGATAATTTACTGATCGATTTTTTTTTTTTTTTAACTGCAAGTATTAAAAGAAACAGCTTCATTATTGTATTTCAAGTGAAACATATGTAATGATTTCATTTTCAGGGCCAAAGCATTCACCCCTCTGGTAGATCATCTTTATCTGCTCAGTTTAAGAGCAAAAACACAGATTTGAAGAAATGTTTACTGTTTTTAGATTCGCTTTTCTAGTGTCTTATTTTTTAATAGGAGCAGAGAGACGAGACCCCTAACTGATTTGTCTAATTGACCAATTTAATATCTAAACCTTTTAACTTTACAGTCGGCTTTAAGCTTCAGTCAGAAATGCTTCCATGTGGGATCAGGATTCTGCTATCTTGGCTTTGTGACTCACTTTTTCCCCTGATTTGTTCATTATATTTCTTGATCTGTGAAAACCCTGGCTCTCCCTTGGCCCCCGTTTCATTTCATCTGGTTATACCGGGATTCACACAGGAAAAGAACCTAACAGCTGTCCTGGCAGGAGACCGGAGGGAGGCGCTGCATCAGGTCACAGAGCAAACAGCAGAAATATTCCTGGACCTGCAGGGAGCTTCAGCTGGAGGATCTCTGCCACCTGTTAGGAGGCTGGACAGGAGCTTCTAGTTCACCGCAAGGATCCAATCAGAGGAAAAGCTCCAGACTCCCACTTCCTGGTTACAGGTTGAACCAGGTCATTATTCTGTCACCAACCTCAGTGATGAAAAGAAAACACTAAAGGCAAAGCTAACAAGTGGGCATGATGCTGAAGATGTCAGCAGTATTTATAGGAGGACACAGCTCTGCTTCTGCTCTCTATAACCTTCTGTTTATGCATCAGAAAATGTATTTATGTTTAAAGATCCACACCAGCCACTAAATGGCACTAATCAGCACTCCAGCAGTGAAAGCTGTTCCACATCAGGGAGAGGAGGCCCCAAGCCTCCACACAGCTGACATGTGGTAAACTATGAGGAGAGTCAACCCAAGGAAGGCCCTGATAACCAACCTGGGCAGGTGTATAAGGAGCGTGCAGATCAGCTGGCTGGTGTCCTTACAGACATTTTTAAAATGAGAAGTCTGCTCAGCAAGGAAGAACCAATGGATCATTATTTATGCCTAAAACTAATACGTTCACAGTGATTTAATGAATTTAGGGAAAAAAAATATAATAGTTTTCACTGAGTCTGGGAGCGGCCATTTTTACCCACATATAGTAACCCCTCCCTTCTGCCTTCTTCCAGCAGTGACGTCACGGTGCGGTAAGCCTAGCGCCATTCTCTTGCTTTACAAGCTAAATCAATGGGAACTTCTAGACACATCTGCAATCAACAACAATTATTGAAGATTTCCAGAGGACTTCACCATTGAAATTCACCAGAGCTATAGTGAAACTGACAATGCCCACGTGCATGGCAGCTGGATGCTGGAATACATCGGGTAGAAGTGAAGAGGGAGGATTTGCCATCGAACTTCTGGCCAGAGAAAAAACCCGTAATATGTAGCCAACATTTGGAAGAAGAATGTTTTCAAGATGACTTGGATAATAGCGCGTTGTGACAAACACCAGATACAGCACTGGGACTTGATCAACAGCCGATACCGCACCGTGACGTCACAAACCAGTAGGTGGCAGTAGTGTTCTTTGACAAACATGGATGCCTCCAGTAAAGCACATTCACATGAAAATTACTCTGAATTAAAAACACTGATCCTTTATTAAACGGTAGGTTATAATTTCATATTTAAAGTACTTGCAGAAGTTTTTATTTTTCTACTGATTAACGCTGAACTTATTAAATCACCGAGAATGTATTAGTTGTACGTATAATGATCCATTGATTATTTCTTGCTCACCTGACTTTTCCTTTAAAGACATTTCATCCCAGCGCTGCATGTCCCGAGCCCGTGACATCATCAATGACCCCCCACCCCCCCACCATGGACTGTTCTCCCTGCTGCCCTCTGGGAAGAGACTTCACAGCATTCAATGCAGTTCCAGCAGATTCTGCAACAGCTTCTTCCCCACCGCCATCAGACTGCTGAGCTAATAAAACTCGAATAAAGCCTCTGCATCACACTTGAAAACATATTTGCACTACCAATGTAATTGATTTTTTCCATGATCCCCTTAAATAGAACACAACTCAGTGTTCTACTGGATTTTGCACATTTATTTACACTGCACTTTTCCATGTTGATGCCTTTTGCAACATGACTTTAAACTGGTTTTCCTTTACTTCTAAACTGTTACATTGTGATCACTGCTGCACTTTATCAGTGGTAAAGTTCATTTCACTGTTGCATTAAGCTGTATGAATTGTCATATTGTTGCACATGACAAAATTTGAGTCTAAATGGATCTGAACAATCTGACAGGTTCAATGAAAATAAAGAGGCGGAGCTGAAGGAGAACAGAGTTTATTACATTTATTCAAAAGGTTATTCCATCAAATCTGTCTACAGAGAAACACAGGAAGTCACAGCTGGATCTAAAAGAGCAAAACCTCAACAGGTCACAGTCAGAACCAGAACCAGAGCCTAGAACCGACCACACGTGACTTTTGGTTCCGTCAGAATTAACTTGTCCTTTATTTCCCCAGACACGGCTTCTAAATGCCACATGGAAAGCACGAGCACAGAAAATAGACACGCCTGTAAAGGTGAGAAAACATCTGGACAGAGAAGGGTTCTGATCCAAACATGGCGTCCGTGGCTCCCGCCCTGTAACAGCCGCACAGCGTCCTGATTGGCCGGCGAAAGTACAGAACCAAAGCTAGATCTAACCTCTGCTGGTCTGAGCTTCTGCCTTTAAAAGCAGCAGAAACAAACTGATCATTATGAAGGATCACAAGCAAACTTTTCTGCTTCTATTTGATCTGAAGGTGAAAGAAAACCGTCAGAATGGATAAAAAGAAGATCGACTGCAGATCAGGAAAACCCTACAGAGATAAAAGCATCAGTAATCAATCCATTTATTTTCTAAAACAAAGATCTGCAGTTTATTCCATCATAAATGAACATTCACAAAAACTTTGATAGGTTTAATACAAGACATGATTTTAAACAAATACCTGCAGCCTGCTTAGATCCCGTTTGGACCGACCTGCCTGAACCCAGAACCGCTCTGTTCGCTAAAATCTGACTGAGCGACCGATTTCAATCCAATCAGGAGAGACGCAGGGATCGTCTCTGACCACCAGGTGTCGCCAAAGATGAACCACAGAACAGTTTTCCAGCTGAAACGCCAGAAACTGATCAACTTTCTGACGGTGAAGCTTTTCAAACCGCTTTTCCTGCAAATTCATTTCACTTTTTTATAACAAACAGGAAGATCTGCAGCTTCTGTCTGACATTAAGATTATTTTCTGTTCTTTTTTTGGGGTGGGGGGGTGTATGAGATGCTAAATTAAAGCTGCAAGGCGCCGGGATTGGATTTGGCCCGACCCGGCTGCCTGTCCTCAGAGCAGCAGCTGCTACAAACACCAGGCAGAGCAGAAGAGAGTAAAAGCAGGTTCATTAAGCAGGCAGGGTCACACCTTCAGGTTCGTTTTTTGTTTTTTTCTTCTTCTTCATGGAGTAAAGCCGTACAGGAAGTAGAGGCAGTGAGTCTTCAGGAAAGAAGCTCCCGTATGAAGCAGCGAGAAGCTAAAACTGCTACGAACAAAATCACTAAATACACGTTAATCTTCAGGAGTTAATATGTGGAATCTCTGCACGCTAACAGTAGCACGCTAACAGTAGCACTACCCCTACGATGGGCCGGCTCGCCGCTTCTGACCCACGACCTCCTGCGGTCTGCAGCTGGGAGGTCCCGTCCCGTCCACCAGCCTCCCCCGGTCCAACTAAGCCCATATATGATCAGTAGGTATTTAAAGCCTTCCTCCTCCTCTTCCTCCCACTCCGATGAAAATGAAAGGAGATCAGAAAGTCCCGCCACCTTCGCTCCACCTGCCCCCCCCTCCCTGTTAAACCACCCCGTCCTCAGAATGACGTCCTCCTTGTTCCCATGAAGAAGAAAGGTGGAGGTGTCCAGGTGTTCTGAGTTCGGGGGTCGGGGTGTTGGTTGGGGTGGGGGGGTTCCTCAAAGTTCAGCCGGTTGAAGGAAACCCGGCGGCAGCGCGGCGCCGCCGTTCAAGAGATCCCGCACCCTCCGATCCAGTAGGGGCGTCGCCGCTCCTCGAACAGCCGAGGGGGGTGTGGGGGTGGGGGTGTGATTGAGCCTCATCGGGGGGTTGCGTCGCCTCCCCGGCCTCCACCGGTTCTCGCCGGTTTAATTGATGTGTGTTTTTTTTCCTCCGTTCCTCCTGGTGGTGGTTCGTCCGGACACAAAGCGCCGCCTGGCGTTGCGCTTCAGTGAGGCGGGTTCATGGCGCCGTGGCCTCTCTGCTGCTTCTGCTTCTGCTGCAGAAGGAGCTGCTCCAGTGCCGACGGGCCCGGCTGCATCATGGAGCTGGACCAGATGGACTGCAGGGGAGAAACCCGGTTAGAACGCAGACAGGACCCGCTTCTACAGAAGAACGGAGCCGATCGGATCACCTTCAGGCTGTCAAGCAGCACAGTGGAGGACGACTCGTCCATCGGAGACTCCTGATTGGTCCAGGAGCTCCCTGTGGAACCGCCCTGGTGCCAACTGGGCTCAGGGCCTGAGGAGGACGCTGCAGCTGGGAGGTAGTCCAGACCAAAGCCACTTCCTGTAAGACCAGAACCAGAGAGAGGACGGGTTCAGAGAAAAAGAACCAGAGAGGACGGGTTCGGAGAAACAGAACCAGAGACGACGGGTTCAGAGAAACAGAACCAAAGAGGACGGGTTCAGAGAAACAGAACCAAAGAGGACGGGTTCAGAGAAACAGAACCAAAGAGGACGGGTTCAGAGAAACAGAACCAGAGAGAGGACGGGTTCAGAGAAACAGAACCAGAGAGAGGACGGGTTCGGAGAAACAGAACCAGAGAATACAGGTTCGGAGAAACAGAACCAGAGACGACAGGTTCGGAGAAACAGAACCAGAGACGACGGGTTCGGAGAAACAGAACCAGAGACGACGGGTTCAGAGAAACAGAACCAAAGAGGACGGGTTCAGAGAAACAGAACCAGAGAGGACGGGTTCGGAGAAACAGAACCAGAGACGACAGGTTCGGAGAAACAGAACCAGAGACGACGAGTTCAGAGAAACAGAACCAGAGACGACGAGTTCAGAGAAACAGAACCAGAGAGGACGGGTTAGGAGAAACAGAACCAGAGAGGACGGGTTAGGAGAAACAGAACCAAAGAGGACGGGTTCAGAGAAACAGAACCAAAGAGGACGGGTTCAGAGAAACAGAACCAGAGAGGACGGGTTAGGAGAAACAGAACCAGAGAGGACGGGTTCAGAGAAACAGAACCAGAGAGGACGGGTTCGGAGAAACAGAACCAGAGAGAGGACGGGTTCGGAGAAACAGAACCAGAGAGGACAGGTTCGGAGAAACAGAACCAGAGACGACAGGTTCGGAGAAACAGAACCAGAGACGACAGGTTCGGAGAAACAGAACCAGAGACGACAGGTTCGGAGAAACAGAACCAGAGACGACGGGTTCAGAGAAACAGAACCAGAGAGGACGGGTTCGGAGAAACAGAACCAGAGAGGACGGGTTAGGAGAAACAGAACCAAAGAGGACGGGTTCAGAGAAACAGAACCAAAGAGGACGGGTTCAGAGAAACAGAACCAAAGAGGACGGGTTCAGAGAAACAGAACCAGAGAGGACAGGTTCGGAGAAACAGAACCAGAGACGACAGGTTCGGAGAAACAGAACCAGAGACGACGAGTTCAGAGAAACAGAACCAGAGAGGACGGGTTAGGAGAAACAGAACCAGAGAGGACGGGTTAGGAGAAACAGAACCAAAGAGGACGGGTTCAGAGAAACAGAACCAAAGAGGACGGGTTCAGAGAAACAGAACCAAAGAGGACGGGTTCAGAGAAACAGAACCAGAGAGGACGGGTTAGGAGAAACAGAACCAGAGAGGACGGGTTCAGAGAAACAGAACCAAAGAGGACGGGTTCAGAGAAACAGAACCAGAGAGGACGGGTTAGGAGAAACAGAACCAAAGAGGACGGGTTCAGAGAAACAGAACCAGAGAGGACGGGTTAGGAGAAACAGAACCAGAGAGGATGGGTTAGGAGAAACAGAACCAGAGAGGACGGGTTCAGAGAAACAGAAACAAAGAGGACGGGTTCAGAGAAACAGAACCAAAGAGGACGGGTTCAGAGAAACAGAACCAGAGAGGACGGGTTCAGAGAAACAGAACCAAAGAGGACGGGTTCAGAGAAACAGAACCAAAGAGGACGGGTTCAGAGAAACAGAACCAGAGAGGACGGGTTCGGAGAAACAGAACCAGAGAGGACGGGTTAGGAGAAACAGAACCAGAGAGGATGGGTTAGGAGAAACAGAACCAGAGAGGACGGGTTAGGAGAAACAGAACCAGAGAGGACGGGTTCAGAGAAACAGAACCAAAGAGGACGGGTTCAGAGAAACAGAACCAGAGAGGACGGGTTCAGAGAAACAGAACCAAAGAGGACGGGTTCAGAGAAACAGAACCAAAGAGGACGGGTTCAGAGAAACAGAACCAAAGAGGACGGGTTCAGAGAAACAGAACCAGAGAGGACGGGTTCAGAGAAACAGAACCAGAGAGGACGGGTTAGGAGAAACAGAACCAGAGAGGACGGGTTCAGAGAAACAGAACCAAAGAGGACGGGTTCAGAGAAACAGAACCAAAGAGGACGGGTTCAGAGAAACAGAACCAGAGAGGACGGGTTCAGCAGTGTAACTGTTTGATTCCTTTTTTCTCTTTAATAAAATCTTCATTCTCTCAGTTTTTTCACTTTAAAAGGTAAAAGAACCAAATCCTCTGCAGAACCTAAACCAACCACCAGGTGTCACCATCGCAGCAGCAGATTGAGGGGCTTATTTTAAAAACATCCAAAAATGGAGCAAAGCAAAAACTCCTGACTTCCAAAACAAGCTCTAGATGCCTGACGTTTCCCTCCAAGGCTCCGCCCTTCTCCGCCGTCTCTCCTTTCACCCCCCCCACCCACCTCCCCCCCCCTCTGAGCTCTTTACTGGAAGCTGTTCCTATGTGAGGCTTAAACCCAGACTGACCTGGTTTCTCAGCTTTCCAGCGGTCCACGACCCGCCGGTCTCTGCTGTCTGGGGTTCCAATGGGACCAAAGTTGGAGAAGGGCACGGCTCCGTGGCTGTGGGTGGGAGGGGAGGAGGGCAGGCTGCTGGGGTTGGAGGAGTGGGGGGACTGGCTGGCTGGGGTGGAGTGGTCTGCCAATCAGAGAGCAGCAGGGTTAGTGATGTCACTTCCAGAAACAGCCCCCGCTTGGTGGGCTCCTTACCTGAGCTGGCAGGGAGGGAGGGGGACCAGGGGTTCCCCTGGAACAGCGAGTAGAGGGAGGGCTCCTGTTGCATCATGGGAGAGTCGGGTTTGGAGCTGGGCGGCAGGTTCTTCCCGTAGGCCTGGCTGAAGATGCTGCTGTGGTTAAACTCCTGCAGAAACAGAGCACTCAGATCATCCACCAGGACCAAACAATCCGCTCTACAACCTTACAGCCAGGTTCTGGTTCCGCTTGTCAGGCGGAAACCTTCCAGAACGAACCTGACGTTCATAAACTGATTTAACATCAGGTCCAGGTTTAAAATCATGACGTCCCTCTAATCCACCCCACCCAAACAGACAGAGACCAGCTGAGGGGCTTTGGTACACGGTTCTGGTCCAGAACGGATCTCCAACTACAGAACCCCCAGTTACAGCCCAGACCATCACACCACCAGCACCGTGCCTGATATTCTGGTTCTGAAGAGCTGCTGGGTTTACAGCTAATGGAACCGTTCATAACGGTCAACCTTCTACTCATTACGCCATTTTTTTTATATAAACTGGATCTTTGTGACGTTTCAGGACAGCAGAGGTTCTGGTTCTGCATCCAGTTCGTCTCGCACTGCTGAATCCTGACCTCTGACCTCAGCTGGGGCAGTGAGGCCAGCAGAGATCTGGTTCCAGGTTCTTCCTGGATTAGTTTTGGTAGGTCGGCTTCTCTGGTTCTCTGGGGTCCAAAGTCTCTCAAACATCTGTTCTTCTTTAACCCTTTATGGGCGCTCAGTGAAACAGTTTGATAATCAACATTTCCTACTAATAGTGTTACTGGAATCCAGGACAAGATCTTATTACCTTTGTAACATTAAAAAATCTGGATATTTTGATGGCAGAAATGAATGTCAATGTAATAACAAGAAACGCCATCTTTCCCCTAGATATTAAGTAAAAATACTAAAGTGCTTCTAGAAGAAATTCATAAAAAACACATGTGTGTGAGTGAAAGAAACAAATTTTTTTTGGTCCAACATAACCTTAGAGGCATTAATGCTGATACTGGCACTGACATTCTATAGTTTATAAACCTAAATATATTTGTTAACTAGGCTTATTAACTTTTTAACTTTACTTTTTAATTTTTCAATTAGTTTACCTTTTTTTCTTGATTGTTAACTTTTTTTTAGACCTAATTTACAGTGGGTAATATATCATTCAGGGGCTCATCTAATTGGTCAAACCAAAATAAGATGTACAGCCATGTAGCAGCATCTTTGCTGAATGGATGGATATAGATCTTGTGCTCAAAAGTGATCGAAAAACGCCAACTTTCCGTATAAAGGGGCAGAGTTGATTCCTTCCCGCTCTCATCATAACCCCCCCACCCCCCTACAGGGGAACAGAAGACATTGCCTGTTCATCCAGGCCAACAACCTTTAATGACCGCCTTTGAGAGACATAGACAGGTATGGGGCATCGCAGGCTAACAAAGAAGCCAAACTACCCCCATTCCAAAGGGGTGGACTCGTTCATCCGTTTCTTTTTGCACAAAAACCAGGCTTTGTTGGGCTGCTGGATAAAACCTGGAACTCAAAGCTATTTCTGACATTTTGAATTGAAAAATCTTCCTGGATGGGAAGAGCAACGTCTTCAAACTTGGAAACAAAGTCCAGTAGATTGATTTTTAACTTTTTTGGGCAGCCCTATAAGCTTAAACTGGAGCAAGAGACGTTTCTGCCTACTTCATGTTTCCATACTGGTTCTACGGGTCTGGCTGTAATCAGTTCTGGGTGTTTTTTTAAATGACACTAAATCTGGATAATAACATTAGATCAGAACCATCATGAATTAAACCAGTTGGTTTTATTTCAAGTAGAAAAACCTTCTGCTTTAAACTGGTTTGATCCATTTGAGCTGAAAAGTGAAGGACTGGAAGGACACGACGCCCTGTGGGCCTTCAGAGGGTCCTGACCTGCACTGGGAAGCTGCTGATGGGCAGCAGAGATGACGACTGGCCCACCGCCTCCTGGCTGCTCTCCATCCTGCTCTGGTTTGGCAGCTAAACACACGAAGGAAACACCTTTCAGTCTATCATCTATCCAACACAGATCTATGTGCTGATGCTTTAGCTGACATGATCAGACCCAAACCCTGACAAAGATAAGGGATCAGGATGAGCAGAGGGAGGATGAGGAAGACGCGGCTACATACAAAGATATTGGGTCCAGGAGCAGAGCTAAGGGGGCCGGCCAGCGCCTGGAAGAAATCAGGAGGCTTAGCAAAGATCAGCTCCTCGTCCTCCTCAAAGTCTGCTAGAGTTTTTAACAGGTCAGGAGGAAGGAAAGGCGAGCTCTTGTCCTAGTGAGAGAGGAAGCAAGGAGAGGAGGAAAAGGAGAGAAGAAAGAAGGAAGGCCAGTAAGAAGAGCAGAACCAGGCCCAGTAGAACGGGCTGCAGCTCCAGCAGGATGTCTGCTGGAAGGAAAAGGAGGAAACTGCAGCAAAGTGGGCAGAGAAACGCCGTCTCCCTTCAGCTCACCTCGAATGGGGCTCCTCGGGGCCCCGTAGGCACCTCCTGCTCCACACACATCCCACCAGGAGGGGGCCTCTTCATCCTGTCCCCCATCATGGCCAGCCCCTCCGCTGTCCGCTCCATCCGGTACGACGGCTCCCAGTAGAAGTCCTGGATCTTGACGTCAGGGAACTTCATCTTCTTGTCCATGTTGGAGATCTGAGGCTGCAGCTGCTGCTCGTACAGCTTCAGGGGGTCCTGGCCCCCCAGGAAGAACGCCTGCTGCTGCTGCTTCATGGACATCTGCAGGGGGGACATCTTCTGCAGCGCCGCCTGGGACTGGTTCCACATGGGGGCCGTCTGGTCCTGGAGGTACTGATCAGAACAGAGGGACAGCTGGAGGTGAGCAGGGACGCTGCCTCAACAGGACAAGCCGCGGGTCATGTGACCTACCTGCTGCAGGCCCGGGTGGTGGGGCGGGCTCTTACCAATCCCCCCCTGCTGCACCGGTTTGGTGGGCGACTGCTGCTGCTGACTGAGGGCCTGGACCTGCAGCTGCACCGACTGCTGCAGGGCCTGCTGGGGGGACGGCTGCTGCTGCTGAGCCTGGGAGGGGACCTGGTTGAGGGGCCCCGGGCCCTGGCCCGCCGAGCCGGGCCCCGACGGTCTCTGCTGGCTGTAGGGAATGTGGGACTGCTTCCCAGCCTGGCCGCCCGCCCCGCCATGGACCGCAGACTGGAGGAAAGGAGCAGGGACCGAGACTCCGGGGGGGAAGGTGAAGCCTGGATTCACCTGCAGGCCTGGGAACGCCACAGGGGGGGGGATGACGTAGGCCGAGGGGGGGAAACCTGCAGAGGAGGCAAACGGGTCATCTGGGCCTCTTCATCAACAACGGACCAGCAGGGATTAACAGCTACAGATTTTGACCCCCCTGCAGGGCCCTTCATTTGATACAATCCGTAACAGAAGTCGGTTCATTCTTCATCTTTTTCTTTCAATTCTTTTATTTCCAAACTTAAAGAGACATTTAGGTTTTCACTGAAAATATATTTTTTATGTTAACCTTTTACCCCAGGTTTAACTAAAGTCGGCGCTGGGGGGGCGCTGTCCTGCAGATTTTAGAGGTTTCTCTGTTCCAGCATAGCTGATTTTCACTGATAGCTGATTTACAGGCTTTTGTTGAACCGCAACCATCAGAATCAGCTGTGCTAAGGATTAAGATTATAATCTAATCATTCAGTAATCCATTAATCATTAAATGGAAGATAGAGACTCTAATACATACTTTAGCTGAAAGAGGGACCCACAGAGAGCAGGAGTTAAGTCGAGGTTAGGGAAAAAATGTATAAAC
Organism: Cyprinodon diabolis; assembly: GCA_030533445.1. Lineage (NCBI taxonomy): Eukaryota > Metazoa > Chordata > Actinopteri > Cyprinodontiformes > Cyprinodontidae > Cyprinodon > Cyprinodon diabolis. Next base: position 45,037,898 of record CM060067.1, on the reverse strand, counting down.
ATTTGGCATTTAAGATAAATAAAAAAAAAAACTTTTCATAAGCCAATCTGCTCTATCCAAAGTTTTAGTTTCACCTGGTTTGATTCTGTAAAAATCTTCAAGGCTATCCGATTAATAATCGATTAATCAAAAAATACTCCACGGATTAATCGATTTTCAAACAATCTTTAGTTGCAGCCTCGGCTTGAACTAAGGATTATTTGGCTAATTGATAATCTTAATTTTTATTAATTATTAATCTGATAGAAAAGGTTAATTAAAGAGGACTTTATAGATCATTTTAATCCAGCTGAAGCTAAAACTATCAGCCCACTAAAAGCCCTCTGACAGTTTATTCACAGTGATGATGTCATCACTTGTCTGATGCGTTTCCCTTTCAGCGAACGTTGGTTTCCTCCAGTTAACAACTTATTGGTTATTTAACAAGCTGGTTTTTATCTCAATAACTGATTAATCAAAGGTGAGCAGTAGGGCTGCAACTAACGATTATTTTAACAATCGATGAATCGGCCGATTATTTTTTCGATTAATCGATGAATCGGACAAAAAATATTTTTTATATTAACCTCTTTATTCCAAAATAAACATTTTAGACAGAACAAACAAGCACACAAGTACAGGTTGCTCATTAACTGTCCTGGTGCAATATGAAAAATAAATGTTTGTGTTAAAACTACGCAAACTTACAGGTGCTGGTCATAAAATTAGAATATCATGAAAAAGTAGATTGATTTCAGTAATTCCATTTAAAAAGTGAAACTTGTATATTATATTCATACATTACATACAAACTCATATATTTCAGATGTTTATTTTGTTTAATTTTGATGATTACAAATGACAACAAATGAAAATCTCAAATTCATCATATCAGAAAATTAGAATATTGTGAAAAGGTTCAAAATTGATGGCCCCTGGTGCCACACTCTAATCAGCTAATTAACTCAAACCACCTGCAAAAGCCTTTAAATGGTCTTTCAGTCTAGTTCTATAGGCTACACAATCATGGGGAAGACTGCTGACTTGACAGTTGTCCAAAAGACGACCATCGACACCTTGCACAAGGAGGGCAAGACACAAAAGGTCATCGCTAAAGAGGCTGGCTGTTCACAGAGCTCAGTGTCCAAGCACATTAATAGAGAGGCGAAGGGAAGGAAAAGATGTGGTCGAAAAAAGTGTACAAGCAAGAGAGATAACCGCACCCTGGAGAGGATTGTGAAACAAAACCCATTCAAAAATGTGGGGGAGATTCACAAAGAGTGGACTGCAGCTGGAGTGAGTGCTTCAAGAACCACCACACACAGACGTATGAAAGACATGGGTTTCTGCTGTCGCATTCCTTGTGTCAAGCCACTCTTGAACCACAGACAGCGTCAGAAGCGTCTTGCCTGGGCTAAAGAGAAACAGGACTGGACTGCTGGTGAGTGGTCCAAAGTCATGTTCTCTGATGAAAGTAAATTTTGCATTTCCTTTGGAAATCAAGGTCCCAGAGTCTGGAGGAAAAGAAGAGAGGCACTTCATCCACGTTGCTTGAAGTCCAGTGTAAAGTTTCCACAGTCAGTGATGGTTTGGGGTGCCATGTCATCTGCTGGTGTTGGTCCATTGTGTTTTCTGAGGTCCAGGGTCAACGCAGCCACATACCAGGAAGTTTTAGAGCACTTCATGCTTCCTGCAGCTGACCAACTTTTTGGAGATGCAGATTTCATTTTCCAACAGGACTTGGCACCTGCACACAGTGCCAAAGCTACCAGTACCTGGTTGAAGGACCATGGTATCCCTGTTCTTAATTGGCCAGCAAACTCTCCTGACCTTAACCCCATAGAAAATCTATGGGGTATTGTGAAGAAGAAGATGCAATACACCAGACCCAACAATTCAGAAGAGCTAAAAGCCACTATTAGAGCAACCTGGGCTATCATAACACCTGAGCAGTGCCACAGACTGATCGACTCCATGCCACGCCGCATTGCTGCAGTAATACAGGCCAAAGGAGGCCCAACTAAATACTGAGTGCTGTACATGCTCATACTTTTCATGTTCATACTTTTCAGTTGGCCAACATTTCTATAAATCCTTTGTTTTTATTGGTCTTCAGTAATATTCTAATTTTCTGATATGATGAATTTGAGATTTTCATTTGTTGTCATTTGTAATCATCAAAATTAAACAAAATAAACATCTGAAATATATGAGTTTGTATGTAATGTATTATTATAATATACAAGTTTCACTTTTTAAATGGAATTACTGAAATCAATCTACTTTTTCATGATATTCTAATTTTATGACCAGCACCTGTACATGAGAAATGTAGCTGTACATCCACAAAATATAGGCTACTTTGTTTCATAAAGCGCAAAAAAAGACATTTTTGTTTTTAAAGCCCCTAAGGGGTTCAAACAATAGGCCCCCCATTTCAACAAATTAGTTTTTTTAGACTAGAAGAGTTCTGCCTTTTAAGAGAGGAAAGTATAGCAGTTAAAGTTGCTACTTGAGAAAATACTGAACCATAGAGATAAAAATAGCCCTGTGATTCAAATTATAAATTGTATTTGGAATAAAAATGAGAGAACTAGGGGTGCTAAAAAACACATCCTCCAAAGACAGATATTTACATGGGAATGTGGCATATAATTAATTGACATATTACTGATCTTGCTGGATTTTATTCTGCTTTACTTCCATAAATTGCAGGATCTTCTTTACTTTATCTTTGCCAGAAGATTTAAACTTTAAAAGCCTTGCCCTCATAATTTGCAAGTTAATTTATTTATAAAGTAAATATAAACGCTGCTTAAGCTAATTCAAATGAAATTAAAAGTAAAATAAGTAGCCAACCTTATCACTGTCTGTAACCTACTAACACGGTAAGGAAAGCATCAGATGAGCCACCTGAGAAACTAACGTTACGTTTCCCCACTTTAAAACGAAACAAACATGGCCGCTCACCCTGCTGATCAGCTCTCTTCACTGCCATCGAAGGCTCCAACGTGTTTCCTTTTCAGGTGCAGCATCATAACAGCGGTGCTTCCGTGTTATGTTAATTTGTTTTTACAAAAGTTGCATGTTACGACTTTTTTCGCTTTACAAAGCGCAGGCTATTTTAATTATTGTGATCAATTTGCGCCGTCAATCCCGGCGCCTGCGCGCTTCATTTGCAGTCTGGACGCTGAGGGTAAACATCCTGCTGCTCTGACTGCAGCGCTGAGAGGGACTCCTGCGGGAGAACTGGGTTGGGATGGGGGAGGCGCCCCACGGCAGCAGCTGCCAATTGCGGCGGATGACGCATTAATCGCACGACACAACTAATCGATGATGAAACTCGTTGCCAACGCTTTTAAAAGTTGATTTTTATCGATTTTATCGATTCGTTGTTGCAGTCCTAGTGAGCAGGTTTAACCCTTTTGGCTCTGGCGGTAACGACGGTGGCGCCGAGCTGCGGCACGCTTCCCTTTAACGTCTAACCAATGATGGAGAATTCCTGGAGCTCTTTCCAGGCTTTTCCTGGATTTCCAGGCAGAAAAGGGTTTGATGTTTGGAGCTCAGACAGGAAGCGGGCCGGCATGTTGTGGACCTACCGGGTCTGCTGGGCAGCGGGGGGAACGCTCCGGGATGATGGATGGGGATGAACTGGGACGAGCAGGTGGTCTGAGTCTGGGTGGGCGGAGTCTTCTTGGCCTCAGAGACCGGAGTCTTCCTCAGCTCCGTCTGAGCCTTCACCTGATGAAGAAGAGCGGTTACTGATTGGATGGGAACTATTTTGACCGGGTCACAGGGACCACCCTAACCTGTTTGCCTACATCAGCCGTCTTCTCGTGGCCGGCCTTCTTCATCTCGCTCTTCCTCTTCCCGTCCCTCTTGGGCTCTCCTTTCCCGATGGCGGCGCAGGTGCCGGCGGCGGTCCCGTTGCCCTTGCATAAGTCGCGGCGCTCCTTGCCGAGGTCTTTCAGTGGGAGGTTCCTGGCGGGCTCCTGGCTCTGCTCTCTGGGCTTGATGTTCTCCTTGAAGGTGACGACGGGCCGTTCGCCGCTGTCCAACCACGAGCTCTGCGTCTTCCCGGCAGACAGAACCGACTTCAGGCCCGCAGTGCTGCCGTCGTTCTGGCTCTGCTCACCGTTGGACGACTCCTGCAGCACCGGGGCCTCCTTCTCCTGAGGCTCCGGGATGGCCTCCTCTGGAATGTCGGTGAGGAAGAGGAGGAGCCCGTCTTCGTTGACTCGGCACCGGATCAGCCTGCGGAGATGGAGAGGTTGGTTCTGCGGGACCGGACCCGTCGCAGACTCACGGGGCGAGGCGGGGCGAGGCAGAACTCACCCCGGCTGGTTGTCGGCCATCCATTTCCCCAGAGCGATCAGCCGCTGGTGGCGAGCGTGCAGCGGCAGCCCGTCCCGATCCAGAAGGATGCCCTGGTGACCTCTGGTGAAGTCCAAACACCTGAAACATCCACAGATGCCATGAGTCCCGCCCCCACCCACCAGAACAGTTCTAAAGAACCAGAGGAGCTCTGTACCTGAGAGCCGGTCGCAGCGCCAGGAAACCCTGCAGCTCAAACTCCTCCGGCAGCGGCAGCACTGTGAACGAAACAAACACACCCTTTGGTTAAACACCTGACAGAACCGGGCCTGCGCTACTGAGGTGTGTTTGCAGAACCTGAGGAGGAAGAAGAGGAGGAGAGGTCTTCCTCTCTGGGCTGGAAGCTGTTGAGGATGGACACCAGCCACGGCCAGATGCTGCGGAGACGGAGAGAACGTAACGGCCCAAAGCTTCTCGCTACAGAAACAGGAAGAGGGTGGACTTACTACTTCCTTTTCTCCACGGCCGCTTCCTGGAAGATGCTGCTCCGCAGTTTCAGCCAATCCAAGGACAGCTTGATGGCCGGCAGAGGACACTCCCCCATCAGCTCCTCCCCTCGGTTCTTGTCGAGCAGAACCCGGCTGCACATCACTCCCAGGAAGGACACTGAGAAGAGAGGAAGGCAGGTCCGCTTTCAGAGGAACATCAGGCTTCTGACTGGGTTTAATTCAGATCCGGCCCAATGCGCGCCTCTCTTTCCCGGCCCACCGAGACGCGCGCCTCGCTTTCCCGGCCCAACGTGCGCCTCGCTCTCCCAAACTCCTGAACTCAGCAGCAGATGAAAGTCGCCAGATGATGTCATCACAGGAAGTGGAGCTCAGACAAACAGACCGCCCCCGTGATTGGAGGAGAAATTTTACAGTATAGATTTCTAACAGAAACTGACCCAGAGTTCTGGCCCGTTGGGGCCCTGATGTCATCCAGGACGGTGGGGTTTGGGTCAGGATTGTTAGAAGCACCGGCGCTCAAACCTTCTGAATCATTAAACCTCAGAAATCCTTCAAATATCCTCTAATTTTCTTTGATTTAGGTTATTTATGTTGATTTTACCAACTCTGCTGTTCCGACCAAATTTAAAAACTGCAGCAAAGTGGGCAGAGAAACGCCGTCTCCCTTCAGCTCACCTGGAATGAGGTTTATTAATGTTTAATAAATCCTTTCATTTTTTTAATCCAACATCAAATATATTATTCTGGTTCCGATGGGACAGGAGAATCCTGGTCGTGGCGTTCAGCGCTCACTGAGAGTCGACGGGGCTGCGTAGCTCCCACTGAAATACATCGCAGGTCTGATTCTACGCAGAAATTCACCAACAATTTCACGAACCTGACAGGAAAAGAGATGCCGTTACAAAATAAAACATCTGCTTCAGCTGATGATAGTTGTTTCTTTATTCAGATTACGCACTATGTACCATAATATTAACACGAAAGAAACCAAAACTCAGAAAGCTGGTGAAGGTTCTCAGTCATCGAGGCCACAGTCATTCCAAAAGAAGGAAATTAAAAACAAAGTCCAGTGGATTGTTTTTAATTTTCTAAATAAAATAATTTAATCGCAGAGAAAACAGGTTTGGAGCAAGCGGCAACGACTGGTGTAAAAACAATGAAGGAAAAATTTTTTTCAAATGAATATAGTAAAACATCAGGGCTGAAACAATAATTGAAATAATCAACAAATTTTCTAATTGATTAATCGTTAACTAGACTATAGAGACTCTAAAACATGTAATTAGCTGACAGAGCAGGAATTATTGCTAAATTGTCAAAAACAGGAAAAAACATTTTGCATTTAATAAAAAAAAAAAAAAAAAAAAAAGCGTTTTCGTCTGTCACTATGTTTTAACCAGAACGGAACATTTTAGTTTCACCTGGTTTAATTTTGGAAAAAAATGATGAAAGTGCATTTCTCTCTCCCCTCTGTGGATAAATTCCCAGATCTCTCTCAGAGAATCACCTCTCTGCCTCACTCAGCTTAGAAACTGTCCCACTGCGTTTACTGCTGCGCTTCCCTGTTCTTTAAAGCTTATATAAGCACAGACTCATGAAGCGGGGTTTTGCTTTGAATCCGTGCTGGTCGTTTTATTTTCTTAATAATCTGTCACAGTTAAATGTGGGAAAAATCTGAGCACACATGGGGACCTGCTCCTCCTACCCATCTATAAAGCAGTAGAGTCAGTGAGACCAGGAAAAATCGGAGATTAAAACGTAGCTGTGACCTGAGCTTAAAATGTCCACGTCACGAAAAGCTCAGATTTAGAGTTCATAGTGGAAACCGAACTGTGGATGGACTGATTCTAGAAACACAGGATTAGTTTATGGCTGTTAAAGTTTAAACGAGCAGCACAACCATGAATCCCGTTAGTTTTCCTTTGGGTTCGGGTCGGGCTCTCTGCCCTGATCTATACTCTAATCTCTACGCTGCAAAAATGATCTTAAAAAGAGTCATTTTTTAAAAATCTGTGCATCTACCCTTAATATGTAATAATGCATATGTAAATATGATGATCTGCCAGTGAAGGCAGGGTATTTCAGTATTATATGATAATCAGATAATATACACTTGAAACAAGAGACTACAGTTGGTTTTTCTGATTCTAAATGGAAATAATCTTATTCCATTGGCAAAGTGTCTCACTTACCTCCTTAATTCTAGGAAATTTTAAGAAAAAATGACTTAAGTTGACATTTTTAGAAGCGTATGTCTGACAGGACAGAGGGAAACAGATCAGAACCAGTCTGGGCTTCCTTTCCCAGTTCTTACCGAAGAGTCCGAGCAGCTGGAACCAGCTGAGCTGCTGCTCGCCGCCGTCGGCCGTCAGGTCTCTGAGGTGATGCAGCTCGAACAGGTTGATGACGGTGATGTGGACCAGTTGCTGGGAGCTGAATGCTTTCTGCAGGATCAGCCTCTGCACACACACACACACACACAGACGATGAGCTGGGTGACGGGAACTCGGGCCGGACCCGACGGGCAGCAGGTGACACCGATGTACCTGAAACTGCTCCTCCAGCTTCTCCCTCAGGGGGTCCAGTTTATCCAGGCTCTTGCTCAGATAGACGTGGCCGTGGAACTTGATGAAGGCTTTGATGAAATCAGAGACGCTCCACTTGGTTCGGACCTCATCGCGGCTGCAGACACAGAAGAAGACATTAGACGGAGGTCTGGGGGGGGGGGGGCGCAGCGCTGCCTGGCTGGGTGAGGAGCGGCTACCTTTCCAGCGCCTTGGACAAAGCCTTCTGCAGGTTGGTGGAGGCTGCAGGGAAGGGGAACTTGACGGCAATGCTGCGGCAGTAGTAGAAGATGGTGGTGAGGTGGTCTCCTTTGGAGGAGGCCAGGATGGCCAGCTGGTTGTAGGGCTGACCTGCAGAGGGACCACAGGATGGTCAGCACAGCAGGAAACTACAAACATGGCCGCCCATCAGCTGGACTATCTTCAGCTGATGATAGTTGTTTCTTTATTCAGATTACGCACTATGTACCATAATATTAACACAAAAGAAACCAAAACTCAGAAAGACTAGATTTTTGTTTAGATCCAAAGCAGAAAAAGTTAGCTCCTGGAGTTAGCATAGGACCCATTTCCTCTACGGGATTGGGCATAGAGTGATTAAACAGAAAGGATTTATTTTCTCAGGAAATACTAGGGGTGTAAATAATAATCGTTTTGTATCGATCCAACAGCCGGTCTATTTTTATCCATTTGCTCCTGGACGTAATTCTCCCTCCCATGCTGCGGTGGCGCTAAACCTATTTTGCTCTCCTACCTCGCTTCCTGGTTATACTCTTACAGCAGTGTGTCGCAGTGAGCTTGAAACAGACATTTTTGATTTATGCTTAATATTGAAGCGTGGTCTGTGCTACACGCTGTGGGTCTAGATACGGCCGAGGCGGCGAGGAAGTGGGGGCGAGTTTAGTCTGACGACGGAGGGGCATGAGGGCCAAAAGAGCGGAGATCCAGGTGGAAAAAGGGTCCCAGCGTTCACCTCACTCTTCTAGCGGCTCAAACTTCATGAGTTGTTTTCCGCAATTTCGGTCATGAAAACAAACCAAGCCGGCCTCTTGTCTGCGGTCAGCTACAATGTGGGAGAGGAGCAGCGGAGCGTCTGTGGAGTATTTTTTGATGCGAGGCCTTTCAGAATCTATAACGCAGGGGTATGATTATTTTTCAGTGAATGAGGTTTTAATAGGAACAGGTGGAGTGCAACTTTTCTACTTCTGTTATTTGCTGTTTCTATAAAAAAAGTGCATAACGATATTACAGCTTTCATTGATTTATTTCAAATTTGAAATATTGTCTAGCCTGTGAGATGTAGAAATAAAAAATTGAACCAATTAATCGAATCAAATCATATCGTAGTGTATTCTTGAGTATCGAAAATAATCGAATCGTTGGGTCAGGAAATCGATGCTGAATCGAATCGCCATGATGGATGTGATTTACACCCCTAGGAAATACATTATTAACCTTTAACACATTATAGTTTAGTGCGCTTAGATTTTTAGGCTAAAAAAATTATTTAGGTCTTTTGTCCTGTGACCTGGATGTATATCTGGTTGCACAGATGAGCTGATGGTTCGGATCAGGTTGGGATGATAGAACAGAACCATGGATTATCCGGATTATTTATTCTGTTTGATGGAGACAAGGATTCAGAATAAACCTTATGAGGTTCTGTTATTAAATACTAGGGCAGGGCAATTCATTGGATGTCCAGTATAATCGCAATTTACTAAAACACAATTTTTAAATTGCAGAGACAAGAGTAAGACTCAACATTTCTCCCTCCAGCCCTTTAGGTGGCTGTAAAACACTTGAAGTTGGTCTGTGGCTCGCCTGCTAGCAGGACTTTTCCACACAAAGACTGCAGTAAAGTCCTGCAACAATGGACTCTGATGGACTTTGGGGATAGGGCAAAAGGAAAAAAAATAAAAAAATCTAAATATAATCGCAATTTAGATTTTTGCCAAAATCTTTCAGCTCTAGTAAATACAAACACTGGATATAGTTATCACCTAAATCAGAGGTCTTCCACAGGGGACCGCGAACCCTAGGGGGTCCCCAGAGGTACTGCATGGGGGTTACAAAAGTTTTGGTGGATTAGGCATTTTTTTTTTTTATGTTTTTTTATATTCCTGTAATTTTTTCATTAATTGAAATGTTTTTAAATCCACATTACCATGAATTCAACAGACTGTAGTAAACAGATAAATTGAGGCAGAAGATGTCTTTCAGGCATCAATGCTCACATTCAGCGACACACAGGAGCTCTTTCAAGCTGGGCACCATTTCATTCACAACACCTGTCCCATCAACCAGGAATCAGAAATACTTTAATAATCCCAGGGAGGGATTACTTTAGTTACATTACTCCATCGGTAATAGAGTGATTGTAGGGCCAGTTTGATGGAAAGCAATTTCATACAATATATATAATTAGGGGGTCCCTGCTCCATCTCGCCATCAGTTTGGGGTCCTTGGCCTTTAAAAGACCCCCGACCTAAATGGCTCCTATTTCACCAGGTCTGTTGTTCAGCCGTGGATCATTTGAAAGGCGCTGTAGGACATTAGTGCGACAGAACCTGAGATTTAATACATAAAAATAGATTCCTGCTTTGTTTCATCTTTTTTAATCTCTCAAGTTCAAAGCTAAGCTTGGTAATGTTGGACAGCTAGCAAGATTTGAAAGCAGCTCCGCCCTGCAAACCCGAACGCGTTTCTCACAGCAGAACTCTGCAAAGCAGAGGGGAGCCAACTCAGCCATCTGTTTCAGTACGTTTTAGACTCTAAACCAAATCCTCTGATGTCTCATTCACCTGCAATTAAACTATATTAATATTTAAGGTAGCATGCTAGGTGTAGCAATATTAAGCTCAGGATTTTTGCGTAGAGGTGTTGTGAATAATTTTGACGAGTTAGCAGAACACCAGTCCCAACTTGTGTTCCTGTGAATTGAGAAACGGCCTAATTCTGTTTATGTACTACCTACTAGAGCTGACGTGAACTGATAAAATACATTGATGCAGTACATTTATTAAATTCAGCACTTTATAAAAAAAAACATTTAGCCTTAAATGTTCTGGAAAATGCTCTGGTTACCAGAAAAAACCTTTTAGGTTTTAAGCAAATGGCTGTTATCAACTCATTGATTGATAACCAGCCTCTCTAGTATAGACCCTTAATTGCTGTGATGATCAATTCTTTTAATAATCCTTATTTTTGTGCTTTTGTTCACTTTAGTACTCGCTTACAGTTAGCTGTAATTTCTGAAATTATAATGTAATTATTATATTTATTATAGTTTCATAAAATCAACAATCTGACCTTTTAACCTTGCTCCTAAAACCTGAGGATAAAACAACTGAAACTATAACCTGAACTAATGGAGACTAAAACACAGGCTTTATTTAAATAATGGAGACCCATAACAACCAGAACTGAATAGAACCAGATTAACTAAAGTGAAACCCAGATCCAAGTAAACTAGAGTCCAAACTGATTCTGACCCACTGCTGCAGAACCAGAACCACTGAGATGAACTTCAGGCAGATGGACCAACAGATGGTCCCAGCAGAGCTGCGGCTCTCATCGCCATGGAAACAGCTGGTTCTGAAGGGCTGCTGGGTCAACCAGTTCTGGTTTGGTGAACAAACTCCAAGCAGAACCGGAACCAGAACCCTGCAGCTGAGTTCTAACAGAGAACCTGGAGAGTCCAGAAGCCGGTTCTGAGCCCGTTTCCTTCAGTGAGGTATATGACACCGGGTCAGGCCGGGTCAGGCTCAGCAGGGACGCAGAGAGAAGCGGTCCGACTCACCGTTGGATGGAACCAGCTGGGCTGCGTGTCTGTAGTACGACTCTGCCTGGCTGGTCTGGTTCCGGTACCGAGCTGAAAGAGGAGCAGAAACACCATCTGGATCAGAACCTGAGAAAAGCCGTCCCACCGGGTCAGACCGGCTGCAGCAGAAAGGCAGGTTCTGACCGATGTCTCCCAGGTGGACCAGGCAGTGCTGGCAGATGTAGGAGCAGGAGCTGGGCTGAGGCGTGATGATGCCGCCGCCGCCGCCGCCGCTCTGCTTGCTGCTGATGATGCCGAGCTGAGACGACCGGACGCGGCAGGGCAGGTCCACGTTGAAAACGGTGCAGAGCTCCTGGAGCAGCTGGAAGGCAGCACAAAACCAGAACCACTCAGTAGACTGGACCTCACTGGGTCACACACCGTCCTCCCCTCCTGGTTCTGGTCTAATTTAACATCTTTCAGGTTCTAACCCGTCTGTCAGAACCCTGAACCCAAACAGCAGGGGTTCTGACCCGACCAGCAGGTGGAGCTCCTGGGTGGTACCTGAGTGTAGAAGCCGCTGGCGGCCTCCAGGAACAGCGACAGGTTGGCCTGGACCTCGCTCCGGTTGGGGTTGGCCCGGTTCTTGGCCTGGCTCTGCAGGGTGGTGATCTGGTTCTTAAAGGCGTGGTTCCACCTGCAGCCAAAAACACGGGTCAAAGGTAAGCAAGAACCAAAGAGACTCAGTATCTGGTTCTGATGGGTTCCTCTGACTACTCCATCTTTGATCAGAGCAACAGGAGGTCAAAGGTTCAGTCATCAGAACCGGTGTCCGGGTGCAGCAGCTTACAGGTCCTGCTCCACCTTCTTGTCCAGAGCGTACTCCAGGTCCGTCACCAGCATCTTCTGGTAGAGATCCTGCAGCGCCTGGCGGGACGTCCACACCTCTGCTGCCCCCAGCTTGGAGTCTGGAAGAGGAGGCAGAGAAGAAGAGGAGGAAGAGGAGGGTAGATGGTACCGGTTCTGCTCTCAGGTGGATTCTTTACAGCAGAAATGAGTTCTGAGACCAAACTGGACCTGAAATGTTCCTGATAGTTTCTGATCATCCTAATCTGTCTTAATCTGCAGTGACATGTAGACAAAGGAGACGATCTACTAGGTTTCTGCTCAGAGGAACTTTCTTCACAACTTTAGGAGAAGTTCTAATAAAACATTTAAAGCTTTCATTTTATCTGATGATGAAGTCTAATCATCGTCTTCCTCCTGTACTCCACAGGAGGACTCCTGAATCGGGTCAGAGGTCACGATCCGACAACGACTCGCTCAGCTTAATGTCTGAAGCTGAGCAAGTCGCTTCACTCAGCTTCGGTGGGAGACGCAGTAAAGCAAAGTTGGGCTTTGCTTCCCCGTTTCAATGCCTGATTTTCTTTTTTAAATTTATTTCTGGCTGCAACTAACGATTAATTTACTAATTGATTAATCTGTCCAAAAATTTTTTTTTATTAATCAATGAACATTTGGATGGTAAAATCTTCTTAAAGTAGATTTTTCACAGGAATAAACGAGGCAAAACTAAAACTTATCCACTTGAGATGTTCTGGATTATAGAGCATAGTAAAATAAAAAAGTTTCTTATTTTAAATGAAAAATATTAACACATATATATTCACAAAGTTGGTATAATTCCTGCTCTTCGCAGGTAGCTCTGTCAGCTAAAGGCATGTTTTACAGTCTCTATTATCCAGCTAATGATTAATCGATTATTAAATTAGATTATTGATTAATGTGATGAATTCTTCCAGCCCTACTTTTATTAATCTGATTCAGCTAAATGTGGGATATTTGTCAACTTTTTACGGAGACAGCAGTGAGAAATCTACACAGATCATTTGCTTTAAGCATAGCAGGAGCCGCTCTCTACGCACTGCAGTCAGTGTGACGTAAACAAAAAAAAACAAAAACAGAACGGAGATAAGAAAGTTGGACGCAACAGCTGTGACCCTGGTTTGAGACAGTCTGAATGTCATAAACCATCTGGACCGGAGCTAAAGGCTCAGACACGAACCTCTAAGCTTCTGCTTCTCCGCCGACCGCAGGAGGACCAACACCTCGTCTCCTGTTCACACCTTAGTTCCCCAACAGGAGAAGCTCTGCTTAATGATTAACAATCCAGATTTAGACCCATAAAATCCACCGCTCCAGTCAGCAGAAACTCTCCACAGCGCTTCATGGTTCCCATCAGTGACATCATTCCAGAACCAGTCAGAACCTATCAGACTGGACTCTGGGTCGGGCCGGAAGCCGCTTCGTTTTGGAACAGAACCAGGACAACAAAACCATTTAGGCCTTTCATCTAACAGGGGCCCGTCTGAATGGAATCAGTGCCAGAAAAATAAACGGATCTAGAATTGGGTCAAACATGGAGCAGCAGGTTCTGAACGCCATGAAACTTAAAAACCAGCATGAAGTCGGGAAACGACCCGAATGAAGGAAAAAAATCTGGTTAAACGAGGCTCCTGTCTGCCTGCAGCTGAAGTCTGTTCATTTCAGACATTTAAGTCTAGGAGTTAAATTAATAGATCAGGTCAGACATAAGAGCACATTAAACACATAGAAACATTAGCTGATCAACATTAACATGAATCCCCTAAAGGCTGAACTTGGACGCCTCCCAACAGGCTAAACCTGCCACACACCACTTCTTCTAAGAATGATGCTACGTTCAGAGCACACGCAGCAGGAGAAGCAAAAACACGCATGTTGCTTCATTTCTGATGCTGTACAAGTTTGGTTCTGATACGCAGCTGAAGCATCTCTGCTGCTCTAGCTGTGCGATGGAAAAGTGGTTCTGATGCGCGTTGGGTAGAGCTAACCGTTCCTTTCTCTGCCTAGAACAATGGCAGCTATATTTGCTGTGATCAGTGGGTAAAAAGTAGTTTGAATCTATTTCTAAGTGAGAAAGTCCACTTGAGAACATCATCAGTCAGTTCATCCAGATTACCATCCTGCCTTCAAAGATTATTTCTCTGTGGGAGCCGCTCAGACCCCCACATAGCAGCGATGCTGTCACTGGGAATCCCCAGCAGCAGGTCCCGGTTGCCTCCTCACGGTTTGCTGCTACTGTTCGCAGTGGCTGGAAGTAGATGTTAGCATTTTTCAACTTTTCAAACTGCAGGCACCAGGATAATAAAATCAAACATATTCTCCCGACAAGATTCTACATTTTAAGTTAATTTAGGCGTTAATAAAGTGTTTCAGAGGAGTGATCATAGCGCTCTGCATCAGCAGTGCTGTGTCTGTCTCCCTGCCAGCTCCCAGATCAGCTTCTCTCATTGGTTGATGTGACGCTTCCAGCAGCTAAAGTTCAACTTTTTCAACTCTAGCTGCTGCTGATTCTGAAGGAGCCTCAGAAGTTCATGAGGCGCTGCTTCTGCTGCTCACAACACACTGCAGGACCTTTAGCTGCGCCTTGATGTTAACCAATGACTTTGCATGTGAGCTAGCTGCCTCTGCTGCTGAAAGAGCGTGCGAACGTCTGAAGTAGCATAAGCCTGATTTTAAATCAACATTCTGCTCCTTCAGGGAGGAGAGGCATCATCCTGCACACTGTGGAGAACAGAAACCGGTCACTGGAGGTGGACCCGTTACCAGACCTGGAACCAGAACCAGCCAATAGATCCGCTCACATAGTGAAAAAAGAAAAAATTCATGAAACAATGGAAAAGCAACCAATGTCCATCTCTAGCCATGAGCTTCTTTTATGTTTAAGTCCCCAGAAGAGAAAAGAAATAACGGAATGATCCGTTAAATAAAAACTAAACTAGAACATCAGTAATGCTCTTGAAATCCCAATAAATGAATCTCTAGTTCTCTCATTTATTGGTTTTACTCAGTCTGGAACCTCAGTCTCTTTATTTTTCCATAAGCTGAACTTTAGAAACAGGAGCACTAGTTCAGGTCCAGACTTTGAACGGTGTTTAGCTGCAGCTGTCTTCCTTCCAGCGGTGTGAAGGCTGATCTGCTGACTTTCTGTGTCTATAAGCATGCAGGTGTGTGTGACAGAGCAGACCTACCTGTCATGTCAGCCTTCAGGGCCTCCGCCTGGCTGCTCCGACGGAAACAGAGAGGAGAGGGAGGTTAGACAGACACGGCAGCTTTCAGTTCATCAACATTCCTGCTCGACCTGAACTCCTTCAAACATTTAACAGCTCTGATCACACGTCCACCAGAACCTGCGGCTCCGTCTACTTCCTGCGTCCAAAACACAACTATTCAATCAGCGAGGCTTCCTGCAGATCAACCCCTGCCTGCCAGCTGTTATTAACTGCAGCTATGATCCGGTAGAGGAGTCACACACAGCAGGTTAATCAGTAATCACACCTGGAAGAGCATCCAAACCCACTATTACCCCTTTAGCTTAGCAGTATCGATGCTAACCTGACAGCCCTACAATTAAGCTAACAACAAACAACACATTTATTAGCCTTAAAAACACATTTTAAAACACTTAGCTGGTTCTAAACCCGGCTTAGCTTATAAACGATCATTTATTACAGAATGTAACATCTGCTGCTTCAACTGCTTATTGATATATCGGAATCTAACAACTCCAACTGTTAGCTAAGCTAGCTCCAGGCTAGCAGCCTAGCAAAACAATCCAGCAGCGCTCCTTCCTGGGCCACCGGAACCACCGGCGCACGGCACGCGGCCCAACTCACCGCAGATACTGGGCGCAGGGGTTCATCCTGCCGGGTCAACACCGGTCCTTTATACTACGACTGGACCGAAGCTAGTGCTCCTCCAGGCGCCATCATGTTGCTGTGTGACCCGCTGAGGGCCTGTGGTGCGGGGGCGGAGCAGGGGCGGAGCACCGGGGGGGGGCCTGCGGGGACCCGGAGCCCACAGAGTTTTGTTTATGAACTATTTGGAGTCAAATAAAATAACGCATTCTTACATAATAATAATAAATAATAATATTAGAGTTTAATTCAAAGGTGCCTTTCTAGACACTCAAGGTCACTGTGCAAAAGATAAAAACACAATGGCAGAAACAAAGTCAAAACACAGAATAAAACCATTTACAAATACAAAGGCTGGGAAGTTACTATTAAAGTCATAGGGAAGTCATTTAAATGTCAAATCATTCTGGCTTAAACATATGAATGTACTCTTTATCAGACAATATTGTCCCAAAAGTTAGAAAATTTCTATTAAAAAATAATCCTGTCTTAAAATCTGTGGGGGGTTTTCTTTCTTCTTTATTTTATGCAGGCCAGTTAGTTATATGTCAGCTTCTAAACCTAATTTCAGCCAATCATATATCAACGGTCATTTGTCCATCACATTTTTTCGGTCATAGCATCTTGATTCATATGTCGTAGCTATAATATGCAACGGTTGAAATGAGAAATCAGAATAATTTCCTTTCCCATTGAGATCCGTCCCAGTGTTCACGGGGATGGACGTCTGTGTCTTCTGGGGGCGTAGAGCTAACAGAACTGGGAGCGTTGTGAGGCAAGGGCTCAAACATGTACAGCTGGAAGCCTTCTACACCAAACCAAGCTTTTGCTGCCCTGAAGTCCGCTTCCACAACATCTTCGTCCCTAGCCTGGGTGCCATTCCGAACTTAGTCCTGCGCACAACGTTTGAGGTCGGGAAGTTCGGTCTGGCATTGCTTAATAGTAGCGCGAGTATGCTCGCGCAATATCTGGCAGGCCAATCAAATTGTCAGGATGGGCTTTATACTATGATGGACAGATGATCAACAGTAACGTAATCAACCACAATGAGTCGATGCAATCAACTGGTTTTCCTTAGATAGAAAACTTTGTATCAATTTGACTGTATGATCTGGTTGAACTGTAAAGTGCCTTGAGATGACATGTGTTGTGAATTTGGCGCTATATAAATAAACTGAATTGAATTGAACCACGTCACCAAAGCACGCTTGGGTGACAACAACAATGGCTGCCGCTGGAGAGTTGAGGTGTGTAGATTCTGTTATTAGGTCTGTTCTAGAAGATATCGACAGCAAATTAATTTTAAAAGAGGAACAGAGAAACGCGATCAAGGCTCATCTTATTCTAGGCGTAAAACTGCACGCTTTGATTTTTGTTGACAACAACTATGCATTGCTTAACATACGTCACGCACTCCGTTGCTCTTATTGGTTGTAGGTCTATCCAATTGAGTGCAGAGGCATTTTTTTTCCTGGTTCGTTCGAAACACGCCCCATAATCACAGCTCTATGCAGCAGTATCACACTCATATTCTGACTAAAATTGAATAGGACTACGTCAGGCTACTTCGTCCCCGCTTTCCTCCTCTAAATAAAAAATGGATGACGGAGGAGACTCATCCACAACCTCCGACACTAAACTCTCCTCCTCTGGCTTGTTTCCGCTGTCCATAGCGTTCCTTGACAGTGTCATTTCTAAGTCACCAATTTAGAGCTACTTGGTCCTAATGGAATTTCCCATTGGAAACCTACTAGCACTAAGTTGCTAACTGGTTAGCAAGATGCTTCCGACAAACCGGCCACAACCAAACTTGGTTGTGAACCTTCCGCCACAACAATCCCGCCCCTTCATAAACACATTCACTTTATTCACTAGTGAAAAGTCTGGAACCACTCGGGAGAATTCAGAAATGCAACGGTTGGAACAGTCGCTTCCCAATGACTTTAAACAGATGAGTTTTGAGTTGTAATTTGAAATGGCGAAGTGAATCTGTGTTTCTAAGTAAGGGTGCTAGAGAGTTCCAGAGGTGGGGTGCACAGTAGGCAAATAGCAATATTAGCCTCAGTGTCAGATGCTTCTTCCCAGCATCTGATATGAGCAACAAAGGATATGTTGACACCAAACTCGACCTGAACAACAATGGCTATGTTCACACCACGTGCAGCCTGAGCAACAAAGGCCACGTTAACACCAAAGGTGACCTGTGCAACAAAGACTATGTTCAGACTAAATCTCATCTGAGCAACTAAGGATACACAGACACTAAAGGTGACCTGAGCAACAAAGGCTACTTTAACACCAAACGTGACCAGGGCAACACAGGCTATGTTCACACCAAATGCAACCTGAGCAATAAGGGCTACGTTAACACCAAACGTGACATGAGCAGCAAAGGCTATGTGCACACACCAAATGCGAGCTGAGCAACAAGGGCTACATTCACACCAAACACGACCTGAGCAACAATGGCTAGGTTCACACCAAACGCAACCTAAGCAGCAAAGGCTACGTTCACACAACATGCAACCTGAGCAACAATGGCTAGGTTCACACCAAACGCAACCTAAGCAGCAAAGGCTACGTTCACACAACATGCAACCTGAGCAACAAAGGCTATGTTTACACCAAACGTGACCCGTGCAAGAAAGGCTACATTCACACTGGAGGCCTTGATGCTCAGTTCCCAATTTTTTTGTCAAGTTTGATTTTTTTGCGAAGTCGTTCACATTTCCAAATATATGCTATATATGCGACTTGTATGTTAAAGGCTATGTTAACAAAAAACTTGGCCTAAGCAGCAAAGGCTACGTTCACACCAAAAGTCACCTGAGCAACAAAGGCTATGTTCACACCAAATGTCACCTGAGCTTCAAAGGCTACCTCACACCAAACGCAAGCTGACACCAAACCGGACCTGAGCAACAAAGGCTATGTTCACACCACATGCAGCCTGAGCAACATAGGCCACGTTAACACCAAACGTGACCTGTGCAACAAAGGCTACGTTCAGACCAAATCTCATCTGAGCAACAAAGGATACGCTGACACTAAACGCGACCTGAGCAACAAAGGCTAGTTTAACACCAAACTGGACCTGAGCAACAAAGGCTATGTTCACACCAAATGCAACTTGAGCAATAAGGGCTACGTTAACACCAAACGTGACATGAGCAGCAAAGGCTATGTGCACACACCAAATGCGAGCTGAGCAACAAGGGCTACGTTCACACCAAACGCGACCTGAGCAACAATGGCTAGGTTCACACCAAACGCGACCTGAGCAACAATGGCTAGGTTCACACCAAACGCAACCTAAGCAGCAAAGGCTACGTTCACACAAGATGCAACCTATGCTAAAGCATTTTAGATGGGTATCAGGAGTAATTGTGGGGTTCGCCAGCAGGGGGCATTGTGACCATTATACTGGCTCCGGGTGGCTTTACTTTAGTCTGCTCCGCTTTACAGCTCTTCTTCTTTCTGCAGAGCAAATTGAGAAATGGACGCAGAGTTTGCCTGTCTCGTTGATTTCTCCTGTTTCCAGGTTGGTAGTGCTAAAGAAAAATGATTATTTTTAGTTTTTAATACAGTTAATCTTACGGCATGTGTAAAAGGTATGTTGAGCACTCTCATTTTGAACATATTTCTTAATTTTGAACAAGTTTGTGAAGATAACCTTTCCTTGAACCAAATTACTGAATTTAAGTTTGTTCCTGAGAATTTATGGCAGGAAGAGGCCCCGCATTCCACAGCTATTTTGTGAAATCTTATCTTATGTTTTCCTTAGCCAGATGACTTTAGAATTCCTGGAGGCCAGGCCGTAAATTAGGGGAAGTTCTAAGTTTTTCTGAGTGTCCAAGATAGCTCCTGGTTGGAGGAGCAAAAGCCAGCCTTATTTGAATAAATTAAATACAAGAGGATAAAACTTTCTACACAGAAGTAACAAATCAGATTTGCTCTTGCAACTCTCCAAAGATGTCTTTGTACGTCTTTGCTTTCTTTCCTTCTCTCCATTTATGTCAGGTAATTGAATGTATGTCTCCGTTGTTCTGCAGTTTCTGGTGTAAGTTTGTGCATTGTCTTACTTCTAAGTTTATGCATTGTCTTATATTGGATTAAACTCTGTAATTCTGTGACGTCAACACGCATTGCTGGTTTTCCTTGTGGCTACACGCAGCTCGCCGAGAGGACCTGGGATACAGAGGAAGAGAGAGAGCCAAACTTTTTTCCAAAGTTAAATATTTTAGAATAATTTCTTCCTTAACAATTGGGGGCTCGTGCCGGTTCTGGAATCTCGGTGGGCGGCTGTTTGGCACTGATTGATCCGTTTCGGCCCGACGCTTCGGTGTGGTAAGACACTATTTAATTTTTTATTTTTTTTTGGGTTGTCTGAAGCGCTGTTTCGTTGGACCGTGGCTGATTGCTCTTGCTTTGTGCGGCCTCACAGAATTTAGAAGCTGCAGGGGTAGATAGAATCCCTCCTAAAAGAGTCGGTTGTTTAAGGATTTGAATAAATACACATTACAGGGAACTTTGGCTAGTTCAAACAGAGCCTTTACGTTAACTCTGATTTAAAGCTGGGTTTCTTTTAATTTCTTTACCCTGAGGATCCATGCCTGTGCCTCAATAAAAGAATTTTGGGTGTCTGTGTATTAATTAGCAGGGGCTTGTATCAGCCCGAAGATTATGGCTCATCTCCAGTGGACTAATAATTGGACTGGTTTGGGATTAATTGGATAGATTTGGGTTAATTGGACCGAGTTGTATCACTCGTTGAAAAAAAGGACTGATAGCAGGTTGAATCACCTTTACTCTGGCTCTCTGAACCGGGTCGCCGTAAGTAGAAGTCTGTTACAGGATGTATCGCCTTCTCTGGGACTCTGAATCGAATTGCCAAAGAGCATAAAGGACTGAGAATAATTAATTTAGTACAGGTTGAATCACCTTAAAGGACTGAGACAAGTTATTTAATTCGGTACAGGTTGAATCACCTTAAAGGACTGAGCATAATTAATTTAGTACAGGTTGAATCACCTTAAAGGACTGAGCATAATTAATTTAGTACAGGTTGAATCACCTTAAAGGACTGAGCATAATTAATTTAGTACAGGTTGAATCACCTTAAAGTTGAAATGAGGATGAAAGAGATTTGTAAAAGTGAAGTTGGAAAATTAAAAGATGCGTCATACATTATTTTAGCCGGCGCCTGACATTTTCTTTTCTTTTCTGTCTTTTCTTGGCTGAACTACGAGGTTGTCTGTGTTTCTGTGTTTTGTACGTTTCTTTGTGTTTGTGTGCGTGCTTGGCTGCGGGTTGATCTATGGCTGTGTGTCTGTCTTCCCCCGTTATATGTTCCACCACGCGCTGCTGTCTATTTGTCTGTCTGTGTCTGAATTGTGCTGAGATTGTGCAGGAGTGATTTGTGTTTCACTACGTGTTATGTGTTTGTCTTGTGATTTTTGTGTTGGTGGATGGTTAATGAGATTGTGTTATGAAATATTGTCAAATGTTTTTGCTGGATGTTATATTACTAACTTTCTGTTAAAATGTGCTTCTGTGGGACAGAGGTTTCTCCATTTTGGTTACAAGTTTTGTTTCACAGCAGGGGGACTGATTGACCACCTCATTTGCATTTTGGGAATGCTTCAGTTCTGTTAGCACTGACATTTCCAGCTCACTCTTTCAGGATTCTTGGATTTTGATGTGAATTTCTTTTAGAACTGTGTTTTGTGTTGAAATGAAAAGCACAAAATAACAGATTTACAGATGTTTTTACTTTCTCAGCGGGAGAAATGTGTGGCATCAGTTCCAGGCTGGAGCACTGGAATGATCCAATTGTTTTTTTTTATAGAATATTGTAACATAGACAATCACTTCAATTTCTAGGTTTCCTGACACAGGATGGAACACCCTCATTGATTGGAAAAAGAGAACAAAAACGACAACATATGGATGTTTTTCTGCTTGACAGTGTTTTCTACACTGTTAATGTAGGACATGTTGAAACACTAATGAATGACTTTGTTTTTTGTAGGACGATCTTCGTGTGCAGCCCATTTTGCATATTACATGACCAGATGACCGGTTTTTGGGTTTTCCTACAGGGGGTCTAGGTAGCCATTTAATAACAATGGGCTATCATGAAATACGGTTGTGTGTATAATATGGAGTTTTTAAAACAGGTTCACTCAAAGCTGAACAATATTAGAACTATTGGATAATTATGTTTTTTTTTTTGTTTTTTTTTCAACCATGGTGTTATAATAATTGTGTTTAAGACACACATAAAAATCCTCTAAACATTTATGGATCTCACAGGGTAGTAGTGTAACAAAAATCACATGTGAAAAGAGAGCCAACCGAGAACTAGTAACTACTCAACTAGTAACCAATGATTTGTCTGTATTTCTGGGTCTTGAAGTGAAAATACTTCAGACATAAGTGTCTCTGTGTAGCTTGCAGATTGATCTACACTTTTGCAAAGCTTACTACAGATATGTACATCTGAATATAGATTTGTAAATTTCCGTACACATTTGTAGATTTATCAAACACACAGACACACAAATCTCCTGACAAATTTACAGCTTAATTTACACATTTTCAAATCCCACTGCACACACACAAATTGAGATACAGATACACAACTCTCCACACACATTTGCAAATAATAAAGCAACAATTTTGGCCCCATACTGAGGCTTTATTCTGACAAGCTTTTCTCTTTATCCTGAAGACGAACTAAATTAATCTTTTTCTTCCCAACAACAGAGTTTGGTGAGTGAAGCAGAAAACAGTTTAAATGGGTTTCTACTTACAGTTTTAAGGACAAACAGGAAGTTGGAGACATTTCTTCAGGAATATATCTGTAGTAAATTGGAAGAAATGAAACATTATGAACAGAAACATTTAATAACTTGAAATAAAGAGTTTAAACTGTTTATTCTGTCCTCAGAGTTCAGACATGTCTTCCAGCAGCAACCTGCGGTCTGAGGATCAGTTCCTGTGCTCCATCTGTCTGGATGTCTTCACTGATCCAGTCAGCACACCATGTGGACACAACTTCTGCAAAGCCTGCATCACTCAGCACTGGGATGGAAATGGTCTCTACAATTGTCCTCTGTGCAAAGAACTTTTCACCTCTAGACCTCAGCTGAAGGTCAACACCTTCATCAAAGAGTTGGTTTCTCAGTTCAGACGTGAAGCTCAGCAGGAAGCCATCAGCAGCAGCAGCTCAGAGCAACAAGCTGCCAAACCAGGAGAAGTTCCCTGTGACGTCTGCACTGGAACCAAACTGAAGGCCCTGAAGTCCTGCCTGGTGTGTCTCCTCTCCTACTGTCAGACTCACCTGGAGCCTCATCTGACAGCTCCACGTCTGAAGAAACATCAGCTGATGGAGCCTGTGGAGAACCTGGAGGACAGGATGTGTCTGCAGCACGATAAACCTCTGGAGCTGTTCTGTAGGACCGACCAGACATCTGTCTGTTTGCTCTGTCCTGTTTCAGACCATAAGAACCACGAGTTTGTTCCTCTGAGAGAAGAAACTGAAGGAAAGAAGGCAGAGCTGAGGAAGACAGAGGATGAAGTTCAGAAGATGATCCAGAACAGACGAGTGAAGATTCAGGAGATCAAAGAGTCGGTGAAGATCAGTAAAGATGCTGCAGACAGAGAGAAAGCAGAAGGTGTTGAGGTCTTCACTGCTCTGAAGGAGTCTGCTGAGAGAGGCCTGAAGGAGCTCATCAAGGAGATCGAAGACAAACAGAAAACTGCAGAGAAACAGGCTGAAGACTTCATCAAAGATCTGGAACAGGAAATCTCTGAGCTGATGAAGAGGAGCTCTGAGGTGAAGCAGCTCTCCCAGTCTGAAGACCACCTCCACCTCCTCCAAAGCTTCTCCTCCCTGAAAGCTGCTCCACCCACCAAGAACTGGACAGAGGTCAGAGTCCGTCCACCATCATATGAGGGGACTGTGGTGAGAGCTGTGGCTCAGCTGGAGGAGGAGATCAGGGAGGAGATGAGGGAGATGATGATGGAGGCTGAGATGAAGAGGGTCAAGCAGTCTGCAGTGGATGTGACTCTGGATCCTGATACAGCTCATCCTAACCTCATCCTGTCTGATGATGGAAAACAGGTGAAACATGGAGATGTTAAGAAAAAACTACCACACAATCGAGAGAGATTTTCTAAGTGTGTTTCTGTTTTAGGACGTCAGAGTTTCTCTTCAGGCAGATTTTACTTTGAGGTTCAGGTTAAAGGAAAGACTGACTGGGATTTAGGAGTGGCCAGAGAGTCCATCAACAGGAAAGGAAAGATCACACTGAGTCCTCAGAATGGTTACTGGACTATTTGGTTGAGGAATAGCAATGAGTACCATGCTTATGCTGATCCTCCAGTCTATCTCCATCCTGGTCCTGAGAAGGTGGGGGTGTTTGTGGATTATGAGGAGGGTCTGGTCTCCTTCTATGATGTAGATGCTGCAGCTCTGATCTACTCCTTTACTGGCTGCTGCTTCACTCAGAAACTCTACCCATACTTCTGTCCCTGTAATAATGATGGAGGTAAAAACTCTGCTCCTCTGATCATCTGTCCTGTTAATCAGGCTGATGGTTGATCTGATGAAGCTCCATGAAGAATAAATCTGTTGGTGAAGAACCTCCAACCTGAGTGACTCTGTAGTAAAATCCTAATGTGTCTGATTCCTCTCTGCTATTCATGCATCATCTCCAAGCTCAGCTCCAGACCCTCAGATCTTCCATCCATCCATCACTTCCTTCATGCTTCATTTATTTCAGGTGTTTCTGATCAGAGACATTAAACAAAGTCAGATTCAGGAAGTGGCAGCAGCTTCAGGCCCAGTCTGTGGTTTGGCTTTAAAACTGAAAACTGGAAACAAACAGTTTAAAACTAACAGAGAAAAAGACTGAAGGAAAAACCCAGATAGATAATGACAGCAGATAAACAGCAACGGCTGCAACATGATGTGGTAAAGAGGCCCAGCTGTCATTTTTCAAACTGGGACCATTAAAAGTGGGCTTTGGTTCCAGGTTCTTGACCAGAACCATGGTTCTCCTGCATCATTTTATTGTTTTCTCCTCTTTACTGGAGCTGAACTCAACTGTTGGTCGGATCTTTGACCAGAAGAGAATAAAAGGAGACTCATCTGGGATTGATTGATTGTTTTCCTCTTGATGTTTTTATGTTTCAGTTTAATGGTTAGATTTTATTGAAGTTGGGGTTTGATTTGTTTTCATTTGATGTTCAGATTAAAACTGTTTAATTGAAGAAACTGTAAAACCTAATAATGGCGCCTATGTTTGGTTGGGAACGATTAAAATCATTCAGAAAACTCTGTTCTGTTCTCCTTTCTTTTTGATTAGAAGAAAACTGGTCATGAAGCTGCATCATGGACTTCCGGTTTGGCGATGTAGAAGAGGGAAACAGGGTGAAGGAGCTCCCGGTCAACTTTCTTTAAATTACTTTAGAACAGGAGTTATACACTTCTATTAACCACCGGACCGATATAAGCACCGTCTCTGAACCTGGCGGCGTTATAGTGGCCAGTGATAATACTAAACAAAAGCTTTCTACTTCAACCAGCCGAACGACTAGCTTAGCTAGCAAGGTAGCTTCAATGGCCGCGGCTTCCTCCGACGGCGAACCACCTGGCGATGGTAAATGCGGAGATCCCGTTTCCATGTCCCAACTGGTAACGGAACTATCCAAGCAGCGGAACAACTTTAAAGAGGATGTGGCCACATTAATTCAAGAGTCAATTCGGCCTCTGCAAACATCGGTGGACGGGCTGCGGGACGAAGTGAATTCTTTTCAGAGCCGCCTTGTAGCTGCGGAAAGCCTGGCAGGCGACAACTTTCAACGCATATTCGAAGCTGAAGCTGCTGTTAAGTCTCTTCAGTCCCAAAACGCTGCCTTGTTGGAACGCCTGGAAAACCTGGAAAATCGATCTCGCAGGTCCAATCTACGCATACTTAACATACCTGAAGGCAGTGAAGACGGACAGGATCCATTTAAGTTCATCTCCAAGTTGCTAAAGGATGCTATGGGGGACGACATATTCCCTTCTCCCCTGGAATTGGAGCGAGCACACCGCGCAGCTGGATCCAAGCCCGTAGCAGGACGACCACCACGGCCCTTCATCCTTGCATTTCACCGATACCGGGAGAAGAAAGCCGCTTTAAGATGGTCCAGGCAGCATGAAGTAAAGCACCAGGGAACCACCCTGAGGATATATCCAGATCTCAGCATCGCTCTTGCAAAGAAAAGATCGGCATTCAACGGCGTCAAAGGAGCTCTTTACCAGAAGGGTCTGTCATTTCGTCTTTTTTTTCCCTGCCCGTCTTAAAGTTACGTTTAAGGGAGAAAGCCACTTATTTGAAACGCCGGAGGAAGCCCAGGCGTTTTACGACCGATGCGTTGCAAAATAAACAAACATCTATCAGAGTGAGACGGGATACCCACGATACAGCAGGGTCTGGTAACAAATTACTGCGTTATGTGTTACACCTGCGTGTTCTGCATTGAAGGACTGGATTTTAAAAAAAAGGAGGAAAAAAGAGAGAGAAAAAATATATATATATTAATGCTGCTTCAAGTGGACGCATCGTTTTTCTCATAAGGGGCATGATTCCATAGACTTGTGAGTATGTTTGCACCATGTATGCACGTACACGAATATGCCCCCTATTATTACAATTTTATGCTGCTACTATCACTGTTTTTGTTGTTCTCTGTTCTCTGTTTTTACTTAAATTTTGTGTATTTTAGCACAAAAATCCACGTTCATAATCTAGCTGGCTATTGTACAATTGCCCTGTGGAGTTTACATTATCCACCATTTATAGTTGCTGGTGCTGTTTTTACTTATTGTTTAAAGAGTGTAACTCCTCAATACCAAGTTTATCGGGAACCTTCCAAAGTTAATTTGGGGATGTGTATGGCCTATCGGAAGACCTACGAGGTGTTTATGGGACAGCAGTTGGCTTCGACAAGAGAAGCAAGGATACAACTGGGGTGGGTTCTAAAAAGGGTTGGGTTCAGGGCTGCCTTTTTCATTCATACAGCTGTTTTGTGTTGTTTTTTCTACTTTATTTTTCTTAAAAATTTGAACATGCATAGGAAGATGCATCCGTGGGGGTGCCAAGTGGAGCTGCTGGGCCGGGACAGGTATAAAATTGGATTATTATGGCTAATGTATGTAACAACAGTGTAAGAGTGGACGCCTCAGCAGTTCGCTTTACTAGTTGGAATGTAAAGGGCATGAGAGGACCAGTGAAACGGGCCAAAAATTTTTCCCACCTTAAAAAACTTAAAACAGAAATAGCATTTCTACAGGAAACTCATTTGGTCTCTGCAGACCATATAAAACTTAAGAAGCCTTGGGTGGGACAAGTTTACCATTCACAATTTAATACTAAAGCGAGGGGAACAGCAATATTGATTCATAAAAACATACAGTTTACTTTAAGCTCGTCCATATCAGATCCACAGGGCCGTACCTAACATGAATTCTCACCGTTTGATATTGGGTGGTGACATTAACTGTGTTATGGATCGGACCCTAGACCGTTCCAGCTCCAGATTGTCATCTCCATCAAAGATGGCTCAGGCCTTAGCAGCATTCATGAAGGAAGCAGGTTGTATAGATCCTTGGCGCCTTTTGTTTCCAAATCGTAGGGAATTCTCTATTTTTTTCACATGTCCACCAGTCGTATTCAAGGATTGATTGTTTTTTTGTAGACAAAACTCTGCTACCCTTTGTCAAGAAAAGTGAATATTCTGCTATTGTAGTGTCTGATCATTCACCAGTAATACTGGACTTAGCCTCTCCACTTAATCAGGCTCAGCGGCCCATCTGGAGATTTGACTCAACTTTGTTAGCAGATGACAATTTTTTTGAATCGATGTCTACTGCCATAGATAATTTTTTGGTCGAAAACAAATCAGATTCTGTGTCGCCATCCATCCTGTGGGAAACATTAAAAGTGGTAATTAGATGTGAGATAATATCTTACACTGCAACACGTAACAAAATTAGAAGATTAAGGCAGGAACAGCTTATCAGTTCTATGCTGGAGCTGGACCGTAGACATTCAATGTCACCCTCCCCCGAGCTGTACAAAGAGAGACTTTGATTGCAAATGCAATATAATCTCATATCAACGCAGGATGTGAAACAATCCTTGCTTAGATCCCGTGGATTTATATATGAACATGGTGAGAGGGCAGGCCGCCTCCTGGCCCACCAACTCAAGAGCCGGTCAGCGGCGCAGCTCATATCACAGATCCAAAAGACCCCTGACGAGCAAACTATTGATCCAGCTGAAATAAACCAAGTCTTTGAGAAATTTTATTCTGACCTATATACGTCACAATTCCCAGAGGACAACTCGGATATGAATAATTTCTTAAACAGCTTGGATATCCCTGTTATTGGTCCTGATAGGAAGAGGGATTTGGATAAGCCCCTTACACTTAGTGAGGTTATCAATTCTATTTCAGCAATGCAGAGTGGCAAGGCCCTGGACCAGATGGCTATCCAATCGAATTCTATAAAAAATTCTCATCCAAGTTAGCACCTCTTTTACTTGAAATGTTTAACTACTCACTGGAGCGGGGAACCTTGCCACAGACTCTTACAGAAGCTAACATCATACTCTTACTAAAACATGGTAAAAATCCAACAGACTGCGCTTCATACAGGCCCATATCACTTCTAAATGGTGACGTTAAAATCTTAGCTAAACTTTTGGCTATGAGACTGGACTCAGCCATGGCTGACATAATCTCCTCAGATCAAACTGGGTTTATGAGGGGTCGTCACTCTTTCTCTAATATACGTAGGCTTATTAGTGTTGTCCATTCTCCTGAATCCGGGGAGCCTCCTGAGGTTGTGGTCTCCCTCGATGCGGAGAAGGCATTAGACCGGGTTGAGTGGCCTTACCTATTTGCAGTACTAGCTAGGTTTGGGTTTGGGTCCAAATTTAAATCATGGGTACAACTGTTGTATACTTCACCCAAAGCGAGTATTACCACTAACAAAACAAGGTCTGGGCTCTTTTCTTTATCCAGGGGTACCCGGCAGGGTTGTCCCCTCAGCCCACTCCTCTTCGTTTTAGCTATTGAGCCACTCTCAATTATGCTCAAGACTTCACAGAGTTTTAAGGGAATTTGTAGAAAACAGCTGGAACATCGGCTGTCCCTGTATGCGGACGACTTATTACTCTACATCTCGGACCCAGTATCATCTATCTCCAACATTGTGAGTTTGCTAAACCGTTTTGGTAAATTCTCAGGATACAAGTTGAACTTCTCAAAGAGTGAATGTTTTCCAATTAATAATTCTGCGCTCCAAATTACAGAAACTGACCTACCCTTCCCTCTTGCTAGAGCAGGATTCAAATATTTGGGAATTAACGTGACACATTCTTTTTCTGATCTGTTTGAAAAAAATCTCTCCCCTCTTCTTAATAATCTCAAACGTGACCTCCAGAAGTGGAGTGTCCTAAATTTATCTTTAGCGGGTAAAGTAGCATGTATTAAAATGAACGTCTTGCCAAGATTTATCTATTTCTTTCAGAGTATCCCAGTTTTTCTTCCAAAATCATTCTTCAGACTTATCGATAAACAGCTATCCTCATTCATGTGGGGTAATAAACATCCTAGAATCAGCAGGCGCTTCCTTCAGAGACATAAGGATGAGGGGGGTATGGCTCTACCTAACCTGTTGTATTATTGCTGGGCGGCAAACCTACAAAAAATAGTCTGTTTACTCCATCAACCAGATGTTGACTGGTGTCAATTAGAACTGAATGCATGTAAGCCATCATCATTCCCTGCATTAGTTACCTCAAAGCTTCCTCTCTCTCCGAGGCAGCATTCGTCATGCCCAGTTGTAATCTCAACCCTAAAAATATGGTCACAATTTAGACAACACTTCAATATGATAAACTTCTCTATCTACCGTCCCATATGTGATAACCATGTTTTTCCGCTTTCCTTATCAGATCCTGTCTTTGCCCATTGGCGGAGAGCAGGCTTAAATAAATTTAGCGACCTATATATAGATGGAATTTTTGCTACCTTTGATGCTATTTCCTCTAAATTTAGCTTACAACGTTCCTCCCTATTTCGATACCTCCAGATCCATGAATGTGTTCGCAACAATAGTCCCTGCTTTCCTAATTTACCCCCAAAGGGAGGTATAGACATAATCTTGCAAACTCCAACACAAGATAGGGGCTTAATCTCCAAAATTTATAATAGCATCTCATCACTCAATACTGTGAAGCTAAATGAGATCAGAGCAGAATGGTCAGAGGAAATTGGAATACCATCTCTGATGAAACTTGGAACCAAGCATTACGTAGAGTAAATGGGTCAACATCATGCGCTCGACTTGGACTAATTCAGTTCAAGGTCCTTCATAGGATCCATTACAGTAGAGCTAGACTCTCAAGGATTTTTTCTACAGTGAGTGAAACCTGTGCTCGGTGCCACATAGCTAAGGCAAATCTAACTCACATGTTCTGGACCTGTAACAAACTGTGTAACTTCTGGTCCACAATTTTTCAGATCCTATCTGAAGCTTTCGAAATAGGTATCCAACCCAGTGCTGAATTGGCAATATTTGGAACTCCAGGGGAGGGGATATTATTAACACATGATTTTAAAAATGTACTAGCTTTTTCAACTCTCCTCGCCCGAAGAAGAATATTACTAGCGTGGAAATCAGAACACCCACCCAAGGCTTCTCTGTGGTTGAAAGATCTGTCCATGTTCATTAAGTTAGAGAAGATAAAATTTTGTCTTAGAGGTTCGACCCAAAAATTTTATAAAACTTGGGCCCCTATATTATCTTATTTTGAAAGACTGGATACCCTCCCTCGAGCCTGAAAATCGCATAGGTCTGTTGTAGTTGCCTGTCCCCCCCGGCCCGGCGGCTCCTTGTGAATCTGGCTAGCGATAGTGATTGTCAACCTGTGCAGTTTTAAATATCCATGTTCTGTCTTGATCTGTGTACCTACGCTTGCGCGGACGCCTGTTCTACATGCTGTCCATGTTTCTGTACCCTGTCTTAGTCCCCTGGGTTTTGTTATGATTTAGATTCCTCAGCTGTATAACTATTTTTTATTTTATTTTATTTTATTTATTTATTTATTTTTTTACTACTTTATTTTGCTGTTTCTTTTGTTTGCAGCCGGGTATCGATGGATGGGGAGGGGTAGGGGACAGAATAAATAGAAGGTAAAGGAAGGGACCACAGGATGGGGAGTGGGAAGGAGGGGAGAAGGGGAAAAAAATGTCATGTTTACTTTGTCCCTGTGTTCATTGTATTGTTGTTGACAGTTGACTAAATAAAATATAAAAAAAAAAAAAAAGAAGCTGCATCATTGTCTGAAAAATGGACCAACTGGATGTAAAAAGACCTCATTGATCTGGAAAAACTGCAGGAGATGTTTTTATGAAACATGTTTTATCTTTAAGTTGGGTTAAAGTTCAGCATCTTGTCTCTCCATGGATCAAAATGAGCCTTTCCTCTTCTCTGACACATATCTGCACTTCACTGATTTCTACAGAAGGAATCATTTCCTGAACCTCCTGAATTGGACCTCATCTCTCCCACAGAACAGCTCCAATCAGGCCCTAAATGTTCCCAGACACTTTGCAGAGGTCTGCACATTTTTACCAAGAGTGTAAAACCTATCATAGAGGGACTGAATGATTAGATAGAAATATATATTAGAAACCTAAAACCTGTGAGATCTGCATATTTTATCATGTTGGCTCCCACTGTTCATTTATAGGATAATAGTTGAATAATGACAAATAACTATTTAAATTAAGACATTTTTAGTTAAGAGACGTAGTTAGAGAGCCTTCATTTAGGCTGTTTAGGTATTTATTTATCTGATGAACTACTGTAAAGGGATTTATTGCTACCACCAATAAAACTTGCGATGGCAAGTGAAACCTTTAAACCACCAGATGGCGCCCTTGTATGGAGGACCAATCCTGCCATAATTAAAAATAAATACATAAATAAATAGGCAGCGGTTGAAATCGACCTAGAATGAAGTCTGAATATTTCAGCAAACAATACGGAAGGAGAAAAAACACTAGATATGTATGGGGTTAAAATAATATCACAAATCAAATAGATCTGTCTGGGTTTAAAGTTCCTGCGGTTGAATCAGGGCTGGACTGGGAGAAATTCGTGGCTTCGGAGCAGAGACAGGTGCACCTGATATTGATGAAAGGGCAGTAAAACCCATGAAAAATAACTTTTTCTGGTGACAGTGCATGCACACTGTTTTTTAAGTGTTTATGTTTTAATAAATTGATACTTACAACTTTTTTTAAGTTTTGAAAGAATGGTTGGAAACTTTGGGAGAGGTTTTCTCTGTCCCTCTGTTTGTCTTTGGACCCAGATACTCAGTAAGGAGAAAACTGACCTTAGTTTTAATTAATTTTTATTGTTGGGGGTAGTTAAACTTGCAATTTGGAGGACCAGGAAGAACCAGCTGCTGGGTCAGGGATGGGCAGATGTGGTGCAGAGCCTAAAAGGTCTGGTTGCAGCTGGTCTGAGAGTAGAGCATGCTTTCTACACACTGACTAGTAATCTGGAGCCTTTCAGGGCTCTGTGGGGATCAGAGATGGCTCAATGGTTCTTCATATTTAACTTATCTGTGTGTGTTTGTGTGGTAATGCTTGTTTTTATTGTGATGATGGAAGCAGAGTCTGTTTGCTGATGTGAAGCAAAAAAAAGACGTCAAAGGTCTCTCTCGTTTGTCTCTATCTATCTATCTCTAAATCTATCTATCTCTCCCCCCCCCTGTAATTGACATTTATGCACTATTTTTGCACGCCACTTATCACTTTACTTGGATTTATCACTTTAGTTGGATAGTCACTTAATTTGGATTTAGTTTTTACATATGCATAGATATACATACATATATATATATATACAGAAAAGCTATATGTGTATATATTAGGGCTGGTCAACGATTAAAAGTTTTAATCGCGATTAATCTCATGATTTCCCTGATTAATTGTGATTAATCACATTTTTATACGCAAAAAAACAATAATGAATTCAAAAGTAGTGTATAGCACAATTTTATTTTAAATGTTCTGCCATATTAAAGGACGTGCCATAACATTTGTTCTGCAAGCACAACATCAGCATTTTGTTTATACAGTAGCAGTTAAATAAAAACTGCCCACAAAGTCCTAAGTCACAATAATAACATTAAAACAGGCAATTTCTGAGGTAACAGCAGAAATATTTTTTTATTTTTTTTTATCAGGGAGCAGCATAACCAGTCTAGTACCAAATGTCCCTGTTAGAGTGAGGTGAGGCACAAAAAAAAAGTTCACTGCTGGGATTTACTGTGCAGGGAAATATTCTGTAAATATACTAATCGGCATTTGTTAGCTTCTTTTGCCGTTGTTTATTTATACTTCTCCCACACGCTGCATCTAACGTAGTCTGCTGAAGCCTCGCGCCACTGTCTGTTTCGTTAAATGATTTGATGGTATCAACTGGGGGTTTTGCATTTAGGTGATATTTTAGACTCGAAGTACTCTGGTGATAAGACAATTCAACTCTGCAGTGATTACAAATAACTTTGCTGTCGACTGCGCCGTCTAAAAGAACTTTAAAATGAAAATGGCCAGGGAAAAGTGCCGTACCCTATTGTTTGTTGGTTTGTTTATCCGCCAATTTCTTTTCTTTTTCTGTTCCTGTACTTTCGGTTCCGGTACTCTTAGTTTTACCAAATAAAAGCCTGGGAGAAACAGACTTTTACAGTAATAAAAGAAATAATAAAAACTGTGTTAATACGAGATAAAATAATTGTCGGCGTTAATTGATTGATGAGTTAACGTGATAATAACGAATTAACTTGCCCAGCCTTAGTATATATTTTATCTTTTTTTATTCTTACTTTTTTATCTTTATTATATTGTGTAGTTGGATGTATATATATATATATATATATATATATATATATATATATATATATATATATATATATATATATATATATACACTATATTGCCAAAAGTATTTGCTCACCTGCCTTGACTCACATATGAGCTTAAGTGACATCCCGTTCCTAATCCATAGGGTTCAATATGACGTCGGTCCACCCTTTGCAGCTAGAACAGCTTCAACTCTTCTGGGAAGGCTGTCCACAAGGTTTAGGAGTGTGTTTATGGGAATTTTTGACCATTCTTCCAGAAGCGCATTTGTGAGGTCGCACACTGATGTTGGACGAGAAGGCCTGGCTCTCAGTCTCCGCTCTAATTCATCCCAAAGGTGTTCTATCGGGTTGAGGTCAGGACTCTGTGCAGGCCAGTCAAGTTCATCCACACCAGACTCTGTCATCCATGTCTTTATGGACCTTGCTTTGTGCACTGGTGCACAGTCATGTTGGAAGAGGAAGGGGCCAGCTCCAAACTGTTCCCACAAAGTTGGGAGCATGGAATTGTCCAAAATGTCTTGGTATGCTGAAGCATTCAGAGTTCCTTTCACTGGAACTAAGGGGCCAAGCCCAGCTCCTGAAAAACAACCCCACACCATAATCCCCCCTCCATCAAACTTTACACTTGGCACAATGCAGTCAGACAAGTACCGTTCTCCTGGCAACCGCCAAACCCAGACCCGTCCATCAGATTGCCAGATGGAGAAGCGCGATTCGTCACTCCAGAGAACGCGTCTCCACTGCTCTAGAGTCCAGTGGCGGCGTGCTTTACACCACCGCATCCGACGCTTTGCATTGCACTTGGTTATGTATGGCTTGGATGCAGCTGCTCGACCATGGAAACCCATTCCATGAAGCTCTCTGCGCACTGTTCTTGAGCTAATCTGAAGGCCACATGAAGTTTGGAGGTCTGTAGTGATTGACTCTGCAGAAAGTTGGCGACCTCTTCGCACTATGCGCTTCAGCATCCGCTGACCCCGCTCCGTCAGTTTACGTGGCCTACCACTTCGTGGCTGAGTTGCTGTCGTTCCCAAACACTTCCATTTTCTTATAATACAGCTGACAGTTGACTGTGGAATATTTAGGAGCGAGGAAATTTCACGACTGGATTTGTTGCACAGGTGGCATCCTATCACAGTTCCACGCTGGAATTCACTGAGCTCCTGAGAGCGACCCATTCTTTCACAAATGTTTGTAAAAACAGTCTGCATGCCTAGGTGCTTGAATTTATACACCTGTGGCCATGGAAGTGATTGGAACACCTGATTCCAATAATTTGGATGGGTGAGCAAATACTTTTGGCAATATAGTGTAGGTCCGTCCAAAATTTTGGTAGGGACATGTCCCTATGCAAACCTACGCCCATGTAATGAAAGAATGATTTGAGCACAAATAATGGTCAAACAGTAATTCTGCACACACATGGAATAAATTCACCACAACTTCTGTTCAAAATATAAGAGTTTATTTACAAAAATCATTCAGCTCCAAGTCAAACATATTTCAGTTTAACACTCTCAAGTAAGTCTAGTAAAACTAAACTAAACTACTATGTACAAAGAGGAAGGGGAACACAGTTGAAAACCATAATGAAAACCATACAACATTTAAGATGGATTCCGTGTTTGTAACCAAAGTTTATCTGGAAGTATTTGGGATATGATCTAATTAGCTTTTAACTGATTTAGAGAAATTGGAATGTTTTCAGACCAATTCACAATGCAAATCCATGAGGTGAATAAAACATTATTTCTGCAAATAATGTATCATTAAATGATTTGCTTAATCAGGAACCAAAAACCTTTAGTTAAATGAATCTTTACCCTCTTGGACGTGGAAGACGTGGAATGTGGGGTAAATCCTCATCTTCAGAGGGAGGCGAAGACGGACAGCCACTGGATTGACCAGCTTGGAAATGGGGAAGGGTCCAGTGAAATGGGGTGCCAACTTCTTGCAGTCCACCTTTAAAGGTAGGTCCTTGGTAGAGAGCCAAACCCTGTCTCCACGTTGGTAACACAGGGCTGGAACCCGCCGGCGATTAGCTTTCTGGGCCTGGATCTGGGACGACTGGATAATGGCTCTCCTTGCCCTCCTCCGAGCACACTGACATCTAAGGGCGGACAGGCGGGCTGATGGTACTCTGGACTACCTCTCTTCGACAGAGATCACTGGTGGTTGAAAGTGGTACACCACATAGAAGGGTGAGAGGCCGGTGGACCTGGAAGGAGTGGAGTTGATGCCGTGTTGTACTCAGGGAAGGTTCTGCACCCACCTAGTGGGGTCGGACTCACAGAGGAGACGAAGTTTGGTCTCAACCTATTGGTTCATCCTCTCCGTTTGACCATCTGTCTGAGGGTGAAAACCAGACGACAGGTTAACTGATACCCCTACATTGAGCAGAACCGCTGCCAGTAACGGGCCACAAACTGAGGACCTCTGTCGGATACTATGTCAGCTGGCAGTCCATTCAGACGAAGACCTCTTTAGTCAGGGTTGTGCCCATTTCTTTGGCAGTGGGGAGCTTAGGTAGAGGGACCAGGTGGACCATTTTTGAGAATCTGTCTACAATGGTTAAAATGACAGAGTGAACCTCAAAGACTGGTAAGCCTGTGACAAAGTCCATGTAAATGCTAGACCATGGCCAAGAAGGCACAGGGAGAGAGCGAAGCAGAGAGGACAGGGGTCGCCTGTAGACCTTGGTCTGATTGCATTGTGGACAAGCTGTGACAAACTCCTTTACGTCCCTAGTCAAAGTGGGCCACTAAAATTTGGACTTGATGATTCTGACTGTCTTAGTGTAACCAGGATGACAATACAGATGGGAGCAATGGCAGAAATTAAGGACTTTATTGATCATAGAGTCATGGACGTATAGCCTGTGCCAGGGGCAGGCCTCCGGAATCCATACTCCCTTGAGAGACTGTTTGACCTCCCCCTCCAGGTCGAGTCTTGTGATCGCACACCTAACGGTGTCAGGGAGGGTGTACTCCTAAGACTCCTTGGAAATCTCCTCCCTGGTCTCGAACATCCTGGACAGGGCATCTGGCTTCCTGTTTTTGGACTGAGTCCTGACAGGGAGACAGGGAGAAGTCAAAATGACCAAAAACAGGACCCACCTGGCTTGTCTGGGGTTGAGTCTTTTTGCTGTCCTGAGATACTCCAGATTCTTGTGGTCAGTCCAGACCAGGAAGGGGAGCTTAGATCCCTCTAACCAGTGTCTTCACTCCTCCAAGGCCAGCTTAACTGCCAAGAGTTCCCGGTTACCCACATCATAATTGCGCTCAGAGCTGGACAGTTTCCTAGAGAAAAATGCCAAGGGCTGAATGTGGTCATCACTGGCTCTCTGACTGAAGATAGCCCCGACTCCAGAGCTGGAAGCATCCACCTCCACAAAGAACTGCTACCTGACTAAACCCACAGATGAAAAAGCGGTAGAAATTAGCAAACCCCAAAAACCTCTGGAGCTGCTTCCTGTCAGTTGGAATGGGCCACTCTGTGACAGCCTGGCCCTTGGCTGGGTCCATATAAATCCGGCCTGGGGATACCATGAAGCCAAGGAAGGTCATGGATGTGACATGGAATTCACACTTCTCTGCTTTAAGGAACAGCTGATTTTGGAGACGGTGGAGTAGGACAGCACGGACATGTTTTCCAAGGGCTGAGAGGTTTTCAGAATAGATTAGAACATCATCAATGTAAACAAAGTCAAATTGCCCAATCATGTCCCGGAGAACCTCATTAGCAAGGTTCTGAAAAACTGCTGGGGCATTTGTTAGGCCAAATGGCATGACCAGATATTCATAGTGGCCAGAGGGAGTTTTAAAGGCAGTTTTCCACTCGTCTCCCTCCGAATACGGATCAGATGGTAGGCGTTCCGCAGGTCCAATTTGGTGAAGATCTTGGCCCTCTGGATCTGGTCAAAGACCGAGTTCATAAGTAGAAGTGGATAACGGTTCTTAACAGACACCTCGTTCAGCCCCCTATAGTCAATGCAAGGTCTGAGGGACCCATCCTTCTTTCCCACAAAAAAAAAACCCTGCACCAGCAGGGGACGATTATTCCTACCTTTGTCGTCTATTATTGTCTTCTTGACGACTTAAAATTGAAGCTAAGTTTTGTAAAATTCAAAGTTCTTAAAAAGCAGAAAAAGTCTAAAACAAAGATCCAAAAATTCAGGCAGAGGCAGCTGAGTCCAAGTCCAGGGTTTTTATTGCCAAAAATAGCACATTCACACGGAGCTGGTCACCGGTGAGCATCAGCTAACAAATGGTGAAAACAGCTCCCTTTTATACATTTCTTATCAATGGAAAACCCCCTTCAGAACATATTTTTTATATATTTAAACGACAGTCTTTGGTAAAGGTCACATTATCATTTATCTGCAAATCACGATGACATTCATAGCCACATCACATTCTTGTGAGAGCAGTCTCTCAGGCCATGAGGACATCTGGTGCACTTAAATCAGAAACTTATGACAGTTCAATCACAAACATGTTGAAACTAATCCCTTCCCTACTTCAAGCCATGTCAGTCTGGCCTAGTGTTCCCCCTTGTGTCCCAGTCAAAGCATCACCCTTTCTGGGACCAGTACTGCACAGTGTGCCTTGAAAATAACAACTCTATTTATCACAAGTTGTATGGCCAAATTTTGCTGAGCTGGGCAACCTTGACATGTCAAATATTTCATTTTTTATGAGTGTGCTTTCCTATCACTAAGGGGCCTCAACCCTGCGTTTTCCTGCAGATTCCACTCCTCTAGAGCCAGGTGCAACAGTTACACACACTCATTGCTCTGTTTTTCTCCTCTTGGTCTTGAATGGCTCTTATAACAGCATTTGTGAAAACAACTTTAAACTTATAAAAAATTAACTTTATTTTATTCTTATGATTAGTGCAGATTAATACACAACATTTCCCCCCTTTGATCCTAAACGGATCAACTAAGTGATTGTGCAGGTGATGACTAATCTAAAACACCTTAAATGTGAACTCACAAGTGACAAAAGTTTATATATATATATATATATATATTGTGCACACCAAACCAAACGTGAGATTAAACACACACCATATAGTTGAAGTGAGTAATATAAAACATGGTGGAGAATGTGTAAATGTTAAACTGATAGAATGCAGAAAACGGAATATAAAAAAACAACGAGGGATCCCCCTCTTGGCTCCCTTAAGAGCAAGATTTTCTAATTCTGTTTTCTCAGCAGAGGCAAATACCAATGCCCAAGCAGCATCTTGTGTTACAAGGTCACTGCATTTATCCCCTACATAGGTGGTCTTTCACACCCATAAATACACACACACAAACAAAAAGCTTCATCAGGCCCGGACTATGCCAGGCAAACACATCTTCTAGTGGTCAAAGGACCGTCATTACAACCAACATAGGAGTAACCATGTGGCACTCTCCTGCACAGTACTTGTACTGTCACATAAAGTATACAATTCTACCAATATTTTTAACATAGGTATGCATAATCATCAATAATCAGCATTGTCCTTATATCCAGTATGGCGTTGAAGTTGATATTAATAATAATAATGGCCTCCATAATTCTGTCCATAATTCTGCCCTCCGTTCGGGCCCCCCTGGGTATACGGAGCCATACACTGCAGATCAGCGGTCAGCTGCAACACCTGCTCTTGTAGGTTGATAATGGTCTGCTGTGCATCCCGAAGTTGCTGCCTCAGTTCCAGATTGTCTCGGGTCACCTGCCGATTCCCAGCCTTTACTTTGCGTTTGTACATGGTGCGGCGCATCCGTTCAAAGGACCGACGTGGCTCGGGGTGCACCAGACCCTTCATGAATTGGGCATAAACTGCTGTGGTCATAGAGGTGATTTCAGGCTTGAGGTCATTGTTGGTGTCGTACGACTCCAGCGGATGAGCCAAGAACTTTGCAACATGATGAGCTTCGGCAAGATCAAGCTTTATGTCATCTGCTACGATCATGAACATAGCCAGTACGCCTGTAAGGGGTGGTGGCGGATAATTACATTGGCGGGGTGACGGCGGTCGTCGATCCTTGGGATTTTCAGGACTGGCAGGGGTGCTGGTTGGGCCGAAATCGATACTGAGGTTCCCCGGTGATGACGAGATGGACAGTGGCTTCCCAGTAGGTGATGGTGGTTGATCATCAGGCTGCCTTCTGGGTGTCATCATTGGTTGATCCTCAGGCTGCCTGCTGGGAGTCATCATAGGTTTGCTCCAAACCGAAGGTGCACTGCTTGGCCCCTCTGCAGGATCTAGTAGGTGCCTGGGAGGAAGATATGGGCATCCTACCCCTAGTGACGGGCCTAACGACGCCAGTGCAGCTCGTAAATTCATTTGGTTTTCTTCATATTCATCATAACTAGCCTCCGTCATGCTCAATAATCTACCTGTGGGGACATAGTATGGCAAATTTAGGCATCATCTGAAGGCATAATATCTCTTATATCTATGGATTATTCAGCATGCAAGTTGCTATGTCTATGTGAGGAACTATATAAGTCCTTGTAATACAAAATATTTACATATATACACTGTTGTTATTAAAGAAATGCACATACCTGGTGAGGGTGGAAGGTGATCATGGTTATGTTTTATATCGCTTGGTCCAATTGTATCTCTACAACTGGGAACTGACCAGTTACACTTACAACAAGTCTTGAGACCAGTCCCCGAACAAGGGGTATGATGCAACACATAACTATCAATATAATCAATATTACTGCCCCTAGAATCATTCCTGCTGCCTCAAGATATTTTCCCCTTCCAAGCTTGTAAAACCAATCCCAGAATCCCTTCAGCTGAGTGTTCCAATTAGACTGCAACACATGTTCATCCCTCATTCGTTTCATTTCCTGTAGGACTCCTGTGAGGCTACCATTTACATCTGTGTGCATGGGGATTAAAGTACAACAATCTTCCCCTATATAATCACATATTCCTTGGTCTCCAGCCATGCGGGATTCTAGCACGAGCCTATGTTGTAGAACCATTAGTGAAGTTGCATGCAATTGTTCCTTTACCAAATCCAGGCCCTTTATTGTAAAGTTTATTAATCTTTGTTGATTATACCATAAGAGATTTACCCACCTGCTATTGCGAGCTATATACTGTGCATTAACAATTGATCCGTAGATTGGTACTGAACCAGCCCCTCTTCCGCTTTTTATCCAATCACTCCCTATGGCAACCTGTTCTTCAGGTACTCCATATGGGATCTGATCCCATGTGATATATACCTCATCTGATGTTTTCCACTCGTGTTTAGCGGGGGTACTTCTCTTAACGCGATTGGTTATTTCGTTAGATGTTACATTGATACCTATTGGGTCATTTGCTATTAACTTTAGTTGTCCTGTCAGCATTACTGGTGCACAGATGCCTTCCCACTGTGGGGGTAATGTGGCCAACATTTGTGTCTCATTATGGCACATCCAAAAAATGTCACCTAAGGGGACAGATCCCCTCGCCAGGCTCAGTATTCGATACTGAGATACACTTGAAGGTTGGAACTCATAGATGACATGTCCCCCATCTGGTACTACTTGTTCACAGCGTATGGTGGCATTGGGACTCGTTTGACAAAACTTAATGTGGTAGGTGAGGTTCCCTTCTGCTGTTGGTGGGTACCATGTCCTATCACTACATGTAACCAGTCTATCCGTTGTCCACATCTGTCTAGAGGATCTATTAGTCACTGTTTCCAGTTCTTTCCCTCGGGCTATACAAAACGGAAAAATCAGTTCAGCCGGTTTTTGTACTACTGGTGGAAGGGAGAAAGTGCTCATTACATCATTTATTGAGGAGTTATGCGCTCTGGGGCATATTGTGTGGTCTTTTGATAATGATGCAAGACCACCGGCCATCTGCATGGCACAATGAGCAAAGCACTCCGTTACATCTGGGCAGTCGCCTATTTTACTTCCAGGAATAATCTGAAGGGCTGGTAATTTTTTAGCATTATAGCAGGCTATACAATCATCTTTAGGGCGCTTTTTGGCTTTGAACATTGCCTGGACAGAGTACTGAATCCATTGTTGGAACATATTGGTTTCCCAGTGTGCAGTCTTTAATTTGTCTAGATCTCTTTTCTGCCTTTTGTTTACCAATTTTACCATCCTATGCGCTTTTCCTACCGTCATTACCTGCTCTGTTAATGTGTTTTGGCATATGTTCATTTTGCATCTTACCTCAATGATCACCATCCCATCCTCACGGCAGTCCATGCTTTGTGGAACTCCAAGCCAATGTTTCCCCATTGAGTTACCTAAAATTTCTTCAGACATTACATAATCATATCCTTTGATTTGCACATGCATTAGTGATAAATTTTCTCCATCATTATTATTGATTACCCCTTGGTTAGTAGCTAGTGTTACCATTGCTAGTGCACATGTTTGTGTGTGACGCATTAACTGTGTGTGTGAACTGTTAGTATTAATTTTCATAAGATCCCCCCTTGTTAACCCACAAAGGGTTAACACAACAAGAAAGTTAATCAAAGTCTGAAGAAGGCGCATACGGGAGATGCCCAGACGGCGATGGGGTGGGCGGGACCGAGTGGATCGGCGGCCCACTTGCTTCGGAGGAGGAAGGGGAAAGGGAGGGGAAGAAAGGGGAAGGTGCAGGTGAGGGATATGAAGGGGACAGGATTCCACCAACATCTGGTAGGTCAGAAGAAAGAAGTTCGTCCAGTGCCTAAGCGACGGATGGATCTGGGTGAGACCCAGAAGAAGTCTCAGCGGCAGAAGGATCATCATCATTGCCACCAGAATCAGAAGGTGGATGGGAAGCATAAGAATGAACACTGTCATCCTCAGAGTCCCCTGACCCTGGCGATTGGCGAGCTGCCAAGCGGGCCGAATGTCTTTGGATGCCTGACGTTGAGGGGAGTGGGGATGCATCAGTGCCCGACACCGGTGCAACATCTAAAGTTTGTGAGCTAGTGGAGGGGTGCTGCGGAGGGAGACTTGTTGCTGCCCTGTCAGCATGCGCAGAGCCTGTCGGTCCTGGATCGAGTCCAGGTGGGTCTGGAGGCCGATGCCTGGTGCAGTGGTTTTTGTGAAACCAGAAGGGCTTACCTTCGACTTTCAGGGCAGTGGGAGTGGTAAGCACAACTTTAAAAGGGCCTTCCCTACGAGGCTCGTTCCACTGACGTCTAAAGACTCGTATGAACACACTGTCACCAACTTGAACGTCCCTGACGTCCACTGGAATGTGTGTCTAATCTCGGCTATGAGCTACTGTCACCTGTTGAAATATAAGCCTGTGAATGCGGGTTAAGGACCTGAGGTAGTCCCCCATTTCACGCTCAAGCTGTGCTAGGGAAATCTCCGCCAGCTGGGGTCCTCGAACCTGTGGGAGAGGCATTGGTCGACCTGTAAGCATTTCATGAGGAGTAAGATGGGTTATGCGGTTAGTTTGAGAACGCATTGCCATTAATGCAACAGGCAAGGCGTCCACCCAAGTCAAACGGTTGTTGCTGTCAGCTATTATCTTAGCAATCTTCGATTTCAGGATCCCGTTAGCTCGTTCCACGGATCCCTGTGACTGGGGATGATACACACAACCAAACTTTTGTTTTATGCACAACAGTTTAAACATTTGCTGGATCACCTGTGAAACAAAATGTGGTCCGTTATCAGATGATATTGTGTCAGGCATGCCAAATCTGGGAAAAACTTCTTTACACAAAAACTGTGCTGCTGCTTTGTGGTCATTATGAGCAGTGGGACATGCTTCTACCCATCTGCTAAACCTACAAACAACCACCAACATGTACCTCTTTCCCTGAACCCGAGTTATCATGTCTACGTAATCCATCATCAGATGGCGGAACGGACCGTCTGGCATAGGGATATGTGCTAAGGGTTGAGTAAACATTTTACGCACATTGTACTTAGGGCAATGTGGACATAAGGCCAGTTCTCTGTCTACCATAGGTGTCATATACCAAACTGCCTGTAACTTTTGAACAACTTGGGCTCGTGAACAATGATCAGGTCCATGCATTATTTTAATGGCTGTCGGTAATAAGGACAAAGGTTGTACAAAATGTCCTCGAGAACTACGCCACAATCCAACGTGGGGGTGTGTTAACCGAGCCGCCCCCCTTTATACCCATAGGCGTTTCTCTGCTTCAGATACGTTATTTTGGGCTTCTATTAAGGAGGCCAAATTAGTAATGGGTTCGCACTCAGCTACGTGGACCATTGGTCCCTGCACTGCTGAACCTGTGGCTTCTTTAGCTGCCTCATCTGCTAAGTTATTTCCCATGGCAATAGGTGTTTTTGCTGTCTGATGAGCTGCACATTTTACAATAGCTAACGCAGATGGAAGTTGCATAGCTTTTATTAACTCTACTACTGCTTGCCCATGTGTCACTGGGGTGCCATCTGTTCTAACAAACCCTCGTTGTTTCCAGATGCTAGCGTTTATATGGCATACCCCGTACCCATAAGCACTGTCAGTATAGATTGTCACTCTTTTACCAGTAGCCAATTTACATGCAGCTGTTAATGCTTTTATCTCTGCCAATTGGGCAGAGCAAGGTTGATCTAGGCTCATTGATTGTACCCTGGTAAAGGTCCCATCGGGGTTAAGTTGGACTATTCCATATCCAGCTCTATTCCCTGTTTCACCTCTGACGCATGATCCGTCTACGAACAGAGTCAGATCAGATGGGATTGGATGAT
This sequence comes from Cyprinodon diabolis, assembly GCA_030533445.1. Taxonomy (NCBI): domain Eukaryota; kingdom Metazoa; phylum Chordata; class Actinopteri; order Cyprinodontiformes; family Cyprinodontidae; genus Cyprinodon; species Cyprinodon diabolis. Next base: position 44,993,328 of record CM060067.1, on the reverse strand, counting down.
TGTATAAGTCCTCCCTTACCTTCATGAAGGTGTCAGTCTCCTGGAGACAATCATGGGGCTCACCTTCAGTGGGCAATACCATTCTTGTGGCTGGGTTAATGGTGGTACAACGTTGTATTGTTAAATCAGGTCCTGAAAGCAGAACTTCATAACCTGTTCGACTGGTGAGCAGTGCATGTAATTGATGTGATGTGTACAGAATAACAGGGTGGCCCATAGTAATAACTGAGGCCTTTTTGTAGGCGAAGGCTGCTGCTGCCAAACCCTGGTAGCAGGGAGGCAGACCTTCTTCGACACCATCTAATTTTGTGCTGTAATAAGAAATTGGCTGTTTACCTGTTGGGGTTTCTTGCATCAATACTGCACATGCATACCCTTGTCGCTCAGCCACATAGAGATGGAATGGTTTGCCATAATCTGGATTGGCCAGAGCAGGAGCAGTTTGGAGATCTTGTTTCAGCAGCTGGAACGCACCCTCTGCCTCATCTGTCCATTGTAATTGAGCCGACTGGTGTCCTTGACATGCGGCTTTAATCATTGCTCTCAGTGGAGCTGTTTTGATGGCATAATCACACACCCACGGTCTGCTGTAACCTGCCATGCCAAGGAAAGACAACATGTGACCAACAGTCTGAGGTTTGGGCATTTGGGTTATGGCTTCCAGTTGGGACGGTGCAATACACCTCTTGTCCCCACTAAGTTGCCTGCCGAGATACTCCACTGTTTGCTGGCAGAATTGCAATTTTTGTTTACTTACTTTGTGTCCTCCTTCTGCCAAAGCAGTCAACACTGTAATGGAGTCACTCTCACACTGCTCTTTAGAAACAGATTAAATCAGAATATCATCAACATACATCAACATTGTAGATGGTATGTCAAGGTGATTTAAGTCATTTGCCAGTACACGATTGAAAATTGATGGTGAGTGTACGAAACCCTGTGGTAATCGTGAATATGTATATTGTTGGCCTTTGTACGTAAATGCAAACAAATACTGGGAATCTGGATGGACCGGTACACTGAAAAATGCTGAACACAGATCAATCACAGTAAACCATTTGGGACCTGGGGGTATATTACTCAGCAGTGTGTGTGGGTCGGGCACTACTGGTATCTCTTCTGCTACAATAGCATTAATCAATCTTAGATCATGGACTAATCTATAGTCATTACTGTTGGGCTTTCTAATGGGAAAAATTGGGGTGTTACAGGGGCTTATTGTTGGTTTAAGAACTCCTGCTGTTTCTAATCATGTAATGATAGGCTGTATTCCTTCTACTGCCTCTCGTTTAAGTGGGTACTGTCTTTGGAAGGGCAATTTAGCATTTGGTTTAATGGTGAATTTGATAGGGTCTGCTGATTTCACTAATCCTACATCTGTCTTACTTTTAGACCATACCTGCTCTGGGACTTGTTCTAATAGGGATTCATGTTCTGCCGCCACTGCCATTTGTCTTTTCCCAGGAACTTTAATGTGTTCTGCAATTACTTCATCAGCTTGTGAATATGAGATCTTGAAAAACAGTCCATCTTTTGACATGCTAATGCAGTCCCATGCTGTAGCAATCCATTCGGTGACTTGCTTGGCTTCTTGAACCATGGGTCCTAGATCATGTGACTCAAACTCGTCTGCAATCAGTAATGTGACATGTGGTGCTGAGTTGGTTACCTGGAACCATTCTGCTACATCTTTATCAGGAAATGTGACAACAGCTGCAGCTCCTTGTGGTCCAACCACTATGTCAGCATACTGGATGACAGTTGTTTTGTTGTTTATGTCTTCATCCCAGCTTTTCTCGTAGTCTTCATGTGTTTTGCCTTTGTCATAAAACATGGTACAATGGAGGGGAAGAAAAGGTTCTTTAGGTTTCTCGTAGTGATTCATTATCAGGGGTCTCCATGTTTCCCACTCCAGTTGGAGGAAAGAGGTTGGTGATGTGAGTTTCAGCCAAAATACTTGGTCTTCTGGCTCATGACTTGTTATCTGGGGGGTTGTTTGCAGGCCCAGTGGCATCATGTAGGCTTCATTCTTGTCTGTTGCTTCAAAAGAAATTCCATTAGGGGTACATTTAATTTTTGCATTGAGCTGGCACAGCACATCTCTACCCAGCAGATTTATGGGCGTATCTTCTGAGTAAAGTAGTGGTGCATACACAGTCTTTTCACCTATGATCATGGGAACTGGCTTAGTCATGGGTATTATTTGGGTCTTCCCAGAGAAACCTACTGTTCGAATCTTTGATGCTGAGAGAGGCAGGCCAATTCCACTTTTTCCTATACAGGAGTAGGCCGCTCCTGTATCAATCTTGAAGCGATGATGGCTGTCATATATTGTGACATCAATGGTGGGTTCTGTTTGTGGATGTTGGGTTAATACAGGTAGAATGGCCTCTCCATCAGGTTTCTCTGGGCACCCCTATAGCCAGTACGTGTCTTGTCCCGTTCCATAGGTGGCTGGTCCAGCAGTAGGGGGCTGGGGTCCCATCCATGGGTTAGTGGGGCAGTCTCTTTGCATGTGTCCAATTTGTCCACATCCCCAGCATTGCATTCTCACTCGCTGTTGTCCCATGTCTGGACCTGCTTGTGGCATCTGCTGGTATTGGCCTTGAGGGGGCCTTCTTGGGGCTCCTTGTGGGCCCCTCCATCTTCCCCGCATGGGTGGCCCCCCTCGTCCCCTTCCGAACGTTGCTTGTTGGGGACCTCCTCCTTGGTTTAGATGCACATGAATAGGAGGGACTGGTTGGGGTTGGGTCTGCTGTGGCAGGGCTCCTCCCACGAGTGGCGCTGCTGGATACTGCATCTGCTGTGTGGGTGGAGGAATAACAGGAGACACTACTGGTGCTTGTACCACTGCCTCCCCTGTTGGTGCTCCCTCGGTTGGGGGTGTGGCCACCACAGTCAGTGCAGCTTGATGCTTGGGCTTCTCTTTCTCTTTCTCTGCTTTGGACAATTCCCCAATCTGCAGTTGGGTTAACTTGGTGGCCAGCATCTTGCTTTGGTCCTCAAAGGCCCGTTTCTCGGCCCGATGCATGTTTACATAGTGAATAACATGCTCAGAGAACAGAGGCCAGTCCATCTTCATGAGCCCCACAACTCCGTCCAGTTTGGCTTGCACTTCTTTGGGCATGGCCTCCCTGATGTAGGTTCTGAACAGGGGGCCAGATGTTTTCAGTTCATTCCCATCACTTCCAGTCTTCTTTTTTCCATTTCTGTTGGAACCTGTGCAGAAACTGGGCGGGGCTTTCATCATCCTTTAGGCATTCTTGTCTCAGCTTAGTTGGATCACTGCAGGCGGGGTATTTGTTCCTTAAGGCTGCCCACACCTTGGGTCTTATTTGGTTGAATGGTATCTTGTCATACTGGTGTGAGGTCATGACCCTTGGAAGCTGGGCTTCGTCAAACACTTCTCTGGCTGCTGAGTGTCCTGCTGTTTTAATTAGCAGCACCTTGATGTCTCCAGCTGCCAGATTGATGCCTCCAGTGATTTCTTCCAGCTTTTCTATCCATCTGTCAGCACCATCTGCCAATGGGGTCAGCCTTCCAGCCAGTGTTATCATGTCCATAAATGACCATGGCACGTATCTGTCTTCATGAGGTCCTTTAGACAGCAAGGGAGCCATATAGGTCCCTCCTTGATCTTGTCCTGTCTTCTGCTGTCGCGTTTTGGACCTGGTCACCATTGGGCTCGGGCCGCTTTTTACTATTTGTAGCCCCACGTCACACTCAGCTGTGAGTGGCTTCCTTTCTTTTGCTGCTGGCCTGCTTTCCTCCTTGAACCCCTCATGGAATGGGTTTGTAGTTGGCAGTATGTCTGAGCCTTCAATGTCCTCCCATTCAGACACATCACCTCCCTCTTCCTCATATTCCATGTCTTTTCCCCCTCTCCTACCTGCCTCTTCGATCAGAGACAAAGTCCGTGGGCTTGGCAGGTCTGGGTAATCAGTTTTGGCCTCTATTATAAGCTGCTCCGCTTCTATTCTCTTCAATTTTTCTAATTCTTCATCTCGTCTTTTCTTCTCTTTTTGTTTTTCTATTGTCTCTTTTAAATTTTTTAATCGTCTATTTTGTGCTTTCTCTTCCAACTCTTGCTCCTTGAGTCGTACAAATGTTTCCGTTAGTTGCACCAAGTCCTGGTTTATCTCTTTTGCCAGTGATTCAATTTCTTCCAAAAATAACTCTATCTTGGGATCTGTGTGGCCTTTGTGTGTTGACTTGGTCCTAGGCTCTGAGCGGCAGGTGGGGCCTCTTGGGTATGGTAAATGTCTGCGACGTACTGGGGGTAGGGAACGGCTAAGGGTAGATTTCCTCCTTACTTCTGGGGTTTTATCCCATCCGTCATAGTCACCGCTGTAATCATACTCTCCCTGCCGTGTGCTACTCATTTCTTTTTTCTGTTTCTTCCTCTTCTTCTTCTAAAACTAATTTAAGTTGTCCTGTAATCTTTCCCTTGCTACCTGACTTTATTACAACTGGGTACTGACCTGCTGCGCTAGGGTGATAAGGTGGTGGCTTATGATCAATGTACTCAGGGGCTGTTGGGCTCTTTTGGTGTTCTACTTTGAAATATTGCAGGATGTCTCTCTGTTCAGCATGCCTCTGTTTTTTATGCAAAAGCATTCGGTCCCGTTTTTTATCTTTATTTCTCAATCTTTCTTCAACTTCATCACAGCATGAAGGATCAAAGCTGCCTTCTTTAGGCCAACGATTTTTTCCAGATGTCATCTTATGCCATTTGGTCATGCATTTTTGAATTTTGCGTTTATTGGATGGGTGTGTCATTATTACCAATTTGGCTGGCGTCAGCCCGTCAGACTGTTGTTTTCTCATATTGGTTCCCATGGCTACTAGCAGTCACTCAACCGTCAGGTCCGTGCTTATTCACCAGTCTTTGTAATCCTCAGTTAATTTTTATCTTAACTGGTTCTGCTCTCTTCAATACAGATCGTGTTTATTTTTCTTTTAGTTTCTTTCTAGTTAATTTACTTCCTAAATTTAGATCTCTTCAATTTTGAGATAAAATCTTTAATAAAACAAATTTGTAATTTTATTTTGCACTTTCACTAATTTTATACCTTATATATTTTACTTTATGTAGACTATAGTTTGTAATAATATATACTTATAATATCGTTATCTTATAAAGCTTACAATTTTTTCCAATCTTATTTAGGAATTTTGTTAATTTATTTCATTCTCATAACTCTTGTGTTTTTTTTTTGTTTTTTTTTTTTGTTTTTTTCTTCAGTTATCAATTTTGTTTTCCAATCCTTAATAATTTTCGGGTTATTCTTTTTAACTATATTCTGTACTAATTACTTCTATTAATTTATTATTATATCTTTAAGCTTTATCAATATTATAATCTTTATTTATTAATATCACCCACCCCTTACTTCCCCTCAGTTACTCAACTCTTTCACTCGACACACTAACAAAGACACACAAGACAAATGATTATATATATTTACAGTGCACTTCTTCCTTTTCCTCACTGTTTCCTACAGTGGCATATACGTTTTTCCCTGCTGCCCCGGCTGCACCCAGATAACTGGAAATGCATAGACGTCCTCTGGATGGTCGAGCGGTACTATTCTCCGATTATCGCTTAATCGGTAATATTCTGGCTATCCCTTAGCCTGGCTATCGCTTAGCCTCTCAATACCTTTATTCCAATACCTTAATACTACTTAAGCCGTCTCGTGGAGCACGCTGACTACCTTAGTCACCGATACCCTCACGTAACACGCGCACACTATTGGTTCCGGATTTATGGCTTCCACAGACTATGTCAAAACGCTTTGACCAATCTGTCCCTTTACCAATCATCTGCTCAGAACAACACGTGTTAAGCTTAACTTATTTACAAGATAATTCAAACACAGAACAGTTTAACACAAACATTAATAACACTTAAAACATACATTCATACATACCTGGACCCTTCCTCAGCTTAATCTACCTTTATATATTCTTATATAAATTCTTATCAAATTTGGAAATTACTTTAATAAATTTGGCCCACAAGCCCACAAGCAGTCGCCGGAGGCTGGTTCCCCACTAATTTAGAAAATTATAACGAATTGACTCACCTTCAATGGTGAATTATGGGCCCTTGGGGTTCCACGCCTTCCAGCTGGTGCCTGCAGATCGTCCGACGTCCCCTTTTTGCTTTCATCCTGGAGCTGGCTCGCCAATTTGTCGTCTATTATTGTCTTCTTGACGACTTAAAATTGAAGCTAAGTTTTGTAAAATTCAAAGTTCTTAAAAAGCAGAAAAAGTCTCAAACAAAGATCCAAAAATTCAGGCAGAGGCAGCTGAGTCCAAGTCCAGGGTTTTTATTGCCAAAAACAGCACATTCACACGGAGCTGGTCACCGGTGAGCATCAGCTAACAAATGGTGAAAACAGCTCCCTTTTATACATTTCTTATCAATGGAAAACCCCCTTCAGAACATATTTTTTATATATTTAAACGACAGTCTTTGGTAAAGGTCACATTATCATTTATCTGCAAATCACGATGACATTCATAGCCACATCACATTCTTGTGAGAGCAGTCTCTCAGGCCATGAGGACATCTGGTGCACTTAAACAGGAAACTTATGACAGTTCAATCACAAACATGTTGAAACTAATCCTTTCCCTACTTCAAGCCATGTCAGTCTGGCCTAGTGTTCCCCCTTGTGTCCCAGTCAAAGCATCACCCTTTCTGGGACCAGTACTGCACAGTGTGCCTTGAAAATAACAACTCTATTTATCACAAGTTGTATGGCCAAATTTTGCTGAGCTGGGCAACCTTGACATGTCAAATATTTCATTTTTTATGAGTGTGCTTTCCTATCACTAAGGGGCCTCAACCCTGCGTTTTCCTGCAGATTCCACTCCTCTAGAGCCAGGTGCAACAGTTACACACACTCATTGCTCTGTTTTTCTCCTCTTGGCCTTGAATGGCTCTTATAACAGTATTTGTGAAAACAACTTTAAACTTATAAAACATTAACTTTATTTTATTCTTATGATTAGTGCAGATTAATACACAACACCTTGAGTGACTCGTTTATGTACTTCTGCATGGCCTGGGACTCTGGTATGGACAGAGAGTAGAGTCGACCTCTAGGGGGGTTGTTCCAGGTAGCAGTTTGATGCTACAGTCGAATGGACGGTGAGGCGGTAGGGCCGTGGCTCTGGACTTATTAAAACCTCTTTCAGATCATGGTACTCTGCGGGAACCTTAGAAAGGTCAGGGTAAACCTCCTCCACCTCATTCTCTGCAGTTAAAAGAGGTTGGGCAGACAACAAACAGGACTGAGAACAGGAGGGAGCCCACCCCATTACCTCCACTCTTCAGTCAATCAGGGTATTGTGTCTCCGGAGTCAGGTGACACCCAGGACAACAGGAACCTGTGTGGGAGTCAACTTCAACTAGCAGTTCAACCGATTCCGTGACGAGGTGGGAGTGGTTTAACTGGTGGCAAGAACGCTGTGGGGTGACGAGCCCGGGAGGAGTCTAATGTTCAGTCCTCTGGCAAATCCCTCAATCATGAACTCTGCGTCTGCCCCAGAATCAACAACAACAGACAGATTATGTGACTTGGCTGAAACTGTCAAGGTAGCAGGTAGCAAAAGGTCTGGGGAGACAGAGTCTGGTGCGGCTCAGAGGAGCAGAGGAGAACAACCTGGGATGAAACTGGTTAGCTGTTCGGCGCTCCCTTCGACATTCCAATAGTCGAAGGTCAATCCAGGTTGCCAGATCCTCCAAATCCTTTAGGGTCCGTTGGAAATCCTGGGTGGCAAGCTCATCCTTTTTTTTCTCATTGAGTCCAGTAATAAAGACGTCCACCAGGGCGTGCTCATTCCAGCGGCTCTCTGCTGCTAAGAGATGAAAGTCAATTATATATTCAGAGACAGACTTATCGCCCTGCCTCAGGGTTAGGAGCCCCCTAGTGGATTCCCAACATGGTAGCACGGGGCTTAAAATTCTGATCATCTCCTGGGAGAAGGCATCATATGGTAGATGTCTGAGTCATTTTGCCATTCAGAAGTTCCCCATAATCTTGCCTTACTGGCCACCAGGGAAATAACATATGCAACCCTGGAGCGGTCATTGGGGTATGCATGGCTGATTCAGTTTGTAACTCAAACTGAATCTCACATTGCGTGAAAAATGCCTGGCACCGGCAATGTAGCCGAGTGTGACGCGGTGACTGGCGCCGACGCCTGAGAAAGCGATGTGACTGGAGGAGCCTGGTCATGGAGATGTGAGAGGATTTCACCAGCCTCCAACTGAGTAGTTGCCAACATGCCACTGATCATCTGGCCAGATTATACTGTAGATAGACAGAGACTGGATCCAAATAAACCCAGACAGGTTAGTGACATTTGATTAGTTTATTGAACAGGTTACTCTGAGAGCGGGACTGAATCTGAGTGGGGGAAACAGACTGCAGGCAGACAGGCGGGCAGATTGTGAGAGGTTTACCTGTTCGTTGCAATCAGAATGAGTCTTATTGCTTTTTTTTAATTATGAGTAGTGGCTGTAGTGAGTGTTGATAAGTGTTTCCCCAAACCTCTACACAGTAATTCAAAAAAGGTAACAGTAGTGAGCAGTATAGGATGTGAAGTGCTTTGGAATCCAGAATGTACTTAGCTCTTGCAAGGACCGAAATACTTCTGGACAGTTTGGTTTTGATGTGTTTTATATGAGGCTTCCAGCAAATCTTGTCATCTATGATTACTCCAAGTAATTTATTTTCATGTACTCTTTCTATGTTAACCCCTTCTATCTGTATCTGTGCTTGATGCTTTGACTTAGTTTCTGAGTACCATGAATGTAGTTTCAAATTTATTGATAACCTGTTTATGTCAAACCTTTGTTTTATTTTCTTTAATTCTGAAGTGATTCATTCCAAGAGTTGCTGTAAGCTGTCCCCTGATCCAAATATGTTTGTATCATCTGCAAATAATACAAAATTTCATACTTGAGATACTTTACAAATATCATTGATATATAATAAAAATAACTTTGGTCCCAACACTGACCCCTGGGGGACACCACAAGCAATGCCCAGACATTCAGAACAATAAATCTCCCATCTTCACAAATTGTTGTCTGTCTCTCAGATAACTATTTATCCAGTTTAGAGCCACCCCCCTGATACCGATTCATTCCAGTTTACTGATTAATATTTTGTGATTTATTGTATGAAATGCTTTTTTTTTGATCAATGAAAACCCCAACTGCATATTTCTTTTTATCTGTGGAGTTTGTAATTTTTTCAATGAGTGCTGTTAGTGCTAGTGAGGGTGATCTCTTTTTTCTAAATGCATATTGGCTGTCAGTGAGTGGTTTATTTTTATCAATAAATTTCTCGAATCTGTTGTTAAATAATTTTTATAAAATTTTTGAAAATTGTGACAGTAGAGAGACAGGCCTGTGATGTGTGAAGTGGTATTTATTTCCTGTTTTATATAGCGGAATGACTTTTGCTTTTGTCCCTTCCAGAGGGCTTGTGCTTCCTGTTGGGATCAGGAGGTTTGCCCACCAGAGGGTGCCGAGGATCCCTTTCTGAGGGCTTGTGCCCACCTGCAACACCTGTCTTCCATCTGCTCATCAAGAGGACTCCTACTTAAGGAGGAGGAGACTGACACTCCAGCGCCAGAGTGTTTGCCAGTAATGGTACCAGCAAAACCTGAGCCAGTCTACCAGATCTTGCCTGATTCTTGTGAACCTGTCTGACCCTGTTTTCTCCCTGTCTCTCAGAACCTGACTTGCCTGGAAACCTGAAACACTGAAGAGAGAGACCTCAACTTGGAATCTGCCTGCCTGCACTAAGTCTGAGTCTCTGCCTCTGCCCATGCCTGGAATCTGCCGTCCAGCCCTCAGTCTCAGCCTCAGACCTCAGTCCTCTGCCAGCGACCAGCCTCTGGACTCACAAGGTTCTCAATGGACACCTGAAGCCCAGAGCGCTTTTGAAAGATTAAAGAACCTGTTTTCTAGAGCACCCATCCTTATCCAGCCAGACCCCTCTAAACAGTTTATCTTAGAGGTGGATCCATCAGACTCCGGTGTTGGAGCTGTTTTGTCTCAACAATCTGACTCAGACCAAAAGATTCACCCCTGTGCCTTTTTTTTCACGTAGACTCTCACCTGCGGAGCAAAACTATGATGTTGGAGACCGGGAACTTCTTACCATAAAACTCGCCTTGGAGGAATGGAGACACTGGCTCGAGGGGGCCGAGCATCCAGTTTTGGTCTGGACAGACCACAAGAACCTGGCCTATCTCCAATCAGCCAAACAATCTAATCCACGTCATTCAAGATGGTCATTATTCTTCTCCCGATTCAATCTCATTATCTCTTACAGACCTGGATCCAAGAACGTCAAGCCCGATTCTCTCTCTCGTCTGTACTCCGCTGACCAACCTGAGACACCCGAGCCTGTCCTCCCTGCCTCCTGTACTGTTGGAGTGGTTTCCTGGGAGATCACTGATCTCATCAACGCTGCCCTAGCCTCTGAACCTGACCCAGGTAACGGTCCTCCAAATAAAACCTATGTTCCATCTTCCGTCAGATCCCAACTGATCCAGTGGATGCATGCTGCTAAATTTTCCGCCCATCCTGGAGTAAGCAGAACTATTGCCCTGATCACAAGACGTTTCTGGTGGCCATCCTTACACAAAGACGTTAAGGAGTACGTTCTGGCATGCCCCATCTGCGCCAGAAACAAAACCTCTCACCAACCACCTTCTGGCCTGCTGCATCTCTACCTGTTCCAACCCGTCCTTGGTCACATATCGCAGTAGACTTTGTCACTGGTCTTCCGATATCCAGAGGTATGTCCACCATTTTAACCATCGTCGACCGTTTTTCCAAGGCCTGTCACTTAATCCCCCTCAGGAAACTTCCCACGGCTTTCCAGACGGCCCAGCTTCTCGTGAAGCATGTTTTCCGACTCCATGGCATCCCACAAGAAATCCTCTCCGACCGCGGTCCACAGTTCATCTCTCAGAAAGCCTTCTGTTCTGCGTTAAACTGTAAGTCATCTCTCACCTCTGGTTATCACACACAGTCTAACGGGCAGACGGAGAGAATGAATCAGCAACTAGAGTCGACTCTCCGCTGCCTGACCTCTAACAACCCAACTGACTGGAGTCAGTTTCTGACCTGGATCGAATATGCCCACAATTCATTAAAATCTGCTTCTACTGGTCTATCCCCGTTCCAGGTGTCTCTCGGTTATCAGCCTCCACTTTTCCCTGCAGACAAGAGAGAGATCTCAGTCCGATCAGTCCAACATCACATCCGCCGTTGTCAGAGTGTCTGGAAGGACACTATCGCCACCCTCAACCGCTCATCAGTTTCCACTAAACGCTTCGCTGACTCCAAGAGACGCCCGGCCCCTGACTACTCCATAGGCCAAGAGGTATGGCTGTCTACACGAGACATTCCCCTCAAGGGTATGTCTCGGACACTGTCCCCCCGGTTCATTGGCCCATATAAAATAGCCCAGATCATCAACCCTTTTGCTGTCCGTCTGCACCTACCTTAGAGTCTTCGCATCCATTCCACGTTCCATGTCTCCCAAATTAAACCTGTTGTCTCTAGCCCCCTGTGCCCACCGTCCGACTCCCCTCCACCCGCCCTGGACATCGATGGTCATCCAGCTTTCACCGTCCGCCGGATCGTGGACTCCCGTCCGTGAGGTCACGGTTGGCAGTACCTCGTCGATTGGGAGGGCTACGGTCCGGAGGATCGCACATGAGTTCCTGGTTCGTATATCCTCGATCCATCCCTTATCGAGGAATATGAGAGCTCCCTCCCGTCGACATCTTCTGGACCGCCAAGAGGCGGTCATTGAGAGGGGGGTACTGTTGGGATCTGGAGCTGTACCACCTTCCTCCAGCAGAGTGCGCCGTGGGTCTCCTGGAGCTGGAGCTTTCCAGCACACCTGAGACGCATCTACTCATCAGGAGACCTCTCCTTTATAACCAGCTGCCAGACCTTCCTTCGACACCGCAGTGTTGACCTTAGTTTGGTTAGCAACCTGAGCCTCTGAAACTAAAAGAATCTAGTTGTCTCTGTTGAGAGATCAGATTCTAACTCTTCTCTGTTTTTGCCTCACAGGAAACCTGTCTCTAGCCTGAAGCTCTGGGTGAGCTTAACCTGCAAATCTGCCCTGGTGAACCAAACCTGAAGACTCTTATGTGGATTCCCCTGCTGCTCTTGGTGAAGAGCTGGAAACTCAGATCAAGGTCTGCCATTCAAAGTCAGAAGTTAGACGCTGCAGCTGGTCGTATCCTCTGCTGAACCAACAGTCTCTGGACCCAACAGTTCCCTCTCTCTCAAAGAGAAGCCTGGACTCAGTCAAGGTAGAATCTGAATAATCAAAAACTCATAAATCATCTGCCTGCTCCACTAACCAAACTATCATCTCTGCAGACTTCAGTGAACCTGCTTGGACCAGTTCCAGAACCAGTACATTATCTTGTGTTCTTGAGACTTTCAATAAACTCTGTTAAACTTTTACCCAGCCTCCGTTGTGTTCTGCATGTGGGCTAAGAACCTTAAACCCATCATGACAGTTAGTTAACTTATTCTTATATTTCTTATATTTATTTTCAGTCTCTATAGTTCTGTGTTTTATAAATTCTCTATAAAGCATATTTTTCTTTTTACATGCGTTTTGTAATCCCTTGGAAATCTAGGGTCTATCATTTAGTTTTTGTTTTCTACTATATATTTTCATTGGACAATTTTTATCATATAATAATTTAAATATCCTTAGGAATTCTTCATATACAGGGCGGCGGACGCGACTGTGCTGCTCTGGCTTCGTCCGGTGGGAGAGCGGCGTGGTTCGCTCCGCTCTGGCTTTGTGCTGCCCGCGGGCTGGGGGGGTGTGATTGCGCCGGCTGTGGTCTGCGCGTGGGCCCCGGCTGTGGCTGTGGGCGGGGCCGCCTGTGTGTTTTTCCTGGGTGGTGCGGTCGCATTGGGTGTTGCGGCCTGTCGCCGGGGCTTGGTGCCGGGGGGCGGGGCGTGTTTCGGTGCTCTGTGGGGCCGGGGCGTTTTGGTCGGTGCCGTCGGGGGGCCGGTGTTCGGTGCCCGGCCCTACTTCATGGTGGCCCGCTGCCGGTGGAGCCCGCGGACTCGTCCCCGCGGCTCCCCTGGGCGCCGGCATGGCGGCGGCTGGGGGGCTTCTTTGGTGCTGTCTCTCCTCCTCCCTTGCTGGGGGTCTGATTTCCAGGGCTGGCCCTTCCTTGGTGCCTTCGCTCTTGGGGTCCCTTTGTGCGCCTGGGGCTTCGGGTCTCCCGGCACTGGACTCAGTGCTCTGGGGGGTGTGCCTCTTCAGCTCTCCACAACCATTATTGAGGATTTTGAGGATAAACTTTACATGCACAAGTTCACCCTCACAAACAACTACAGGTGCTTGGCTCCAGGTACTTAGAGATTCACTTCCATACAGATACCCCACATTCATATCTTCAGGTAACACAGAGTACATGTCAGACTTAATATTACTTTAGCGATAGTTTCAAGGTGTTGCTTTATTGTATATCTCGTACCATGTCTTTCAGTTGTGCTGTTCTTTTTTCATTTTCTGTAAATGTTTTGTCATTGTCTCCTTTCTATCTCTTCTTTCTTTCATCTTTTCTCTTTTTTCCCTTTCTCCTTCTGTTTTTCTGCTCTATTTACATTGCAGTGTCCATATAAATTGTAAAACTCCCTGCATAATTATAATAAAGCAATTTATATGTATGAAACAAGTGGAGCAAAATGGCAATTGCCATACCGCTACACTTTTGAAAGTAACATCTATTGGGCTCTTTTTGGCATCAAGACAATTATTCTTATTGCCACATTGCCGGACAGGACATGTCATGATCTCGGCGCTGATGGTTTGGTTTTTTCCTTTGCTCCTTGCTTTCCTGTCTAATTGGTTCTGCGGCTGATTATCGCCAATCATTTCCACCTCGTTCCTCTACTATTTAAGTTGTGTGTTTGCCTCCCATCAGCGCCAGGTTATTCTTGTGTTTTTGTGATACGTTCCCTAGCAATCTGTAGTCTGCCTGTTTTCCTGATATTGACCAGTTTCTGCCCTGAGGATTTCGAGTTTTTGCCTTGCCCCTGTCTGCTCTGTTTGTCCTGTCTGATCCTGGATTCTACCGGCTTCTGAACCTGGAACTGTCTTCTGACTTCGGCCTTGGATTTCCCTTCTGGACTCTGTTGCTGCTCGGCGTCTGCTGCGCCCTCTCTAGGAAGTCTGGGGGCGTCGCCCGCCGCAACTGCGGTCAAAGCTCCGCGAGCGGACTGAACTTTGAATCAGGTCAGTGACTTTGCTCCAAGTCGTGTTAAGCTCCATATCCAGTCGCTGGCCTGTATTCTCCCATTTCTGCAGAGATCCCTCCCGCAGCAGATGAGCAGTCCCGCGCACCTGTTTGTTAATAAACGCTTTGAACTTTCCCACTGCCTGTCTCGCCTCGAATTCTGGGTCCTACATTCTGAGATCATTACAGGACACTGTTGAAGAAAAAAATAAATAAATAATAAAAAATAAAAAAATAAAATAAGATAAAAAAAGGAATTCTTCATATACTTTGTCAACATCTTTTTCCTTATCAATAAATTCCCAGTCTTGTGCTAGCAGATCAACTTTTAATGCCTCCATTGTTTCTTCTGTCCTGACTCTTTTGGAAATTGGATTAATAACATGTCTGCTCAGAGTGTAGATGCTGTCATAAACTATAAAAAATGGTAGGTGGTCACTGATGTCGTTTATTAGTAATCCACTTACTGTGTGGTTATGTATGCTATTTGTAAATATATTGTCTATTAGCGTTGCACAGTGAGAAGTAATTCGGCTGGGTCTGGTAATTTTGGGATTGAGGCCTAGACTAAACGCAGTGTCGATAAATTCCTCTGTCATTTTATGGTTATTTGGATTTAACAAGTCAATATTGAAGTCCCCATAGATGAACATAACTTTTTGGCTAGTTTTTGTAAATGTCTCTTCCATCCAGTCCTTAAAAGTATTTTTATTTGAACCTGGTGACCTGTATATGCAACTTACAATAATATTTTTCTTCTTTTCCATACATATTTCTATTGTGACACATTCCAATAAATTATTCACCACCATTGACATTTTTTCCACCCCCTTGTAATTTAAATCCTTATCCACATATAGTTAACTCTGTTAATAGAAAACATTTCATATCCTTCAATTCCAAAATCCGATTCTTTTTCACTGTTTATCCAAGTTCCTGTTATTGGAATTAAAAGCGCTGTTTCAATTGCTTTAGATAGTGTTTGATACTGTGAAAGTTGGCATACAGGCTTCTGTTGTTAAAGTGGATAATGGATAATGGTTACTTTTGTTTGAATAAGTGCTGACTACACTTCGTATGGAAATGTCTCAAAATGTACAATGGATTTTTGTTTGGAGAGACATTGGACACTTTCTTTCTTGAGTCACAGGAAGGATAAAACACAAATAATATACTAAATATCAGTAATAATCAGTAAATCAGTAAAAAACAGGAAACAACTCCATGCATGGGGATAGGAATGTAGGGAGTATGATCAATCTGTAACTTCTTGTGGGACTGTCTGATTCTCCTTGATGAAGATAATAAAAAGAGCCTGTGTTGCACAGGGGGTCAGAGTTGCTGTCTGCAGATGCTGTTGCTGCTGCTGCTCTCCCTTTTGCAGAAGGCAAATTGAAGATTCATTGTCCAGGATCATTATTTCACCCCATCTCAGTGACCTGCACTCAAATCGACTTGAGGTGTTTTACTATGCTATAAATTAGACTGGGTTTTTGATAAATAGTTTGGTCAGTTTGATTTAGCATAACATTAAAGGGACAACAAGTTGAAACTTCAACATTTGGTAATAATAAAGTAGCAACAACAAAATGCAATTTAGGAGAAATTAGAAAATTTTCTGAGTGAATGTTTAATAAAATTCTGCGCCAAGCTGGTTATTCTTAGAAATTAAAGAACTTTAATCACTTGATGGTAAGAGGATAGGAGTAAACTAAAAACACAGTTATAAGTTTGTAAGAAACTAAAACTTAATATGCTGTGATGTGTGTGTAAAAATAGTTTTAAAGTTTTCTTTAGGTAATCCATGAATTGAATGTTACAATGTGTAAAACAGGGTTAAATGCTTTCTAAATATCTACAGGTTTCTTTAGAGCTTTGACGTAAGTCCTTAAATGAGAGTATATTGGTTGCAGTAATTTGAGCTTATATGGACAAAATAATAAACTGAAAAATCCATAGGATGTTTAGGGAGAATACATTTTGTTATAGTTAACTTTCAACTGCCAGGCATTGTAAGGTAAGATATGTTTAAAATTTTTGTGTTAGGTTTCTGTTTCTGTTATGTTTTTCTTTTGCTCCTTGATTTCTAGTGTTTAGTTTTTCTTTTCACCATGTTTCTTTATTCTAGTTATTTGATTATTATTTTGTTGATGTTTTCTTATTAGTTCCTGTCTTCCAGCTTTACATTTATTATCCTCTGCTGCCCTCTTGTGTCCTCTTTCTCTTGCTCTGTTTTCTGTTCTGCTCTCACCTGTGTTCAATTCCCTCATCAGCCCTCTTCCTGTCTCTGTCTCCTTTAAAAGCCCTCCCTCTTCAGTTCCTGTTTGCTGGATCCTCATCTTAAATCTCATCAAACCTCTGGTCAGTTCTCTGTCGTCCTTCCTTGTCTCTTCCTGGTTCTTAGTTTTTGGTTTTTCCCTGATGTCTCCTAGATTCTGGTTCTTAAGATATTTTTGTTGGATTTTTGACTCCTGCCTCAGAGCCTGTTTACCTCCTGCCTCAGAACCTGAAAACCTATTAAATCACTTATATTCATCTCAACCAACTCGTCTCTGCATTTGGGTCCTCTAACCAACACCACCGAAATGTGACATTTTGATAAGACTGTTGTCAGAAAATTTTTATTTCTCTTCTATTATATATTAATTTATCCTATTTACTCACTATAAAAGTTTTCACTCAGTCCGTTTCTCTCTCAAGGCCACACCATTCCCTGCAGGATGGTGTTGGTAGACCAGACATAGCTTCTTCTCAAAATAAACCAGATTCTTTCTCAAGGTTTATCATAACATGTTACTCATTAACCAAAGTGTCTGCAATTTTTTTTTGACTCACTACTTTTCCATTGTTGTAAGTAAGGGGGAACGAACGCTGCTCTAGTAGAACAGAGCAGAATGCTGTGCCATTAGGGCTGTATGATGATCTGTTCTCGCTTCGCAAAGATATGAATAAATGTGCCGACTGAGTGAAATCCATCGATCTCCATTTATTTAACTAGGGTGAATAGTTGAATACTTTTTTCCCACGACAGCTTATGACACACGCTGCATGGGACAGGTGTTTAAGCATGGGGACTGAGTGTGGGTGTATTGCCCTATTCGGAAGAAGGGTGTTTGTCCCAAGCTGAGCAGCCACTGGCAGGGACCTGCAGAGGTGGTGGATGGGTTGTCTGATGTGGTGTACCGGGTGCGCCTGCCTGGACGCCGGCAAGCGGTGGTGCTGCATCGTGACCGGCTGGCAGCGTACCACCCCCTTGCCTCACAGACTGTTCAGAGAGACACTGATCCTGTTTCTGAGGAGCCAGCAAAGCACCAGACCGCTGCAGAGGACAGTGGGCGGCCAGCACGGTTGCGCCGACTTCCTGTTCGTTTCAACGATTTTGTTATGACTGATGGGGTCGCCGGGGACGTCTGACCACTTAGAAGGGGGGTTATGTAGTGGCGGGACGAAGAGGTGCATTATGGGGCACTGTTTTGGTTTGTTTGATTGTTTATTTCCTTGTTATTCTGTTTGGTTGCTGCTCATGTTGTTTATTGTTTGTATTTGCCTCAGTTCATGTTGTTGTGGGTGTGTGTGTGTTGAGAGCATGTGAGTTTCACCCTGAGTGATAAGGCTGTTGTGTTTACTGAAGTGTTGTGCTGCCTCCCTAGCGGAGTTTTAAATAATAAACAAACACCGTTCATAAACAGTCAACTAAGCCTGATTGTTTGTAACATTCACCGGCGTTACAATATTGAAAATGTAGCAGTCCACACATACAGTATTACTGTGCAGCAAATCTTAATGAAACTTTTCATTCCAAGGTTATTGATGATAAATGAAAAAGAGCCAACACGGATGCTCTATGTAAGACACAGATACAGTTTTTAAAAATCGTAGCGCATCAGTTTGTTTTTAACCTGCTGGTGAAGGTAAATGACACAGCTTTGTAATAATGTCACTGCTTTATCAGTAGAAATACAATAAAAGGACTACTAGAAAACTAGAAGACTTATAAATGAGGTTCATGTGCACTGGTGTCTTCCTGAAGTGTCAGTAAGAACACTTACGGAGTCAGAATGCAGTTTGCATATTCTGAATGCAGCTTTATTGGAGGGCTAAGGTTTACAGGTAGTAGATGCAAGGATCTTGAAGTTGGTCTAAAGAAAAACACAAATAATATACTAAATATCAGTAATAATCAGTAAATCAGTAAAAAACAGGAAACAACTCCATGCATGGGGATAGGAATGTAGGGAGTATGATCAATCTGTAACTTCTTGTGGGACTGTCTGATTCTCCTTGATGGAGATAATAAAAAGAGCCTGTGTTGCACAGGGGGTCAGAGTTGCTGTCTGCAGATGCTGTTGCTGCTGCTGCTCTCCCTTTTGCAGAAGGCAAATTGAAGATTCATTGTCCAGGATCATTATTTCACCCCATCTCAGTGACCTGCACTCAAATCGACTCGGGGAAGCCATGACGGTTTTCAACAAGGTGCATTTTTAAGTTCCTGTCACAGCATCTCAAAGAGAGTGAGGTCAGGTCAGGACTTTAACCAGGCCACTCCCAAGTCTTCTATTCTTTTTCCTAAGCCTGTCAGAGGCAGACCTTCTGGTGTGTTATGGATTATTGTTCTGCTGCAGAACCCATATTTGTTTCAGCTAGAGATCATGAGCAGATACTCTGACTTCCTACCTCAAGACTTTTTGGCAGAAATTATGATTCCATTTATCACATCAGGTCTTTCGGGTCCTAAAGCAGCAAAATAGCATTCCTAATATCAGCACTGATTTCTGGTCTGATCACTCCTTTCACACACCTGCTTAGTTTCACTTAGTTCTCATTACACGTTTATCTGATTCACCTGCATTAACCTCTATTTAACAAAGTCTTCAGACCAGTCATCAGTGCCAGCTTATTTTGAGCTGTTGGTGAGACTTATTCTGGTGTTCATGTGTTCTGACTGCCTGATCCTGATGCTTTCTGCTACTCGACCTCTGACCCTTCCTGTCCCCATCTGCAACAAAGTCCACTTAAGCAGCAGACTCCAACTCCACATTCTCCTAGCCGATGGCCTATGGATGCTGTGAAGCAAGACATGCCGGTTCTCAGCTAAGGACTATGTCATAGCCACCAAATTCTCTGTCTGTGTTTCCTGACTGAATCAGACTACTTGCTGTTTACGATTCAGAAGAGCGGGACTTTGTCTCTTGTTTTTCATGTGTTTTAAACCAGATTGAACACAGTGTTTTGTGAACTCTTCTGCGAAAGCGATGAAAAATTCTCCAGTCCTGGAAGAATGTCAGAGGATGGACAGACATTCTTTGCATGTTTAAATGTTACCCCTACTTTGGTTGAGCTTAGACTAGAAACAGAAGATTCGCAAAGCATGTCTGTAGGAGACTAAACACGAAAATCCAAGGGGTTCAAAAAGCAGAAGGAGAACAGATCTTTAGAGTTTATCCAAAGGGACAAATTAAAAAGGTCGGCTGTGAAGTCTCTAATGGGCCCAATCAGAGCAGGTGATGTTCAACAGGTGAATAATAGGCAGAGTAGAGCTTCAGGTTTTCTTGCCTTAGCAGAAGCCTCCTAGCAGGCCATCAACAACTGCTGTTGTGTAATTTTACTAGCAGATTATGAATATATTACTAAATAGAAGTTGTTATAGTTAATTAATATGTAATTCAAATTAAGGGTAAAACCAAGTAAGGATCTTTAGTTAAATGATTATTACTGACAATTTGCTTAGTTACCAGGAGTTATTAATGGCTTACCTTTTTGGCTGAACGTTTTGGATCGGCGGTTAAAATCCAAGATGGCTTCCCCATCAGTAAATGTCAACAACTAATTGCAAGCAAAGTTATTAATATTTAACCACAAGGACATTTTCTGTCTCTCTGTATTCAAGTTGTTACTCAAAGGAAGTAGGCTCTGTAGTGTGTGATAAATAATCACACACTACCACACTTGAAACAGAGGTGCTTTATTTATTGAACCTACTAATTCCTATCAATTCAATTCAGCCTAAAGTCGTAGGGAAGTCATATTTAAATGTCAAGTCATTCTGGCTTAAACATGTATATAAATGTAATCTTTATCAGACAATATTGTCCCCAAAAACAAAAATCCTGTCTTAAAATCTGTGTTGTTGTTTTTTCCTTATTTTATGCAGGTCAGTTAGTTATACTTCAGCTTGTACACCTAAATTCGACCAATCATATATCAACGGTCATCTGTCAATCACATTTATTCGGTCACAGCATCTTGATTCATATGTCGCAGCTAATATACGCAACGGTTGAAATCAGAATCATTTCCTTTCCCATTGAGTTCCATCCCAGTGTTCATGGGGATGGACGTCTGTGTCTTCAGCAGGCGTAGAGCTAACAGAACTGGCAGCGTTGCAAGGCAAGGGCTCAAACATGTACGGCTGGAAGCCTTCTACACCAAACCAAGCTTCTGCCGCCCTGGCGTCCTCTTCCACAACATCTTCATCCCCGCTTTCCTCCTCTAAATAAAAAATGGATGACGGAGGAGACTCATCCACGACCTCCGACACTAAACTCTCCTCCTCTTGCATGTTTCCTCTGTCCATAGCGTTCCTTGACAGCGTCGTTTCTAAGTCACCAATTTAGTGCTACTTGATCCCAATGTAATTTCCCAATGGGAACCTACTAGCACTAAGTTGCTAACTGGTTAGCAAGATGCTTAGAGACAGTAGCCACAATCAAACTTGCTTGCGAACCTTCCGCCACAACAATCCCGCCCCCTTGATAATCGACCAATCACATTCACTTTATTCACTCGTGTAAAGTCGTGCACCACTCGGAACTGCAACCGTTGGAACAGCCGTTGGAACAGCCTGAAAAACTCCCTTTGGGGTGAGCAGCCATCTGCTGATGAGACAGAAGCAGACTGCAAAAACAAGCATAGATACAAAAGGCAACTGTCCCCAAGCTCCACAGGCGGCCCCGTCCAGGAAACACACAGCCAGGCAGACAAGCTCTAAGCCAGCTCCCATGTCAGAGGATGAAGAGAGCGCATCCAGTTAGTCACAGTCAGAGTAACAGGAAAACACTGAAAAACACGCCAAGCTCCAACATCTATTAAAAAAAGGTGATGATGGCAGCCATACATCTGATATTTCTCTCCTGGATGGAGTCACAGCCAAACAGGAACAGACCAGATGAAGCTACTGTGATAATAAAAGCAGAGAGAGCAGAACATCAGAGTTGAACGAACAAAGACTGCAGAATGGGAGAATGAAGATATAATGAAGCAGAATGATGAAAAGAATCCCTATGTCCTCCAGCAATCTAATCATATAGCAGCATGACTATAGAGAAAGCTCAGGATAACCAGAAAGTTAAGAGTCATCCAGGTTTTTATGCCTTTAAGACATGTCCGTAGTCTGTGTAATGGGTTCGCTTCATCTTCATAGAAAGTGTCGTCGGAAGAACGTTCTCAACTATTCACTCTAGTTAAATAAACAGAGATCGATGGATTTCAATCAGTTAGCATTTTATTGTATCTTTGCAAAAAGAGAATAGTTTATCATGCAGTACTGATTGCATGGTAATCAGCGCTGTCCTGATCTGGACAAATTAGTATGTCTTGAGTATGTCTTGCCGCTCACTCTGGCATTACGTGGCCTTGCAGGTTAAACAGAATGAGTAAAAAAAAAAATCATTATATGAAATAAGAGAAATCTAAATTTTCCAACCACAACAGATATAGTGTATCACCAGCATAACAGATGAAATTAGTTCCATCTTGTCTAACAATTCTGTCTAAGAATGTAATGTGTTACAATACTTCTATTCATATAAAAATTAGACTACATTTTTCCAACAGCGTGTTCCTCATCTGTCCAATCTAGTAGAAAAATGTTATACAAATTTTGACTCAATGGGTCACATGACCTAGAAGCTAATGAATAACACAATTTTATTTAAAGAAATCCTAAAACATGAAAACATGAGAAATGAAAAAATGAGTGTGCAACATCTGTCCCAGCTAGTAAAACAATTTCAGCCAGACTTTGAGTCAATGTTTCACATGACCTGGAGGCTATTGAAGAGAGGCTAAAATTTGAATTAAAAAAAATGACGCTGTGGGTAGCACTGCTGCCTTGCAGCAAGAAGGTTCCAGGTTCATTTCCCGGCCCGGGGTCTTTCTACATGAAGTTTGCATGTTTTCCCTGAGCATGCATGGGTTCTCTCCGGGTACTCCGGCTTCCTCCAACAGTCCGAAAACATGACTGTTAGGTTAATTGGCTTCTCTAACTTCTCCTTAGGTGTGAGTGAGTGTGAATGGTTGTTTGTCTCTGTTGCCCTGTGATGGACTGCTGACCTGTCCAGGGTGGACCCCACCTCTCGCCTGTAGACAGCTGGCTTCAGCACCCCTCGTTACCTCGCTTGGGATAAACGTGACAAAAAATGGATTGATGGATAAAAAATATATACTTGGAATAAAATAAAAATGAGTCTGCCTCCTCTGTCCCATCTAGTAGAACAATCTCAGCAAGATTGTGAGTCAATGTTTCACATTACCTGGAAGCTATGGAAAAAAAACCTAATTTTGCAGGGAGCAGCTGAGAGACGCTGGCTGACATCAGAGTCCCTCAGTCGGATCAGCCGTGAGCTTGATCCCGCTGACTATGCGGAGCTTTGAATGTCCAACTTCTTACCAGCTTCACAGATGTATGGGAGGAACAGCACTGAGTCAGGAGTTTCAAAACGTCACTTTGCAGAAATGAAAGTGAAAGTTTGCCAGAATCAAGCCTGAGCTGCCATAGAAAAACACGTGCCTGTTCCTCCTGAAGACCAACCAAGTTCATCTTTTCCTTCCCAACAACAGACTCTCATTCTGGTGAGTGAAGCAGAAAACAGTTTAAATGAGTTTCTACTAACAGCTTTAGGGCTGGAGACATTTCTTTAGAGTCAATCTGAAGTGGAAGAACCAAAAGATTAGGAAGAGCTTCTTGTGAAACTTTAATATTTGTATTGCCAACCCTGGTAGGGCTGGTAAATATTATTATTATTATTAAATAAATATTATTAGTATTATTGTTTTTTAATCAGATGATCAGTTATTATTCGGACTGTCATATATTGTTCATGAACACACGCTCTGCTGGCTGCGTGTTAGAACAACAAACGAAAGAGGGAATCAGATGTCCTGATTTAGGCTGGACAGTCTGGATTTAGGCTTGAGAGTCTGGATTTAGGCTGAACAGACTGGATTTAGTCTGGATTTTCATTGCACTGTCTGGACTTTGTCCTCCTATATGAGGCAGATTTATTTCCGTGTTTGCTGGGCTGCAGCCCTGCGCGGGGTGTCTGGTCTAACAGATGATTGGCTAAGAGAGGTGCTGTGTCAGATAAATATCTGCTTGTCATTGGTTAAAACAGTAAACAAGGATCAGTGCTGCTAAATTATAGATTGATAGAAAGTTAGTATCATGCCTAAACGCAAGACCTCTTTTGTTCATACCTTCTGAATAAACAATAGAGCGACTTTTTATAACGAAAAGTAGCCGAGACTCATTCCATTGCTTCTGCACATTTTGGTGATGCAATGTGGAAGTAAGCAGTGAAGGAAAAACTGGGATTGAACAGCATGCGAGGAAGGACTTTTTTAATCAAGTTTTGTCGCCCCTGGATGCCAAAATAACCTCTGCGGAGCTGTGAAAGGTAGACCAGACTGTAAAACATCACCAGTCCTACAGGATTGTAGACTGTGGCGTGAAAGTGGACCAGGAGACTCGCCTACAACTAAAGGGGTGAGCTTAAAGACAGCAGCTCTGCTGCAGCTGCACACACTGAAACAATGAAGACACGTCCCCAGCAGAGCATGTGAGCGGAGCAGAGTGGAAGAAATATGGTGGAGCATAGAGTGGTTTTCATTTCAAGGCCGGAGCGAGGATTTGGCTCCACTCCAGTTCGCTCCGATGTGTGCTCACAATATCAATTTAAAATGTTGGATTATTAGATTTGTAAAATTACATTTATTTGATTTAACGGACCAACATGGATGGAGCAAGGCGTTACGTTTACAGCTGAGAAACAATGATTTAACAGCCAGTTAAATAAGACAATACCCATGTATCGGTCACATCATCAAATCAAACTCTGTGTGTCCCAGGGCCCTGGCATCATTACAGGAAGGAAAGATGTCAGAAAATGCCTTCTCCTGAAAAATATGAACGAGCGTGGAGTGATTTCACCGGAGATTTCACCGGACTTAGAGCTGAGCGTCCTGGAGCAACTTTGAGCATCAGAGCAAATGATTGGACATCCTCCTGAGCGGGGAAATGATTGGACATCCTCCTGAGCGGGGAAATGATTGGACATCCTCCTGAGCAGTGAGTGGGAAGTGCGTGGCACACAGTGGCTTCGCTCCGTTCACAAGCTCTACTTCCCAACAGACTGAAGCACTTTAAAAAGGCTATACTTTTTCAGCAGTTGAATGTGTCTCTTGTTGTTTAAATGAAATATTAGGCTTTTTCATTTACACAAATATCCTCTTTACGCCCCTCAAATTGTACTATAAATGAGAGTATAATAGAGTTGATACGGTGCATAATGTTCTCCTTTTTAGTGCTATAGAAAAGGCCACCCTAAGCTCAAATTATGATCAAACAGACAACTCCGCACATATATGGAATAAATTTACCAAGCCATTTGTTCAAAATATAAGAGTTTATTAAGAAAATTAATTAAGCTCCAAGCTTGACTGACTTTTGATTTCATATCAAACTAAGCTACAGTGTACAAAGAAGGAAAAACATGGTAGCATCAATGAGATGATGCAATGATATCACCGTTTATTATTTATTTTATATTTGAGAATTGTTGTGTCCAAGTGGACAAGTTAGGGAAATATCCCCAAAGTCGGGTGTACACTGTATGATTTTTTTTTTTGCCCTTTTCGGGCAGATTCTCCAGATTTTCAATCCGCCTGACTTCCAGCCTGATTGTGCGTTGTGTATGTTACGTTCAAAAATGTAGGTTCATAAAAGAGAAACTGAGTCCGCACAGAATAGGGATTTTTGGCTTCCGCAGAAGGAGAGAGCCACGTTCAGCCACCTCTGCTCTCTGGTGGGTCTCCTCAGCAGAAACCTTTTTATTAGCAGATCATAACACATGGGGTGGGTTACAGAACAGAGTTCTTCCGACAAGGCAATTGATCAGGTCATAGGACAAAATGCACCTTCTGATTGAATCACAGAATAGAGTGGTCTCCGATAACTGTGATTATCCTTGCACAAACATCAGCAATTTTCTACCACCGTTGCATGACAGTTTGCAGTAAACAGAGTTAAGCATCTCATTTCTTCAAAGTTCCATATGCACATACATTAACTTTATAATCATCATTGAATAAACCTGACATTGTAGTATACAGGGGGTAATGAGGGGCGATCAGCCTCTCATGACTACCTCACCATCAGCAATCGTAAGGTCAGGAGAAAATCAAACATTTGTTGTTTTGTTTGTTTTTTTCTTTTGTCTTAACTCTTCACACCTTTCTCTGGGAAATCCCATCCTCGTCAAACTTTGTTCCAGCCAGACACACATCAGGGGAGCTCTCCTCCTCCGCTTTATTCATCTCCACTATATTCAAGTTCCTGAAACTCAAGGAGGAATTTTGCAAACAGTCTGTT
This sequence comes from Cyprinodon diabolis, assembly GCA_030533445.1. Taxonomy (NCBI): domain Eukaryota; kingdom Metazoa; phylum Chordata; class Actinopteri; order Cyprinodontiformes; family Cyprinodontidae; genus Cyprinodon; species Cyprinodon diabolis. Next base: position 44,967,356 of record CM060067.1, on the reverse strand, counting down.
TTCCAGCAGTTTGGTTATGAAATGTCCAACTGCACAACTTAAGCTTGGTAGGTCTGGACATCTGGACCTTTGGCCAGGGTTTTCTAAGCTGGTGCATCTTCCAGTGTAAACCGCCGCACAGCTTTACAGAAAGAAATCCTCTGCACCGTGGCAGGGAGGGCTGCATGACTATAAAGGTGCCTCCGGACACTGTCTTGGGGGAGGGTCTTTGCAGCAGTTAGATTTGTTTGAGCCAATTGCATCGCCCCAATCAAATGGCTTTGTTAATCAGCAATATCGGTCCTAAATGTCCAAAATGATGGTTTGTGGCACCAAAAAACAGCAATTTAAACTGGGTCTCCTTTCTGTCTCCTTTCCTCAGAGTTCAGACATGTCTTCTAGCAGCAACCTGCGGTCTGAGGATCAGTTCCTGTGCTCCATCTGTCTGGATGTCTTCACTGATCCAGTCAGCACACCATGTGGACACAACTTCTGCAAAGCCTGCATCACTCAGCAATGGGATGTTAATGTTCTCTATAAGTGTCCTCTGTGCCAAGAGCAGTTCACTACTAGTTCTCAGCTTAGAGCAAACACCTTCATCAACGAGAAGGTTTCTCAGTTCAGACGTGAAGCTCAGCAGGAAGCCATCAGCAGCAGCAGCTCAGAGCAACAAGCTGCCAAACCAGGAGAAGTTCCCTGTGACGTCTGCACTGGAACCAAACTGAAGGCCCTGAAGTCCTGCCTGGTGTGTCTCCTCTCCTACTGTCAGACTCACCTGGAGCCTCATCTGACAGCTCCACGTCTGAAGAAACATCAGCTGATGGAGCCTGTGGAGAACCTGGAGGACAGGATGTGTCTGCAGCATGAAAGACCTCTGGAGCTGTTCTGTAGGACCGACCAGACATGTGTCTGTTTGCTCTGTTCTGTTTTAGACCACAAGAACCACGAGGTTGTTCCTCTGATAGAAGAATTTGAAGAAAAAAAAGAAGGGCTGAGGAAGACAGAGGATGAAGTCCAGAGGATGATCCAGAACAGACGAGTGAAGATTCAGGAGATCAAAGAGTCGGTGAAGATCAGTAAAGATGCTGCAGACAGAGAGAAAGCAGAAGGTGTTGAGGTCTTCACTGCTCTGAAGGAGTCTGCTGAGAGAGGCCTGAAGGAGCTCATCAAGGAGATCGAAGACAAACAGAAAACTGCAGAGAAACAGGCTGAAGACTTCATCAAAGATCTGGAACAGGAAATCTCTGAGCTGATGAAGAGGAGCTCTGAGGTGAAGCAGCTCTCCCAGTCTGAAGACCACCTCCACCTCCTCCAAAGCTTCTCCTCCCTGAAAGCTGCTCCACCCACCAAGAACTGGACAGAGGTCAGAGTCTGTCCGAAATTATACGAGGGGACTGTAGTGAGAGCTGTGACTCAGCTGGAGGAGAAACTTAGGAATCAGATGATGAAGGCTGAGATGAAGAGGGTCCAGCAGTCTGCAGTGGATGTGACTCTGGATCCTGATACAGCTCATCCTGACCTCATCCTGTCGGATGATGGAAAACAGGTGAAAGATGGAGATGTAGAGAAAGATCTACCAGACAATCCAGAGAGATTTTCCTTGTTTGCCAATGTATTAGGACGTCAGAGTTTCTCTTCAGGCAGTTTTTACTTTGAGGTTCAGGTTAAAGGAAAAACTGACTGGACCTTAGGAGTGGCCAGAGAGTCCATCAACAGGAAGGGAAACATCATACTGAGACCTCCTGATGGTTACTGGACTGTGGGTTTAAGAAATGGAGATGAGTACAAAGCTGCAGCTGGTCCTCCAGTCCGTCTCCATCTCCATCCTGGTCCTGAGAAGGTGGGGGTGTTTGTGGATTATGAGGAGGGTCTGGTCTCCTTCTATGATGTAGATGCTGCAGCTCTGATCTACTCCTTTACTGGCTGCTGCTTCACTGAGAAACTCTACCCATTCTTTAGTCCGTCTCTTAATCATGGAGGTAAAAACTCTGCTCCTCTGATCATCTCTCCTGTTAATCAGGCTGATCTACAAGACGTTGTGTAAGATCCAAAGTGAATGTGTTTGGCATTATCTAAAGGCAACAGACCTTATGACTGATAATGTGTTTTGTATTGAGTCACCTGATCAATTGTATGTGTTATTTATTGGTTAACAATGGCAGAGTAAAGCTCAAAGAATTGTAAATGAGGCATTTATCTTAATGTGTTGATACGTGTGCTGCAGAGTCGGATTAAGTTCCTGTTAGGTAGCCACAGTACCGGCATGAAGAATGAAACAAAGCATTGGAAATGGCAACACATCTACGATGTGGTGCATTGTCTGCTCATATCTACAATTCTGTTTAGAAAATATCTCAGACTTATGGTTAATTTTAGAGAATTATTTAGGTTTATTTGGCTTGAGACAGAGATTACTTGTTGATCATGTTAAAATCCTGTGGGCTAATACATGTTGGTAAGATTGTTTAACAGCTGTAATTATTTTAAAAAATATAAATTTGGATGACCAGTACTCTCTGGTATAGATAACAACCGAAAGTGCACGTTCTTCAGCTACATGCAGCCACTTTATTACATTTAGATGTCCTCAATCTGCAGATATGTAGAATATCTTGGTGCAGCTAAAATACATAAATTTTAATCCATATTTGATATCCATCTTTGACTTGAAGAGGAGGAATAGGTTGCAGAGTCACGTTTCCAGAAAAAGGTGTCTTTTATTGAATCCAGTCTGTGTGGGATGTTCCAATGATTGTCTTGTTCGATGGTGGTTGGACAGGGTTTACCCAGACTGCAGTTGTTCCTTGGTGAACGGAGAAGCTGACTGCCACTTAGATTTCCTGCGGTACTTGAACAGGTTATTGTGGAGATGAATCCCCTGCTCAGAGAGAAGCCCCAGACAATCCTTAGGGGGAAAGGTTGATCCAAACCACAAACTTGAATCCTCTGCTCAGTTTGGTTCTCAGAAGATCCTTCCAGGGGAGAGAAGGTCCGAAATATCCAGTTTGCAGGATGACTTCCTGCCAAGAGGCAAAGACAAAAACAGCAAGATTAAAACTCAGGTAAACAAAAAACTCAGTTTGACTTAGCAAAACTCAGCTTGGATAGAGTACCCAAAACTGGCAAAACAAAAACTCAGGTTAGACTCTGCTAAACTAAGCGTGGCTAGAGTACCCCAAACTGGCAAACACTCTGGTGTCGAGATAGTGGCAGTCAGCAGCTTAAGAGCACCCCACAGGTAATGAGGCAACGAGCTGTAGGTGTGCAGGGAGGCCCAATGAGGACGGGGCACCACCTGGTGGAGGAAAAAAAGGAAACACAAAAACAGACTGGATTCCTCACAAACCCTAGGTTATAAATAATAAAGAGAACATTAATTTATGATTAACAGATTATTAAACAGTTCATTGATGTTTGACAATTAAAAAAGGTAGATCATTTATTAAGGTCTTAAGTCCACTGATGTTACGGTTAGGCAAAACTAACATGGCAGGGCAATAAATATCAAGTCAGCCAAGGTCATCCAGCAGTGCCAATGCTCCCATCCAAGAGAAGCAATGGTAATCACAGCTGTGAGATGAGGTGAAGTCACCCTTTTTTCTCCACAAAGAATTATCAATGTAATAAACCTGATTGAAGCATTATCAGGCAACTTTACAACTGACTGTCTGGAGCAAATCAGGAAGTAATGTGACAGCAGTGCTTTCTGTGTAGCCGCAGTTAGTAGTCTCAGACATCCTCATGAGGAAATAAATTGAGTAAAAGTTCCTGTGCTGCGGATAAAATTGAATGTTTGAAGTTACTTTAAGGAAGGAAGTGAGAAATAAGGGCAGAGATCTTGTCTGATCTGAGTAAGAAAAATGTTACAATGATTTTGATTTTACATTGTTCTGACAATATGTTCTTCTGATAAAACTAAGAACTCAAAAAATGACTCTGTTATATCTGTTTAAACTGTAGCAAACTGTGACCCGTGATGTTTCTGTATTTAGAATAAACAATTGATAAATGTGTGTGGAACGCAGAAATGCATGACAGGTAGATATGAAATGCGCCATATAGGGTGGGCCTAAGATGGGCCCAAACTATGGTTTGCAGTCTTTGATTTATGATTGAGACCTTGTGAACTGTATTTCCTGTATTTGCTCAAGCAGAGGACCTGCTAGACAAGACTAGATGACAGTCATGTGTTGGTGACACCTCAGAAGCTGTTTTCTTGTTTTAGTTGTTTTGGTAAGAGACTAGACTCCTTTAGTCCAAAGTGTATTTCAAAAGGATTTTTGAAATAACCTTTAGACTCCATATTATTTTAACAATCCTTGGGTGTGTGAAAAACTATCTACTTTGTCTTTGAGTCTCCCTCCCTGTGCTTCTTAATTAGTTTGTGAAGTCCTGTTGACCAGAGCAGGCAGAACACTGGCAAAGACTGTATCTGTTCTTCCTTTAAGAAAGATTAATAAAGGCTACTTGAATGAAGAGCAACGATCAAAATTTCTGATAATACAAGACTTAGAATTTCTTTTCTAATAACAGTTGGCATCACAAACAGGATCTCCTTGATGGATTTTCTAGGAGCAGATATGACAAAAGTGCTAAATAAACTGGGATTATTTCCCCAGCTCAACTCAATTAGGGTTTTAAGGGACAGTCGATTTATATAGTGCCTTCATATTTTTCCTTGACCTGTTTGTGAGATAAAATGTTTAAAAGTGTTCCTTTTCTCTGCCTGAATAGAGTGATTATTTAGAAGCCTGAGAAGAAGAAAGTTTCCTCCCTAGTTTAGATAAGAATGTCCTCACTGTGCTCAAGGTTCTCACGTCCTGTTTGGCGTATGGATGGGAAACAGTTGTCTGAAGTGTTTATCTGACTAAATTTATGTCCTTGATGACCTGTTGATGAACAATGTTCGTGTGGAGTCTCTTTATATGCAGGGGTGGATTCCTGAACACCCCAGAGCCATACTGAGAGCTGTATTCAGCTGTTTGTGTTGTTCTCCTCTGCAGAGTAAAATAAAACCTTTTCTTCCTTACATATCAACTCTCAGCGCTCATTTTTACTTCACATGCCACTTCACAAGACATGTCATCTGAAGCCATTTTACAGAGACAATTCAGCCACAGCATACGACCAGATTTATTCAACGTTTTCTATCTAAGGAAAACCAGCTGATTTAATCGACTCATTGACTCAACAGCAATCCCTAAAACCAAGTATACTTGTAGTGACAGAGGAAAACTCCCCCTTTAACAGGAAGTAACCACCAGCAGAACCAGGTTCAGTGTCAGCGGCCATCTGCTGAGGCTGACTGAGGTGGCATACTGAGGTGGCCCTGTCCAGGAGACACACAGCCAGGCAGATGAGCTCCGAACCAGCTGACATGTCAGAAGATGAAAGAGAGCACATCCAGTGAGTCACAGCCAGAGAAACAGGACTACATTGAAAAACAGGCTAATATTTCTCTTCAGGGTGGAGTCACAGCCAAAAACAGGAACAGACCAGATTAAGCTATTATGAGAAAAAGTAGAGAGCTGAATGTTAGAGATTGAACTAACAGATTCTGCAGAGTGGGGGAATAGAGATAGAATGAAGCAGAATGATGAAATAGGTGTTGCGGCGAACTCCCCCTTTGTTGAAATCACTTGACAGTGAAAAACCGCATCCAGCTGGTTGAAGAGGTCCCATCCACCCAGACTGAAACTCCCTGCAAAGCTTCTGCGTCCTGCAAAGCCCGCCTGCTGCTGAGTCCACATCCTGCCAGCCATTCTCTCCAAAACCCAAAATGGCTGAGTCAAAATCTCTGCAACAGGTAAAAAGAGAGAGAACAACTGCCAAGCAGCGGTTTACCCGGCAAGCAAACTCACTTTTGAAGTCTTGCAAGAAAATGCCAGCAGAAGAACTAATGGATGCCTTCAGCAAGGTCACACTTGAGGCTGAGAAGGTAATGGAGGCAAATGAGGAAGTGGAATATTCACTGAGGAAGCGGAGCTTGAAGCAGCTGATAAAGCGGACATCAATGCATATGTGAGGAAAACAACAGAGAACTGCGAACAGAAGCTAGAAGAGATAGAGGCCGCTGTTCAGAAGACTCTGTGGCAAAGTTTTGGCTATGCCAAACTCTCTCTTGGACTAGAGGCAGCTGAGAAGGAGTGTAAGCGACTTACTATAAGCGCATCTGACCTGAAGCTAGAGGTGTATGAACTAATGCTTAGAAACATTGAGCGGCTGGTGAAGACTGCGAAAGAAACCCTGTGCCAATGGACTTGGTGGGTGCCAGAAGAGGAGCGACCTGATTTCCAGAAGCGCATCAGGAGTGTAGAAGTTTCACTACTGGAGTTAACCTCTGAGAAAGCTGGCCTTCTGCAGACAAAGCTGCAAGGAGGTCAAGAAGATTCAGCTTTTGGGCAGCCTGGAGGACAAAGTAGTGAGGGACTTTCGCCTGTCAACATATGGAGCAGCGGAGGAGATCTTCTGTGTTCTTGAAAACAGGTTTGGAAATAAGACAGCAATTGCACTGGAAAATCATTGGGGAGCTACAGGCATGCCACCAGTAAAAAGTCACCAACCTAGGAAGATTGCGGACTTAATACAAATTGTGGAAAAGGCCCTGTATGGCCTCAGTGGTGTGGAAAACACTGGTGCTCTGAGAAACCTCTCGTCACAAAGGCTCTAGAGAGTAAGCTGCCTGAAGGCCTAAAGAAGGAGTGGCTGGTCCATGTGTCAGAAAGAGAGGAAGATGCCTCCCCTGATGACAGGTTCAACATGCTGCTCAAGTTCCTGAGAAGTCAGGAGAAGATTTACAAGCACCTGGACCAACTGAAGGATGTGGACCCCAGCAGAAGGGAAACAAGAGTCCCCCAAAAGCATGCACGCTCAAAGATAACCAACTTCTAGTGCTCCCAAGCATCCTGCATTGTCTGTTGAGAGAGGGGCCACAGGAAGAAACTCTACTACTGCAAGAAATTCAAAAAAGTACCGGAGAGCCATCTGAAGAAGCACTTTCAGAAGCACGGCAACATCTGTGTGGAAAAGTGGTACCACCTGGTTGACAGCCAGACAGTCCTGGGTGCAATCCAACGTGAGAGCTATGGCTACCAAACTTTTTTTGCCAATAGAATTGGAGAAATCCAAGGCAGTTCAAACATCCAAGAGTGGTGGTGGATCTCCGGGTCTCTTAATGCCGCAGATATTATCTCAAGAGGGGCAAGTCCAAAGGAGTTGGATGAAGGTACAGAATGGCAGCTGGGTCCCAAGTTTTTAAGTCTTACTGAGAGTGAGTGGCCGATCAAAAAAAGAACCTAAGCTGGAGCCAATCTCATGCTCTGTCAATCTGCACAGGCCTCCTGCTGGGGCTGCAGTGACAAACCTGGTAAAAATCCAGCAATTCAGCAGCCTAACCAGACTTGTAAAGTCTTTTGCACTGGTCTGGAGGGCAGCAAACACATTTTTCAATGACCGGGGAAGTCCGGGGAAATCCAAGGTGGGAGGCAGTTCCCTTGGCTGGTAGTTACGGTCGCCGAAAGAGGATGCCTTCCGAGACCTCTGCCTTGCGGCACAAGAAAGAGCTACCTTCCCCAGCACTACAACAGATCGGCTCGTCGCATACAGGGACGAGGCCAGTGGGCTCTTGCTGAGTGGTGGCAGGATCCAGCACTTCAAGGAAGATGGTCAGGCCATTCCACTGATTCCCTTCAACACCTGGCTGGGAACTCTACCGGCACGCCAAAGTTACCAGGAAGGCCATGAAGGGGTTGCTGGGACTTTACTCAGAATGCGAGAGAAGGCTTGGATCGTACAAGGCAGAAAGCTGGCTCAACAAGTTATCAACCAGTGTGTCCACTGCAAAAAGGCCAGGGCCCAAGTCTGCCAACAAGTGATGGGTAACCTGCCAATGGAAAGATCAAGACCTGCTGCGCTGTTCCAGTTCATGTCCGTTGACCTGTTTGGACCATATCTGGTAAGAGATGAGGTCAAAAGAAGAGTCTCCATGAAGGTCTGGGGGGTAGTCTTCTGCTGCATGGCAAGCCAAACCTTGCACATTGACCTTGTCAACAGCATGTCCACAGAGAGCTTCCTTATGGCCTACCAAAGGTTTACTGCCAGCAGAGGTCATCCCAACAAGGTCTGGTCAGACCCAGGAACAAACTTTGTTGGTGCAAAGTCTTTGTTGGAGGACCTCTACAGCTTCATGAGTAGCCAAGACACTTCAAGCCTTGAAGAATATGCTGCGAAGAACAGGACAGGCTGGACCTGGAAAGTACTCCCTGCCGATTCTCCGCATCGGAACGGTGCTGCAGAAGCTACTGTAAGGGTCGCTAAGAAAGCTCTTCAAAGTTTAAGTAACTCAACAAACCTCACTTTTAACGGGTTCCTCACTGCCCTCAAGATGGCAGCTAACCTGACCAATGAGCGGCCCATTGATGCAAGAGCGCAAAGTCGGGAGGACTGCGTTCAATACATAACGCCAAACTAGCTCCTCCTTGGCCGAGCATCCCAGGGAGGTGATGTCAAGTCCTTTGACTTCCAGAACTACCCCTACAAGCGGCTCTGAGAGATCCAAACCTGGGTCAACAAGTTCTGCAGATCATGTTGCCAGCTTGCGGGCTCAAACCTGTATATCAGGTCCAAGTGGCACACCACAGAGAGAAATGTATCTATCTTTGCCTATGTGATCAAAATGCCTGTCAAGGGCAGTTTATACTTGGCCGAGTTGTCACTGTAGCTCCTGACCCAAAGGGCATCGTCAGAGATGCTGAAGTGCTTGTCACCCCAGGCAGCCGTGTCTGAATCCAACCTCCACAACCAGCGGCCCACTTCTCATCTTCTGGTGACTGGAAAGAGAGACCAAAGGGTGTGATACTGCGCAGAGATGTTAGACGACTTGTAGTTCTACTCCCTGTAGAAGAGCAGTGACCCTATCTTTTAAGATGTTTGCCTTTTCAGTTTGCAACCTTTCTGTTCAAGTACAGAAAACTTGAGTGGGAGGTGTTGCGGCGAACGCTCCCTTTGTTTACATAAGCTGTTTGAGCATGAGCACGCAGCTTACCTGCGTGCAATCAATCAGTCAATCAAAATAAGGTGAGACAAACTTCCTAGTTTGAGCAGAGGATCGCAGCATGAAATAAAAAGCCTGCCATTCTACTAGGGTAGTGGAAGAGGCTGTGCAAAGTTTGTATTGAGGAAGCGAAGGACTGAACAGACAGCCGGTAAGCTTGCGTTTAATCCTGTTGTGAATAGAATGTGTGTGCTGCGCTGATGAGGCATTGAGACGTGCAGGAAATGTTTGTTTGTAGTGTTGTTAAGGTTATAAATACTCACACGGTGCATCATGAAAATGCTGGCTTGCTTTATTTAGTCAGAGAAATGCTGTAACTTGTTTTCAGTGATTTGTTTGACGTGGTTGAAACGGTCCAACTTAATGTGTTTGTGAAACTGTTGCACGGGGTAATTTTTGCATCTTTATTCTGTGTGTAAATGGACTTTTAGTGTTACGAAGTTAAAAGGAAATTTCATTGGCTGTGTTATGCATATTTAAAACAAACTAAAAATCAATCACTGGTTATTTACTATTGCTATTTAGGAATTTATGTAACCTATGGGGTTAAATAACCTGCATAAATCCACTTCCATTGTTAAAATGCTTTAATATTTTTTATGCATTTTTTATGATAATTAAAAACTAAATGGTCTCAACTTAAAGTAAAAAACATAGTTTATTTTCATAAATATATTTAATGATACATTTCTCAGAACTGACTATTACAATGTGCAATATGGTAAATGCTTTGTTTGGTTTCGGGTTTTTTTAAGGTTTTTCACCTGCTTAATTAATGATTATCTGTAAACAACACAAGAAGAAAAAGAAAAAAAGAAAAAGATGAAACGACACTTTGGTCATTGAGTGGAAACCAGTTTAATGTTCAGCTTAATACAACCAATAGCACAGCAAAGATTGAATTACTTGACAATAGGGGTCCCTATGTCCTCCAGCAGTCTAAGCCTATAGTAGCATAACTATAGAGATAGCTCAGGATAACCTGAGCCACTCTGACTATAAGCTTTATTAAAAAGGACAGTTTTAAGTCTAGCCTTAAAAGTAGACAGGGTGTCTGCCTCACAGACTAAAACTGGTAGTTGATTCCACAGGAGAGGAGCCTGATAACTAAAAGATCTGCCTCCCATTCTAGCAGTTCTAATCCACACATGATGCACAAATTAATGTACCGCCTTATCGCTCTCACTTGCATTAAAAAACACCACCTCGCAGAGTCAAAAATCCGGGATAATTTATCCGAGTCGTGGGCATCCGTGAACAACTATCCATAGCAGGGAGATTGCCGGAACTTCCAGGAGACTTGGCATGTCTGTAAAATATATAGCATATAGTCATAGAAAATATACACAGTGGACAGTGTGTAAATGTAACGCAGGAGGCCTGGAGATGCTACGTTGGTGTAGCTTCTAGGTCCTAAACGGGAGGAGAGAGAGGCAGTGTCAGTGTGACGGGGTCTCTGGGCCTTGTTGATAAGGCTGGTAGCGGACGGGAAGAAACTGTTCTTGTTGCGTGAGGTTTTGGTCCTGATGGACAGCAGCCTCCTGCCAGAGGGAAGACACTGAAATAGTTTGTGGCTGGGGTACGAGGGATCAGCCATAATCTTCCCTGCACGCCTCAGAGTCCTGGAGGCGTACACTTCCTGGAGAGACGGAAGATTGCAGCCAATCACCTTCTCTGCAGACAGGATCACATGTTGCAGTCTGACCTTTTGCACCATCATCTTCAGCAGGTCAAGTTTTTTCAGCTGCCGCACAAAGTATTTCCTCTGCTGGGCTTTCTTGCTGAGGGAGAACTGGGATTTTTTGTGATCAGAATATCATCCTTATTGCTGGATGTTTTTGTTAAATACATTTGTTTCTGTCTAAAGTGAATAAAACTGACAGTTTAAGTCAGTTCTGCATCTATTCCTAAAGCTGCCACCAGGGTTTGCACATGTAGAAAACTGTAATGGCAGTCTGATTTTTAGTTACATTTTTTCCTTACAAAATAAAAAGGAATATAACTTTCCTTTTTAAAAGTTAAAAACTTTTTAAATTTAAATTGGAACATTGGTAAAAAAAAAATAAAATGCTGTTTGCAGGAAAATGTATTTAATTAAAATCTTTTTATACACTTCATTCTAAGATGCATCATAAAGGAAGTTAACCTTTTTCTTCTTTTCATTGGCCTCATCATTGCCTGAAACAGTTCTGCTACACTGATCGTGCCCACACTGCTGGGACAGGAAGCAGAACCTTAAGGTGGGTCCGACGTTTTTCTCAGAACCAGGCTGGGTTTCTACACCTGGTTCAGGGCGCTCCCTCTCAGATGGCTTCCCTTGGCCCCTATGTTGGTAGAACCAAATCTTCCAAAAATATTGCAATGAACAAAAACAATAGACCCAGCAGGTCCAACTTTCTGTTTGAGCTCAATGGCAGTTCTACGGTACCGTAAACGGTTCTGAACGCTAAATGTTTATTTGGTTCCGTTTGCTTCACGATAAACAAAAACATTTTAAAAGTTGTGAACGTGTTCTGAAAAGGAAATGTTCCAAACTGTTATAACCGGTTTGAAGACGACAGGAACCAGATGGATCGGGTCAGAATCTTGTCCCAATATGCCGTCTGGTCCAAACAGACTGCTGCGTAGAAGAGGTGGTTCCCTGAAGCATGACAAAGGACAGCGCTGCTTTCAGACGGTTTTATTCTCAACGTGGGACAGCAGACAGGTGCGACCTTTGACCCCTACCCTTCGCAGGTCTGTTCAGTAGATCAGCAAAGGGGTCGAGAACAAAGAGGAATAAATTAAAAACCCGAATCAATGCATCGGGTAAAAATAAAAAAAGAAAACTAAATTCAGTCAGAAACGTCAAAGGGGGAAATTAAAAGAAAACCAAAGCTTCAAACTCCTCAACAAAAACTAGAAGCTTGAAATAAAAACCTTAAAAAAGTTAGAAAACGTTCAGATTGTGTTTTTGGTTGGTTTCTTCTTCCTCGCTGTGCTTCTGTGACTCCTCCTCCTCCTCCTCCTCTCTGTACAACCTTCAGTATTTACACTCTACATCCATTCATCAGTTCTGTCTCTTTAAGAGCCCTCAGCTCGGGGGCGGAGTCTCCGCTCCGCTGTCAGCCAATCAGCAGCTGCTGTTCTTGAACTCTCCGTTCTCAGTGATGGACAGTTTGGTGGGGTTGCTTGGCGACAGGCCGTTGCGGATGTTGGGGGCGCTGTAACGCTCCTTCACCTGCGTCAGCGCCGCCATCAGCCGGGAGTTCGCCGCGTCCAGCGAGCCGATCCGCTTCTCCTGATTGGACAGAAACAAAGAGGGGGAGGGGCAGGAAGTTAGACTGATTGCTATGGCCTTCAAAATAAAAGTTTGTGAGGGGATGATTACGAACACTGTCGGGTTAAAACCACACTGTCAGAGTCTGAGCCGGAGCGACGGCGGCTAAAAGAAAAGTGCTTCAGTTTAACGGCCCGGTACAGAGCCCAATGTCCTGCTCATGTTCAGTTATAGAACTGTTTGTTTCATCCACACGCCTTTCAAATGGGGCTTTAAAAATTTCAAAAACATGTTTCAAAATTATTTTTTCACATATACATTTTGTTTTACAGCTGAGTAAACAAATAAAATGCGATTTAAAATTCCATCTAAAATGTGTAACTCTGGGGGGGTAATGCAACAGCAGGTATTCATTATTAGCCCCGCCCCCTAATGCCCGACATCACTGGAATCATTAGACCTTTCAGAGGAGGGGTCAGAGGTCATTGTGCGACCATTTCAGGTGATGTAACCGGCATGCGTTACATAAGCTGCTCTGTTATTCTTATTTTCTATTCATTTTGGTGATTTTATTGGTAAATTTCAATGAAACAACGGCTAAATCTTAGTAGCAAAGGCTTTACTTCATGCAGAAGGTCTCCAGAATGGAAATCAGCAGATTTGTCTGACCAGATTCCCTTTTATGAGTGGAAAAATGCATTTTTTGTGCATTATTTTCATTGTGCCAAAACCACATTTCCACTTAGCACACTGCTAGGAGGAATCTGCTCTTAAGACCTTCTGGGCTGAAGGGGTTAAACCAGAAAAAAGATCAATCTGATGGAAATCACCTGCTTTCTTTGGTTAAAACCACCTGATTGGACTCTGAGCCTGTAGATCAGCTTTAGGACTCTGTAGCTTGTTGATTCTAGAACATTTTTAAACATCCTGACTGAAACATGGCGGCGTGTAGAAACAGGGCCTCAGCTGCAGAACCGGGAATTAGACGTTAAAGGGACCAGCGGTGGTAAATCTCCATTAGTTATGAAAACTTCCTCTAGTTTTATTCTGAAAGTCGCCGACTGTTAGAACATTATGAAATGTGGGTGGGGTGTTCTTACTTTAGCCAGATAACGTACAGGTTTTAGAAAAAAAAAGAAGCAAAGTGAGAAAGCCTGAGGTGGTTCTGACCCGACAGCAGCAGCAGTTTGAAGGCAGCAGCCAGAGGAAGAAAAAGCTGAAAACAAAAGCTTCAGCTTCTGGGACCGCTTCAGGTCCGCTCTGCTGTCGCCCTGATGGTGAAGCTGTGCTGGTTCAGAGGGGGGGTGAGGGGATGGGCAGGGGTGGGCAGCCAAACAGAAATCAAACGCCTTCAGACAAACCAACACGCCTGTGCCATAGAAAAGCTGATCCGTGGTTCTGATGGGGGAAGTTCTGTTGGAGCTGTGAACACCTGATGGACCCGTTACCACCTCAGAGGGTTCCTCTTAATCTTAAAAAAGACAAGCGACAGCTCTCTGACCATCCATTCCTGGTTCCCTTCCTTTCTGAAGCCATTAGAATCTCAAAGGTTTGTTTTGATGTTTCTGTGTTGGTTCCTGTAGGGGTTTTGGGGGCTCAACAGAACCTTCAGGTCTAGTTTCTGGCTATGAATTAGTGGGCGTGTCTCTCAGCACTCCGGATCCATTCTCATTTCTGCTTAACACAAAGAGATTCCTTCTAAGCAAACATTATTAATTAACTGGATGGAAACATTTAAATAATTAACCGTTAATTAACAATGAATCAAAAGTTAATTTTCCCATTAATGTGAAATCAGTCAGATCGAAATAGAAATCAGTTCCAAAGTTCATATTTATTTTATGCAGCCAAAAGCAGAAACTCTAAAAAAAACAGTTCTGCTCATAGTGTGTGGTTTCACTGATTCATTTAGTTTCTGTTATAAACATATAGCATGGAGACAATGAAAACATGCTTTAAAGATCAAAGCTATTCTCCAACAAACCTGTTTTTTTGAAAAAACAGCGTTTATGTTTGTAAATAGTGACCTACATTAATAAACTTTCCTTTTTGATAAAGCTTCTAGTTAGAGTGGCTCAGGTTATCCTGAGCTATCTCTATAGTTATGCTGCTATAGGCTTAGACTGCTGGAGGACATAGGGACCCCTTTTTCATCATTCTGCTTCATTCTATCTCTATTCTCCCACTCTGCAGAATCTGTTAGTTCAATCTCTAACGTTCTGCTCTCTCTGCTTTTTCTCATAGTAGCTTCATCTGGTCTGTTCCTGTTTGGCTGTGACTCCATCCTGGAGAGAAATATCAGCTGTGCTGCTGCCATCAACACCTTTGTTTCTAGATGCTGGAGATCGGCCTGTTTTCCAGTGTAGTCCTGTTTCTCTGACTGTGACTAACTGGATGTGCTCTCTTCATCCTCTGACATGGGAGCTGGCTCGGAGCTCGTCTTCCTGGCTGTGTTTCCTGGACGGGGCCGCCTGTGGAGCTGGTTGACAGTTGCCTTTTGTATCTATGTTTCTTTTCTATGTGTATTTCTAACAGCCAGCCTTTTATGCTTGTTATTAGTGAAATAAATGAATAAAGACACATTATAGGTCTAAAACCTGACCTATAAATACTATATATGACATTTATAAATAAATGGGTGACAAATGATTTTAAGGCTGAAGTAAATCACTAATCAGTGTTTTTAGGTCCTACAATCATCATCATGTTGGCTGCGGCTCCTCCGCCGTTCTTTGCCCTTTTTTTTGCTGCTTAGTGGCGCTGTCCAACAGAGCTGTGCCCTAAAGTTTCTGCCACTGGATCAGAACCGCTTTCACACTCCTAGCTGTTCATTCTGAGGGAAAATCGGAACAGAACCTTTCAGAGGGATCAGAACAATAACTGGGTCAGGAAGAATCAAACTTCCTTCCTGTGACCTCACTACTCAGCATAAAGCATCCTGGTTCTGTAGTCCAGTCCTCAGAGTTACCGGTCCAATAAAACCCGATGAGAACCTGGCCCCATGCAGGTACCGTATGCTCCCTCAGTGTTTGCAGGGTATGGAACCAGATTCCTTCCTGACGTTATCCAGATCAGGTCCAGATTGTCCAGCAGGGGGAGCTCACAGCTCTCTGATTGGCTGGCTGCCGTCTGAGGAATGTTGGCGTTTGGTTGTCAATAAAGTTTTCAAATCAAATCAAAGAAAACCAGCGAGGAGGAGGGAGGGGGTGGTGGAGGGGGCGGGGCTACAGGTACTTGCCTGATTGGTTTAATTCACATCCGTTACTGACCTGAAATCAGTGAAGAGACGGTGAGAACAAAGTTTACCCTGACTGACGACCGGCAGCTCCTCTGCCTTTATCACCTGCTTCCCTTTCAGCACCTGACATGATGAGGATGGCGAGGATGAAGGAGTTTCCTACCTGGGCGTCGATTATTTTCTGCTTGGCTTCGATCACCGCCTGCATCTCTGCGTGGTCTCTCTTCAGCTCCTCCTCCACCGCCATCAGCCTGCAGGAACAGAACCGCTGTGAGGTTCTGGGCTGAGCCAGGTTCAGGTGGCGCTCAGCGGAGACCCTACCTGCAGATGATGCTCTTCATCTGGCCGTCCTTCTCCTCCTGCTGCCTCCTCAGCCGCTCCTCGCTGTCCTCCAGCCGGTTCTTGTACTCCATCAGGAGCTTCTGCATCTGCTGCTCCTGAGCCAGCAGCCGCCGCTCGTACTCCTCCAGCCGCCGCCCGGACGCCCGCAGCCGCTCCTTCAGGCGGGAGATCTCCAGCTCGTACTGCGGGGGGATGGGAGATGGAGCCACTTTAAAACCGTCTCAGCGGCGGACAAAGACCCGGTTCTGATGCTCGGTACCTTCTCCGTGTTCCGCCCCTCCTCTCTGCTGGGTTCTGCTCCCGCCTCCTCCTCCTCGTACTGGCCGTTGTTCAGGACCCACGCCGCGGTCCTCTCCACCGGGGACATGGCCACCGCCTCCACTGGCGTTCCCACCTGCAGGCAGAGAGACGTCGTCACAGGCCTGCCTGAACCAATCAGAGAGCAGCGCTGCAGAGCCCTGCTTACCTGTGGCTGTTTAGCTGCGGTCCTAGAGGGCAGAGCCACGGTCTCCATGGCGCCTGTGGACGGCTGGCGGATGGAGGGTGTGGGCTCAGTGTTGGCGCTGCTGCTGCTCCGTAGCGAGGCGCTCTGCGGCTGAGAGCGAGGCGTCCTGGCCCCGCCCCCTCCTCTGCTCTGCTGCTCCACCTTGATGATGTGGGCAGTGCCCGCGGTGGTGCTCTGGCGGGGGATGGCCACCGCCGTGGCTGCAGCCAGCGGCAGGTCTTGCGGCGGATGGCGGCGCGGCGTGGGGCAGTCCTCGCTCTGCGTGCTTCGCCTGCTGCCCACCTCGTCCAGACTGCTGTTGGACGCCATGTGACCTTTGCCCCCCACCTGGCTGCCGAAGTCGTCCGAGTTGCTGTGGCTGTTGTGCGAGCTCTCCGTGCTCAGGTTCTCGGAGCTGGAGTCGTGCCTCAGCGACTGGGCGGAGCGGGTGGACAGGCTGTGGGCCGGGTTGCTCAGCTGGTACACGGGGTTCTGGAAGGACAGCGCCTGCAGCAGGCGCTGCTCTCTGACCGAGGGGGGCAGGGGCCGCCTCGCCTGCGGCGCACTCTGCGGCTGACCGTCTCTGGGCGGGGCTTTGGACTGGTGCGGCGCCGGCTGGGGCGTCACCGGGTTGGAGTGGGGGTAAGTCAAAGGGGAGGGGCCGTGCCCGATAGACGCCTGAGAGCCCACCCTGCTGAGGCGAGGCGGGGCTTCGTGGGGCGTCGGGGGCCCCACTGGACCATGAAGGCTCTGAGAGTCCTGGAGGTCCACCAGAGAGACGCTGCGACCGTTTGGCAGCAGGCCGTCCTGTTCAGAGAAACTGGCAGGAAGCTGCTGAGCCAGCAGGGGGCGCTGGCTACGACCGTAACCCTCCAGCAGCTCGCCGGCTGGAGACTGAAGGCTGCGGACGTCGCTGTGGCTGCAGGGGGGTCACACCGACACAGAAGTTAGAGACAGGAAACAACCATCAGAGAAAAACTAAAATATGATATGAAACCAATTAAAACATTTCTAAAGATAAACTGGCCTTAAACGCATGAACGGCTGATTGCAGTCTGAGGAAACGGAACGACATCAGAACAAACTGCAGGTCCATTTAGTAAAATATCTTGGCCTGAACTATAGAGTCACTTCCTGAATATTTTCTCTCAACAAGGGAGAGGAGATCAGGGAAAATAAAAGCAAGATGGCGGTCGAAATAAAACGATGCCAGTGGTGACCAGACTCCATCATGGGGAGATGGAAGACAGTAGTGAGTAAAGCGTGAAAACAAAGACCTCCATGATAACCAGGAGGACCATCAGGGATAAAACCCATACATTTATATAATTATATATTTATATTCTGCTTCAATCAGAGGGCTTCATCAACTGTTATGTGGAAATGATTTTATGTGATTTTATGTGGCTTGGAAAAAACCTTTTAAAATAAGCTTTAATTATTAAATTACACGGAAAAGCTGCTGGTAGCTGTTCACTGCATTTGCAGCAGAATATAAGGCAGCATCATCAGCATAGAAAGAAAATGGGCCTTTAGCTTTTAATCTAAACAGTTAATAAATGTTAAAAAAGAAGGAAACTTGGACTGAACCGTGTGGAACAACCCTGGATTCTGGAAGATGGTTAAACGACCACCATTACTGGTGGTCGTTTAACCATTTAATGGAAATTTATCACCATTTCCTGATCAACTGTATAAAAGGATCCTGGAGTTGAGGAGGAAGCTGCAAGAAAATGTTTACGTTTATTTTACGTCCTCAGACGGAGAGCTAGAGCTCCGATTGGGCAAAGCTCAGGACATACATTTATACTCCCAATACACACAGTCTCTCCTGAAACTGTCCCATTCCTACATAAAGAACTTTCTCTCCCACAAACATTTGGTTATTTCCAAGAAAAAAACACTTCAATTCATTAAGGACATAAATATTTGCATAAACACTCATTATCTCTCATGACCTTCCCGTCACCCTACCTTCCCCCACTCTTAACTCCTTACATAACTTTACTCCAGCATATAGACTTATAAACAATCACCCCTATTTAGCCATAGAAAAGCTACACTCAACATATTTTATCTCACAAATAGGCCAAGGAAAAATATGCTTCCACAGGATTTAGACAAGTCAATAAAAATGCCTCACACTGTTGTCTTTATCTACCTAACCTTTAGATGGAGATGCAGAGGTAGCGCTATGCTCTGCTCTATAGATGGTAAGCAGCTCCGACACTCTGAGGTCTCAGACTCCAGTATTTTTGCAAACAGTCACCTTAGAAACTGGGCTGTAAGTTTATTTAGCTGCTTTCTCATGTCTGTAAACAGACAAGCAGAAGATCTGCAGCAGCTAATGGTTATTTTGTTCATCCATTAATATGTTGTTGATTTTTTCTATTACTAATCAGATATAAAAACAAGATCTATATCCAGCCCTTCAGCAAAGATGCTGCTACATGGCTGCACATTTTATTTTGGCATGTGACCAATTAGATGAGCCTTATATATTACCTACTGGAAATTAAGTTGAAACAAATCAAGAGGAAAAAAGATAAAAAGCTCATTGAAAAGTTAAAAAGTTAATAACTCTAGTTAACAATTATATGTAGGTTTATAAACGAAAAAATGTAAGTTCCAGCATCAGCATTAATGCCTCTAAGGTTATACTGGACCAAAAAAAATTTTTTATTTCACTCTGTGTTTTTCATGAGTTTCTTCTAGAAGCACTTTTGTTATTTTTCTTAATATATTGGGGAAAGTTGGTGTTTCTTGTTATTACATTGACTTAATTCATTTTTTCCATCAAATATCCAGATTTTTTTAATGTTACATAGATAATAAGGTCTTGTCCTGATTCCAATAACACTATTGGGTGGAAATGTTGATTTTCAAACTGTTTCACTGAGGCCTTATAAAGGGTTTTAAAGGTTTTTCTTTTTGAATGACAAATATTAACATTTTATTACAATTTAGTTATAAATACTCCTCTGAGTGGGTTTCTCTTTAAGCTAAGATTTTAGTCTGTATACTAGAATTAACACTTAATAGATCAGTTAATTGTTGAAATAATCGATTCATTCAGATACATTTTTTCAGCCCTAGAAAAACATTAAAAACTTTAACAGTGTTTTAAAGCATAAAACCAAAAAACGACAGTGATCCTTGTTTCCATGCAGAACCAGATCTCAGCCCCTTCTTTTTACTTTATCTTTGCCTTAATGTTCCAGAAAGATGTCGGTAATTTGAAGAAGGAAAAATGAAATCAGAGGAATCTTGTTCAGACCAAAGTAACAGACGCGTATGATGGTAGCTGATTGTGCAGCTGACTGGTTACCTGTCGGCAGGATCCTCAAAGATGCGCTGCAGCCCTGACGACACGCTGCCGCTGATGTTGCTGTTGTCCTGGAAACGCCTCAGCTGCTGCTGGATCGGCGTAGGCGCAGCCAGGCAGCGGCTGATGTCTCCCAGAATCCTCGGCAGCGGGCCCAGCTTGGCTACGGTGGCCTGCAGGAAGGAATTTTCACCCTGTGGTCCCGTGTGTTGGTGTGTTTGTGAGCGGATGGATTGAATGGAGCGCCGGGTGGAGGCGGGGAAAGCAAAACATGGTGGAAGGAAGTGGAGAGGAAAAAAAAGGAGGGAAAGAAAATGAGGAGGACATAATGGAAACCAAAACAAACCGTCTAGAACTTCATGCTGCTACAGAACCAGAACACAGCAGAGCCATGCGGACAGTCAGCTCCGACAGGTGAGACAAGAAGAACGGGGGAGGAGGGTGAGGCACAGCACAGCTGGGGGGGTGGAGGGTCATGCTGTGATCAGGCAGCGTTAATGAGGAGGTTAAATGAACTCTGGTGATGTCAGCGCCTCGTCACACAACACACCAACTGTTCACCAATCAGTGATCAATAAACGGTTCAGTCAGTTCACCTGAGAGGCTGCAGGGTGAGCAAACCCACCAAGTTCTAAAACACGACCCAGCTGAGGGTCCGTTCACACGGTCCTCATAAATCAGTTTGTCCTACAAGCTAAAACTACCAGAACCTCAGGAAAACAAATTCATCCAGGATCAAATCTGGATCTGATTTCTGCTGAAAAGCTGATAAAATAAGCAGCTTTTTCTGCATCGATCAGGTTTTAGCAATGCTATAAAAACAGATTAAATAACAAAGTGATCTAATAACAGATTTTATTATTTGTTTAAAGGGGAGAAATTTTCATCTAATAACAGATTTTATTATTTGTTTAAAGGGGAGAAATTTTCATCTAATAACAGATTTTATTATTTGTTTAAAGGGGAGAAATGTTCAAAGAGAAAATCCTTAAAAGCTGCACTATAACTTTTAGCCACTGGGGGGCGCTAAAGCTGGAAGTTTCAGGAAGACCAAACCCGTGTCTGATCAGGTGAGGGTCAGATCCACTAATCTCTATTTTTTCACTGAATTGCTGATAGCATGAAAAAGCCGCCATTTTGGTACTCCCCACTCTCACTGAGAAGCACCACAGAAATGCCTAAATGTGGGCATTTGGCTGCAAAAACAAGCAGTTTTTTGGCTTTGGGGAGAAGTTTCAAAGGTAATTAATTATACAGTCAGTGAATGAACTAACCAAGAAAATCCACATATACTCCAATGTGTCCTATAGTATAGTATGAAACACCATTTGGCTATATTTCTGTTTATTTTTTAAATGCATATAAATGTATATTTGAATGTAAATTACTACATGTGTAAGTTTTATTATTAAAGGTATTTAATCACTGGATACTGTATGTGTGTGTTTATGTGTGCATGTGATGTGATTCTGCTAGTGTAGAAACTGAAGCTCTGTGGAATTATTAAATTAGTTCATTCATTTAGTTCTACTGTTAATCTATGTCAGATTTAAAGGCTAATGCACAGACAGTATAAAACTATTCATGCATGTTCAATTTGCAAATAGAAAAATGCATTCAGTCTTTATGTAAAGTCTTGTAATCATATGTATTATGTAATTATCATAACAAAGTAATCAATCCATGTATATTACATTTAGCGCTTTTCGCTCATCTGAATTATTATGCTTAATTAACACATTCATTTTGTTGTAATGCATTGTATAATATGTTATATTACATGATTTATCAACTTCATTGACTTAATAATGATGCAATGTGATGCGACTATTTTTTTGTTATAAGTTAAAATAATCTACTGATGCTATAAAAAAGCAAGTGTGTTTCAAAGTGATGAATTGATCTTTATTTTAAAAGTCTTAAGTCCCCCTGAAAAGGATAAAATCATCGTCGTTCGATGCTGTAGTTTTGTTTACTAGGGAGTACCAATATGGCGCCGCTGGTTTCCCTCGACCCTGTACTACCAACGGGCTATCAGTCAATAAATAGAGCGGTCAGATCTGCTTTGCCAGCTAACAGCAGCAACTGTTAGCTTAGTTAGTTGTGGTGTTTAGGGGGAACTCAGCCTACAGTAAAGCGTATCTCTGGGTCACATGACCCAGTCTGGATCAGACCTTCTCTAGTTACTCAGGGAAAACATCGATACGCACCGAGTGCTGAATACTGACCTGAAAACTCAATTCATTAATCTCAATTAAGCTAATCCTTGGATCAAAATGTAACTTTCATGGTTAGTTCTTTATATTAGAACACTGGGAGGTTAAGTATTAACTGGACCAACTGGATCAGATGCATTCTCCTGCTGCAACATCATTAATCTAATTTTTATTATTAAATAAGTGCATTTTTTCTTGAATTGAGCAGGTAAGTAAGATACTTTGCCAATGGAATAAGACAATACATTTAAAATAAGAACAATCACAATCTGTTATTGCAAGTGCACATTATCTAATTATCATATATTTAGGATAAAAATGCTTGTTTCATTGGCAGATCACCTTACTTCCCTACCAAAATTAAGGGTTGATGCATTTAATTAAAGACATGCTCACTTATTTTCAGTACATTTTCACAGTGCAAGGATCCTTTAGGGTACTGAGGTCCATGTGTTGACAGTAAAGGGCTGATTATCCTCCCTCAGCAGTGTGTGGCAGTTAGCCTGTCGCAGGTATGATGCAGACATTTTTGATTTATGTCCAATATTGATGTAGCATCTGCGCTGTTATTCCACGCCACAACGCCAGAGGGACAATCAGGAACAAGCTAGCTAGGATTGTGGGTGTCTGTTTCGGTTTTATGAGGTTGTTCTCGGTCTACAACCCCTCATCCCACGCCTGACGACACACAGTTCACTCGTGACTGTTCCCCAAAGCCTGGCCGTGGCGCTGCGTGTTTTGGCTTCGGGTCCAAACCAAAAGACTGTCGCTCAGAGCTACAAACTAGCGTCCTGTACCGGTTCTGGGTTAGTGTCTGAGGTGTGCCAGGCGGTGTGGATGGCGCTACAGCCTGAGTTTCTGCCATTAGGAACCAAACAGGAAATATGCATAGTGTAGAAAGGATGTAGAATTGACCAATCAGAGGCCTCCTTTCTCTCCTCCCTGCGACGCTATCTGCAGCTCTGTCTGTGGTCATGTCTGCATTAACTGCGACACACGCCGCCGATCTGGTTTCTGAGCATAAACCATCCAACCGTTACCCTGACCTGAACCCTTAGCAACAACAAAGGAGCGGCAAACTGTCCTCAGTTTGATGGTGAAATCAGACCACTGGTCCTCACTCTGATACCAAAGCAGGAACAAACACTCACCTTGTCGAGCTGGGAGACCACCTCCCACAGCAGAGCGTGCAGCACCGACAGCTCGCGGCCCAGGTCGATGTAACCCTCAAAGCCCGGCGTGTTGGACAGGGTCTCCGGGTTGGAGATCTCCGACAGGAAACGCATCATCCCACCCCACTCGTGCTCCAGGAAGTCGTTCATGAAGGCCATGTACTCCTCCTTGTTGCCGAACCTGCTGGGGAGAGCAGCCTCAGTCTCGGGGCGAAGCCGGCAGACGGCGCCGCCTGGAGGAAAGCCGGAGCGCAGCTACTCACTTGGTGAAGTTGGCGAGGTTCTGGATGACCTTGGCGATGAGGGTTAGGGTTCTGGACGTCCTGTCGTCCGGGTACTCCTGCATCAGGCTGAAGAGCGACGGCGACATGATGGCGGGGCAGAGGAAGCGCAGGAAGAGTGAGGCGCTGATCAGGCGCTTGCTGATGTCCTGCGGATGTCCGCGGGCGACGCACTGCTGCTTCCAGGAGGCGAACACCTCCTTCAGCTCCCGAGGAAACACGCTGCACGGACCAAACTCACACAATGTAACTCCACCTACTACCAGCTTTAAAGGTTCTGATCGTCCGAAAGAACCAAGAGAAATAAAAAACCAGCTTCAAGCAGATCAACACGCTAAGCTAATGTGTTGGTCTGATGTCATATTTCACCCTGAGCGGACCTTACAGGGTTCCAGAACCTTCTGGACCTGCCGGGCCTTACCAGTAGGAGTTGATGATCTTGCAGAAGGCGAGCTCGCAGCACATCTTCAGGTTGCTCTGATGTTCCGTCAGGTCGCTGCCGGAGCAGCGGCTCGGGTCCACCTCACAGTTCTCGTCCGACTCGTACAGAGCCTTGATGAACTCGCCTGCAGACACGGCAGAACCCTGAGGCTCAGAACGGTTCTGCAGGCAGCCACAGATGTTTCTGTTGGACCAAACATCTGCTCCCCTCCTCCTGAGCTGAGAGGCGTTCGCTGTCAGCAGAGGAGCTGGGAGTTTTCAGCTCTGGCCTTCATTAAGCTTTAACGAGGCGGCATAAATCAGTGGAGGAATGAATATTTAATAATCCAGCAGGAAATAACAGCGCAGCTAAAAGCTGCTGCAGCATCAGAGCAGCTCTGATCCACTGATGCTGCTAAAAATAGCTGCTTTCAGTGACTGAAAGTCACAGCAGGAGGATCTATTTTCAGCTTCTGTTTCTCCTCAGATGTTAAGAGGGAGCAGCTGGAGGAGGAAGGAGCTTCATCATTCAGATGATTCAGAGATAAAAAGCCCAGAAGAGGCAGGAAGGTCTGACAATAACAGTGGAGGAGCGGCTTGTTAGGTTCTCCTACATGTTCAACATGACTCCTGCTCCTCCAGCTCCTCCTCCAGCTCCTCCTCCAGCTCCTCCTCCAGCTCCTCCTCCAGCTGCTCCTCCTCCAGCTGCTCCTCCTCCAGCTGCTCCTCCAGCTCCTTAAAACACTCACCCAGGGCGTCGTGGAGATACTTCTGGCCCACCAGCTTCAGATACTCCTCGATGGCCTTGGTGGCCAGCGTGTTCTCTCTGAAGATCAGGACGTCGTGGTCGGCGCAGCGATCCACCTCTGACATCACCAGGTCAGTCAGGAGGTCCTGAACAGAAGGTGGAGACAATGAGGCTTTCCTTTAGTGCATCCAGCAGCCGTGCCGTAGCAGTGATGTGAGTGAGTGACGCGCTGGTTCTGACCTTGGCCCGGCCCGTGCTCTGCAGGATGTGGACCAGCGCGCAGGCCATCTCCTCCTTGTTCTTGACGCTGATGACGGGCTCCAGCACGGAACACAGCATGGTGTAGTTGTTGGTGACGAACTCGGCGAACTCCTTGTACTGCTCCATGGGCAGGATGGAGATGGTCTGGAAGCGGGACTTGATCCGGATGGAGGGCCCGCCCCCTTTGGACTTGCTGGCCGTGGGCGTGCTCACCGGGTACCACTTCTCCACGAACTGCCGTCCCGTCACGCTGGGCACCGGGATGTTGACCAGGCCGACGTAGTTGTTCTTGTCCTTCTTCTTCTTCTTGTCCACGTCGCGGTAGATGTGCACGGTGACGCTGCGCACCACGGGCAGGCCGGAGAAGTCGAAGTACTCGCCCCAGAAGAGGCTGTCCTGCCGGGTCTTGCTGGTGGTGCGGGCGTACAGGACGTCGTCCAGACACAGCTCACAGAAGTACCTCTTCTTGGGCGGCAGGTCTTTGGCCTCGATGATCCACAGGCGCAGCAGGTTCTCCGCCCGCCGACAGTTGTCCTGGAAACGCAGACACACTCATCATGCATCAAACCCATTAAGATGGGTTTAAAGAACCAGAACCACACGCCAGGTCTGGTTTGGGCCTCACCTTGTTGGGCTGGATGGTTCTCCTCAGGTTCTCCATCCACTTGTCCCTCTCTGAGGCGGAGGTGCAGCTGAAACACTTGCTGCCGCCGGAGTAGGTCACCTGCCAGAGAAGAAGAACCACAGCGGATCAGAGGTGGAATGGATGGTTTCTGGTTCTCTGTCCAGAACCCGGGTGAGTGTCTGACCTCGAAGCAGAACTCCTGGCCCAGGATGCTGCTGTGCAGCGGCTTGATGAACACGTCCTCCTCCATGCTCAGGTCCAGAGCCTCCACGGCGCTGCCCGGACACAGCAGAGACTCATGGGAGCTGGACTCCTTCAGCTTAGGGAGCCCGCGGGACCTGCAACAGAGAACCGGGTCAGAGGCGGCCGCACAGAACCGCAGCTGGAAGCTGGGAGGCGCTGCTGAGTAGCAGAACCAAAGAGCTGCAGGGTTACCATGGTAACCAGTAATTCAACTATAGACCTGCATCAGGAGGAGTCAGCTGGGTTCTGGTAACAGAACCAGGTCCGTTCCTGGTTCCGCTCCCTGTGATGGACCTTCCTCTTGTTTAATCTCTGTTAC
The DNA here is from genome assembly GCA_030533445.1 of Cyprinodon diabolis. Classification (NCBI taxonomy): domain Eukaryota; kingdom Metazoa; phylum Chordata; class Actinopteri; order Cyprinodontiformes; family Cyprinodontidae; genus Cyprinodon; species Cyprinodon diabolis. The sequence goes on along the minus strand of CM060067.1, from coordinate 44,941,392 downwards.
ATAAACCCAGATTACTGATGTGACGTCTGACTGACCAATCGGATCGCACGGATTATAATCTGCAACATGACATTCCCAGAACACGACCCGATCAGCTTCCACAACCTGCTGGTTCCTAAAGATGAAGCTGAAAGGTTTGAGCACGACAGAAACCAGCTGGGATCAGAACCGGTACCAGAGGCAAGCCCAGTGAAACCAGAAACCTCCCATCCTGCTGATCCGGCTCCACCGGGTTTGTTCTGCTCCTGTTCTGGTTCAGACCGCCACCTATTAAACCCAAACGGACCTTCAGAACCCAGCCTCCCCAGTTAAAACCCAGCCAAGCAGCTAAAGCGATTCCAGAACCGCCCTACCTTACGGCTTCCTCCTGGTCTCAGTACAGTGTGAGCAGAGGAGACCCGACCCGTCCAGTCCAGGGGAGGGGGCGGGGCATCCAGCTGGCTGACATCCAGTCTGAGGATCAGAACCGCTGCCTTCCTGCCTGCATCAACATCCTCTCAGACACTCAGACCATCAGAACACTGGTTCTGGTGGAACTGGGACAGAACCAGAACCGGCAGGAACAGAGTTTAGTGGGACAGGAGCGGCCCATAGTATCCCCCGTCAGGTCCGATACGGATCCCTCAGGGTTCCAGAAAGAGGAATCGGGCCCAAAAGCTGGCCTGGTAGAACTCTCATGTTTAGGACAAGTTTTGCAGCGTTTTTTCTCTGGCTGGTGGGACTTTCAAACATTTCGGGTAAAATTCTGATACAGATGTAGAACCCAAACAGAACCTTGGTCCTGGAGGCTCCACTCACTGGGAGAGGAGTGCGAGTGGTAAGCAGAGAGCAGCACTTCCAGTAAAACCGGGCCCGCCCAGCGCTGGGAAGGAGGAAGACAAACTGGCGCCTGAGTGGGTCGCTGCAGCGGGGTTTATTATAGAGCAGCTAGAACAGAACCAGAACCAGGAATCAGAGCGATTAAGGTCCGATCAGCTTAAAATGAAACAACGATCAGAACATGAAGCAGAGAGGCTTAGATCTCTGAAACGGGTCTGGGTTCTGGTACCAGCAGATCCCACTAAGATGTTCTGTTTAACTCTGAAACATTTTAGCTGTGGAGGAAGAAGGAATCACTGAGGAGACATCCAGAGACAGGAAACACCCCTGCAGCAAGCAGAGCTTCAGAATAAAAGCCTCCTTATAACTCAGACGGACCAATAGAATAAAATCCTCCTTGAACCTGAAAGAACTTCAGAATTAAAGCCTCTCTGCAGCTGATAGATCCTCAAAATAAAAGCCTACTAACTGCTAATAGAGCTTTTAAATAAAAGCCTCCTTATAACTAAAAGCTTTCTTGAACACCAAATTACTTCAAAATAAAAGCCTCCTTATAACTCAGACGAACCAATAGAATAAAATCCTCCTTGAACCCGAAAGAACTTCAGAATTAAAGCCTCTCTGCAGCTGATAGAAATTCAAAATAAAAGCCTCCTTATAACTCAGATGGACCAATAGAATAAAATCCTCCTTGAACCTGAAAGAACTTCAGAATTAAAGCCTCTCTGCAGCTGATAGAAATTCAAAATAAAAGCCTCCTTATAACTCAGATGGACCAATAGAATAAAATCCTCCTTGAACCTGAAAGAACTTCAGAATTAAAGCCTCTCTGCAGCTGATAGACCCTCAAAATAAAAGCCTACTAACTGCTAATAGAGCTTTTAAATAAAAGCCTCCTTATAACTAAAAGCTTTCTTGAACACCAAATTACTTCAAAATAAAAGCCTCCATGTGATCAGAAGAACCTGAAAGAACATTAAAAAATAAAAGCCTACTGTAATTAAGGAAGAATGTTATTATAATAGCTTGAATGAAACTAAAAAAAACCTTCCTGCAGCTGAGGTGGACCTTCACAATAAAAGCCTGCCTGAAGCAGTCACATCTCACGCTGATGTTTAAGCAGTGATCAAAGCACCATAGAACTCCACGAGGAAGCATCAGTGGTACCTGTCTGCATCAGCAGGCCGGAGCGACAGCAGTCTGAAGCTGGTGTTCCGGTCCAGTTTGGTCTGACTCTTCGTCCTCTTGATGGAGCTTTTGAGACGTTTGCTGAAGAAGCCCTGGAAGAAAAGCAGAGCGCGTATCAGAGGAGACAGCAGGTCATCTACACACCAGAGCTGACTCTGTTTGTCCACCAGATGGCGACAGATCACAGGTCAGAACATTTCAGGGGAGTTAATCTGACAAATAGTAATGATGAATGAGTCCAGATCAAAAAAAGCTGAACCAGAACCAACTTCTGAGATCCAACCTGTTCCTTTAGGAGGATCTGCTATTGGCGTTATCTCACCTTCCACTCAGTTCTCCTTTAAAATGCTCGGACACAGCAATTTGTGATTATCCAACTTTCTCAGCAGTAACAGATACTTTTTTCTTCCACTCAACTTTCCTTTACAACTCAAACACCACACCCTAAGAAAATTACAGCTGCTTCTGAAGTAACATTTCACACCTTTATCCCTCCACCACGTTTTCCATTAAGATGCTCAGACACAGCACTTTATGAACATCCAGCTGTAACATTTCACACTTTAATTCCAGCACAGCGTTATGTGAGAATCCAACTCTTCTAGCGACAATCTGTACTTTTTCCTTCAACTCATTAAACTGTTGCTTTTCCTTCCACTTAATTTTCCTTTAAAATGCTTAAACACTGGACTCTATGAACATCTACCTTCTTTAGCAGTGAAAGTTTTTTCATTCCATTAAGCTATAAAACATCTGCCTGCCTTTCCATCAACTTTCTGTTTAAATGCTTGTTTTTCCTTCCACTCATCCTTCCTTTAAAGCAGCAGAATCACCTGAAGCTCCAGCCTCTTCAGGAAACACTGCTAATGTTTTCATCCTAACATGTAACAAAGCAAAGCTCCTTCAAACGAGGCTGTAATTTGAGCTGAAATGATGAAACTCTGCTTGATGCAGACTGATGGACAGAGATGGAGCAGCATCACTTTGGCTCGCTGATAAAAAGCAGGACTTCCTCACAGATCCGATTTAAACAGGTGGTTGTTTTTATACAAAGATAAATTATTATTAAAACATATTTTATTAATATGGAGAATTTAAGATCAACCTGGAATGTAACTGATATTGATAGAGAAGCATGGGAAGACATCTTGACTCTGCCTTCCTGAATTATAAATGCAATATAATATTTTACATAATGTATACATATGTCCACATATAAATAGCAAGTAGCAAATGTAAACTGATTGGAGGGACTAGAGATCACCGTTTACACCAGGGGTGTAAATAATAATCGTTTTGTATCGATGCATCGATCCAACAGCCGACGATCCGATTTATCGACACGTCCGCAATAGAATCGATTCATGTTTTTTTTTTCTCCGGTCTATTTTTATCCATTTGCTCCAGGGCGTAATTCTCCTCCCGTGCTGCGGTGGCGCTAAACCTATTTTGCCCTCCTACCTCGCTTCCTGGTTAAACTCTACAGCAGTTTTTTGCAGTGAGCTTGATGCAGACATTTTTGATTTATGCTCAGTATTGAAGCGTGGTCTGTGCTACACGCTGTGGGTCTAGATACGGCCGAGGCGGCGAGGAAGTGGGGGCGAGTTTAGTCCGACGACGGAGGGACATGAGGGCCAAAAAGAGCAGAGATCCAGGTGGAAAAATGCACCTCACTCTTCTAGCTGGTCAAACTTCAGTTGAGTTGTTTTCCGCAATTTCGGTCATAAAACAAAACAAGCCGGCCTCCTGTTTCGGCACCGTTTGCGCATAGTTACACTTTGGGAGAGGAGCAGCGGAGCGTCTGTGGAGGGGGCGGGACGTCTGGAGCCGAGGCATTGAATTGCACTCATTGCACTGATTTTTTGCAGTATTTTTTGATGCAACTTTTCAACTTCTGTTATTTGCTGTTGTTTCTTAAAGAAAAATGCATAAAGATATTACAGCTTTTATTGATTTATTTCAAATTTGAAACATTGTCTAGCCTGTAATGTAAAAAAAAAAGAAGAACCAATTAACTGAATTGTATCGTAGTGTATTCTTGAGTATCGAAAATAATCGAATTGTTGGGTCAGGAAATCGATACTGAATCGAATCACCATGATGGATGTGATCAACACCCCTAGTTTATAGGGATGGAACGGTTTATGAAAACCGTCCGAACCGTTCCGTTCGACTGTCTCGGTTCGATTCGCGTGTGTTTCGTTCGGTTCATGCGCAGCTCCTTTTTCTCATAGGCGAAGCGATTACACTCCAGAGCAGAAGGTGGCGGTACTGCGACCAAAGCCAACCACCAGTAGTAAACAAGAAGAAGAAGCGAAGAAGCGTAGCCGGGTGTAGCAGAAAAAAATCAGTTGTTGTGGAGAATTGTGTGGGTATGGCGAGTGGGAAGGAACAGGGGTTGGAAGACGCGCCAGCAGCACTTTATAGGTCTGCTGTATGGGACCGCTTTGCATTTAGAGTGACCTACGATGACGGCGGAAAGAAAGTTGTGGATAAAAACAGTGTGAAAGCATTGTGCAACACGTTTTGTTTATGCTAACAGCAACACAGCCAACATGTCCTGCTAACAATCAACATAGACCGAACCGAAAACTGTGACCACGAAACCGTGAACCGAACCGTGGAGTTTGTGAACCGTTCCACCCCTACTACTTTACAGTGGGCAGTATGTGGAGTAATGAGGCGTGCTAAAGGACAAACATGTCTCCCTGGCCCGGCGCTGTGCATCCTTGGTTCATATCAGTCTGATGCTCACTGAGAGACAACATGTAATTCCTACTGATGTTGGCCAGAAAATCAATAACACTTAAATGGGTTAGTAGTGATGCCCTTTCAATCCAGCTATGGAAAAACTTACTTTCTGAATTCATTCTATGAGAAAGATGAAGATACTGTCTGAATGGGAAATTCTACGCTTAAAAAAAAAAAAAAGATAGGAATGTACTCTAGAATACTTCCAACAAAGACCAGTAATGTGAATCCCAATGTGTATATGTTGAAGTTTATGTATATATTGGTTATTTTTTCTCAAATGTTTGCTGTAATTTATGCACATGCCTTTGGTTTTGTTTTCTGTATTAGTGTTGTCTATGTTCGTCCGGTTGTTTCTTTTTTTAATTCTTCCTTTTTCTTTCTTTGTATAAATGTTCAAAATACCTAATAAACACAATATTAAAAAAAACATATTTTATTAATACATTCCGAGTTGCTAAAACAGTTCAGGGAAATTCAGGAACACATGAATAATAATAATAATAATATCCATCCAGGGTGGATCTGCTGACGACATTTCTATTCATCCCAGTTTATTTCTATTGGGCCGATTCTGATTCCATCAGAACATCCAGACTGAACGCCAGCTGATTGCAGCAATCGCTCACACTGAGCATGCAACAAACCTCCAGCAGAACCAGAATCAGAACCAGAACCAGGATCAGTGTGAGAGGCTTTCTGCTGAGAACTGTTTGATTTACACAATTAAAGTCGAAACCATCTCCTTTCATGAATGGTTCCAGAACCGGTTCTGTTTTACCCTTTCTATATCTATCCATTCAGCATAAATCCTGCTACACGGCTTTACATCTTATTTTGGCATTTGAACAATTAGATGAGCCCTTCAATGATACCTTGAAATAAAAATGTTAAGGAAGAAAAGGTAAAAAGCTAATTGAAAAGTTAAAAAATAAACAATTATTTTAGGTTTATGAACTATAAAATGTAAGTTCAGTATCAGCATTAATGCCTCTAAGTAGGACTGGGTAAAAAAATTGATTTAATCGATTTTGAAACGATTCCTTTACATTTTTGCAGAATCAATGTCTAGGGAATGAGATCGATTATTTTTAAAGTGAATGAGCAGGAAAGACGCACTAAAGATGACTTCAAGCCAGACAGCTGCAAATATAGCCAATAGGTCGACTGAATTATTAACAAATGGCGGCTGACCAGCAAAAACCTTGTAGTTGTTACAGAAAATGCTGCAAATATGGTTTGTGCAGTGGAGATAAGGCAGTTCAAGCATGTCTGCTGTGTCTCCGCTGTGTCACGATTGCGGCTTCACTTTTTCACTTTTCACAAACAAGTTTGCACTTATGAGACAGTTTTGTTCACATCTCAAGTTTAAACTGATTTACAAGTTTGCACTTTGTGTTTAATGTGACAGGAAAAAATAAAATACATGAGTATTCTGACACACAGTTGAACCGCTTTCATTATTGTAAAAACAGATCAAATCAAAATCTTTCCCCTCAGCGTGCTTTTCATGAATTTCCTACAGAAGCACTTTTGTTATTTTTCTTAATATATTTGTGCAAGTTGGCGTTTCTTATTACATTTAAATCATTTTTGCCATCAAAATATCCAGATTTCTTATTGTCCTGAATTCCAATAACACTATAGGCTTGAAATTTAGATTTGACTGAATTCCCTATAAAGGGTTAACCTCAGTCTGCTGTGGGTTACAGCGCCCCCTGTGTCTGGTCCTGGTACTACAGCTTCTTCCTGGCTAACAGAGCCAGGCTGGTCGGGTCCTTTCAGGGCGGTTTAACACCGGTGATCGGGTCCAGATCAGTTGATGGGCTTATTAGCCAGTATATGTTTCTATGGTGGTTCTGTTTCTGTTCACAGAACCTTCTTCTCATGAAGCAGAAGAGTTCTGGACTGGTAGAGTCAGAGAGGAAATGACTCCAACTGGACCTTGATTCTGCTTTCTGCTCGATGGCACCCCATAATTAAACAGGAACTGGGTCAACATGCAGCTTTATTCCTGTAGACCCGGTTCTAGAGGCTGGTTCTCTACTTCTCTGTGTAAAAGTCACTGTAGAACAGTGTTCTGGTCTGGTTCCGGTCCGTTCCTCTGGTCTATCAGCGGTCTCTGTCTGAATCAGACCAGAACATGTTGGCTCTGAGCTGCAGCGTCCATGATGACTCATCGCCCTGAGCGCCATCAGGCCAAGGAGAACCGGGTTACATGGTTCTGCTGATCATCAGTCAGAGACTGGAGATGAGCAGCCTGGATTTGGACCGGTTCTGAGCTGCAGTGGGTTGAATCAGAACCGTGGAAGGAGCTGGTCCACCTGGACTGAACCGCTCAGTCTGGTTGTTTGACAACCAGAGCCGGACCTTAGAGACCAGAACCTGGAGCAGAACTGTTCCTGCAGAGGCCTCTGAGCGAGCCTTTCACCTGGTTCCGACCAGCGGACCGGTCCGAAAGTCTTCTACTCACCGGAACCTTGAAGGGAGACGAGTTGGGACTGTCCAGTGCGAGGTTCTTCTCTGAGCCCGGTCCGGAGATGCTCCTCCTTCTCGGAGAACGATCCGAAGATGCTTCTACAAAGACAGAGAGCAAAGGTTCTGGTTAACAAACGGACCGGTTCATCCCTGCAGAGTCCACTTCTCCTGCTGGACAGAACCAGCAGGTGTTTGGACCAGGAAGGACTGAAAATGTCTTCATGTTTACAAACAAAGCCAAGATTCTGGACCGGTTCTGTTCCTCCTCTGGACAGCATCTCCCCGCCTGAAGCTCAGGTTCTGGGTCCTGAGACCCGGTTCAGCATTAAGCCCGAGCCTGCAGCTCCAGGACCTTCTGGATTGGGTTTTCTCAAACGAAGAACCTTTAAACAGCCACTAACACCCAGAAGCTCAGCAGAACCAACACCTGGTACCACCAGGGAGAGCTGATGGAGGAACCGGATTGGATCAGATGTTCTGATGAATGAGGCCCGGTTTCCTGTCAGAACCCCGGGTCCGCTCCTTGGACCCGGTCTCAGTGTTTCTGGAAGCTCTTCAGGAGGTTAAATCAACCAGAACCTGAAATCCAAGCGGTGAGTTCTGTTGTTCCGGTCCAGTCCAGCACCTTGCCGGTCTATCCGGCTTAGAACCGGACCCACAGAGTAGTGCTTCAGGTTCTGGATGCTCTATCAGCCTGAAGCAGCTAAATCAGATCAAAAATCTACCATCAACAGAACCAGAAAACGGTCGGTTCAGATCCGGTTCTGGCTGTCGGCACCAGGGACCGGCCCAGATGATGTTGTCATGCTGTGGACGCATGGAGCCCTGCGGCTCTGGGCCGTCGGAGCCGCAGTGAAGGCATCATGCAGCGGAGCAGATCGGGTTCCAGCTGCACGCCGCGGCGCGCTGCAGGGAAGCAAACTTTCATGCACACAGAAACCAGCGATGGGACGAGAGGGATGTGGGGGGGGGGCACAGCGGTCCCAGACGCCGCCATCGCCGCTCATCGTCCCGGAGACAAAGTTCAGGCAGCATGCTACAGGAAGTGAGACGGCGGGGTCACATGACAGAAACATACCTCGATCGCAGCTGTTCCCCATCATCTGAGGAGAGGACACACACACACACACACACACACACACACACGGTCAGACGGGATTGGCCAGAGCAGCCGCCGCCTGCCAGCCAATGGGGTTAAGCTGCAGACATCAGCTTCGTCCCGGTAACATCCTCCATCCTGCCTCTCCCTCCTCAGCGCCGCATCCTCCTCCTCCTCCTCCTCCTCTCACTCAGCAGTAACTCTAACCCTTCAGGTTTTACCGCATTTATCCAATCAATCCTCCAGATTCACTGTCCTCCTCCTCCTCCTCCTCCTCCTCCTCCTCCTCCTCCTCCTCCTCCTCCTCCTCCTCCTCCTCCTCCTCCTCCTCCTCCTCCTCCTCCTCTCTCCCTGCAGTCCTAACCTCGCTCTCTCCTCCTCCTTCCTCATCGCTCCCCTCTCAGGATAATTACCAAACAAGTTTCCTCTCATCCACCAGAGGCTCCGAGCTACTGAGGAAACCAACAGGGACTTTTAAATAAGCGGGGAACGAAAGCGTTTAAAACACCGAGCAGAACTCCAATGGTGGCCGTTCATCAACCGACCTGCTGACACCCGGAGAACCAGAACCTCTGGGGTTCAGAGCCACCAGCTGGCACTGACAGAACATTCATGTTTTCGATCAGTGCGGGTGCTCCCCCTAGAGGGGGCACAGTGTAACTGCAGGGGTGGAAGAATTTATAACTAAATAAAATCATTTTTTAGAGGCACTACTTTTAAGAAATGTTACAGAAATGAGAAAAAAAAAAAAAAAGAAGCAGTTTAACCAGGAAACGATTGGTAACCATGGAGATGTTCAACAGGAAGCTGTCTGTGATTCACTGAGAGAGCGAGACTTCTAGCAAATAACAGGAAGGCTTTTAGGCTGCCCTGGAAGATGCCTGATTGGAAACCGCTGCAGCCTTTTGGAACATCTGCTTTTACATTCTGCCAAGACGCTAAGACTAGCTGCTGTAGATGCTAGCATAAAAGACTAAAGCTTGGCATGCTTCGGTGGCACAGTGGTTAGCGCACATGACCCATGTACGGAGGCCTTAATGCCGATTTATACTCAGAAACCAGGTCATCTGCATGTGTCGCAGAAAACACAGATATGCCCCGCCCCTTCCGCAGAAACTTGGGTGCACCTCCCCAAAACTGTAGGTGACCACAGACAGTGCCGCAGACAGGAGGCCTCTGATTGGTCAATTCTACATCCGCTCTACTGTATGCGTATTTCCTGTTTGGTACCTGACCGGCTTGTTTTGTTTGTATGACTAGAAGAGCGAAGTGCGCGAGAACGGTGGGACCCTTTTTCCACCTGAATCCCCGCTCTTTTTGGACCTCATGTCCCTCAATTGTCGCACAAACTCGCCCCCACTTCCTCACCGCCTCGGCAGTATCTAGACCCACAGCTAGTTCCTGATTGTCCCTCTGGCCTTGTGGCGTGGAATAACATAGCGCAGAACACGCTTCAATATTGGGCATAAATCTAAAATATCTGGAACAAGCTCCCTGTGACACACTGCTGCTGGAGGATAACCAGGCCTTTAGTCCTTGACGCAGCTGACCAGGGTTCGAATCCTACCTGTGGTCCTTTCCGCATGTCTCTCCCTCTCTCTCGTACCCCCTTTCCTGTCAGCCGTGTGTCCAAAAAACAAGCCACCAGTGCCGTAAAAACTCAAAAAAATAAAAAGTAAATCAATAAAATGCTAAAACTGGTTTAAATGGGAAATTTGTGGTCATTTTATCTGCGTTGAAAAACACGGCGAACCTTCGAACCATCAGTGTGACACTGATAGCGGCTCCCAGCAGGAAGGACAGGAAACGCATCTCTGTTCTAATGAGATCAAAGTTCTTCAGGAGAATTAAAGGTCAAGGGTCAAACTTTTACCAAAGCCAAACAGCCTAAATGGGCCGAAACATTCTGGTCGGTACCAGGACCCAAACAGAATGAGGTTCTACCTGTTATTAACGGGTCCATCTGCTGCTTTTTTTTTTTTAAGAGTCCAGAAGCTGATGAAGTGACAGAAACAGGCTGATGAGGTCATCATGTCTTCATGAACAGAACCATAGGAAGATCTTTTTTTATCATCTTATTAACTCCTCCCCCTCTGGCTGCTTACGAGCCAGCGATTGGACCGGGTTCTGGACTCTAGGCCCACAGAGACGGTCCGACTTTCAAGACTGGGTCAGAGTCACGGCAGGAACTGGGACAGACTGGAGCTCCAGTTTCTCTTTACCTGCTCTGGTTTTTTATTAGAGCGGATCAGACTGATTGGGTCTCTGCTGTTACCGCCTTCTCTCTCTGAAAATAAATCAGAACCAGAGAGAAGGAGGGAGCCACCATTCAGATGGGCAGAGGTCAGATCCACTCAGAACCAGAAACATCACAGGAGTTCTGATAAAAACGGGCCCCAGATCCAGAGGTTGGCTGCAGCGCAGCAGCAGGTGGAGCAAACATCAGCAGAACCTGTCATTACATCGCTGCTTGCTCTGCAGACCGCGGTCAGAAATAACTCAAACGCCATCAGGTGGTTTTGGCTCAGGAGCGTTTAGGAATGCGGCTCTGAAACCGTCCTGTTTTCCTGGGTCTGTTGGTGCCGAACTGCTTCACCAGACCTGCAGCTCAGAAAACAGACAGAATCTGGATCACACGCTTCTATGTAAACCCAGACAGGATCTGGATCACACTCTTCTATGTAAACCCAGACAGGATCTGGATCACACTCTTCTATGTAAACCCAGACAGGATCTGGATCACACTCTTCTATGTAAACCCAGACAGGATCTGGATCACACTCTTCTATGTAAACCCAGACAGGATCTGGATCACACTCTTCTATGTAAACCCAGACAGGATCTGGATCACACGCTTCTATGGAAACCCAGACAGAATCTGGATCACACGCTTCTATGTAAACCCAGACAGGATCTGGATCACACTCTTCTATGTAAACCCAGACAGGATCTGGATCACACGCTTCTATGTAAACCCAGACAGGATCTGGACAACACGCTTCTATGGAAACCCAGACAGAATCTGGATCACACGCTTCTATGTAAACCCAGACAGGATCTGGATCACACTCTTCTATGTAAACCCAGACAGGATCTGGATCACACTCTTCTATGTAAACCCAGACAGGATCTGGATCACACTCTTCTATGTAAACCCAGACAGGATCTGGATCACACTCTTCTATGTAAACCCAGACAGGATCTGGATCACACTCTTCTATGTAAACCCAGACAGGATCTGGATCACACTCTTCTATGTAAACCCAGACAGGATCTGGATCACACGCTTCTATGGAAACCCAGACAGAATCTGGATCACACGCTTCTATGTAAACCCAGACAGGATCTGGATCACACTCTTCTATGTAAACCCAGACAGGATCTGGATCACACTCTTCTATGTAAACCCAGACAGGATCTGGATCACACGCTTCTATGTAAACCCAGACAGGATCTGGACAACACGCTTCTATGGAAACCCAGACAGAATCTGGATCACACGCTTCTATGTAAACCCAGACAGGATCTGGATCACACTCTTCTATGTAAACCCAGACAGGATCTGGATCACACTCTTCTATGTAAACCCAGACAGGATCTGGATCACACTCTTCTATGTAAACCCAGACAGGATCTGGATCACACTCTTCTATGTAAACCCAGACAGGATCTGGATCACACTCTTCTATGTAAACCCAGACAGGATCTGGATCACACTCTTCTATGTAAACCCAGACAGGATCTGGATAACACGCTTCTATGTAAACCCAGACAGGATCTGGATCACACGCTTCTATGTAAACCCAGACAGGATCTGGATCACACGCTTCTATGTAAACCCAGACAGAATCTGGATCACACGCTTCTATGTAAACCCAGACAGGATCTGGATCACACTCTTCTATGTAAACCCAGACAGGATCTGGATCACACTCTTCTATGTAAACCCAGACAGGATCTGGATCACACTCTTCTATGTAAACCCAGACAGGATCTGGACAACACGCTTCTATGGAAACCCAGACAGAATCTGGATCACACGCTTCTATGTAAACCCAGACAGGATCTGGATCACACGCTTCTATGTAAACCCAGACAGAATCTGGATCACACACTTCTATGTAAACCCAGACAGGATCTGGATCACACGCTTCTCTGTAAACCCAGACAGGATCTGGATCACACGCTTCTATGGAAACCCAGACAGGATCTGGTTCAGAACCAGACTCGGGTTCTGGAAAAATCTCAGGAATTTAAAGGTCAAATCAACATAGAGGATGAAAGCATCACTTCAGAGAAAAAGGCTTTAAATCAAACCTGTTCTCAGCAAACATCATTAAATATGAAAGATATCAACATCTGGAAACATCACTTCAGACCTGATCCTGTTTTAAATGCAGAAAATGGAAAAATAAAGCCCATTAAAGACAAATCAACCAAAATAGGTAATAATGCATCTAATCTACGAACCACCCGCACCCATCAGGAGAACACACTAGCTGAACACACCCGCCGACCGCCTCCACCCGTCAGGAGAACACAGCCGCCGACCGCCTCCATCCGTCAGGAGAACACACCCGCCGACCGCCTCCATCCGTCAGGAGAACACACCTGCTGACCGCCTCCATCCGTCAGGAGAACACACCTGCTGACCGCCTCCATCCGTCAGGAGAACACACCCGCCGACCGCCTCCACCCGTCAGGAGAACACACCCGCCGACCGCCTCCATCCGTCAGGAGAACACACCTGCCGACCACCTCCATCCGTCAGGAGAACACACCCGCCGACCGCCTCCATCCGTCAGGAGAACACACCCGCCGACCGCCTCCATCCGTCAGGAGAACACACCTGCTGAACACACCCGCCGACCGCCTCCACCCGTCAGGAGAACACACCTGCCGACCACCTCCACCCGTCAGGAGAATATACCTGCTGACCGCCTCCCCCCATCAGGAAAATACACCCCCTGACCGCCTCCACCCGTCAGGAGAACACACCTGCTGACCGACTCCACCCATCAGGAAAATACACCCGCTGACCGCCTCCACCCGTCAGGAGAACACACCTGCCGACCACCTCCACCCGTCAGGAGAATATACCTGCTGACCGCCTCCACCCGTCAGGAGAACACAACCGCCGACCGCCTCCACCCGTCAGGAGAACACATCTGCTGACCGACTCCACCCATCAGGAAAATACACCCGCTGACCGCCTCCACCCGTCAGGAGAACACACCTGCTGACCGACTCCACCCATCAGGAGAACACACCTGCTGACCGACTCCACCCGTCAGGAGAACACACCCGCTGACCGCCTCCACCCATCAGGAGAACACACCTGCTGACCGACTCCACCCATCAGGAGAACACACCTGCTGACCGACTCCACCCGTCAGGAGAACACACCCGCTGACCGCCTCCACCCATCAGGAGAATACACCTGCTGACCGCCTCCACCCGTCAGGAGAACACACCCGCTGACCGCCTCCACCCATCAGGAAAATACACCCGCTGACCGCCTCCACCCGTCAGGAGAACACACCCGCTGACCGACTCCAGCCATCAGGAAAATACACCCGCTGACCGACTCCACCCGTCAGGAGAACACACCTGCTGACCGCCTCCACCCATCAGGAAAATACACCCGCTGACCGACTCCACCCGTCAGGAGAACACACCTGCTGAACGCCTCCACCCATCAGGAAATACACCCGCTGACCGCCTCCACCCATCAGGAGAATACACCTGCTGACTGCCTCCACCCATCAGGAGAATACACCTGCTGACTGCCTCCACCCGTCAGGAGAACACACCCGCTGACCGCCTCCACCCATCAGGAAAATACACCCGCTGACCGCCTCCACCCGTCAGGAGAACACACCCGCTGACCGCCTCCACCCATCAGGAAAATACACCCGCTGACCGCCTCCACCCGTCAGGAGAACACACCTGCTGACCGACTCCACCCATCAGGAGAATACACCTGCTGACCGCCTCCACCCGTCAGGAGAACACACCCGCTGGCCATCTCCACCTGTGAGCACCGCTCCTGCCTCCTCTCTCTACATTCAGTTTCAGGTTTTTCGGTGACGGCGGACTGAAATCCCACCTGTTAACCCTTTGACCTGGCAGGTGGGCGGAGCTATGCCTCAAGCATTGGAAGGATGAATGAAAGGAATGATGTCAGCAGAGAGCAGCAGCAGGAATGATGGGAATGTCTAAAATGGCTCTGTTTGTTGGCTGAGGATCACAGAGCGGAAACAGCTGCTGACAGAAAGCTTTGTGTCTTTGGGTGGAGCTCAAACAACACGACTGCACCTTAGTCTGCACCTGAACGCCTCATACAAATCTGCTCTCATTGTTCCAGGAGAGCTTTTCAGAGAGGCAGCACATTAACGCTGTAGGTGGTGGATTAAAAACTCCTGATCCAGGCCTCCTCCCTGGGATCCAGAAGCTTCTGGGACCTCCTAAAGTCATCTGGATCAACAACACTTTCGGCTGCGCCTCTGAAACCTCTTTATGTCTCTGAAATTCAACTCATCAAGAAAAAAAATATCAAAGGAAGAAAAAGGATCAACTGACTGACTATTTAACCCTTTAAAATTAGCTCAGTTAGCTAAAATGCTTTGAATGGATATAAATGACACAATTATCAAAAAAATGTATATATAAAAGATCAAACAAGCAAAAGATCTCTCTATTAATAGCATGTTAGCCTCAGCATGCTAATGCCAGCATTCAAACTGGAGAACCCCAGGTATTATTAGAATAGAAAATTTACTGTCCCACAATGGGAGAATCTTAATGCTAACATTGGTGTTAGCATACTAATCGTACAATGCTATACAATTTATATCTTTTTCTTCCTTTTCTTTTCAGCTTCTTATTGTCATTACACTGTTGGGTTAAATGCAGAGGTTAAATGGCAGTGGGCTGCCATTGTGCGGCGCCGGGGGGGGCAGTGAAGGGTCTTTGCTCAGAGATCCACAGTGGCAGTCCAAGCTCTATGCCCTAGCCACTCCCCTATGAAGACTGGTTTTCCTTTTGGATTTACTTAAGCTATCACATCATGTGATGGCTGGGATTCGAACCTGTCCAGGGTGGACCCCGCCTCTCGCCATTAGACAGCTGGAGATAGACAGAGGTTCCACCTTAACCCCAGCAGGGATAAGCGTGATGGAAAATGGATGGATATGCGGCTTCAGCATATCCAAGGAGTTAACTGAATGGAAAATTTTAATATCTACATGACTGCCATTATTGTGTTTCTATCAGCTTTTTCTAAAGATTTACAAACTTGACTCCATGTTTTATCATCACTGCTGTGTTTCTGGTGAACGTTAGTGAACCTTCTACTTCTTCCTGGATCCTCCAGAGGTTGATGTTGCTCAGCAAACAGCAGCTCAGGAAGCCTTTCTTTCTCTCCGACTGGTTCTTCCCTGAAGGTCTCACAGAGCTCAGCTTTCACAACAATTATTCAAAGAATGTCTTTAGACTGAAAGAAGCCGCTCTGCTGCTGCCTCTGCAGACATTCCTCTCAACTTATTAACAAAGCTGTTTGGGCTGCAGCTCTGACATCCACAACGTTAAGCTGCAGCATCACAGGGCGAACCAAAGGTCAAAGCAACAGAACAGTAGCTGAGTGCAGGGAGCTGTGGAGACAGCAGGCTGGTCTCACATCTGTTTAAACCAGCTGTAGCTGCCGTCAGCTGCTCTGAAATCTGCCCTGAAGGCAGCACTCAGGGTTTCCCTCTGAGCTGACCTGAGATCAGCTCAGATAGGACACACCTCGCTGCAGGTGACATCATGAAAGCCCTCTGTACGGCCGCTGTGATTGGCCGACAGGTGAGCGGCGCTCAGGTAAACAATCATTCAGGTTCTACACACATGAAACCAGATGAAGAGATGTCAGCTGTTTCTGGCTGTTTCGGCCTCATGAAACTCTGACTCAACGCCAAAGCGGTGGAGGGGGGGGCGATCCTGCGACTCAGAACTAAAATATGTCCCTATTTGGATTATTTTTGTTAAATAAAGTAAAATAAATCAGTGTCTCCTGATAAAATGACAAAGTTTGATTCTTTTTGTAAAGCAGAAGTGAACTGGGATCTTTTTTTAAACTGTTTATCATTCAGATTATTTACTAAACAGAAAATAAACCCTAATGAGCGGGACGCTCATAACAATAACATTTCCTGGAGCTCAGATAATCTATAAGAGCAATAAAATTAGGTCAAAATAAAACCTGAGTTTAATCAGGAACATCAACAGCAGATCAACAGGAGAGAAATCAGAATTAGAGCGAGAAACCAAACAGTAAAAAAATCTGAAAATAATAAAGACAACGCTGGAATCAAATAAGAATCGCTCAAGGATAAAAACCAGGAGAACAAAATACACTAGACTGACATAATGCAGCAGGAAACTGGAATAAATAAGAGAACTGGGCAAAAATCACAATAAAATCAGGATAAACTGAGATTAAACACAGAATAAAGGTCAGATTAAATTGAAATAAAACCAGGATAAAATAGGAACACATCGGAAATAAGCATGGAATAAAAAACGGACATAAATCTAGATTAAAGCCAAATAAAAGTTCTTTAAAATCCAGTTTAAAAAAGAAAGAAAAACAGGAAGGAAGGGAAGGAGGAGGATAAAAGGAATAAAATCTGTGGAAAATGTTTCTTTTTCTTGCATCAGGGTCACATATTCGTAGAAAAGTAAAATTAGAGCAGAAATGATGAAAGAGCAGATCTAGATCATCCCATCATCAGATAAACAGAAGTACAGATTAAAGCAGGAGGGATGGATTAGGCCGAACTTAGTCCAGAATCAGAACCCAGAATAAAGGAGGATCGGTTCTGTTCCCCACTGGTTTGGTTCTCGTTATTCCTGGTTCTACTGGTAGAACTGGGAAACTTTAACTTTAGCAACAAACCAGAACCAGTCAGATTAAACCAGGTTCGGTTCTGACCGGGATTAGCGGCTCCATAACTAAATAAATCCTGGCCGGTACCGGTTAAGCTCGGCGGGTAGCAGCAGCAGGTTCCTGCACCGGACACCAAACTACTTCAGCGGGGCTTCATCCAGCGGAGAGACCGCAGCAGAGAGCCGGGAGCCGGCCACGGAGGCTGGCCGAGCACCGGGCGCTAAAGGCTGGGTAAGTAGCAGCGGAGAGGACGGGACTCACCGAGGAGGTCCATCAGAACCGAGGTCCGGACATGTCCCGGGCCGGAGCCACATTCATTCAGCCCGACACACTCGAACAACTCAGAGGAACACGGACTTCCGCCCAGGCCTTCAGAATAAGAGCCTAATACGCTAAAGACATTATAAGCATCCGGCGCGGTGAGCCTTCACAATAAGAGCCTGGCAAACTGGACCTTCATAATAAGAGCCCGGCAGACTTTTCAGATGTACACTATATTGCCAAAAGTATTTGCTCACCTGCCTTGACTCACATATGAGCTTAAGTGACATCCCGTTCCTAATCCATAGGGTTCAATATGACGTCGGTCCACCCTTTGCAGCTAGAACAGCTTCAACTCTTCTGGGAAGGCTGTCCACAAGGTTTAGGAGTGTGTTTATGGGAATTTTTGACCATTCTTCCAGAAGCGCATTTGTGAGGTCGCACACTGATGTTGGACGAGAAGGCCTGGCTCTCAGTCTCCGCTCTAATTCATCCCAAAGGTGTTCTATCGGGTTGAGGTCAGGACTCTGTGCAGGCCAGTCAAGTTCATCCACACCAGACTCTGTCATCCATGTCTTTATGGACCTTGCTTTGTGCACTGGTGCACAGTCATGTTGGAAGAGGAAGGGGCCAGCTCCAAACTGTTCCCACAAAGTTGGGAGCATGGAATTGTCCAAAATGTCTTGGTATGCTGAAGCATTCAGAGTTCCTTTCACTGGAACTAAGGGGCCAAGCCCAGCTCCTGAAAAACAACCCCACACCATAATCCCCCCTCCACCAAACTTTACACTTGGCACAATGCAGTCAGACAAGTACCGTTCTCCTGGCAACCGCCAAACCCAGACCCGTCCATCAGATTGCCAGATGGAGAAGCGCGATTCGTCACTCCAGAGAACGCGTCTCCACTGCTCTAGAGTCCAGTGGCGGCGTGCTTTACACCACCGCATCCGACGCTTTGCATTGCACTTGGTTATGTATGGCTTGGATGCAGCTGCTCGACCATGGAAACCCATTCCATGAAGCTCTCTGCGCACTGTTCTTGAGCTAATCTGAAGGCCACATGAAGTTTGGAGGTCTGTAGTGATTGACTCTGCAGAAAGTTGGCGACCTCTTCGCACTATGCGCTTCAGCATCCGCTGACCCCGCTCCGTCAGTTTACGTGGCCTACCACTTCGTGGCTGAGTTGCTGTCGTTCCCAAACACTTCCATTTTCTTATAATACAGCTGACAGTTGACTGTGGAATATTTAGGAGCGAGGAAATTTCACGACTGGATTTGTTGCACAGGTGGCATCCTATCACAGTTCCACGCTGGAATTCACTGAGCTCCTGAGAGCGACCCATTCTTTCACAAATGTTTGTAAAAACAGTCTGCATGCCTAGGTGCTTGAATTTATACACCTGTGGCCATGGAAGTGATTGGAACACCTGATTCCAATAATTTGGATGGGTGAGCAAATACTTTTGGCAATATAGTGTATTTATTCATTTAATTTATATTGATAGAAAGTTATTTAAAATCCCTGGTCAGGGTTCTTAAGGTTTAAATCACATTTAGTTGGTTTGATGATTTTATTATATTATTTTAATGAATGAATCCATCGATCAGTGTATAATGACATGTACCTGAGCGCAGAATTTACAGTCTGCTTCATCATTAGTACCTGATCTATGAAGGTCGGATCAGTTCTGCTGCAGCTTCTACAGTTAAAACTCTTTTAAATCTCTGAGATTATTTCAGCAATAAACTTTAGAGATTCTGTTTACCCGGATGAGACTATAAGATTTCTAGACTTCATAAAGAAGTTCTGCTGTGAAACCGGTTCTGAATCTTTGTGTTTTGCAGAGGTTTTTCCTTCATGGTGGAGATTTTTCCATGGAGCCGGTTTGACCTTCAGGACTCCTGGAACATCTAAAAAGAACAGCTGAGGTTGCTATGGTTGCCTGGGGAACCATCACTGTTTCCTCCTCAGGTTCTAACGTAAACATCCTGGGTCCCTGAGGAACCAGAACCAGCTAAACCCAGAGCAGAAACATCCAGGCTGGACTGACTGCATGTTAAAATCCTTCCTCTGGGCTGTGGTTACAGAGGTGACGAAGACGGGGAGGAGGAAGGGCCATTGTGGTGGGACACTCAGACGCTGTAATTAGACCGAGAACCAAAATTACACCTGAGCTGCTGCTGGGAGCGGAGGAGGAGGAAGGTTTGGACAGCTGGTCCGACTCACAGTCTGATCAGAACTTATGTTTACATTCAGTCTAAACGCTTTAATCCAGTTTATACCAAACATCCAAACTGTCAAATGTAGTAATTAAATCCGCGAAACTAGTGAAAAGCTTTTATCTGCAAACCATTCAGCCCAGTTCAACCCAGCATCAAAGCACAACCCATTCAGAGCAAAACCAGTAAAACCCAAAAACAGCCCAGTTAGTAGAACCAGTAGGAATCGGATCATTTCTCACTCAGGAAACCATTGACGCCTACGTCCAGCTGGCGTGTTAAAACCAGTATTAAACCAGTTTAAACACAACAATGAACCTGAAGTTCATCCAGCAGGAACATTTTCCATGAATCCACGTCTGAAGCTGTAGTAAAACCACAGAGCCTCCCAGTAAAACCACAGGTCCCACCAGCTTTAATCCCAGTACACCCAGTATAACACACTGTTCAAACAGTTTAAATCCTGTTTAAATGTAAACCCAGTGTGAAACCCCCACCTACACCAGTATAAACCCAGTATAACAACACCGGCCCAAACCAAAACCCAGTGAAACCATTCTAAACTGGTGTAATGAATCAGTTCAGACCCAGTTTAAACTGGTTGTTAGAGGCCTGTTTGCCAATTATAAATACCACCCCCCCCCCCCCCCTTCAGGGGTGGATTAAAGGGGCGGAGTCAGGACTGAAAGCAGTCAATCAATGACCCCATCAGTGAGTCAGACCCCCCATAAGGCTCCCAGTGTTCCCAGTTAAACCAGGTCAGGACCCCTGCAGCTGTGTGTGGGAATCCCCTCAGCCCAGGCGTCCCACAGGCTGGCGGCAGGGTCAGAGGGACGGACACTAGGAGCTTTGTTCTCCACATTCCTCTACACAACCTGAAACACAAAGCTGCTACACTACAGGCTGCCCCTGAACGCACCATCATGGGGGGAAAACCTCCACCGGGACCTGACTCACAGACTGCCCCTGAACGCACCATCATGGAGGAAAAACCTCCACAGGCTGCCCCTGAACGCACCATCATGGAGGGAAAACCTCCACTGGGACCTGACTCACAGACTGCCCCTGAACGCACCATCATGGAGGAAAAACCTCCACAGGCTGCCCCTGAACACACCATCATGGGGGGAAAACCTCCACCGGGACCTGACTCACAGACTGCCCCTGAACGCACCATCATGGAGGAAAAACCTCCACAGGCTGCCCCTGAACACACCATCATGGGGGGAAAACCTCCACCGGGACCTGACTCACAGACTGCCCCTGAACGCACCATCATGGAGGAAAAACCTCCACAGGCTGCCCCTGAACGCACCATCATGGAGGAAAAACCTCCACAGGCTGCCCCTGAACACACCATCATGGGGGGAAAACCTCCACCGGGACCTGACTCACAGACTGCCCCTGAACGCACCATCATGGAGGAAAAACCTCCACAGGCTGCCCCTGAACACACCATCATGGGGGGAAAACCTCCACCGGGACCTGACTCACAGACTGCCCCTGAACGCACCATCATGGAGGAAAAACCTCCACAGGCTGCCCCTGAACGCACCATCATGGAGGAAAAACCTCCACAGGCTGCCCCTGAACACACCATCATGGGGGGAAAACCTCCACCGGGACCTGACTCACAGACTGCCCCTGAACGCACCATCATGGAGGAAAAACCTCCACAGGCTGCCCCTGAACGCACCATCATGGAGGAAAAACCTCCACAGGCTGCCCCTGAACACACCATCATGACTGACCACAGCATGCCCCTGAACACATCGTCATGGAGGTAAAACCTCCGCAGGCTGCACCTGAATGCACCTGAATGAAGCGAAAACCTTCAATTGCACCTGAACGGAACGTCACAGTGAGAAAACCTCTACCTGGACCTGAACTGATCACAGACTGCCCCTGAACGCACCATCATGGAGGCAAAACCTTCACAGGCTGCCCCTGAACGCACCGTCATGACTGACCATAGCATGCCCCTGAACACGTCGTCATGGAGGGTAATCTTCCTCCTTGAGCATTTAAAGCCAAACTAAAGCTCGGCGTACACCTTTCGATCGTTGCACACATCTGCTGCACACACTGTATGACTAAACGCAGGGTTTAGTTGTACAGTTATAGCAGCAGCTCACAATTTATGTTCAGCTCGAGGCTCTCATGCGATCTAACTGCTCAGACTGTACGACTAAAAACATTGTCAAACTGCTCTGTAGCTCTCTATCCTGAAGTCAAACAAATAGAACGGGGATATTAAACTCAAAATTGTGCAATTTTGTGCTGAGGGTCCTAGAAAAAAAGGTCAACAACGTATTTGGAAAAAGGACATGGCTGAGCAGGCGTGGCTGCTGCGGTCCATCAATTTTGCAGACAGAGCTGCATTTCACTCATTGCCTCCCTGCCAGGCTGCTGTGTTTACATCTGAGAGGAGGAAGTCGCCCTGAGCTGGTCGTGAGAGGCTGATCGGCCTTCATACCCCCTGTACACCACACGACTCACGATCAGGCTGAAAGTCGGCCCGATCAAAAGATTCTCGCACGACTGGAAAGTCGCCCCCAAGATCGCACCGTGTAGGCCGGGCTTAACTAAGCTCTAAATACTGTTATTCTAAAGCTGGTGAAGATTTTTCTGCTGATTCTTCAAATAAAACCAGAAAAGATTAATTTATCAGTTTTCCAACAGGAAGGAGTTTATGTCACAGAAGTAGAAAGATCAGTACCAGCATTAAACTGGAGCGGTTCTGGTTCTACATCTGGTACGAGTTGAACAGAACCTCTGGTTCAGAACAACCCAGAACTTCCTCCCTGTTTAGGAGCAGCGTTTTGTTTCATGACGACTCGTAACGTAGGACCTAAATGCTGCCTCACTGGTTACCATGGTGACAGTAGTGAGGCGTCCAGGAGGCTGTGAGGACTGGAGGTCAGAACCAAACACATCATAGTTCTCTCCAGGTCCAGTTCTTCCAGGACCTTCCAGGGTCCCTCTGCCCTCTGATTGGACAGAGGGAGCCCCTCCACATGTGGAGGTCAGAATCAGAACCAAGGATTCACCGCTGTTTATTTATCAGTACCCAGATGTTCCCACACCACCATCACCGTGAGGGACGACCGTGGTTCTACAGGACCAGGTGGATCAGAACCTTTAATGGTGGATCAGATTCTGCCAGAAGGTTTCAGAACCTGAGAAGCAGCTGGATCTCCTCCTCCTCCTCTGATCCTCTGTTTGGTCACACACCCTCAGTAATCCAGTTAAACCACAGCTCCCCGTTACCACGGAAACCCCAGCTCTGTGCCTTACCCAGCACGGTGGCGCCCTCCGGCTGGAACTCGGGGAACTGTCCCTCTGAGGGCACGCTGACGGTCCGGCGGAGGCTCCGGGCCCTGTGGGGTTCTGTGGGGGCCTCCTGAGGCTCGCCTGCAGCCTGTCGGGGGAGAATGGGGGGGAGGTTAGAGTGGGTTGGAGGCTCGGAGCAGCAGAAATGTGTCGGGCGGGGCGGCGGGCTCGGACCTCCTCGTCCTTGTTGAGCAGGATGAGCTGGCTGTCAGTCAGGATGCAGAACTTCCTCTCCCAGGCGGCGCCGTCCGTGTACGGACTCTGACCGCAGGAGAAGCGGTGGGCCGGGGGTCCCTTCACGTCTGAGGAACGGGAACACAGCAGAACGGGTCAGAACAAAATGAAGGTTAGTAACCAAAATTAAAAAGACTTCTAACATTTAAAACAGTTCTGGTTCAGCTGGTCATCGGACCTCCTTAACTCATTTATTCCCCCCTGGAGCGGACTAAGCAGTTCTAAAGGCCTTGCAGAAGGTTCTGGAAGCAGCTGCTGGAAAAAGCAGCAGGTCCAAACCCGTCTGTCCTGCTGTAATGATTCTGACCTCCTGTCCCAGATCCTCAGCCTGACAATCCTTTGATGCAACATGTGCAGAACGAGTCAGAACCGAGCGGTTCGTCCAGATGATGCAGAGCTGCTGTTTGTCCAGCAGGCGGTGCTGTGGCTCTGCAGGAGGCACAGTCAGCGAGGAGGGGTCAAAGGTCACAGAAACACAGGAGCTGCAGCAGGAGGTCCTGCGGTCCTCAGCGGGACACTGAGGGGAAACACACGATGCTTTTACTGCCCCCAAAATAGTGTGGGATTATTGAGCGTCTGGGTAAACATAACATGACCCACAATCAGCTGCTGCCGCTCAGTTCTGATGGAACAGCACACAGGTATACATGACTGGAGCCCAGGTTCTGACAGACTGAGAACTAACGGGTTCTGAGTCCAGCAGGACGTCAGGGAGCGGACAGCTGCCTGGACCCGCCAGCAGCTGGGAGCTTCTCCTCTTTCAGGTTATTTCTAGCTCAGCAATAATTCATCCAGAACCCTGGTGACTCGCTGAGAGTCACACCTGCTGCAGAGCACGCAGGCTGCAGCCGGCACCAGAACCACTGCCCCGGTTCTGTCTACTGGACTCTGCTTCTGATAACTGGCCAAGTTCCGCTGCTGCAGACAAGACAGGTCTGTGTTCCTGGACCGCAGCCTGCAGCAGAATCAAACCGGCCCGATACCTGCCTACCCGGTCCAAACTGTTCCCAATCAATAAAAACCCAAATGTTTCTAGAGGCCCATTAACACCTGCAGGGACTGGAGCTGAAGGAGGGAACCGGACCGGGCCGAGCCTCTCTGGGGAATGTGTGAGGGAGGAGTGAGACGTCCAGTGGTCCTCACCCACTCTGGCCCTGCCCACTCTATGGCATGTCTGCCATCCCTCTGAAGCTGCCCGTGTGTTTGTGTTTACATGAAACCGGATCACGCCCCACTGGGATCTGGTTCTGGGTCACCTCCTCCTGATCCAGACTGTCGCTAAGGACGGGACCCGACTCGCCTGCAGGTCAAACTGAGGGAATAAAAACCCTCCAGCTGTCCTGCAGGTTTCAGGTTTCCCTCTGATTTAAATCTGCTGCGGTGAACCAGAACCTGGTACCGACGATGCTCCAGGCTGCTGGGTGACCGGTACCCGATTCTGGTTCCGTATCGACCCGCTCCCACTCCTGCAGTGGACAGGGGAACGTCTGGAGCCTTCGAAGGGTTAACAGCTCCTTCAGGACAGGACAACAGAGGTGGCTTTGTCTGCAGGGCTGCACACATCGCCATGGCAACCTGTAAACAAAGCAGCCCGCGGCCAATCGGAGCACGGCAACATCACATCACCGCTTTATCAAGATGGGACCATTGCACTGGGGAAGGGGGGGGTCTTGTTACCAGACTTTTATGGCTCTAAACACGGTTATCTGTTTTTTTTCCCAGGGGATCCTGAAGGCAGCACGGCCCTCTGCAGACGCAGTTAGTTCAGAACGGAGCGGCCAGAGTCCGTTTCCTGGTTCCTGCTGTCTGCTGTGTGGTCAGAACGTTTCCACTCAACTCCTGGAAGGAAAACCCAACGGTTGACTGGTTCTGGACGGCTGGTTCTGTTTGAACACAGTCTGCTCTGACTGGTTACTTCACTGAAAACAAATCCAGAGCTTCATGTTGTGGAATAAAAGCAGGACCTGACTCCTCCCTCTATTCATTGATGCATTTCATGTTATTAATCTTTAGATAAATGCATTAATTTAAAAAGACTTTGATGATTTTATTAATTTCAAACATGTTTGATTACTTAATGGGGAACTTATTTTTTTTGGTACATTTTATAGTTTCATTGTATCAAGTCTGAATCATGTTTTAGATAAATAAATAAAAATGTTTTTTATAAGACATTCACATTCAATCCCAGAGGGATGGCATCACAATGACTGTTAAAAATCCTCTCCTGACCGCTGAACCGATTGGGGGGGGTGTGGGGGAGGCACTGTGGGAACATCTATGGAGTTAAGTTTTTACACTTTTGTTAAAAAAGCCGACAAAATTGAATTTGAAAATCTTGAAATCCAGAAAAAAACT
Source organism: Cyprinodon diabolis (assembly GCA_030533445.1). NCBI lineage: Eukaryota > Metazoa > Chordata > Actinopteri > Cyprinodontiformes > Cyprinodontidae > Cyprinodon > Cyprinodon diabolis. The sequence continues at coordinate 44,915,722 of CM060067.1, read as the reverse complement.
TTGAAAAACATTTGAATCATGAATAAGGAACTTTAATTTTTTTCCTACATTATTTATTTCATTCTGTTTATGGAGCCATGGAGATAGGAGAGTTCTGACAACTCCATTTTTTACAATGGGCAACATTTCATTGGCAACGGAAGAAGCTTCAATAGTTTGAAGGAAGTTAGTCGCCTAACAGAGCATCGCCGTAGACATCAGCCGTCCATGTTCTACTGAAAGTGCTAAAGGATATTTACGCTGCTCTATAAAGATGCTGACAGTAGATTTTAAAGGAAAAGTTCACTCATATTCAGAATACAAACTTCAGAAAGTATTTTAAATCTGAAATTATTCCATCCTGTTCAATAAATGATCAGTGTTTTTAATTCAGAGTAATTTTCATCTGAATGTGTTTTACTGGAGGCATCCATGTTTGTCAAAGAACACTACTGCCACCTACTGGTTTGTGACGTCACGGTGCGGTATCGGCTGTTGATCAAGTCCCAGTGCTGTATCTGGTGTTTGTCACAACGCGCTATTATCCAAGTCATCTTGAAAACATTCTTCTTCCAAATGTTGGCTACATGTTACGTGTTTTTTCTCTGGCCAGAAGTTCGATGGCAAATCCTCCCTCTTCAAGTTGGCGATCCAACGACCAACCCGTCCGTGGAGGATCAGGAATCAGAAAGGTGGAATAACTCTTTTTTTCCCCCCCGATGTATTCCAGCATCCAGCTGCCATGCACGTGGGCATTGTCAGTTTCACTATAGCTCTGGTGAATTTCAATGGTGAAGTCCTCTGGAAATCTTCAATAATTGTTGTTGATTGCAGATGTGTCTAGTAGTTCCCATTGATTTAGCTTGTAAAGCGGGGAGAATGGCGCTAGGCTTACCGCACCGTGACGTCACTGCTGGAAGATGGCAGGAGGGAGGGGTTACTATATATGGGCAAAAATGGCCGCTCAGTGATTGTGACGAAAACTATTTTTATTTTTTCATTTTTCATTAAATCACCAAAAACGTCTTAGTTTTAGCTACAAATAATGATCCATTGATTATTCCTTAATGGTTGAACTTTTCCTTTAAAGATGTGATGATTGTTTGTTGGTTTCTTGGGTGGATGCAGACATCTCTAAGCTAACAGCTAATAAAAGTGTGTTTATGGACTGGACACCCACAGCATGGTGTGTATCCTGGTAGCATGTTTGGACGGGACCAAAGGCTCGGTTCTGGTCCTGCTTGGTTTTTGATATAAACACCTGCAGTTTGAACGGCTGGAGTCGGGAGCTGAAGCTCCCAGATTCCCAGGGAGAGGTTAGGAAAGGGGGAAAAAAGCTGAAAACGTGAACACTAGTGAAGTCAAGCCAAGTGGCTAGCTTAGCCTGTGCAGCACAACTAGCATCAAACATAGTAGTTTAATGCTAGAATGTCAGGGATTCACATTCTGTGAACCATTTATAAAATCCCCAATAAATGACCGTGAGTTTATTTAACAAGATCCATTTTAGAAACCTGTGAACGTCTCACATAGATTCGATTTTAACTCCATTCCGGTCAAACATCCCAGGAACCTATCCTGTTGGTTCTTCTGACGCTGCGTCTGCAGCAGCCTGGACCCAGTGCACAGCAATGGCCTCTATGTGTCCCACTGTAGTCACCTGACGTTCATCCAGGGGTGCATATCAATGACCAGAACTAGGGTCGAATGATTATGCCAAAAATCTAAATTGCAATTATTTTCAACCTATATTGTGATTTTCCTTTTCTCTAAGAAAAATCAGTTCCCGTTTTTTCACAGTCTTGAAAGCCTGCTGGTGTTGCAGGACTTTACTGTTAGATTTGCATTTCTTCTACTAATGCATAGATCTAGGTTCTACCTGCAACTCTCTGTTCCTCTCTGTGTGACGGCATACCCACTTTAATCGTATTGACGCCAACTGAAGCACTGGAGGGAGAAATTTGGTGTCTTATGCTACGTTTAGACAACAAGCAGCCGAAGCAGCAGAAGCAGCCAGTTTACATGCAAAGTCAATGGTTGACTTCGATGAGTCAATAATCTGAGCGTCTGAGATGCAGCAGATGCTGGAGTTTGGAAAAGTGTAACCCTGCTGATGCAGAGCGCTATGATCACTCCTCTGAAACGGTTTATTAACGCCTAAATTAACTTAAAATGTAGAAACCTGCCAGCAGAATATGTTTGCTTTTATTTTCCTGGTGCCTGCAGTTTGGATTACGTACGTGAAAACTACCTTCCAGCCGCCGCAAACTGTAGTGGAAAAACACAAAGAGGCGAGCGGGCCTGAGGCAGCTGCTGCTGGGGCTTCCCAGTGACAGCGCACCGCCGGTATGTGGGGGTCTGAGCGGCTCCCACAGAGAAATAATCTTTGAAGGCAGGATGGTAATCTGGATGAACTGACTCACTTAAAAACGCATTCAAACTAATATTCACCCACCTACTCACAGCAAAAATGGCTGCCATTTTTCAGTCAAAGAAAATATAGGGTAGCTCCGCCCAACGCGCATCAGACCCACTTTTCCACCGCACAGCTAGAGCAGCAAAGATGCTTCAGCGGCACGTCAGAACTAAAGTTGTACAAGCATAAAAAATGAAGCAGCACGCGCGTTTCTGCGGCTCCTGCTGTGTGCGCTCTGAACGTAGCATTACTCTTGTTAAATGTATTGTGACTAAAAATTGAGATCCTCTGTGATTTAAATAAATATAATTTAAAACAGAGGCAGCCTGTGATAAACCAGCGTCATGAGGCGGAACCACTTCCAACGTTTCCAGCTCTGAACCCACTCAGAGTCACTGAGAATCAGAACTTCTGAGTTCTGATTTAATAGATAGATATTATTCAGCTGGACTGAAGGAACAAACGGCTCCCGGGTCATAAAGGATGGGACCTTTGACCTGAACCACATCACCAGACAACAAACAGGAAGGAACGCGCTAACATCAGATGCATGGACAGATGTTGCCATGGTAACACGTGTAGGCTTATTTTCTGATGTATGTTTGTTCCTGAAGATCGGTGACTGAGAGTAAAAAGGGTTCCGAGTAAGAAGCAGCAGAAACAAAAGGTAAAAGAGAAAAGTTCTGGACTCTGCAGGTAAACGCCGCTGGTTCTGAATGAGCAGAGGTCCAGATCACAGGGTTCTGACTCCTCATCGGATCAGGATTCCTGCCACAGATGCTAATCAGAAGCAGCATTTACTGAGAACTTGGAGATCCAACAGCAAATGATCCGATTAAACAAACTGAGCTGTTGGTTCACATTCTGCTGCTTCAACAGAACAAACATCCAGAACCTCTAAACATTCCTCGTACGGAGAACCCATCAGAACCTGCTTCCATCAGTGGAAGCAGTCAGTGTTCATCAGCGATTTTCCCACAGAGGCTGTTTAATATTTTAATATCTAAAGCTGCTGACTGCAGCCAGTTTGCAGATTCTGACCCGCAGCTGTCACTCACTGCTGGGGGGGGGCTCAGAGGTCAGGGGTCAGCTGTGGCGTCGCCTTGGATCAGGCTAAGGGGAGCAGCGGAGCAGAGAGGACACCACAGAGCAGCAGCAGAACCCATGTGTTCATAGGGTGGAGCAGTGGAGAACATTGCTGATGGTTCTGATCGGGTCTGAGGTCCGACATCATCTCTGGTTCTGAAAACCTGGACTTCAAGAATACAAACTGATGCAGACAGGGAGGAAGAGGAGGGGACACCATCATCCTGGTGAGAGTGGGGACAGAGATGGAGAGCTCTGATTGGCTAACTGAACAAAGCCGGCTGTCATTACCGGGTCAGACTGCAGGAATCCCAACGATCCCACCAGAACCTGAAAGGCTCCCTTTGTTCCAGCTCAGGCTTTTATTGTGAAAGGCAGATTTGCATACAAAAGGAGGAGACCCTCCCTCCTGACATTCCCACACTTCATCCCAGCATTCCTGTCCACTGGTCCCAGTTCTGGTTGGAGCCAGAAGCTCAGACCCAGCAGAACCCGACAGCAACACGCTCCAGGGTCAGAACCTAACGGCCCCACAGGGCCTGGAGGTGTCGCTTTGCTCGTGAAACCAGCAGCAGGGCGCTGACTCAGGCCTCTGTTTGGGAGCAGAAGTGAGAAGTCTGTGGTTTTATTACCCAGCATGCACTACTGCAGCCTAGAGAAAACGCTCTCTGTTCTCATGTTTGCTATAAACTGACCCTGGGCAGAACCAGGACTCAGGTAACCCTGCTCACAACGGAGTCTGGATCAGCCTGCAGTGGCAGAACGGGACCCAGCAGAACCAGAACGGCTTATGATTACGGTACTGGTGTGATGGGAAAATCCTAAAGGTCCATAGAGGAGCAGACTGATCCTCTTAATTCATTTAGGGTCAAATTTCACAGAGACTAACACTCCTCTTCCTCATCTTTATCCTGAATAGAATCAGTAAAAAATGATGGTTCTGATTTAATCCCACAGCAGATTTTACAGTTTAAAAAATATTTTCATTTCACTTTTTTCTTCAGATTGGAACCAACACCAAGGTTCTGGAAAGGCCCAGTCCAGGTCCAGTTCCATATCCAGGTCAGACTGACAGAATCCCCAGATTATGGTGATGGCATGGAGGATTTCCAAACAGGAAGACTTGGACTGTTTAGCAAACAACCAGTGGAAGCAGAGGGGGTGGATTTATTTTCATCTTAAAATGATGTGAAGCCATTTATATGTATATATATATATATATATATATATTTCATTTTTTTTAACTAAAACCAAAACCTTTCACAAATTTCTCTGCAGGAAAAACAAGTTTGAAGTGAAATGTAGCAGGGCTAATAATAACGTAGCTTTAACTGTAGCAGGTGTTTCCACTGAGAGCAAAGCAGAAACTCTGAGCTCAGTCACTATTTTAGCATCATCAAGCAAACAAGACCAGAAATGGCTCCCAGCCTGAAGACCGTCCTGCTCTAAACCCTCAATGCTGGATCCTGCTGATGGACGGGGCCGCAGGTGTTGGACGCCATCCCACAGAGTGGCAACCTGGACTCTAACAGCTTTAAATAACCTTGATCAATTTAACTTTAGCTTATTTATAAAGCAACTTAATGCCAAGGAACAAACCGACCATTCAAATCATAATGAATCCACTTCACTACAAGTGAAACAACAAAAGAAAACGCAGTTAGCATGCTAACATCTGTCTGCAAATGTTATGATACCAGTATAAACATAGCTAACATGCTAACATCAGAGTGACTGCAGTAAAAATAATTAAACCAAAGGTATCACAGTTAGCATGCTAACATCTGTCTGCTAATGTTATGATACCAGTATAAACAAAGCTAACATGCTAACATCAGAGTGACTGCAGTAAAAATAATTAAACCAAAGGTATCACAGTTAGCATGCTAACATCTGTCTGCTAATGTTATGATACCAGTATAAACATAGCTAACATGCTAACATCAGAGTGACTGCAGTAAAAATAATTAAACCAAAGGTATCACAGTTAGCATGCTAACATCTGTCTGCTAATGTTATGATACCAGTATAAACATAGCTAACATGCTAACATCAGAGTGACTGCAGTAAAAATAATTAAACCAAAGGTATCACGGTTAGCATGCTAACATCTGTCTGCTAATGTTATGATACCAGTATAAACATAGCTAACATGCTAACATCAGAGTGACTGCAGTAAAAATAATTAAACCAAAGGTATCACAGTTAGCATGCTAACATCTGTCTGCTAATGTTATGATACCAGTATAAACATAGCTAACATGCTAACATCAGAGTGACTGCAGTAAAAATAATTAAACCAAAGGTATCACAGTTAGCATGCTAACATCTGTCTGCTAATGTTATGATACCAGTATAAACATAGCTAACATGCTAACATCAGAGTGACTGCAGTAAAAATAATTAAACCAAAGGTATCACAGTTAGCATGCTAACATCTGTCTGCTAATGTTATGATACCAGTATAAACATAGCTAACATGCTAACATCAGAGTGACTGCAGTAAAAATAATTAAACCAAAGGTATCACAGTTAGCATGCTAACATCTGTCTGCTAATGTTATGATACCAGTATAAACATAGCTAACATGCTAACATCAGAGTGACTGCAGTAAAAATAATTAAACCAAAGGTATCACGGTTAGCATGCTAACATCTGTCTGCTAATGTTATGATACCAGTATAAACATAGCTAACATGCTAACATCAGAGTGACTGCAGTAAAAATAATTAAACCAAAGGTATCACAGTTAGCATGCTAACATCTGTCTGCTAATGTTATGATACCAGTATAAACATAGCTAACATGCTAACATCAGAGTGACTGCAGTAAAAATAATTAAACCAAAGGTATCACAGTAAGCATGCTAACGCTGAGCTAACAAAGAATATTCAATTCAATTCAATTTCAATTCAGTTTATTTATATAGCGCCAAATTCACAACACATGTCATCTCAAGGCACTTTACAGTTCAACCAGATCATACAGTCAAATTGATACAAAGTTTTCTATCTAAGGAAAACCAGTTGATTGCATCGACTCATTGACTCAAATACAATCCCTCACACTAAGCATGCTTGCAGCGACAGTGGAGAGGAAAAACTCCCTTTGAACAGGAAGAAACCTCCAGCAGAACCAGGCTCAGTCTGAGCGGCCATCTGCCGAGGCCGACTGGGGTTCAATATGAATGCTAAATAGATAAATAACTCAAATGACGTATCAAGAAAGGTCCTAAAGTTAGCAAACAAAACAAAAAAACCAAAACAAACAATGAAGTGTGTTTGATGTTTTTTTCACTGATTGTGTAAAAAGCTCAAATGTCATGAATGTCATGCTTGCGGGATCCCTTCCTGTCCTGAAAGCTAACATAGACCCAGCTCCCCTCCAAATATTATTTCACTATTACTGCAGTTTTTTCAGACCGCTAGTAACGAAGCTAGAAAATCCCAGAATGCAATGCAGGGTTCCCATACCACTTTGTTTTTATCAATGTATCTATTTGTGTGCATACGTTGTGAATATCATCATATTTATTTAATACGGTATTTATATGTTTTTTTCTTATGCTGTCAGTTTCTATTATACTTTTTGACTATAACTGTAAAATTTGTTCATTCATTCATTCATTAATGCCCTGAGTAAATTAGTCAGTGAAAAACACCACATACATTGCTAAAGTTACCAGAATCCACAGTTTAACGATTTAACATGCTATTGTCATGATAACGATAATATACAGTTTAACTTTTAGTATGCTAATGTTAGCTCCAAGAGCACAAAAAAAACTTTAGCATTTATTGCCATTAACCGATCCGTTCCACCCGCTCAGCTGCGTATTTCCAACAGAAATACACTCTGATCGCCCTAGACTGTACTTTAAAAAAAAACACAGAAATTTAAATATTCTCTCTAAAAATAATAAGCATATTAAACTGCAATGCGTAAAAGGTTAATGATCTCTTTTCTGAAAAAATAAATACATTTAAATCCTGTTTTTTCTCAATCATCTTTGCCCGAATTGTCACGAAAAAAAGTGATCCTCTGCTGCTTACAGAAGCTAACTGCTTCAGTCTTGGATTTTTTAATTAATGTTGTATTTTTGAGTTTTAGGTTTTTCTTTTGTTGTACTTCTATGGTATACAGTGCATAAACAATTTTATCACACTAAAACTACTCATAAGCCTCTTTCGCACTGAAAATAGCGGGTTAACGCGTGTTTTTTCAAACATGGGTCGACCCGCTAACGATCGGCCTTTGGCTCCCTTCCCTTTGCCAATAAAAGCTGGGTGTAACCCCTCACTGGAAAGCTGGGGTTAGCGTTGATGATGTCATCAACGCTAACCCCAGAAATAAGGAAAGTAACAATGGAGAGCATCATGGAAGGAAGCGAGGGCCTAGTCAGTGTGCTTTATTGTTTCGTTCACTTTTCTGTATGACTCGTTTGTTGTTTCAGCTTGTTGGATCAGAAGTGACTGGAACGGTGTGTTGACGTCCGGACGTTGCGTTCAATGGTATCACGTAATTTAGCGGATCGACCCGCCTCTGGTTTTCCCACAGCATGCCGATTACAGGGGAGACGATTTTAAAACGGGTCCCTGTCCGAGTCATTTGACCTGGGAACACACACATCAGTGAGACGCTCCCACTGCCACTGAAAGACGATTGTTTCCGGGTTTAAACTGCTTTTTCGGTCGGTGGGAAAGGGCCGTCAGGCACACATATAGCATATCATCCAAGTAAATATGCCTAAAAAGTGAAGAATTTAGAACAATGATGCATATTCAGAGCTTCCTCCATTCTCTACCGTAAACTGAAACCAGACAAAGTCTGAAGAAAGGAAAACGTTTGATCAGAAACACCTGATTAGAGGACAGTCTTTCTGTGACATCCAAAGAGAAAGCTGAAGGTGCCATGATTCCTGATGAGGATCTTCAGTAAACAACTGGAAACCAGATGTTTAGAAGGACTATTCCTGGATTTAGATCTCTGACTGCAGACTTTTCACCTCCGCAATCGGAGCTAAAAACAAGGCCTGTTGTTGTTCCTTTCTGTCAGATCCTGAAGGATCTGGATGAGTTCACCTCTCTTCATGTTGGGATGAATCTCCTCTGTCTCTCTGCAGATAACAGGAGCAGGACACGTGATACCTCCACCCCAGCTCAACCTGACTGCTCACATGACCGTCGGCTTGGAGCAAATCAATTAAACCTTCCAAATCCTTCACCAAACAGACATTCCTCCTCCTCCTCCTCACTGCAGGGAGTTTTACAGTACGGCTCCTGAGGCTGGCAGTGAGCCGACAGATAGCCTGCATCATCCTCACCCCAGGATGGTGGATTAGTGTCAAGTTTCAGATGCCTCCCTCGGACTGCAAGTGTTGGGTTGGCCAAAGCTTGGATCCGATGTCAGAGGTCAACCAGAGAGGGAACATAAGCTGGAAGTTTCACTGCCGGTTCTGGAAAACTGTGAGTGTCAGATCTGTCTGTACACGAAGATTTACGCCATGTTTTCAGTCTGCAGAGCGTGGAGAGTGAACAATGAGGCAATTTACAGAGACGGTCTGTTCTGGCTGGAAATCAGCACTGAGGTGTGGACAAACAGAGCTGCAGGAACATGTTCAGCCTCCAACAAAGCTGACATGGAGGAAGAAACAGCCTAACGAGTTCTGAGGAACAGAAACACCCTCTGTGTGTCAGTCATGTCCAGGTGAACTATAACCACCCACATTAGGAGGGGCCTAACATGCAGGAAAGGTTCCTGGCAGGGGCCCCGACCTGAAAAAGGCTTTAACTGGATGGATTGCCCTATGTGTTCCTCTGTGATGGTAGAAGGAACCAAGATGGAATCATCCAACCACTAGTTAGACGATCTGAAGACAGAGGCTGTGTCCGAACATCCGCCCAAACCCCCGAATCCATCTCTATTTAGAGCGGGGACTATATAGTGAACGCTACAGAGAACTCAGTTAACACTGTTCGGACAGATGATCACTACTTTTCGCTCCCCGTTGGTCACGTGACTCCGCCTCCCCGCACAGTGCCTGCACCATCAGTTGAGGCCACAACAAATCCCATGATGCTTTGCGAGGAGAACCGGTCTCTGCGGTCTCTCTGGTTAGTCTCAGTTAGATCCTTGAATCCACAGATGTGAAACATTACGCTGCATGATTGGCTGAACGTTGACACATGATGTAAAACATAGTGGTTGCCCAGACAACGATAATAACATCAGGTAGCATCCGTGTGCCGCGTTGGGAGCATCTGTAGCGTTAGCGTGTCTAATAACCAATAAAGTTTTACCTGATTGATGACAAAATTTTTAAAAATCTGTTTATGATGAACAAAGTAACTAAGACTAACTTTAGACCATGGTATAAAGGGGGAGAGCTGGGTAGCACCGTGGCTAGCTGTTCTCAGTAGCTAACAGGTTAGCCTCTTTTAGCTTGGTCAGTTAGCCACATTAAGCTACACTACTTTTAAATTTGTGTCAACAACAACCCTTTGTTTTCTACGAGTAGAATAACTGTTTTATTCGTCTAAAATCTCTAAGAAAGTCATTTTGAGATGTTCCATTTGTCCTTACTGTCCTCAGATCTTAATAAAAAGAATTTTAAAAAGCTGAGACTTGTTTTGTCATCTTGTTAAATGGCAGATTTCAGTCTGTCTTAGAATGCAGGGCTTTCCATCAAGACTGACAATGATTGTTTTCTACTTTCGGTTACTTTAGATCATCAATGAAACGTCAAATAATATCAAATAAAAGAAATAATATGTTGCAACACCAGAAGAGATTTGATCCTTAAGAAACAGGTGCAATACAGTTACCAAGTGGAGTTGCCATATGTTGACGTCATAAGGGGGGGGGGGGGCCCGAGCAGATCTGGTACCTACACGGCCCCGAGATAAAGGTATGGTATCCATTGTCGGGTCTGAGTATGAAATAAAACGCTTAGAGATGTTTTTGAGTTGAAACAGATTCTAAGAAGACGCTTTCAGTGATTCCCAAGATGGCATCATCTTCACTGAGGCAGAGAGAGACAGAGCTTGATCACCCAGTAGAGTTCCGGTTTCTCAACATTGACTAGAGGAGGTCCATCCCATATGGATATAAGCTGAATGGGTCCAGTATGTCCCACAGTACCAATGTCTGCTGAATTTAGACCACAGGAGGGACCAGAAGGCTGACATAACTCTACTGACCTAAAAACCCCAGTTGGTGGGATGGACATTGGATGATTTAAAACATGAATCTGCTCTCTATAACCAATCAAATAGAAATGATAAATATCCAGTCAAAACTTAATATTAAGTTTGACAGAAGAACAAGCCAAATCTGTTGATTTAAGGTCAGGAGGAAGAGGAGAGGAAAAGCTCATCCTACAGGAGAATCCACGTCACGTGAAGAACATCTCTAGTGTTAAAACATTTAACGACTCGGAGGGATAAAGATTCAGATTTGTTTCTTCAATATTTCTGTGCAGGTTTTTTTTTTGCTTTCCTGTAGCTTAACATATTTCAGAAGCAGTGCAGGTGGTCCTTTAAAGACAGGGCCAATATCTGGGTGAAAACAAACAAACACTAGAGTTTCATCTGCATATACTTTGATATTTAAGAAAGAAATACCATTTAAAGGAATTTTCCTTGACATTTTTTTATGTCTCAAGAGAGAACATAAAGAAAATGAGGTTCACAGCTCTAGGAATCACTGTTGTTTGGGTTTGAAAAGGCGTGCACATAGGAGGGGTGAACCATCAGCTGTGAGCTAATTCTGAAAAAGTAGTCCTCCCTCCTCCGAGAATTACCACCACAAATATAAAGAAGCTCTACTCTCCTACCGGACTCTGGTTCTGGCTCATCTCTCAGAACCCGACTGATCCTTCGGGTCAGCGTACTGATAAAACTGCTGACAGACGGTGCCCTCGACTGAGCGGATGATTCGGTTTTCCTGGCTGGAGAGTTCTCCGGATTGCCGGTGGCTCCTGGTTCCGACATGGACCGGAAGAAGGGAATAATCCTTTGCAGAGATCCTTGCTTGGGATCCTGAGTCTCATTCCGTCTCCTCAACCGTGGCAGAGTGCTAGTTTTTAGCAGTCCAAACAGGTTGGGCTGATTACCTGAGCCGCCCCACTGGTATCGGTCCAGTGGCTGCTCAGAATCTGGATGAGCTTCAAACACCTTCAAGGGTTTTCTGTAATGGTGCCAGCGGTAGGGACCAGGATGAGCTGGGCCTTCGACGCCCTCAGGGGGAGTTCCGTTTCCACTCATGGTCCAGATCGGAAGGGCTTGGTTCAGGAAGCAGAAACTCTGCCGGTTCCACACCTGGGCTCCAGCTGGGTCATCACTGAGACCCGGCAGCAGGGTTCTGATAGATAAAACCTGATGCGGTCCAGCCGTCAGGTCGTCGTCATGCTGCTGTTTCTGAACAGATCAGAGCGTATGTCTTCCTGGGAGGAAGTTAGTGTCAGATGAAGTCAGAGCTTTAGCCAATCAGACGACGGCGAAACAGCAGACTGTGGTTTCCTGCCTGAAGTGAAACTGGTTCATGGCTCATCACCCTGAAATGGAGCGCACTACCACACATGGGTACCAGCTCTCAGGTTCTTCCAGGATTCAGGGTCAGAGAGTCAACGTGGGTTTAGGAGGAGAGTAACCAGTTCTGGTCCCCGGAACTGACCATCACCAAGAACTCTATGGTAAACTCCAAGCCTGTGTGGTTTTACCTTCCAGAAACCATCATTTCTTCACACCACAAAGCGCTCACTGAGCTAACCTGTTTTCTCTTTTTTTTTCTTTCGGGTGGGGGTGGTGGTTGGTGGATTCTTGAAACAGGAACCTCAACCCATCACATCTGAGAACCTTTAACCACTTTATTTACACTCTTTCATTGATCTCACATAGAGATATTATCTATGTTTTCTGAAATTAAACAGACTGATCCTCTGACTTGACTGGTTGTCATTTTTCAAACTCCACCCTGAACTGAACCGGAGAGGTGGCTGGAAGTCCACGTCTCCATAGAGATCCTCGTCCTCCAAAGCGATCAAAGCCCCCAGGTGCAAACTGTGATGAGCTAAAGCTCCAGGATGTTGAACAGGGAAATCCCATCCTACCTTTCCAGTCTCTTTCAGGTCCTCCTCCATGATCTTTTCATCTGAGATCAGTTCAGAGGCACCCAGTCTGGGAAAAACCCTAAACTCCCATCCCTCTACATAGTTCCCAGTCCAGAGGGGAAGAGCGCTCTGTTTATTCTCCCCCCACTGCAACCTGAGCAGATGAATGACCTGTTGTCTAGGTGGCATCATAGGAACCATCTGCTCCACCTCATCATGACTTTTCCCTTTTATTTTAAACTGAAGCAGAAACTTTGAAGAGGTTCTGCCTCCACGTGTGGAAACAGGCAGGATTGACATCAACGAGGAGAGGACTCATCATTTCAGCAGAAATCAGACATTCTGAGGGATTCTGGGAGAAACCAGGAGGAAGGAGCTGTTCCTGTGGGGCTGGAAAAAGCTCTCTGCTCACTGACCCACATTTGGAGTTTATTGGATAACGGAGCGGCTGGTGTCCCGGACGACAGTCCTGCATCTAGGTCAGAGCTAAGACCCAGTCAGGATAATCCCAAGACTCCCGACCAGAGCCAAGCTCTGCAGGCGGTGCAGACGAGAACCTCGGCGAGAGAAGATGATGACGACGATCATCTGTGGCGAATTGGTTCAAACATCACGGAAATCAGGGATTCTTCAGCTGATAAATGATTCATTCAGCAGAGAAGACACCTTCATCCGCCATCATTTATTAATGCTTCACTCTGGCTGTTTCAGAGAACAAACCAAATGCACCAGAATGACAGATGTGACAGCGGCTGAACAGAACCCAAACCGAGGAAAACATGTTTTACTACGACTGAACCGTCCTCCATGGACCTCTTCCTGCTGCTTAGATCCCAGCGGTTCTTTAAAACGGGTCCACAGAGACAAGAAACCTGACAGAAATCATTCCCACCTCTAAAATCATTTCACACCTGCAGCCTGACCTGGGACGGTTCCAGAGGACGCTCTGCTTCCCGCTTCCAACCTTTACAGATGGATCCATAAATATCCAACAGAAGGATCCTCATTAAACCCGTCAGAGCATGAAGGAAATAATCACTCTGTTTAGATTAACGTTATTTCCTTACACCGCTGAGCCAACATGGCGACGAATTCGGCCCACATGTGGTTCCTCCAGACCCAAACACAGCAGCATGATGGAGACCATTTCCTCAGAGGAAACCTCTCCATGGCTCAGATCTGTGTCGCTCTCAGGCAGATCTCATATCTATAGGATCTAGGGCTACAATCATTGATTCATTCAGTAAACAAATAGAATTAGACTCTAATGCGTGACATTTCGTCCTCCATACTCCATGCAGAACTTCTCCATTGGGTATTTTTAAGTTCTGATTCAGTTAAATATCTCCTATAAAACAAAATCTGATTATCGAACCATTAATTGAAAATAAATCCCACTTTCTTTGTAAACAACAATAAAAACACAGGGAACTGAAAGGTAAAGTGGGTTTGGGACCACAAAACCATTGTTCTTGGAAACATCGCCCCTCCCCTACATGTTGCTGTTCCCTGCCATCAGGGTTACATAACCATTCAGTTTGGCCGTTTGTTAGAAACCCAGAGCAGCGCCGCCTTATGAACCAATCAGATCACGGCTGACGTTAAAGTCGCAGGGAAGCAGCCGTTCCAACCGTTGCATTTCCGAATTCTCCCGAGAGGTGCACGACTTTACAGGAGGGAATAAAGTGAATGTGATTGGTCGATTATCAAGGGGGCAGGATTGTTGTGGCGGAAGGTTCACAAGCAAGTTTGGTTGTGGCCGGTTTGTGGGAAGCATCTTGCTAACCAGTTAGCAACTTAGTGCTAGCAGGTTCCCATTGGGAAATTCCATTGGGACCAAGTAGCACTAAATTGGTGACTTAGAAACGACGCTGTCAAGGAACGCTATGGACAGAGGAAACATGCAAGAGGACGAGAGTTTAGTGTCGGAGGTCGTGGATGAGTCTCCTCCGTATTCCATTTTTTATTTAGAGGAGGAAAGCGGGGACGAAGATGTTGTGGAAGAGGACGCCAGGGCGGCAGAAGCTTGGTTTGGAGTAGAAGGCTTCCAGCCGTACATGTTTGAGCCCTTGCCTCACAACGCTGCCAGTTCTGTTAGCTCTACGCCTGCCGAAGACACAGACGTCCATCCCCGTGGACACTGGGACGCAACTCAATGGGAAAGGAAAGGATTCGGATTTCAACCGTTGCGTATATTAGCTGCGACATATGAATCAAGATGCTATGAACGAAAACATTTAATTAGCAGATGATCGTTGATATATGATTGGCTGAATTTATGTGTTCAGGCCGACGTAGAACTAACTGGCCTGCAGAAGATAACGGAAAATAAAGCACAGATTTTAAGACAGGATTTCTTTTTAAATATAAATGCTCTAACTTATAGTCTGATAAAGAATACATTTCTATACATGTTAAAGCCAGAATGATTTGCCATTTAAATATGACTTAATAGTGGTTTCTGTAAAGTGCTTTGAGATGACATAGACTGGGCCGAGTGGTTCTGCTCCAGGCGAGGCGCTCCGTCCCGCCTGCAGCAGAACCTGGAGGCGTGGCGTCTCTCCAAACATTCCCACAGACGTCATCATGCCTCCTGGTTTCGCCGTTTCCTTTTTAAAGCCAGAACATCTCAAAGCATAACAGGATGAGTCAGAATCTGAGGGGGAGGAGTCGTCGTTTCCTGGAAACAGTAAAAATACCACCGAGTCCGACAGACCCCCCCCCAGCAGCATCTGAACTTCTGTTTTTACTGCAAACAGAGAACAGACACAAACTTCATGGGAACTGCAGAGAGTTCCTCCGCTGCTGGAATCATAAATCCTGTTGGTCAAACAGGTTCTGGTTCCTGTTCTGATTGATCCACTCCAATCAGCTCTGTAAACATCCCCCCCCCACCCCCCCGGCCTGAGCTGTTCTGGTTACATCAACATGCAGATACGCACAGCAGCCCCGGTCTGACCTACAACTGGAATCTCATTCATTTCCTGGCTACCAGCCCAGAAACAGAACGCCCCGGCCCGAATAAAGCATCGGGTCCGGGTCCAACCACCAGGCTGAGACCTGGACCAGGGGTGGACCCAGAACCCACTCCTATCAGTCCAGACTCCATCATCGGTTCCTTCAGACTCGTCTTCAACCAAAACAGGAAACCAGAGATTCTCCGTCCTGAAACCTGGAAACTCTGAATCCTGCTCAGATTTTCCCTCCAGATTAAACACTGTTTGTTTATTCAGTTTTTACAGCTTTTTCTTTCCCAGTCTTTCCTGTCAGCTGTGCCGTAAAAACTTGGATAAATAAATAAAAGTTCTAGAAGGTAAAACCAACCTGTGCATTGGTGAAAAAGGTTCTAGACCAGAGCTAACCAATTAAAAACCAGCAGGTCCGAATAAAGAAAATCATCAACCAGTAAAGGTCCAGAGACATTTTTAATGATCTGTTAATTTAAACAGAATTTAACACTGAAATAAATTAGGTTTTTATGCATCCATGTTATACATTTAATTTTTAAATAAAAAATTAAAAAACAAACAAAAAATTGAAAATTTTTCTAATTTAAAATCTAAAGTGTATTTTGAAGTAGAGAACAACAATCGTTCAGTTTGGTATATAGATTCATCAACCTCAACTGACCGTTTGTTGTTTTTTCGGTCTTAATGTTGGCAGTGGGCTTTATGCTGCCCTAAAAAGGTTTTAAACCTGGGTTTAAAATGGAGACTAAGCCATTCTCCAGCCATTCCAGGCTCATTTGTCAGCCTAAATATTCCCCAAAACTAAACTATTTGTTTAAATAATTGGATGCAAACTATTGGTGCTTCATCATACCAGGAAGTAAATTTCTCATCTCGATCAAAATATTTATTTTATACTGAGAGGCTTAAAAGTTTCATCAAATCCATTCAGAACGTCCCAGAGCGCCGCTCACAACTTCAATAGAAGCTTCTGATCTCAGGCCTGGATGAAGAGATGCTGCGTTTGGAAGCAGAAACCAAACAGTTCATCCAAACCATGGATGATCCCAGTTATCCCAGTTACTAAAATCCACAACAAAACCAAAATATTTGGGGTTAGATGCTGGTTAGACACTGCCATCAGACAACATGCGGTAATTTAGAAATGTTTTACATCAGGTGGGTCCGGATCCGGAGCGCGGTCCGCTAACCTGTGACCTCGGTTCTAGAAAGTACAGTGACGCCTCCTTATATACGCAGAACCCTGAAAGAACCCTGAAAGACCTGTACATTGTGAGTAAGTTCTGGGAACTTTTCAGACAATTTGGAAAAGACAACCAATAATTTAGTCTTTGCGCGCGATGGGGGGGTCCTGTTCTATTCTCCCTGGAAAGTTTGGAAACTTAGTTTCTCTGAAACGCCATTTCCTGCATTTTGAGATGCAGCTCACTTCAAGTGGAAAATATCTGCTAATTTCTAGAAAGAGGTGTGATTTTAAACAACTATAGATTGTTGTCAGATGTTGGCAGCTAATTTTGAACCACATGAAGATGTTTAAAGTATGAAACTTAATTTCTTCAGATAATCTGAGGTTAGATTCTCGTCGCGTTCTGAGTCTTAAATGCTCCCAGGTTCTGGAAGCTGCCGTGTTTCTGGTTCTGATCCCTGCAGCCTCTGGATAAGTCATGTTCTTTTTTAAGCAGCCGCCTCACCTTACAGTCACTTCCTGTTTTGGTGATGATGTCATGGATAAGATGAGCGGTCTCTCAGCTCGGCCTGCTGTGATGACCCGAGGAGCGAGCTCCTCTATCAGGCGTCACCTCCTCCACTTCATCCACTTCCTGCTGGAAGCTAAAGATAGCCGCCCTCTGAGAACAGAACCGGCCTCAGGAGCCAGAACTCCTGATGGACTCTCAACCGGACCCCTGAACAGAACCCATCGCAGCTCCAGACAGAATCACGACCCAAACCCAGACTGATACCGACTCACCGCTCCGATGTAGAAAGGAGGAAGTCTGAGAACAGAACCTGAAGAGGAACCAGCAGGTCCAGTTCCCTCTGCAGGCTCTGTCCCCAAAGTAATCAGATTACTTCCTGTTAACCCCTTCCTGGGAGGAAGAAGGACCAAACGGAAGCTTCTGAGGTCTGGTTCTGGTTGTACCAGAACTCACTGTGCCCCTTTAAACCCAGAGGAACATATATGGTTCTGGTCAGGGAAGTTCTGCAGGGATACCTGATGAAGACCGGTAATCATTGTCCAGTAGGAACCCCATCTTTAGACTGAACCCGACCCGCTTACATGGGGAAGGGGAACCACAGGAACCAGTTGGTAGATCTAGAACGTGACCATTAAAAGCAAACAGCAGGTTCTGATAGACCAAGTCAACCCTGAAAGCACCACGGTACCGCCCACCTGGACCCCAGGAAACAGCCTCAGAGGTTCTGTCCTGCAGGATCTCAGTGGCTCGCTTGTGTTTTTCCACTCAGTCCAGAAATAGAACCGGGTCGGCGCCGTTTGTCTCCCAGCTAACATCCTAAACCCCCCCCAGCCCCATCCTGAGGAACTTCCCGCTTCCTTCCTGATCCGCTGCATTGTCCCTCTAGAACCAGCAGCCCTACAGGACAAACAGGGTCTCTGAGTCCAAATCTGACCCTGGACTCAGAACCTGGAGAATCTCACTGATCAGAACATACAGAACCGCAGAGTTCTGGTCGGTCTCCCAGTCCAACCCAGACACTTTAGAACTGGGAGAATCAGACAGAAGCTAAAACAAAAACTGGCCCAGAAAATCCAGAAAAACACGGTCTATTCAGAGGAAAAAAGAGCAGAACTTTCCAGCAGGAACCTCCGATGGAGCAGGAACTCCAGGGAACAGAGAATGGACCTGGAACCATTTGGTTCTGGAGGTTTCATTAGTTAGGAACATGGAGGATCTGGTACCAGAACCTGAAACCATCCCACAGCTCTGCTCCTAGAGGTGGACCCTGAAGGCAGCAGGCCGGTCCCAGGTCCTTCAGCCCTGAGAGGTACCGGTACCAGAACCCAGCCGGGGGAGATCCGAGGGCTGGGAGGACCCACCTGGACAGATACTGGTGATGCCTTCAGGACCCATGGGAGGAAACGCTGCTGCCGAAAACTGACCACTGATGCATTCAGGAAACATAGGACAAAACACTACTGCTGCAAATTGACCACTGATGCATTCAGGAAACATAGGACAAAACACTACTGCTGCAAATTGACCACTGATGCATTCAGGAAACATAGGAGAAAACGCTGCTGACAAAAACTGACCACTGATGCATTCAGGAAACAGGAGAAAATGCTGCCGCCGAAAACTGACCACTGATACATTCAGGAAACATAGGACAAAACACTACTGCTGCAAATTGACCAGTGATGCGTTCAGGAAACATAGGACAAAACACTACTGCTGCAAATTGACCAGTGATGCGTTCAGGAAACATAGGACAAAACACTACTACTGTAAATTGACCAGTGATGCAATCAGGAAACATGGTAGGAAATGCTGCTGTTGCGAACTGACCACTGATGCATTCAGGAAACATAGGAGAAAAGGCCACTGCCACCAGTCTAGTGATTAAGGAGTCAGCTGATAATCCAGCCCAAATATTCAACATGTAGCTGGACAGAGATAGGTGAGTCAGATGCTGGATGGTCGTGTTTCCTACGGTCATGAATACATCGGACCTCCACATGGGCCCAGAGTTCTGCAGCATGGCGCTGACTCACCTCTCTGTCACACAAACTGCCTGTCAGCTGCCTGAAACCCACAGAATGGAAATCTGAGTCACGGTTCCAGAACCTGGTACCCAGTCTGAGGTCAGCGGTTCTGACCGGACTCCCTCTTTCAGAACACATGGATCCTGACCCGAAAAGTTTTAAACAGAACATCTGAATGGTTCTGCAAAAACAGGGAACACAAAGTTCTGATCAAACAGTCATCGGGTCATCCAATCCTTCCAGGTCTAGAGCTTTTTTCTAGATTTTCTGGGACCAGAACTAGAACCTGGCTTTGGACCTGATCCCCAGAGCTGATTCAGGTCCAGTCAGAAACTGAACACCTGGACCCAGTTTCCGATTCCATGTTCTGATCCAGACATGTTCGCCCAGAGAAAGCTCGCTTCCGTCCGGAACCAGAACCGCTGGTCCAGAACCTCAGGACCCTCAGGAGAGCAGACTGGACCTCTGCGGTTCCTCCTCACTGGTGAAACATCACAGCCGGTCCGTGAACTGCTCACCTCGTGGTGTGTTCAGGACCGTTCGGTCAGCAGGAAAACCGACGATTTGCCATAAAACATCTGATACTGTGATTGACTGCAACCAGATCAAACCGGGTCAGAATCTTTCTAGAACCCTCAGACTGGTTGGTTCTGCCAGAACCCTTAAGAACCAGGTTCTACAGATGATCCAGATGGATCAGCTGCAGAGGAAAGTTCTGAAAAGTTCTGAGCAGACCAGCCAGAGTAGCACGGTACCTCAGAACCGCTCACTGGGTCATGAGGAGGTGGTTCTGGACCTCATGGGCCCTCATGTCCAGGATCTAGAAGTGGACCAGGACTGACCGGTCAGTCTGAGGGACACACCGGTTCTTCAGTGCTTTTAGAGACCTGGTTCCGGGTCGGCCCTCCGTCCAGTAAGGTCCGGCTGCTGCCCGGTGAGTTTCTTACCGTAAACCCGGAGCCATCCCTGCTGCTGGGACACGGAGTCCCGCAGGATCCGGTCCACCAAGAGGTTCTGTCCGCCCTGGAAGGAGTCCAAGTCTCCTGGTCCCGAGTCCGGCTCCATTTCCCACCGAGAAAAACTTGCTGTGCCTCCAGAGGAGCGAGTTAAGCCGGGGAGAGTGAGTGAAAGTGGAAGAAAGAATGCGAGGGATCCCACATGGAGGCTCCGGCCGCCCTGCTGCTCCCTGAAGGCCGCTAGCTGCTCCGCCAGCAGCCGGCGGCGCTCCGGCTGTCCGCCCGGCTCAGCCTCATGTTTCCAGGGATAAAAAAAAGGATAAAAACGGTCCAAACTTCCAGCAAAGCTCCAGAAACAGTGAGGCGGGGTCCTCTCCTCTCCACCCGGTGACCCCCTCAGGCCGGCAGAAGGAGCGCGGACAGCGGCTGGAAGTCCGGGATTCAGGCGGAGCTCGGAGAGTCTCGTGCGGCTTGGAGATCTGAGCGCCGCCGCTGGCTGAGCGGGGACGCGCACCAACGTGCCAGCCCCGCGCGGGAGCGCGCACTCGGATCCGGGAGGAAGAGGAGGAGGAATCCAGGACCTGGGGCCATGCTTCCTGATGAAGGCTGACTGCTGAACCTCCATAACCAGAACTACCGGTTTATTCATGATTAAATGATATCATCATCATCAATAAGACTGAAACCTGTACAGTCTGGATGTTTTATTTCTATGTTTCCATATTTCTCATTTTCATTCATTTATAAACAGTTTGCAGAGATAAACAAAGGCAATAAGTAACAAAGTACAAATACTTTATAAAGTAGAAAAACTGGCTATATATACTTTATTAGTCATTTTTTAGACCACTTCTTACTTTCTAATCCTCAAATTTTAAAAATAGACTTGTTAGTTTTGTTTTATTTAAGTTAATTTTCTTAAAATAAAAACCCATCAAGATCATTTTATCCAAACAATTGATTTCTATGTGGTTGGACTTGGTGCTGCCCCAACTTGTTTTTCACCAGAAACCAAAATAAATAGTTTTTAAATGCGATTAATTGATAAATTTCACACTGTAAGTTATAAAACTAAGGAAGTTATCATTCAGAATTGTAGAAAATGTCCCTTTAATAGAGTAGAGCAGTAACCAGGAGGAGGTTTAAAGTTTCTGTCGACATTTTTTTTCTGCAGTACTTTTACTCTTATTTAGATTTATTTGATTTTTTCTTGGACAAATCTTAAAATTGTCTACCTAAAACACAACAGTAAGAATTCTACAGTGAAAAATTCAAATGTAAAAGCAATAAATATAACTATAACTATTCAAAACATGTTTAGAACTACAGAATTAATTAGACTTTCAGTTGTTTTTTTTAAACAGTACTTTTACTTGAGTAAAAATCTTAAGTTGATCCTCTAACTTCTGCAAAAGTGTTTTTAAACAGTGAGATTTCTGCTTCTTCATGAGTAATAAATAACAGTCCCACCTTCCATGCAAGCCCAGATCCAGGAACTTCACTAACCTGAAAGTTCTGCTTAGAATGAGGGGATCTGTGAGGTTCTGTGACGTCTCTTCTTGGCCGGTCAGAACATTTGGTTCCCAGAGCGAGAACCCAGAACCAGGATGGTTCTGGTTCTTTGTTTTGCTCTAACACGCTGTGAGGAAGAAGCAGCATGAGGAGAAGTTTCCGCTCAGCTGATGACCTCTTGGTCCTCAGAGCTTCTGGATGAACTGGTCCTTTGATTCTTTGAATGGTTTCTGTAGTTTTCCCCTGTTGGTTCTCAGAGGACAGGGTGGTGCAGCTGTTAGGATGGTTCCTCTCGTGCTTCTGCTCCTCTCCAGGTTTATTTTCACGCTCATGGTGGATTCACCATCTCCTGCAGTGAAGGGCAGCAGGTTGGTCCAGGTTGTCTCTACCTGTGATTCTGATCCTGAACTCTGAGGTCCAGTGAATCTCTCAGGTGTTTTTAACAAGCTGCTCTCTGCCTCTCCCTGCTGGTTTCATCCTGTACAGCAGCAGTTCTGGTTCGGTTCTAAGCAGGAACTAGAAGATTGAACCCATAGACCCAACAATAATGTGCAGTACTTCAGAACTCTGGGTATATTGGCTATTCAGACGGTTGGTTCTGCTTTAGTCTGTTAACTCCAAACCACATCCTGGTGGTGAAGTTCTCAGTCTGAGCAGCAGGGGGCGCTAAAATCCAGAGAACTGGATGAAGATCAGGAGGAGTTCTGCTTCTAACCCAAACTATTTTAACTGGACCGGTCCTGCTCAGAGATGTTTGATTCTGTGTTTTTCAGTTGGTTCTGGTTCTAAAGCCTCTGCTGCTGAAGCTGAAGCCAAAGGTTCAGTTTAGATCAGATTGGGTTGAATTTCTGAGTTTCAATCCAGATCCACATAATTTGGGATTAAACTACAGATTATAATCCACTTAATAAAAACCAAAAAATACAATCAAGGATCAGACCAAAGGTTCTGAGGTGGTCTAAATAGGTCTAGTATCTATTCACTTTATTCTCCTGCCTTGAATCTCATTCTGGACTCTGGTTCAGGTTTTCTTTAGACCATTAGATACCAGAACCTATATGATACCAGAACCTTCATGACACCAGAACCTTCACGTTAGGCATGGTTGGACTGGGAACCAGTAACAATGAGTGTCTCCATAACATCCATCAGATGATATCATAAACGTAAACATGCGGTTTGTTTAACTGAGGACCGGTTAGTGCTTGGATACAGGGGCAGATTTAGGAAATTTGAGGCCCTGGGCAAAGACAGGCAGGGGGCCCAATGATTGGAGAACACAACTCATAAAACAGCCCCATTCTACAGATAAATGTTAATAGAATAGACATCCATTATCTGTTCTAGGTTGTGTCCCTCTCTTCTTGTCCCTTTTCTTCTTGTTTTCCTCTCTATGTTTTGTACTCAGCTGACTTTTCATGCTGTCTCTAAAGGAATGAAAGATTTTTTCCAAGCACTAAGCTCACTTAGCTGATTGCTCCTTCCTGTGTTTCCAAAAAGGCCAAAGTAAATAACCCAGTCCTTCTTTTCACTGTAGACAAGCCATGATCTGCTGATCTGTTCTCCATTTTTCATTTGGATGAAATAATAGCTGCATGAATCATGACAGCAGACAAGATAGAGGAGAGCAGGAGGCGGGGTTACCAATCTACTTGCTCTGGAGAGCAGAGTTCGCTGCTTTTAGATGTTATCTCCAAAGTCTCCAGTAGCAGAAAAAAGTCACTAGATTTGGTGCTAGACGGGTCTGAAAAGTGGCTAGCAAATGGACTGATCCAATATGGTGGACGCTGAAGGGGGGTCACAGTATTATAAGCATTGTGATGGAATTTTAGCAAAAGGATTTTACTCAAAAACATAATGTGCACAAATAAGGAAAAGTTGTATTAACCATACATATAAACAGAGTTTTATGGGGCCCCCAGGAACTTGGGGCCCAAGTCTACTGCCTAGTATTGCCTGATAGTAAATCCCCCTCTGGTTGGATAATAACCCACCAGGTAACAGTAGTTCTGTAATGAGCACCGCTGCCTTAGAAGAACTACTGTGGAACCAGTAGGTTAAACTGGGATGACCTTTAAGCAGAACCTTCCCTGCTGAAAATGGGTTCCTGATCTTCCCTCAAGGCTCGTCCGGGCTCCCACACGTTCCACGCTTCATGATGCTGTCGAAGACGTCGGAGCAACATCCTTCCCGCAAAACCTTCCAGAACCCGCCTCAGAAACCAGCCCACTTCTGTAGTAGTTTGTTTTTATTACTGACATGTTAGGTTTGGGTTTACAGGCAGGTGTGATCAGAGCTGGAAACATGAAAGAGGAATCCTGCAGACTGGGCAGCTCCGTCATCATCATCATCATGAAGAACGACAGCAGGATCTCGCCACGAACAGCCCTTATAACTTAAAATACTGAGAACAGAGCTTGGAGCTGCTCAGGCTGCAGGGAGGACAGACAGACCTGGGAATCTAAAGACTGCAGGAGAAGCAACAGCTGTCCTTTAAGGCATGAACAGAAAATAAAAACCAGCACATGAGAGCGCCGTAGCCCCCGTTGGCACACGGACTGATGATGGGCTCAAAAATATTCACTTTAACTCCTGAAAACCCACAAAGAATCAAGACAGACAGCGACGGTGTAAGGCAGCAGCTCTCAGCTCTGTATACAAGCAAGCAGAGATAATAATAATTATAACAATTATAATAATAACATACCACAGACGTTAAGATAGAGGATATATTTTCACCTGGAGGTCTCAGTTGATTGATTGTGATCAAACGTAATGAGGCTGCTTGGGATAAAAATCAGCCAATCACTTATTTACACACATAATAATAAACTCCTCGCTCCAAATCATTATAATAAAAAACATTCACTCAAAAATAGAACATTTGAAATAATTATTAGCACCAGTGTATCAGATAAAACTCTCGCTACGCAGAATGTACAAAGTTGCATAGTGTTTGGATGTGGAGACAGACGTGAGGCATGGCAGCGCGGGATCAGTGTTTTTCAAAACAGTATGGCACAGATGAGCCGCAGAGGCTGCTTCAGTCCCGAAGGCATGGCGTCATGGATCTAAAGGGATTTAAACACAGACAGTCCAACAGGGGAGAAAGCATCTTATTCCCACGTGAGAAAAACATTTCATCCGGTCAGCAAACGTTCTTCTCCAACTCATACCTCAGAACATCTCTTATGGAAGGTTTCCACCACGGACAGAACTCCCTCAACACCTGATTCATCCCATGTTTTGCTCAGAGACATAGACAGGTATGGTTCATTGCAGGCTCACAAAAGAAGCCAAACGACCCCCATTCCAAAGGGATGGACCTGTTCGTCCGTTTCAATTTGCATGTTTTCTGAACTAAAAATAAAGCCTGGATCTCAACGCTATTTCTCACATTTTGAAATGAAAAAGCTTCCTGGATGGAAAGCGAAATGTCTTCAAACAAAGACCAGTGGATTGTTTTTTTACTTTTTCAGAATAACAAGCGAACTAACAACCTGCTCCAAAGCTGAGATGTCTTTACCATGACTTGGACAGCAGGAACAAAGTTTAAAAATTCACTTCACATATTCCTTTGTTCTGTAATATCCGGCACACTGGTGCGCTCTACCACCTACACAAATATTACATTCAGTGTTGCTAAAATGAGCATATCTAACTGGCCTTCTGTACGTTTTTTCATATGTAGGCTGCTTTTCACAGGATTTGATGTTTTTTTAGAAAATAAGAGTAAAAACTAAAATTATATCCATCATTATGTGGCAGAAAAGTGTAAAAGAAAATCAGTCGAATGTTAATTTTTACTCATATTATGTTTACATTTTGAAATGTTGCAAATTGGCCAAATCTGACATTATCAGTGATTCATTATTAGTCTGAATGAAATGATCCTGGTCAGTGTAACCTGTTAAATAATTAAAACTCTTGACTAAGCTATAGTGAGGTGTGATGGCCTGTAGTGAGAAAGTTACAAACATATATACAGAAAGAAAGGCTGATCTAAAATGGTGGATTGCCCCGATCCCAGAGGATGATCCAAAGCTTATTGCAGGTATATTAGAAATCCGACTCCAAGTTTTAGTTTAATGCTTTTTATGGTAAGGAACGGTGAAGCAGGATTGTTTTTTTTTTATTAAGGTGGGCCAATTTTTGGGCTGGAAACTTTCAGTCAGATCTGCTACGCCTGACTGTCCCGTAAGCGCGGTAACAGGAAGTAATGTAAAGCCCAGAGAACTCTTTCTATAATTAGTGTTAAAAGTTAGGCGAATTAAGATAAAAAAAAATAAGTTACATTATGCTAATGCTGTTAGCATTTATAAAATGACAAGAACTTTCATTAAAAAAACAGCACATTTTAGCATATTGTTAAATCTAAAACATTTTAAGGAAAAAGATGTGAAGAGTTGTCACTGCCAGATCCGTCCCGGAAGCACGATCCGTCCTGCTCACGGGCGAACAGAATAATAAGATCCGGATTGCCAGAAAACTACGTTATAACACTACTGAAAACGCTTATTTATATACTTTAAACATTAAAGAATGCTTAACTACATCGTATAGAAAATAGTGAGACTTTTCTGGAAGAAATTGACGTTTTACATTCTCTACATTGTATTGCGTGACGTCATCATCGTACATGCTCAGAGCAGTCACAGTAACGTTTCAAAGGATATTTAAAGGTATTGCTCTTTTTCGTTTATAGAATATGCAATATTCACGCAAATACAAAAATATTCAAAGGGAACCCTTATGCCGGAAAAAGACAAAAGACTAAAAAAGTAATAAAAATGAGGTATTACCTACATGGAAGTTATTCTGTTGGCGCATGCGCAGGACAGATCGTGCTTCCGGGACAGATCAGGTAGTGACAAGAGCATTAGCATACAACACCAAATTATGCATGTGAAGGTATTGTTAGGTTTATTCAATTATGATTATAAAATTAATGTGTGTTCATATGAAACATTGTAGAAATGAGATGCTTTACTCTGTCTCATGATTCAGTCAAGAGACCACACTGCCTTGTGATTCAGTCGTGGAGCGTCGTGTCTTATGACCTGATCAACTGTCCTGTCAGAACAATACTCTGTTTGTAACCATGTGTCATGTTCTGTTAATAAAACGCTCTGCAGAGGAGGAACGGTGGGAGACAGTGTGTTTGAGTCTGGGGTTCAACTGTCTCTCCTCCTGCAGGAGCTGTATGAAAATCCCTTACTGTGTATTTCAGTTCTTCTTTTACAAAACCTACATTTTTGAACCCAACAGGAATGCTAATGAAAAAGCTACCTTGGAGTAGTATGCTATAGTTAGTTGATACTAGTTAGTTAGTTGAGTTTACTATTTGCTGAGCTTTACAAAGATCAGCAATTGAAACTGGTTTGGAAAATGTCAAAAACTTTGTAATACCTTCAAAAAGTCCAGATGGTAAAACTTATTTTGTTTAATTATAAGTCAAGTAAGTTTATGGATTAATATAAAAAATGGTTTATCGTTATCTTAAACATTTTAATTTACTCTCGGGCGGATTTAAGCTTCTGTCTGTGATGGAAAACATCCACTTCTTCTTACACCCAATACATTCACAGATTCTACACACATCAAGGTTGAAATCTGGAAAATTGTAAATGAGAATCAGTTTGAGTCTGATTTAATCGCTCTGGGACTTTGGCAGCTCTGTGCACAGCAGAGATTAAGTAACTATACCAAACGTGCCACCTGCTGGAGGTGTGAATACTGCAGAGGAGAGGATTTGAAATGTTTTCCCTGCTTTCTGTGTCGAGAGCGTAGCTTCGGGAGGCGGATATGAGAATTCCTTCACGTGTTCTGAAATGTTGATGATAAAAAAAATATGGTGAGGTGCCAGCGGACTTCCTGTGAGGCTGCAGTCCCGTTGGGTTTGTGGTTCTGGTTTTCTCTCCGAGGTTCATCCACCTCATGGTGCATGGTGTCTCTGCAACACGGAGTTCATTGTAACAACACCGCTGTCGTCAGCAGCTGCCTCTCTGCTGGGAGCGGCTGAAATCTTGGCCAAGAATCTGAGAACAAGAACTGTTTTGGTAAAAGGCGGCAAGTTTGCCGGAGTGTTAGATGTGAGTGTGGGTGGGAAAAGGGTGGGTGGATGGAGGAGGTGGGCGGGGCTAAGCTTGCTCCAGTGGCTGCCCGTTGAAGCAGCCTGTGGGTAACGTGTTTTTGATGTCATTTAGGTTGTCGATGTCACTGCGAATCTCCCGGATCTGCCGGTCGTAGTCGTCGATCATCTCCTTCTGTGTCCTCGCCACGTCATTCAGCTCCTTCAGCTTGGTGTCCAGCTCGCTGCCGGCCATTTTTTCCTTGGCCCGGTTCAGAGACTCATTAATCTGGTTCAGTTTGCTAAGGTCTACTTTATCAATGTTTCCTGCAAAAAACAAAAACAAAAAGACAACTCTGTGAATCACAGCCCACATGGCAGGACTATAGCGACCAGTGGAGATGAGTTCTGAGCCTACCAAGCTGGTCCATCAGATCTGTGATGATCTTCAGGACTGTCTTCACAGTACTCTTGGCCTTACGGGCGTTGTCCTCAGCCTCCTTGGCGTTATCCGACGCCTGCAGGACAAAGCAGTCCCCCAACTTATCAACAACGGTATTTTTAAACAGTCTGAACTTCCTCATGGATCAAAGGATGAGTTTATACCATGGACGCCATCATCATGTCATTGTCAGCTTCAGCCTTCTTCTTCTTCAGCTCCTCCTCTGCAGCGCTCAACTGATCCATCATGTCATTCACGTCTTTGTCCAGCTTTTCAGTGTCCTGCAGTGCCTTCTCTGCTTCCTCTTTGGTCTTAGCTGAGCCCTATGAGGACAAAAGGTGAGGAGGCCGTGAGTGGGATGATGGGCATTAAACCATTTTTCAACCTGCAGGGTGGCACTATTGACCTTCTGTACGTTGCCTGCAATCTTCTCAGCATCTTCAGCCTTCTTCTTTGCATCCCGGGCGTCAGCAGCCGCATTCCCAAGCGCCTCCTCGGCCTGCCGGGTCTTCTCATTGGCAGCGATGATGGTGGCATTGATAAAGGGGATCTTTTTCATGGCTTCTTCTGCAGCCGTCTTGTTGTCATTGACCCTTCTGTCAAAGTCTGGAGAAGTTTTTAAATAAACAGAGTCAGACTAAAAAACGCCACATTAAACATCAATGAAGGTACAAAACTAAATCCTATCCAAGTTTCCTTTCTTGAATCATTACGTCAAAATCTTCTCAAGCCCGCCTTAAGACACAAAATAAACCTTTCTAGGGTGTTAAGCTATTTGTGCATCAGACATT
The DNA here is from genome assembly GCA_030533445.1 of Cyprinodon diabolis. Taxonomy (NCBI): domain Eukaryota; kingdom Metazoa; phylum Chordata; class Actinopteri; order Cyprinodontiformes; family Cyprinodontidae; genus Cyprinodon; species Cyprinodon diabolis. Next base: position 44,886,667 of record CM060067.1, on the reverse strand, counting down.
CAAGGATAGAAGAGTTCAGCAGAACACGTTTTCACCATGTTTGTGAGTTTAAACCATTTTAACCATTTTCAAAACTGAGATTGGGCATAAAAATCTTCCGAATCCTGAAGACGTTAAGTAAAGTAGCAGTTCCTTCATTACAAAAGTGAGATTTCACAGCAGATAAAGGTTCCGTCAAAGCAACTTTACAGCCTTCAGACCACTACAGTGGTGTTACCCCTAATGGTTCCACTCTACCGTCACCTAACCAATGTTGAGACATTTGTTGAAGAATAAATTAAGGGTAAAGACAAGGTTAGGGTTGATTCTTGGTGCTGCCAATGGGTCCAGATTGTTCAGGTACCTCGGAGGTCCTCCAGGATGTTCTCTGCTTCTTTGAAAGTTGCCTGGCCCCTCTTTGCTGCCTCCTCAGCTAAAGCTTTGGCTGCATCGGCTCGGGCCAATAACTGATCTGCGGTCTGTGGAACAGGGGGAGGTTTAATGACACCTGATGAGGAGACGTGAGGTAAAAGAGTCATGGTCTGGACCCACCTGCTGCTCGCTCTTTCCTTTCTCCAGTAGCTTTCGGACCTCCAGCTCTTTGGGCTTAAGGTCGTCTCGCAATTCATTGTACTCCCGTTCTGTCTTGTCGATCAGAGTGTCCAGATCAGACGCCTCCTTCTTAATCTTTTTGGCATCATCCTGACAAGAAGTGCATCATTAGTAAAGAGGATGTCTACAAGGTCTTTTTTTATCCCGCATCATTATGTACATACCTCCAAGGTCTTGGTGTCAAATGGTGGAAGGCTGGTCAGGTTGCCAAACAGCTTCAGAGCTTTGTTCCCTGCCTCCTCTGCCTCATCCTGCACCTTTTTGGCCTGCTTCTCCAGATCCTTGGCCTGATTCTTTGCGTCATTGTACCTGAGGAAGAACACAGAGAGTCAGGAAATCATCTCATCTCATGCTTGTCTCCATAACACTGGCTTTGTGGACTAGGACCGCAAACTACAAAGAGACTAACTACCACAAAGAGAAAAACTACCACAAAAAAAAAATAAATGTCATTAAGAGACAAAAGCTACAACAAACAAAACAGACATAAAGACAATATTGTCTGTGTGGAAAAAAATGAAATAACCGAGTATAGATTAATAACTACTACAATCAAACAACCACAAAGGTACAACACTGCAACAGACAGTGGAGAGCGAACTTTGTGAAGCGGCACCAGCAGAATGTATTCTATTATGTTCTTCATTGAAACTTCAGGTCCAGCCAACTATTAATGAGTGACCTACATCTTGTTGAGCTTGTCGATTTCTTCACCCATCTTGCTCTCTCCATCTATACTCTTAAGCAGCAGGTTATATGCTTTGGTCGACGTGTCATTGGCATCTTTGGCAATCTTCTCAATCTGATCAGCGTCCATCTTGTGCCTGTAGGAAACAGTTTTGGTCATATTTTCATTCCTTTTGTTTAAAGGAAAGATTCTGAAGATTCTTTCAGGTTTGGGCCGCTGATAGAGTATTACTTTTCGGCAAGGCGTCGAGCCTCCTCAGCCAGCAGCGTCATGTTGTTAGGTTCTCCGGTCTCACCGGTAGGTTTGATGTCCTGTGAACAACATCGGCTCGGTTACATGGGCTTGACGGTTCTGCTGAGAATTAGGAGAACGCCGTCTTCGCTTACCACTTTACTGACGGCATCCTTGGCCTTGGCCAATTCCTGCCGAGCTCGGTTAATCAGACTCTCGGCATCTCTGACCCTGTCCCGAGCGCGGTCTGCCTGAGTGCTGGTATTGTCCACCGTGTTACGGATGTTCAGCAGACGGTTCAACTGGGTGGTTAGGGTGTTGTTCAGGGCGTTCAGACGATCTAGCAGACCTTGGTCTGCATCTGTGGGGCCAAGTCAGGCTGTATTATCACGTTCATGCTTACCCAACCATTATTCTGATAATACCAGATCTACCTTTGCTGCTCTGAGCCTCCTCCAGTAGCTCCATAATGGTCTTTTCTGCCTCTTTTAGTCGATCCTCAAAGGCCTTATCGCTGACGGTATCCTGGCCGGAGCCAAGATTGTCTATCAGATTCTGGAGCTCTTGGAGCTTCTGCCTCTGCTGGTTCACCTGGACACACAATCAGCACTTTGGGTCAGTTGACGTTTATGAGGTAGGTAAGCTCGTAAAGGTGGCTCCTCCTCACCTTGTCTCTGACCAAACTGTAGCAAGACGGACACTGCTGGCAGCCAGGCACTGATCGGTTGTAGAAATAATTCTCCTCACACATGTCGCATCGAGCTCCAACAAAGCCGGGCCGACACTCGCACCGCCCGTCCTCCTTACACTGACCGGACAGAGACCCTTCAAGGTCACAGTCACAAGCTGGGGAGGAAACAACAAGGAGTGAGTTTATTCAAGCCTCATATCATTAATTACCTGGAAGTTGGGAAATACACTGCAAAAAACTTAAAATCTAAGTCCTTCTTTCTTGGTTTGAGGAGGTAAGATAAAATTTAAGGAAAACACGAAAAACAAATGCATTTACTTATTTGAAATGAACATTATCTAGTCATCTTCTTTAAGAATAAAAAAAAAAACTAATTCCATTGGCAAATCATCTTATTATCCACTGAAATTAAGGGTAAATACAAATGTTTACTTTCTGTAGACGGTTTTTGTAGTGTAAAACATGATCAATGTTGAATCAGTGCTCGGATCTCCCTTCTTTGAATTGAATATCTTAAGTTTTCTGTGTCGTCTCTATGCAGATTATAACAAACTGTAACTTTTATTCTTCTCAAACTATTTGCAAACTTTGCATAATGTGCTGGGGAAGATTCAGTCTTCCATAAACAAGTTGAATTGAAAAAGCTTCCTAGATGGGAAGTGAAACGTCTTTAATCTTTGGACATAAAGTCCAGTAATTTTTTATTTTTTTTATTTTTTGGTTTGCATATTATGATCTAATAAAGTAAATAAAACTACTTTTGTTCTTACGTTTGCATCCTGAAGAGCTGAAGCCAAAAAAGTTGACCTCACATCGATCGCAGTGCATGCCGGTGATGCCGGGTTGGCACTCACACTGTCCTGTAATGATGTCACATTCACCACTAGAGGAGCCAATGGGGTTACAGTTACACCTGTGGACACATACAGAGGAACCAGGGGGAAGGTTTTTAACTTTCAGCTGAATTGTTTGAACCAAATAATAAATTCTAATGTCTGAACAGTACAGGATGAGCAAACACTTTGTAAAAGTGTCAGAAAGGAAGGTGCAGAAGGGAACTGACCGCTCACAGCCACTGCCGCTTTGAAGGTTGAAGAAGCCTGGGAGGCAGGCGCTGCAGTCCCGCTGAGCCACGTTTGGCAGACACGGACACTGACCGGTGACCTGCAAACAGCTGGTCTGCTGGTCCACCGTCCCCAGGGGGGAGCAGGAGCAGGCTGAGGAACGATGTGCAGAATAATAGGATACAAATAAACAAACTGCCTGATTGTCCAAACTGGACATGAAGGCAGCTTTAAGTACTGATATTTATTCTCTAAAACCCTCTCTGCCCTCTGATCCCTGTTTCCCATGAAAAAGCTAAAAAGTGTCAAATCCCAGACAAGCCCTAAACTTTTCATGTCCGGAATAAAACTGGGGTAGAAATGAGCCCATGGATATATTATATTTGTTCTTTCTTCTGATTAAACTACAATTGAAGCCAAAAGGTGAAAAAAACAGTCAGTGCCTGAATTTTGCCTAAAATGTCTGCTGCATTTCCATTGACTCATTTTAGCGCATTTTACACAACCTTTTTCAAACTGTGCCGAGATCGGGATAACTGTTGAGTGTAAATGGCACGCATAACTGAACCGGACAGCGCCAGACACAACCGAACGGCGCTAAACTGGTGCTAGTTCATCAGTAGGGCTCTCCACGGTTCAGTTCTGGCTCGGTTCTCAGATAACAAAGAGTCCATGAGTAGACCGCCTCATCTCGCATATGTACAGTCCGCTTCCTGTAGTTGGCAGTAATGCACATCAGTAAGTTTTATCCAACCCCCATACAACATAAGAAAAAAAAAATTTAGACATTCATAAAAATCCTTGCTCTCCTACCGCGCCACACAATTTCCAGTGATGATTCTGCTTAGCAGTGTGATGAACCTCAACGTCTGTCATTACTTCCTGTGTCCGTAAGCCCTGATTAGACTATCATTTGTCGTATCCACTTCCCAAAAGCTGACTCTGTCAAGTAGATTCACCAAAGGCTGCCGTCTTCACCCGACTCTCCGCAAACAATGAAATATCACAATTATAACCAAACCTTAATGTTAATTTCCTTGATTTCCTCCTTCAACCATAGAGAGCAGTAGTACCGTAGATCGTCACTAGGAGGCGAGGAACCGTGCTAGCGTGGTGTGTAAATGGTCATAAGGAACCAAGCCAAGCACGGTTAACTGATCCAAGCTCGGTCCGGACTCGGCACAAATTGGTTTGCAGAGTAAACCGATACCTAGGGATGGGAATCGAAAACCAGTTCCTGTTAAGAACCAGTTCCGTATTTTCCGATTCCATGGCATCGTTTGGCAGCTCGCTGAACGATTCTTTTTTCGATTCCCGCAGCACCAGAGCCTAGAGCGCCGGCTCTGGGGAGCACGACTTACGTCACGTTTTTTACGTAAGTTACGCAAGTTGGAAGAACTATTCGAGGAGGAAGACAACGAGCTGCGGTCACTTTGTGAATCAAAGCCCCGTCTTTCCTTAGCCCAGAGGGTAGATCAGAAAATCCAGCTCTGTAAAAGCTTGTCCTCCATCCCCTGCAGGGATAGCGCCACACTGTGGTGGTGGAACAAGCAAGATACGCTGCCCTTGCTATCTGGACTGGCTGAAAACTACCTCTGTGTGCAGGCTTCCTCCACCCCATCTGAGAGGGTGTCTCCACGGCTGGAGACACCATAAGCCCTGAAAGATCCCGTATCCTTCCAGAAAAGCAGATATGCTCATCTTTCTGCAAAAGAAGTGTTAATTTTCCCTACTACTGTTTTATAATTAGTATTTTTTGTTATTTAAAATAGGTTATTATCCCATAATTTGTTATTAGACATTGTTGGTTATTAAGTTTGTTCTTGTATTCATTTTTCATTTAAACACAGATGTTACTCCAGTTTCACATTTCCTGTGGACATCTTGATCTTGTTGAGTTTGTAAGATTGTGCAATAGTTAAGTAAACAAAGTTGATTCTGATAATCAAACTGTTTGTTCTCCTTTTTCCCCCAAATTGGAATCGAAAAAAGAATCGATAGAGAATCGAATCGTTACATAGAATCGAAAAGGGAATCGGAATCGTGAAAATCTTTTCAATTCCCAACCCTACCGATACCTGCTCGACACTCTGGAGCTGAGGTATTGCATTGCACTCATTGCACTGATTTTTTGCAGTATTTTTTGATGCAAAGCCTTTTCAGAATCTATAACGCAGGGGTATTATTATTTTTCAGAATGAATCACGCTTTTATAGGCTTAGGTGGAGTACAACTTTTCTACTTCTGTTATTTGCTGTTGTTTCTCAAATAAAATGCATTAAAAGATATTACAGCTTTCATTGCTTTGTTTCAAATTTGAACCATTGTCTATCCTGTAAGGTAAAAAAAATTAACCAAATAATAGAATGGAATCGTATCGTTCTTGAGTATCAAATCTTTGGGTCAGGAAATCGATACTGAATCGAATCGCCATGATGGGTGTGATTTACACCCCTATTGCAGAGGGTAGTGTAAATGGGGCTCATGTGACCACATGCTTACGTTTGCACTTATCAGCAGGGCTGGGGGCCAGGGCGTTGCCATAGTAACCATCTTTGCAGCGGTCACAGAAGAAGCCGTCCGTGTTGTAGATGCACTTCAGACATTCTCCGTTCTCACGGTTGCAGTTGCCAACAGCGTTGGGGTCGGTGTTACCATTGCACTGGCAGGCCCGGCAGGCTCGGACCGGCCCGTTCTGACCCAGGGGGTCCCCGAAGAACCCATCATCGCAGAGCTCACAGCGCTTCCCTGCACACAGGTAAGTTCTCAAATGTTGAAATCACGTTTTGATGCCTACTTCACTTGACAAAGTTTTAAAGGAAATGTTAGAGGAGAACTTTGCTTTAGCAGAAATCTGCTCGGTCTGCAGTAATCTGATGGTACCTGTGGTTCCTGAAGGACAGTTGGTGCAAACCACCTCATTGGTTTTAATTACAACAGCGCAGGTGGCTCCGGCAGGGCAGGGACATGGCTGACAATCACCCGATGTGCCCCGAGTGGCGTTGCCATAAAAGCCGTCCTTACAGCGCTCACAGCTCAGTCCAGCGGTGTTGTCCTGACAGTCACACGCACCTGGACAAGAGACGGAGAAATAAGGAAATAAGGTTTTTACCTGCTGACTATACATTTAACCTGGCATGCTAATGGACAAAAAACAAAACAATAAGCCCCATTACACCAAAGGAACTGGCCAGAAATCTGCCACAAACCAGTGTTAACAACAACCAGAGCCTTGGTCAGGAAGATCTGTAAAAACAAATTAGTTTGCATAGAGAGAAAAGGATCCAAACCATTTCTAACCTGCAAAGACAGTCCAGCAACCAGACAGTCAATTATAAGAAATCCCAAATCTAGAGGCCCAGAAATCTGGAGGACGCTATAATGCCTGGCAGGCATTGCTAGGGTCTCTTAATCCTGTAATCCTAACATGAGTGTTTCCAGTATCAGGTTACCAGGCATTGCTAGAATCTCTAAGCCAATTAATCCCAGTATTCCCAAAGCTCCCATTGCTACCAGTATCATAATGGAGAAATCACTACAGCGTCTAAATCCAGTAATCTCAGCGTTCCTAGTAATCCTTGTGTTTACAGCGATACTAATATCAAGGTGATAGGTATAGCTAGAGTCTTTAAACCCAGGTAATCTCAGTGCTCCCAGTGCTCCCATTGTTACCAGTTTCAGGGTGGCAGCTGTCGCTGTGTCCGTGGCAGTTGCAGATCTCACAGGAGCTGAAGGGTCCAAGCTCTGGCTGGGAACGGCGGTATCCCACAGTGCACTGCTCACAGTGCTGTCCCTGGTAGCCTGGAGGACATCTGCACTCCTCCACCCAGCGAGCCGGCGTTCCCGGGCCCCTCCTTGCTGTCACCAGGGAGACGTTGTCCAGGTAACCAGCACCTGCAGAACCAGAGGAAAGTTAGATCATGGCGGAATGCATTTGCATATATGAAGATGACTGACATATTGTGTCAGAGCTGCTCACTCCTCTCGCTGTAGGTGCCCCGGATCTTGATGGCCGTCAGGTTATGGAGAAGCTTCTGGAAATCCGAGTCACTGACCACAGGTCTCCAGGGTTGACCGGGTTGCATATGAAGCCTGAAGAAGAACCAAAACCCATTCAGATCTTCTCTAATCAATGAAGCGAACGGTATGAATAGAATCCCAGTAATGGCTTCCACCTTCTTACCTGAACACATAGTTCTGCATGTTCTCGTTGGGGTAGGCGTTGCCCTGGGTGATGAGGGGGACGGCAACCCTCATGTTGGCCCCTTCCAGGATCAGGTCCTCAGCAGACAGGCGAGCATCCCGCCGCTCCACTCGGAAATTCATACTAAGGTTTTGCCCATAACTCAACATCTGATTCCCCAAGAACTTCTCTGTGGAGCAGAAAAGGAACCAATCAGTCTCTAAGGAGAAGAGTTTAACCAGAGGAGATCCAGCAGAACCATTTCAGGTTTGGTACCTGGGGCCACAAAGTACAGCGGCTGATAGTCCTCAGCCATCAGGGACACTTCCTGTCCACCGGCAGACCACTGGACAGAGATGGTAGACCCATCCCGCTGCTGACCGCTCCATTCCTCATCACCTGGAAACAGGAACAGGAAGTCAGAATACACACTGGCTCCAGAGGGTAAATGTGCCCTGGCTCAGGGCTGCAGGTGGTGCCCACCTCTTTGGAAGGTGGAGCTGATGGTATGAACGCTATAGTCTGAGGCGCTGTCACAAACTGAGGAGTGCTGGAAACAGAAACATGCCGTGCAGCCCTGAGGGTTGTTGGGGTCCAGGTTGAAGTAACCTGGTTTACATCTGATAGGGACAAACAGGTTGGTGTGGAGGTCTTTTAATGAGAAAGGATAGTTTATCCTCAGTGAGGGTGTTACCTGTCGCAGCTGAAGCCCTCCACATTGTCCTTACAGCGGCACTGTCCCGTGTTGACATCGCACTCCTGAGTGCTGCCGGACGGAGAGCAGGAACAAGGCCTGGCAGACAAACAGAGGGCAAAATTTACCCACAGAGCACATCTGTGATTCAGTATTGGTGTTTTATATTCAGGCAAAACCAAGGCCATGAGTACACAACCAAGATTTATTCTAAATGTCCTGGCAGTATGTTTTGGAAGTCAACACTTCCTGCTGTGAAAACAACCAAAAAAATGAGAACATTGTTGTTGCATTGTTGTTAGAATTAAACCAAGAAGACAAGAAGTTTTCAATCCTGAATTGCAAATGTTTTTATTTTCTTCCTCTGTGTTTTAAAAGGTCAAAACTTAAAGCGCACGTCCCTTTAAAGGTACATTCACACCAAATACAGGAGCAAGAGATTCTGATGTAAACACTACAACCCTACATGTTCTTATTACATCTCTTTGCAGGTGATGAAGCAGGCTGAAGATGTTTTATCATTATCTCAGTTTTTATCTCCTCTTTCTTTAATCTTTTTCATTTTTTTTTCTGTTTTTCCTTTCCCCTTCTCTCATACCCTGTTTCCTGTCAGCTCACTGTACAAAAACCGAGCCACTAGTTCCTTAAAAACCTAAAACAAAAAAAAAGTCAAATCATGTCTCAACCAATCAGGGACTGGAATGCGTAGGTGATGTGCGGTTACGTAGAGCAGCCCAGAGGAAACATATCTGTGAAGATTCTCAATCATCCAGGTCATGGTCAAGCTTAAAGGTTTCAGTTTAGGCAACTAGACGTGAAGTTGGCCTTGGCCCATCCAGTAGGACGGATCATAGCCACCTTTTGTTCCCCCTAACTCTTTGTTACACCTGCATTCATCTCAGTGTTCGGTGGGAATGGACTCTAAGAACAACAGAATTTTTCTGCTTCCACGACAATGTAGACCAGGATATTTCTTATCAGTTACAATCTTGAACATGTTCTCAACCAGAAAAGGTTATCATGTAAACGGGAAACCTTGATCTGCAGCTGGTGGAAAGAGGTCTAAATAGATTAAACTAAAACTCATACAGAAAACATGTTGCCAGCAGAGGGCGTGCTTAGATCAGTCAGTGGGTTACTGTTTTCCCTCTGTAGACTGCAAAGCAGCTCAGATTAGATCATGTGCAGAACCTGTCCTGATTGGTTGTTGGGTCGTACCTGCAGCCTGCCTCGGTCAGGCTGTGGAAGCCCGGCTGGCAGCGGTCACACTTCTCTCCGGTCACTCCAGGTTTACAGGCGCACACCCCTCTGTTGTTGCACTGAAGAGATTCAGAACCTGCAAACACACAAACAGCATCAGCCACCAGCTCGCCAACCTTTGACCTCCCAGAGACAATCAGCCGGAGTTAAAGAAGCTGGGACAGCTGTTGGAACAGGGTGGAAAAACCTTATGCATGTTCCAACTGTGGCAAACTCACCTATGACCACAGTTCCATAAGGTCTCAGTAGGTTTACCATAAACTGACATAGTAAAGAGGGAAAAGTATAGCCAAAAACATTTCAAGTTACAAAATGTCCACCCAAAAAAAACCATTCAAATTTACCAGAAAGGAACAGAACATTACAAAAAAAACAAGATACAGACACAAACCGTGGGAAAAGTTGAGTTAGGACAACAAGAGTGATACAAAGAAAGTGAAGCATGACAGCAGAGGGATAAAGAAGCAAAGAAACGCAAAATACTCCAAACACAAGAAATGACCACAAGGGGGCAGCAAATATCCAGAGTCTTCCTGAAACATGAAGCACATCAAGACAGCTGGTATTTTCAGTCAAATGTTGCAGGAACCTCTCAGGCTGTTTGTCTTCATCCAGAAATGAAACCCTACAGTAGACCTGTGTGGTACCAGGGGCATCATGGGAAATGTTTAAACTAAACTCTTCGCTCTCCAGAATCAACAGGTTAATTTCTGACTCATGATCAGGTCTTTACGGTCAGACGGTGCGGCCGGGACTCACCGATGGAGTTGCAGTAGCAGGGCTGACAGCGGCCGTTGCTCTGCTCTCTGTAGTAGTTGTCCAGGCAGCGCTCACAGTTGGGCCCGTCCGTGTTGTCGGCACAGTTCCTGCAGTGACCTCCGTGACCCGTGGCCCGGTACAGCTCTGCGTCGAAGTAACACTCTGAGCTCTTCCCGTTACAATTACAGGCTGGAAAAGAAAAACAGCAACACATTAGCAGATCCTCTTCAGCCACTACCCTCTGTTTAAAAAAAAAATCGCAGAGACAGAAAACTTAAAACTTTTAGACCAAAATCTGCCTTCCCCCTGTTCCTCTATGTGGATACTTGGGGGGCAGATGGGGCCACTTAAAATCTTGGGCAGACACACTGAAGCTAAAAGCCATCATTTCAGGGTTTAATCTACTATTGTGGTAAACCTCCCTGTAGAAATCATACAGACACCTACTCAGATCTTGGTGTATTGTGTGATTTTTAATGTTACATCACTGGCTGTGCATAATGGGATGAAATGCTAAACTGATGCTAACACAATTTACACTGGTGAGTTGGATGGGCTGTGGCCATCCCTGGCCCCCCCTGGAGGCGCCACTGATGAGGAGGATGGATTCCTCTGTTCATGTCATGGCTAGCACAGATAGCCCAAGAAGGGAGTCAACAGCCAGACCACAAAGTGTTTTTCTCTGTGGTTTATATCTCAGATGTGTCCTCGCTGTCCAGAGATTGCTTTAAAGGCTAAATCACAAACTGTTTCACCCACAGCGGTTAGCAAAAGCAGTTAAATGAAGCAGACTTTTCAACTGCAGAGTGTGTGAACTTCCTTTCTGTCCACCATCTATGTAGGTTTAGCTAGTCGGACAACATGATGATGTAAGGATCCATCAGGAGTAAAACGTGGACAGACTTAAGTTGGTCAGTGAAATGGGAGGACTGGGAGTCGTCAGAGTCCCAATGCTGGTGCAGAAATGACAACATGTACCAATCAGACAGAGCTTGTATGTCTCTGGGTAGAGTGACAGTCTGCGAAGTCTCCAAACTGAGAGTTGGAGGGGAGTGGGCGGCCATTCATCTGGCGTTTGACTGGGAACGGCCATTTTGAATGGCTGCTACTGTATCAGTGAACCTTTTAGTGTGAGTGAAGGTCTTGTTCTGTTGTTTCAATCAGAGCGTGATCTTTCTCCTAGTTTCTCAGCTGCTTTCTGCAAACATTTTTCCTTTTTCAAACCTTTCAGATTTTTTGATTTTGAAAATAACTAAATGAACTACAAGCTTGAAAACAACGGACAATGGAAACAGAAGAAATGGTTCACTGTTTCCTTGAATCTGTCATCATAATAGTTTCCAGCTCGTTACCGCAGCTTAGTCATGCATCTACTTTAGATTATTAAACTACAACTCCCACCGTTCCCCAGAGACCCGGGCTGAGAACACCAGATGTTCTGCTGCTCTGTGTATTTCACTTTAATTTCCATTAAAACAGTCACTGTAGAAGCTCCTCTACATCCGTCCAGCCGTCTGTGACTCACGTTGACACTCGTTGGGGTTGTCGGCGGTCGCCCTCCTCCACGGCCGGTCGTTGTAGAACGGTTTGCAGACGTCGCAGTCCACGCCTTCGGTGTTGTGTTTGCAGTCGCAGACCAGCCGCCCGCCGCTGCGCCTCACACACTCGCTGGCGTGGCCGTTACACTTACACCTGATGGGAGATACACACACCTGTTACACCAATCAGCGCCTTGTCTGACACAGAAGGGACATTTCATCATGAGACGTGTCCTTTCCATCCAGGCGGCGTACGTGTGTGTGTGTCTGTTTGTGTAAAATCTGTCAGCGCCTCGGAGCTGGAGGCTCCCAGGCAGGACTGTAATGTTGACGCTGTTCTTGTTCCGTACAGGACCTATGATTGAAGGTTTACTTTAACCTCCTCAGGTAGAGAACTCCCTCCTAACAGGACGGCACTTGTCCAGCAGCCATCTTTGTCTATTGTCTCAGGTGTTTATTGGCACAGAGCTGTGGAAACTCTGACAGAAAGGAAGCTTTTAAGACCCGCGCTCAGCCCGATCCTGAGTCTGATAAAACGCTGCAGCACAAGACATAAAGGCTATTATTAGGGAAAAATGTTAGCGTCTGGTTATTTGTGTTTTAGTTATTAGGGGGTTAGATGAGACACTGAAGACTGAGATGACGTGTTGTAAATTGTCACCATATAAATAAACTGAATAGAAATGAATCAAGTACAATAAAAAGTACAATAATGCAACCGTTTATAGCATTTACTTTATCATATTTAGTTACTTTAACACACTTGTGTTATGATCCTACCCTGCAAACATGAACCAATTGTGTTAAAGTAACTAATCATGATGAAGTAAATGCATGAAGTTTCATTAAGCAGCTTTTAGATCTTTACTTGACCCAGACTGACAGCTCATTGGCTCATTTGGATCACATGCAGCCTGGAGCCGGACGCTCCGGAGGGCTTTACCGTAATAACAGGAGAAGCTGCGCAAGTTGTCGGACAACATGCATTAATTTAGAAAGGTTTGAAATCAGGTTGGGTCCAGATTAAACAGCAGGTGGGCCCGGATCCGGACCAGGGTCCGCTAATCTGTGACCTCTGCTCTAGATGTTTGGACACTTGTCCAAAATGGCGTAACCACTATATAATGAGCTATATAGTGAGTAGAGCAGACGCTCAGACACAGTATATTACTACTTTTTTTTCCTCCAAGATTAAATAGTTACATAAACATAATAGTGGTTCCTAGAAAGTAATCAGAGATTAATTAATAAATAAAGTAATAATAATTGAACTATTTTGACATTGAGACATTTGCCTCTGCTTTTAATCCATCCCCTTAGGGAGCAGTGGGCTGCCATCTTGGGGCCGCCAGGGGAGCAATCAGGGTTAAGGGTCTTGCTCAGGGATGCACAGTGACAGTCTGTGGAAGTGGGTTTCCAGCTCACAACCTCAGGATTCCAACCTCTATGCCCTCACTACTCTTTTTTTCACATAAGTACTTACATTTTAACTTGGATGCTGACATAAAGCCGAAGCCTACACAATGAAAAAGAAAAAGTCAATTGGTGATGTCATAACTAGCTAATCTAATACCCTTATTTCCAAGAGCATCAACTGAGCAACAGGCCTCTTTAGCTTTGTTAGCTTCCTTTAACAGCTGCGCTTGGCCAAAAACTTTAAATTATTGTTAAAAATACATCAAAGGTATCAAACCTCATGTTTTTAGGCTGCAAACTTGACTAAAAGCTAGCAGGTCAACTTTAGCATATAATTGGGCACTCTTTATCGGTGAGCTTAATCCATTTAACATTGTTTCAATCATGTCTTAAATCTAATTTGCACAAGTAAGATATGAAAATGGTTGAAAGCATTATTGGTTATTTCTTTATTAAATCTTTAAATACATGCAGAAGGCCTTCACTGACAAAACAATAATGCAACCGTTTATGGCATTTACTTTATCATATTTAGTTACTTTAACAGAATTGTTTTATGTCCTACCCTGCAAACATGAACCAATTGTGTCAAAGTAACTAATCATGATGAAGTAAATGCCAAAAACGGTTGCATCAAGTTTCATTAAGCAGCTTTTAGGTCTTTACTTGGCTTCAGTTTTTTGTTTTGTTGGGTTTTAACGAGAAGATCAGCATCACGTGGTTAAAATGAGGATTAATCTCAGCTTCTGACCCCTGGTTATAATTTAACCAGCTCCACAAAGACGAGCAAACCCAGGTAAAGCAGGGAGGAGGTCAGGAGGTAAAGTCCACTCAGAAACCCCGCCTTGAAGTGCTCTCTACGGGCCTCTCGCCTTTTCTTCCATCCATCGCTGCGATAGTTCCGCCCCGTTCCGGTTTCCCTGTAATCCAGCCCTGCCGGCCAGGAATGTTAGGAATGCTGGATGTGTAATGGAAATCTGCTCTACATTTCAAACAGATTATGGCTGCAGAGGCAGTCTGGTTAACACTCTAACGGCTGTCCAAACCTCTTTCCCCCCAGCCGTGCGGGAAAAGGAGTTCTTATGTAAATTGTCCGGCAGGCGTCAGGGAAGGGGACCACACAGGGGCAGAGGAGGACCCATAAATCCACCTGACCCCACTTCTCCATTCACTGAGATCCTCTTTTAGTCTGCAAAGGCACGGTGAGCCTCAGCCAGCTGCAGACCCAGGAAGCAGACAAATCTTTGACTCTGTGTGCAAGTGTTTACCTTCCTCCCACAGCGAAGTCAGAGATGGCGTAGTAGTAGGACTTCAGGACCTTGGGATCATTGAAAACCTCGTCTCCGAACGTGTTGAGTCTGTTCAGGGTCACTTTGATGTCTGTGGCCGTCACCCAGTCCTGAAACGGAGACAAAACAAGGGAACATTAGTTCAAACATTCAAGACTCTGCAGAGCCACTTCCACGCAGCTCTGCAGAGCAACCCCTGAAACCCCCAAAAAACGTTCCCTTCTTGTCTAAGCATGCAGGAATAGGTCTGAAGGCAGGAAGAATGCAACATGCTCCGTCTGGAGACGCCATCCAGAGATGCTCAGTGCGATAAAAGCAGCTCGTTCTGAGAAACATAAACAGCTCCAAATGTGAGAGCACTTTGAGTTGCTACAGACTGGAAAATCAAATCCGATTGGTCGTTATCTGCAGAATGGGCAGAGAAATCACCAGGAACAACTAGTTCTTTCAGTTCTGAAAACTGCCATAAATTCAGATAATTACATGAAATTTCTCAACACGTTTATCCAGCTGGGAATGAAACCGCAAAGCCACAGAAACCTTCAGCAGCTTTAGGTCCTGCTCTGGAAAGTTAGAGCCCAGAAATGTCCGAAAATGTATCAATGTAACAACAACACAGTTTAATACACATGAAATTGAAAGATTCTTCTGTTTCTACTTGGCTGTCAACTCTGAAATGTTTTGATCAAAGATAAACTGATAACAAACATAGTCTGAAAAAATGGTAAAACTGTTGATTTTATTGGATAAAGGAATAAAATCAATCCTAACGGACTGGGCCCTGTGCAGAAACATAATGGAGCCTCACTGTTTCATCGTGATTTAACGGGGGCCTCTTTCACGTGAACAACAAGTCGCCTTTAATTACTCATAAACCACAAGTCAAGGTCGGAGATCATTATTTGGCTAAAGGAAAGACAGTGATTGGGCAAACGTGGGAGAGTTCCCAGGCCAGAACCACCGCTGGTCCAAAATAACCTCTCACTCTTTAACTGGGGTTCTAAAAGGCCCGGCTCTTATTTATTAAAAAGACCCCGAGACTGTGAATTGAAGAGACCTTTTAGGTAGATGTGCAGCCCTAACACAGAACCAGAGCCTCATACCTACAGTAAAACACGGTGGTGGTGGTGTGATGGTTTAGAGCTGCTTTCTATCTGGAAGACTTTTTGTAACCAGTGGAACCATGAATTCTGTTTAAAGCCAAGTAAGTTTGTCTGAGAATGCTTTAAAAAAACAAACAAAAAACAACAACAAAGATTTTAGAGGGGCCTAGTCAAAGTCTGTACAGAACAATTCAGTCAAGCAGACTGGGTCAGAACCCCTCCACATTAATGTCAGAGACTCCAGGAAAACTTTTAGGTTTAGGGGGTGAATGCTTTCCACACAGGCATGGGCGTAGGTTTGCATAGGGACCATAGGGACATGTCCCGACCAAAATTTGGACCGACCCATTTGTCTCTACCAATAATTCCATTTGAATAACATGTTTATAATATACAGTTCAGCGTGTCCATCTGAGTCCTGTCCATTAAATCAGTAACTGTGCTGTTTAGCTCCACTCTAATTGGTTGTTCTGCCTCAAGTTCCGCCTTCTCTCTTCCTAATTGGCTGTTTTCTAGTCCGTATGCACATGTGTGTGGTTTGAGCACGAAATAAGAATTTCCTCCATGCTAGTTACTTCAAATAATATTAGGCTACGAAACTAGTCCTAATGAAAAAAAAAACGTAATTCTATCTACACTAAAATTTGGGATATTATTATATTACAGACAAGATTGTTTTATATATATATTTTCTCAATAATTGTTAAAAGTGATTTTATATTGGAATAAATCTAGTCTCATTCTTAGTGTTGTTTTTTGTAGATGATGCCACTAAATGTAAATACAATAAATGTATTTGCCGTTACTTGAATGTGTTATTTTGTGTTGTTTCCTGATACAAAGAGAGCATTTAAAAAATAAGAGTGATTAACCTGTTTACCTTTGCACAATTATATATCTTCAAGAGAAAATTCATGATAAATCGGCATATAACGGGCATATTTAGGCTATATTTGGTTATTTGCACCACTACTGACCTCAGCCTTTAAAAAAAAAAAAGCTTAAAACCCACTTTTTTAATTTAGCTTTTAATTCTGACTATAATACTGTCTCTTACTGTAGATGTCATCTTTCTGTGTGCTCCTTTCTATGCACCTCTGGAAGGCTTTTAATGTCCTGCAGCGCTGCACCACTACAGCACTTTTAATTGTATCTTGTATGTTTTTATATGTGTTATGTATTGTTTTTATGGCTTTGTTGTAAAGCACTTTGGGTACCATTTGGCTATTGTAAAGGGCTATACAAATAGATTTGATTTGATCTAGTGTGTGTGGCGCTTATAAAATTAGTATAAATGTAGCAAGAAATGCTGTTTTTCTCTTTAAACGAAATGCACCCTGATGCTCACATCAAGTATAAAAAAGCATGCATATTTTTGCATGGGTAAAATGACATTAATGAAACTTAGGACCAATAGTGTCCCTACCAAAGTGGAAGTCAAACCTATGCCCTTGCACACAGGAGTTGGTTTTAGGGGGCAAATACTTTCCACGCAGTTGTGGGTTTGCTTGGAAAGCTTGTCATCACAATCAAAATAGAAAAAGCAGTTTAGATTATTTAGATTATTTAAATAGTTTAATGATGTGAATATTTTAGTGGAACATTCTGGACCCACTTAGAGGAACAAAACATTCATGTTTACTCTGGTCCTGAAATTCTGTTCTGGTTCTGATCCGATAGAAGCGGCTCCAGTAACCTGTCGTCTGAAGCGTCCATCACATCCGCAGCGTTTCGCCAGCTGATGCAACCAGAACGTCTCCAAATAAACTCTGTGTATTTAACGACTCAACACACAGATGGGAAGAATTACTCTGAGCCACTGCAGAGCCTCAGAGTTACACAAACGTTGCTCAACGCTGAGATCTGAGCCAAAACTTCCTGGGAAAGTGGGCCGGCCGTGCCGTACCAGCAGGAGGCTCATCGGACCCAGATCTCAGAGCTGAAACGCCTGAATCAGAACCTCAGAGAGAAGGAGGCGCCTGCAGAAGGTTCTGGAAGGAGGGGCCAGATGGGCCCAGCTGATCTGGGGTGGAGGCTGGAAGTTCTGTTAAAGTCCATATATGTTCGGTTTTTATGTTTGCATCAGTCTTCAGTTTATGGTTTTAGAAATAAAATACAGATTTCCTCAAATCTAACCTGGGTCAAAGGGTTTTATTCATTAAAATAATTCAGAATCAACCTGGGCTGTAATATTAAATGGAAAACGACCTAAGTTGTGTTGCCCAACACATTCTCTTTTAGCTCAGAAACCCAAATAAAAACACCAGTGAACCAAAGAATATTAATGTTTGGACCCAAATCTACATTTAAAAGTTTGAGGTTTTGATGCAGGGCTGGATTTAGGAAATTTGGGGCCCTAGGCAAAGACAGGAGGGGGCCCTCTGAACTGAGAAGACAACACATCAAACGGACCCATTCTATAGATAGAGAAATGTTAATAGAATAGACATCCATCATCTGTTCTAGGTTTTGTCCCTCTCTTCTTGTCCCTTTTCTTCTTGTTTTGCTGAGGCACACTTAATATTATCAGCGTTCTGATGGCATTTTAGTGAAAGGATTTTTATCAAAAAATAATTAATATCCACAAATAAGAAACAGCTGCATTAACCATACATGTAAACAGAGTTTTATGGGGCCCCCAGGAACTTGGTGCACGAGGCAACTGCCTAGTATTGCCTGATGATAAACCCGCCCCCTGTTTTTATTTAAAAGAATGCAAAAAGTAAAATCTAGAATAATTTTAAACATTAAATCAAACTTCTTGCTGGGCCTGTAGCCATCAAGTGAGGGCGTGGCCTGTAGACCAAGACCTTCATTAGGGGCCCACTTAGAAACAAACTCCCAGCTGCCTTTAGATGCTCTCACCCTGATGATAAACCCAGGATGATGATAAACCCTGGATGAAGATAAACCCTGGATAAAGATAAAACCTGGATGAGGACAAACCCTGAATGAGGACAAACCCTGGATGAGGATAAACCCTGGATGATTATAACCCTTGGATGAGGATAAACCCTGGATGAGGATAAACCCTGGATGAAGATGAACCCTGGATAAAGATGAACCCTGGATAAAGATGAACACTGGAATGATAAACCCTGGATGAGGATAAACCCTGGATGAGGGTAAACCCTGGATGAGGGTAAACCCTGGATGAGGATAAACCCTGGATGAAGATAAAACCTGGATGAGGACAAACCCTGGATGAGGACAAACCCTGGATGAGGATAAACCCTGGATGATGATAAACTCTGGATGATGATAAACCCTGGATGAAGATAAACCCTGGATGAAGATAAAACCTGGATGAGGACAAACCCTGGATGAGGATAAACCCTGGATGATGATAAACTCTGGATGATGATAAACCCAGGATGAGGAAAAACCCAGGATGAGAATAAACCCAGGATGAGAATAAACCCAGGATGATTATAAACCTGGATGAGTATAAACCCTGGATGAGGATAAACCCTGGATGAGGATAAACCCTGGATGATTATAACCCTTGGATGAGGATAAACCCTGGATGAGGATAAACCCTGGATGAAGATGAACCCTGGATAAAGATGAACCCTGGAATGATAAACCCTGGATGAGGATAAACCCTGGATGAGGGTAAACCCTGGATGAGGATAAACCCTGGATGAGGATAAACACTGGACGAAGATAAACCCTGGATGAGGATAAACCCTGGATGAGGATAAACCCTGGATGATTGTAAACTCTGGATGAGGGTAAACCCTGGATGAGGATAAACCCTGGATTATGATAAACCCTGGATGAGGATAAACCCTGGATGAGGATAAACCCTGGATGATGATAAACCCTGGATGAGGATAACCCCTGGATGAGGATAAACACTGGATGAAGATAAACCCTGGATGAGGATAAACCCTGGATGAGGATAAACCCTGGATAAAGATGAACCCTGGATAAAGATAAACCCTGGAATGATAAACCCTGGATGAGGATAAACCCTGGATGAGGGTAAACCCTGGATGAGGATAAACCCTGGATGAGGATAAACACTGGATGAAGATAAACCCTGGATGAGGATAATCCCTGGATGATTGTAAACTCTGGATGAGGGTAAACCCTGGATGAGGATAAACCCTGGAATATGATAAACCCTGGATGAGGATAAACCCTGGATGAGGATAAACCCTGGATTATGATAAACCCTGCTGGATAAAGATAAACCCTGGATGATGATAAACCGTGGATGATGATAAACCCTGGATAAAGATAAACCCTGAATGATTATAAACCCTGGATGAGGATAAACCCTGGATGATGATAAACCCTGGATAAAGATAAACCCGGGATGAGGATAAACCCTGGATGATGATAAACCCAGGATGATGATAAACCCTGGATGATGATAAACACTGGATGAAGATAAACCCTGGATGAGGATAAACCCTGGATGATGATAAACACTGGATGAGGATAAACCCTGGATGATGATAAACCCTGGATGAGGGTAAACCCTGGATGAGGATAAACCCTGGATGAAGATAACCCCTAGATGATGATAAACCCAGGATGATGATAAACCCTGGATGATGATAAACCCTGGATAAAGATAAACCCTGGATGAAGATGAACCCTGGATGAGGATAAACCCTGGATGACGATAAACACTGGATGAAGATAAACCCTGGATGAGGATAAACCCTGGATGGGATGAAGATAAACCCTGGATGAGGATAAACCCTGGATAATGATAAACCCTGGATGATGATAAACCCTGGATGAAGGTAAACCCTGGATGAAGATAAACCCAGGATGATGATGATAAACCCTGGATGAGGATAAACCCTGGATTATGATAAACCCTGGATGAGGATAAACCCTGGATGAGGATAAACCCTGGATGATGATAAACCCTGGATGAGGATAACCCCTGGATGAGGATAACCCCTGGATGAGGATAAACACTGGATGAAGATAAACCCTGGATGAGGATAAACCCTGGATGAGGATAAACCCTGGATAAAGATGAACCCTGGATAAAGATAAACCCTGGAATGATAAACCCTGGATGAGGATAAACCCTGGATGAGGGTAAACCCTGGATGAGGATAAACCCTGGATGAGGATAAACCCTGGATGAGGATAAACACTGGATGAAGATAAACCCTGGATGAGGATAATCCCTGGATGATTGTAAACTCTGGATGAGGGTAAACCCTGGATGAGGATAAACCCTGGAATATGATAAACCCTGGATGAGGATAAACCCTGGATGAGGATAAACCCTGGATTATGATAAACCCTGCTGGATAAAGATAAACCCTGGATGATGATAAACCCTGGATGATGATAAACCCTGGATAAAGATAAACCCTGAATGATTATAAACCCTGGATGAGGATAAACCCTGGATGATGATAAACCCTGGATAAAGATAAACCCGGGATGAGGATAAACACTGGATGATGATAAACCCAGGATGATGATAAACCCTGGATGATGATAAACACTGGATGAAGATAAACCCTGGATGAGGATAAACCCTGGATGATGATAAACACTGGATGAGGATAAACCCTGGATGATGATAAACCCTGGATGAGGGTAAACCCTGGATGAGGATAAACCCTGGATGAAGATAACCCCTAGATGATGATAAACCCAGGATGATGATAAACCCTGGATGATGATAAACCCTGGATAAAGATAAACCCTGGATGAAGATGAACCCTGGATGAGGATAAACCCTGGATGACGATGAACACTGGATGAAGATAAACCCTGGATGAGGATAAACCCTGGATGGGATGAAGATAAACCCTGGATGAGGATAAACCCTGGATAATGATAAACCCTGGATGATGATAAACCCTGGATGAGGATAAACCCTGGATGAAGGTAAACCCTGGATGAAGATAAACCCAGGATGATGATGATAAACCCTGGATGATAATAAACCCTGGATGAAGATAAACCCTGGATGATGATAAACCCAGCATGATGATAAACCCTGCATGATTGTAAACCCTGGATGAAAATAGACCATAGATGAAGATAAACCCTGGATGAGGATAAACCCTGGATGAAGATAAACCCTGGATGAGGATAAACCCAGGATGAAGATAAACCCTGGATGAGGATAAACCCAGGATGAAGATAAACCCTGGATGATGATAAACCCAGGATGATGATAAACCCTGGATGATGATAAACCCTGGATAAAGATAAACCCTGGATGAGGATAAACCCTGGATGATGATAAACCCTGGATAAAGATAAACCCGGGATGAGGATAAACCCTGGATGATGATAAACCCAGGATGATGATAAACCCTGGATGATGATAAACCCTGGATAAAGATAAACCCTGGATGAGGATAAACCCTGGATGATGATAAACCCTGGATAAAGATAAACCCTGAATGATTATAAACCCTGGATGAGGATAAACCCTGGATGAGGATAAACCCAGGATGAGGATAAACCCTGGATGAAGATAAACCCTGGGATAACTGCTGGGAATGTGGAACCGTGATTGCGGAAGCTGTCCATAGTTCAGCTGAGATCCAATTGGACTCTGGGAGGCAGTAAAATCTGCCAAATGGATCAATCAGTTTTTATGTGTGTCCTGGGGTTCTAAAATGTGCCAAAGTTTCATTATCTGAAGTCAAGCGAAGATCCTTCATGTTACCTAAAGTAAAGAGAAATTCTGAAACCCATTTGGACTCGGACCAAAGTCGAATGGCGCTTCAGGTTTCATCAGCAGACAACTGGACCCAGATAAAGACCGGTCCGCTAGTCTGCAGCTGCTGCTCCTCAGACGGACCCAGGAAGCTCACAAGGGATCTGAATCACGTCTCTAAACTGTACACAACATTTGTGAGCCATCCATCAATGACAGAGAGCAACGGCGTGGCTGGGGCGGGTTTTTGGAAGGAAGAATGCTGCCAGGTGTTAGAAAATCCCCAGAGAACCACAAACATTCAGCAGAGCTGCAGCAAACTAGCCCAGAACATCTAGCAGCCTCCAGGAATGATGGTTCTCAGAACCTTTCATGTGAAAACGCTATATTTGACTTAATGAAACCCTGAGAGCCTCAAAATAAAACAGATTCAGGTTAACAGGAAATGTTTGCAGATGTACTGTTCGTTGTTTTCTGATGTGTTCAATGAACATGGCAAATATTTTAGTTTCTAGGTCCAGTTCAGTAGAAATGCCATCAGGATCTTTAGGGGAATTCCTCATATTGATGTATGTGATGCTAATGTTGGAGAGGTCAGAGAAATCTCCCTAAATGACCATTTTATCTGCAGGAACTGCATCCATCTGGGTCTACAGGAACAGAGTGAAGACTCGGATGTACTATCAGTCCCACAGCTGGAGGGCTTCACACTCCTTCTTCCTGTCTGGGAAACATCCTCTGGATGTCTGATGTTGAAAAGAAAGGATTGGAAAATGCAGCCTAAAGTGTCTGACCCACAGTGACGCTGTCCACCAGTGATCACAGCCGGTTATCCTCCCACAGACGATTAATATTGGTCATGTCATCCTAACTGCTGGCAGCTGTTACAGAGAAACATCAAAGCTACATTGAATGCATCATTTAAAAAAATTATCAATATGCGTGTGTGTGTATTTTTAGTTAAATTAGTTAGAGCGTTTAATATACTTTTAGATATATTCTGTATTTTAATAAATCCTCATTCACTCCTTTTAGAAATCAGGGCCTTGTAAACTCCTACTAATGAAAGGTAATCCCGCTGGATCTGGTTTGTAGTCTCTGTTTATTGTGTACTGTAAACTGTACATACAAAATCAAAATGATGTAATAAATGAAAAAGTCATTTATATCAATCAGTTGGTCCAACCTGTTAAACAACGTTTTAAGTCAATCCGTTTATCTGGAAATCAGTTAAGAGGTTCACCGCATTCAGAGTGTCTACAGTCGCAATGTAGGGTTAGCATCCATTGATGTGATTTGTCTCTGAAAGCAGCCTGGTCTGACCTAAGATGGCCGCTCCATCAGCACACCTCTCACCCGATGATGCGAGGTCTATCTGTGTCTATCGTCCTCCGTCATCCTCAGGCTAACACAAATGTAAGCCTGAAATGTATGACTCTACATTTAACATTTCAGACTAAAATATGAAAATAACTTTAATAATATTCTAATTTACTTGAGTCTCTTTATTACACAGCTAACTGATCAGTTTAGGATGAGCTATAAATGTTCAGTTTAATAACTCAATTGTTAGCGTACTGCTGCTAACATCAGCACTAACGTTAGCATGCTAACAGTGATGTCCAGCACTTATAAAAGGGGTTTAAGAACTTTAAAATCCCAAAGTATAAATTAATCAGATGTTTCAACTGTTCTGGTTCCTAAATCTTCCTAAAGTTGAACAACAATAACAGTAAAAGATTTTTTAGGAAATGTAAACTAAAATAACCTTTTCGCGTTTGCTTTATTCTCCTCGGCTATTTTTTTTTTTTTTGCTTCTGAGTTTTTAATTTTTTTTATTTATTTTTAATTTTTTACAAACATCCCTGGTGTGAAGATAGTTTAAGTGATTTGTCGATTAAAGTTTATGCTACTCATATATTGAATATGTTGTTGTTTTCCATAGCTGTGTGAGGTTGAAGATGAAAGCAGACAGATTAATATTCAATATCACCGAAACGAGACTTCAGATTATGTTGTTAGACAACATGTGCTCTCAGAAAGGCTTTAAATCCAGAAGAACATCAGATTAAATTTAGGTTTTTTTTTAGAACCCTGCAGACGTTTTATATGCAACATGTGACTGAAGCTGTGCCTAAAATCCAACCATGCCAGTGTGGTCCGTTTGGAGACCCATCCTTTAAATAGAGCCAGGGACCGAGGGAACATTTTAAGCACAGCTGTAATGTTCAAAGACGTCCAACGACATCAACAATTCAGATTCTTCCAAGCAGAGTAAAACACCCTGTGCTTCACCTGCTGCATGCAGAACCACTGCTGTCAAAAGTATTAATGTTTGAAGCTTTTTACTCAACTAAAAGTGTAAAAGTACCATTTTTAAAACTACTTAAAGTATAAAAGTAAAGGTAATGCAGGAAGAAAAGGACAGACACTTTACTGCTCTACCCTATTAAAGGAACATTTTTCGACAGTTCTGGACGATAACTTCCTTAGACTTCATTTTCTTAGTTTTATAACTAATGGCAACAGTGTCAAATTTAACTTGGAATCAGCTTGAAAACTATTTATTTTGGTATGTGGTGAGCAACAAGTTGGGGCAGCACCGAGTCCAACAACTAAGAAATTAATTGGATGAAACTTTAATTTAACGTCTTTTTTTTTTATTTCAACATGAACATAAACTTACTTCATTTAAAGAGAAGAAGTGAAAAGTTGTCTAAAGAATAATTACTCCTCTGATGGCCAAAATTTCTACTTAATTAACTTTTACTTTGATACTAGACACATCTAGACAGAAGCAAGGAATGCTGCTAAAACTTTAAAAACATTACCATCAATTACCTGAATGTTCCAACATGCTGACACCTTTCTGATATCCTCCACCTGATTTAGTAATATTTTATTTTATTTTTAAATTGGCATCAGATATTGCTTGAGTGATCTTTTTTTTTTTTATCGTTTTATGAAAACCGACCAAACTTGGTTTTCATCTTATTGTCTGGGCTGTTTTCAGTCCAGAGATCATCCTGGCAGCTGTGGGGAAGCAGAGTCTTTATGCGTTTATGGTATGAGAAACTTTATTGAAAACATGTCAGGGTGAAGAAACTAAAAGGAGCCATAAAACTAAGACCCTGTAAATCTAAATATGAGACCAGTTTAACACGTTTTTTAAAGGATTCCTGATTTTACTGCATATAAATCCCAGTAACTGGGAATACTGACAGTTACTGGCTTACAGCAATGTGATGCCTTTAAAAGTCTTTCTGTTAGAAACTAGACCCACCGTGAGTCTTTGTCCACTGGTGGGGATAAAGAGCTGGGAATCACCGTGTGACGGCAGGTCAGCTGCCTGCTAAGGTGGGTAGGCTCAGCTGGTGGTTATTTCCCAATCCGGACCCGCCGATGACAGACGGGAGGAATGTCACAGAGCCGCCATCAGCCGGCTGACGCCTCAGACTGACCACCGTCCCCAAAAAGAGTCCTGGCTTTGGTATAAATAGCTTCATGCCAGCGGGTCAAATAAGGAAGTTTAAAGCTGAGCAGGCGAGCTAATTCTGTTCTTTTACACCGAGAGGAGATCCAGGATGGAAGGAGGATCCGATCCACCATCGCTTCTGTTTGGAAGTGATGTGAATTTAAACATGTAGATCAGGAAGTCAGCTTTAGCAATCAGACTGTCCATGTTCTGTTCACACCATCAGATCTGAGTCCACCAACATGAAATGGTCCAAAAACAGAAAATCGACACATTTTTCAAAGGAATCTTAGGAAGAAAACTGCGTTCTGCATCAGTTCCTGAGCTACAGCAGAGTGAAAACAAATGAAATGTCATGAGGAGCGACAGGTGGCACCAATGATGAGCGCAAACACTTTAATCCTTTGATAATAAAGATAATTACATGGGGGTGCCGGGTTACCATAGGAACCGTCCTTCAACCTTTACAACCAGCTGTTGTTGATAGTCAGAGAGGAGCAACAAGGACATACAAGAGTCACGGTACAGTCTCTGATAGTTGACCGATCAACCTTCCATCATTGGATGATCTCCTGAGCAAAAAGCTTAGAAAGATAAAGATTATCACTGAGAGGAAAACGTCTCAGACTGCTTTAATCTGCACAGCGGTGGACGACCCTGCAGGTCAGGAAGCCCAGAGACATGAGCATAAACCCAACAGCTCCCGCTCAGACACAACAGGCTAGCAGAGTAAAGGTTAAAGGTCATGACCCTGAACCAGTCTGGCTCTTTGGGAGGATTGAAGGAAAAAGAGGCCGTTTCTCCATATGTGTACCTGTGCATCCTCATGTACTCGTGAAACTAGTACTAGTACTGTTCCAGTTCACAAGAATAAGAAGACAGAGAATGGGCAAAGTCCCCGGATGATGTTCTCGCCCCTCCCTCTTTACCCAGCATGCATCAGAGCAGACTTGTCCATTCTCCAGACTGACAGCTGTCCCAGCATGCACTGCGGCGGCAGCGGCTTCCAGGTTAGCGCTCACAGAGCTCAGAGTATTAAGTTAAATGTTCTCTTTTCTGTTGCCGTTGTTCTAGAAAAGTATGTTTTAAGATCATCTGAGGCGAGAATATTATACTTTAGGCTTCACTATATGGAATATTTACTGATTTAGTGTGAAATTAAAATAAAAAATTACAATGTTGAGAGGACCGCAGCAACCAGCGTACCTCCAAGGCTGACCACAGCCAGGGCTGATGTTAGCCCCGTCCAAAGATTTTAGCCCCGTCCAAAGCAGCCAGGGCTGATGTTAGCCCCGTCCAAAGCAGCCAGGGCTGATGTTAGCCCCGTCCGAAGCGGCCAGGGCTGATGTTAGCCCAGTCCGAAGCGGCCAGGGCTGATGTTAGCCCCGTCCGAAGCGGCCAGGGCTGACGTTAGCCCCGTCCGAAGCGGCAGGGCTGACGTTAGCCCCGTCCGAAGCAGCCAGGGCTGACGTTAGCCCCGTCCGAAGCACTCAGGGCTGACGTTAGCCCCGTCCGAAGCACTCAGGGCTGACGTTAGACCCGTCCGAAGCAGCCAGGGCTGACGTTAGCCCCTTCCGAAGCACTCAGGGCTGACGTTAGCCCCGTCCGAAGCACTCAGGGCTGACGTTAGCCCCGTCCGCAGCAGCCAGGGCTGACGTTAGCCCCATCCGCAGCAGCAAGGGCTGACGTTAGCCCCATCCGCAGCAGCCAGGGCTGACGTTAGCCCCATCCGCAGCAGCCAGGGCTGACGTTAGCCTGTCCGAAGCAGCCAAGACTGACGTTAGCCTGTCCGAAGCAGCCAAGACTGACGTTAGCCTGTCCGAAGCAGCCAAGACTGACGTTAGCCTGTCCGCAGCAGCCAGGACTGACGTTAGCACCGTCCGCAGCAGCCAGGACTGACATTAGCACCGTCTGCAGCAGCCAGGGTTAACGTTAGCCCGTCTGCAGCAGCCAGGACTGACGTTAGCACCGTCTGCAGCAGCCAGGGTTAACGTTAGCCCGTCTGCAGCAGCCAGGACTGACATTAGCACCGTCTGCAGAAGCCAGGGTTAACGTTAGCCCGTCTGCAGCAGC
The DNA here is from genome assembly GCA_030533445.1 of Cyprinodon diabolis. Taxonomy (NCBI): domain Eukaryota; kingdom Metazoa; phylum Chordata; class Actinopteri; order Cyprinodontiformes; family Cyprinodontidae; genus Cyprinodon; species Cyprinodon diabolis. Next base: position 44,858,954 of record CM060067.1, on the reverse strand, counting down.
CAGGACTGACGTTAGCACCGTCCGCAGCAGCCAGGACTGACGTTAGCCCGCCCGCAGCAGCCAGGACTGACGTTAGCACCGTCCGCAGCAGCCAGGGTTAACGTTAGCCCATCTGCAGCAGCACTCTCTCTGCAATCTGATGGATTTTTTGTTTTATCCTTCAAAATGTTCATTTGATTTGTGTTTATCATTACTGAGTTTATTATTCCTCCACTAAATGAAAAAAGTCAGAATTTATAATTATTTAAAGACTATTAATAACAGGAGGTGAAATGCAGCTCCAGACGAGCCGAGCGTGTGGTGACGATTTGGGCTTTTTCAGGTTCCTCACCACCACAGAGGGAACCATGACCTCTGCTGTATTCTAGAAAGAATCCCTATCTGGGTCAGCAAAAGAACAAAAAGATTCAAAAAACAGAAAACACATTCAAAGGTTTGGAAAGTCAAACTAAAAGGCCGTCCTGCATCTTTGTTACCCGAGAAGGTTTTACTTTGGGACTCCTTATTCTGGTGTTTTTTCAGAAAAATTGTCTAAACTAAGAAAAATTCATTGTAGGTGTTTATTTTTTTCCGGCTTTCTTGGAATCCTGAGTTTGAGAGAAGCACTGGAGAAATTTCACAACATTATGAGAGAAAAACAGGAATGAAAACAATCTGCTTTCCAGTGATTACGCAACCTCACCATGGAGAAACTTAGGAAGGAATCCCAGCGCTGAGGAGGAGGAGGAGGAGGAAGGAGAGAACTCCAGCTGCTGGTCAGTCATGCCAAACCAAGCCGCTGCTGCGGTGGGAAACCTGGGGGCGTTATCTGGTATCACTGGGCTGGCAGGGATCCAGGAACCAGACAGCATAACTGAAGAGAACTACTCCCTCCTGTTCCTCTGATGGCGGCGCTGCCACCCTGAACCGCTTCGTAGCCCAAATCAGCGACTGAAGAGACACTTCAACCTTAGAACCGGGCCTAGACCTGACTGATTACCAACCTAACCTGACCCCCTATGATGCTGAGGAGCAGCAGCGATCATCTCAGTGTTTCGTGGAGGAAGCTTTAAATCAAACTGCCAACATCTGAGCTTTGTTGTTGCTTTTAATAAGCATTCATTTTCTGCACCATCTCATCTGGTTTTGATTTCAGTGAAGTTCTTCTTTTGAAGCTGTTGTTTCTCCGCCTCTTTGTAGGAACTTCTACTCTCAGAGCAACAGCAGAGCTAAAATCATGTTGACACAACCCAACATTACTCCCCTTCTTCAAACAGCAGAAGAATTTGATGCTTTTAAGCTTTTTTCCGCTCAATGCTGATATCCATAAAGGCAGAATTGGACTCTCACCTGGAGGACAGGGCTGTTGTCAAAGTTGTAGGCACTCGGTCGTCCCTCCAGCGTAGAGAAAGCCACGTTTCCTCCGGTGAGCGGCGATATGTCACTGAAGTCATCGGTGCAGAGCGCCTCCTGCTCGTCGCCGCCGGTCCGGATGAAGCCGCGGCTCGGCTTCCTGTAGGTCTTCTCGCAGGAGCCGCTGTAGTACTGGTAGGGCACCCAGGGGCCGTCCTCCCGGGTGCGTTTGTAAATGACGAAGCTCTCTGGACGGCTGGTGTGGAACTTGAGGCGGACGTAGGTGATGTCAAAGGCCTTACCTGCAGATAGAGATGAAGATAGAGAACCTCGGTTTAACAGGAGGAGAGGGGGACACTTCTAAAGGTTTCGTGAAGGTTTCGCTTTTGCCAATAGTTGCTAAATATTTGTTACTATTTCATTTCCTATTATATTTGAATGTAAAAACTCCCATTCAACCTTAAAACAAGAGAAAATTATTATTTAACCAAAAACTAATTCCCGGTCAGGAAAAGCTTTTATTTTGAAGGGTCATGCTGTTGAAAGGGCCCTAACCAGATCACCTTGAACTGGACCGAAGGGACAAATGGTGGTAAAGGCTGCTGAACGTTGACCTCTGGTCTCAGCCAGGCTCTGTAGGCCCGGTTCTTTACTAACGGACCTGGATTATAACTCCTAAACCTCTGTTACTCCTCTTCCTCAGTGAATTTATGCTAGAATTGCTTCTAATCTGGGGACAGACTGGTTCTGGTTAGAATCCAGGGTTCTGGCAGCACAGCTTAAGGAACCAACTGGGCCTGGTATCCGATGGGCCATAAAATAAAGGTTTTCCATCTATCAGAACCATCTAAACATCTTTATAAAAACATTTCTGTATTTTTGATGAATGAAACAAGTTTATTCAAACTGAATCAGATGAAGCTGCTGTTCAGTTTCTGGTTCTTTGTAAGTTCTGAATTAAATAGGTCCCACTCATGGTTCTGATTCAATGTTTCAATGACTGAGGTCCAAACAAAGTCCATCTGCAGCTGAAACCAGGTGGTTCTGCAGGAAGGTGGATCCTTGTTCGAAGCTCTGACAGAAACATGAGAGCCAGATCCCTGCAGCCGGGTCGGTTCCTCCACGCCGACTGATGGATGTGGAAAGGCAGAGCAGGAATGCAGGGAGCCGTCGGAGCGTGACCGAGCAGCGGAACCGCTCCTTCAACTACGGGTCAGGAGGGTCGTTTTCAGCGGGTCTGAGCAGGTCCCAGAGCAGCAGCCGCCTGATGGCAGAAGGTTCTGCGGTTTGCTCAGCCGAAGAATCTGTTCTGTCAACAGAGGGCCGGTACAGGGGCCCGGCTTCTGGGGGCCCCCCAGCATCGACAGCAAATAAAGGTGAAGCAGCTGATGGGACTCACAAAAGGCTGCAGTTTATTACAGGAAACAATGAAGCAAATGCAAACACACCGGCTTCCTCCTCCTCCTCCCTCAGGGTGTGCACGTGTGAGTGTGCACGTGGCTGAGGACCGCTCGCTAACAGATGAGCTTTATGGGTCAAGGTTAATAAGAAGCGCTGAGGTTTGAAGGCTTTAACTGCAGGGTGGAGCACAGAAACCACGGAAACCCGATCAAACCGGAACCAGAGGCCAGAACAGGACTGCTCTACAGATGGCTGATGCTTCTGGGTCCGATTCAGGGCCTTAATGCTGCAGCTCCACAGTTAGAGATACTTTTCATAGACAGATCTCCAGCAGCTGGATCAGAACCACAGACGGTTAAACGGTTTTAGCTCAGCGAGGCTCGGCCAGAGCTGCTCATCAGCTGAAACTTTTCCCATCAAGTGAGAAACACTTTCAGGTCAGACCTTCCTGTCTGGGTCCAAAGCAAAGCAACCAGAAACGGACCGGGCCGAGACGGAAAACAGGAAATAACAAAACCTGAAGTTCACAGTAGAAACATGAGGTCCTATTTAAAGTACCGCATGTTTCCACAGTCCTGTTTGGTCGCATTCAGAGGAGATTCTGGGCATCAGAAGGAATAAAAAATAAAAGACACCCAGAGGAGGTTCAGCAGTTAATTAAAGAAGCCTCCAGAAGCACAGCTAGAGGTCAAAGAAAAATATACGTTTTATCATTTATGATGGGTCCAAAATAGAAAACTATTTACTTCTTCAGTCATAATAACCGACTGATGATGTTCTTGTTTTGTATACACTGTGTATACAAAAAGACAATAAAGTTTGTCTAAGTCTAATTTTCCAGCACTGAATTGTGTTACCATGGAAATGAGCTTTATAAGTAAACTTTTCATAACGTCCTCAACTATGAGTGAAAACCTGCTTTGGTTTCATATCCCTGGGAAGGTGAAGGTGACGTTTAGTTTTAAACGCAGCTCTAATCTAGAGCTGTTAGATTGCTTCTGTTGACCCAGACTGACCCAGTTCTGTTAGAACCTTTCAATTTAAACCGGCTGCTCAGACCAGGAGGAAGAGGAGGAGCTTCATCATCATTCAGAACAAAGACGGGTTGTCTGTGAACCCAGCAGAACATCTGGGATGTGAAGCATCTTCTGGCTCTGGAAGGTCTCTGCAGAGCTTCTCTGGCCTCGGATCAGAGCTCCGGGTTTGAAGAGGCGTCTGAGGGCAGACCGGAACGCCGCGTCAGCAGCCAACCTTCTGACAATAGCACTAAAACGCCTCCGCATCCTCCCAGCAGGACGCCGGCGTCCATCAGCGCCGGCAACAGGAGACAAACAGGGGACACAGCCTCTGATTGGACGAGGAGGGCAGGGATGCTGCAGCGGATCCAGTGGGAGGAGGACAGACAGCAGGTGATGCAGCTGCTGTTCAAACATCATGTGGAAAATTTAAAGCCATCAACTGTGGAGCTTCTGCAGGCTGAAGCCTCCTCCTCCTCCTCCTCCTCTTCATCCAGAACAATCAGCATATTCACCATGGAGAGTTTGAGTCAGGAAACAAAGAGCCGGCTGTTTAAGCCTCTGCTCTCACTCATCAGACTGATGCTGGAAGGAGAAGTCGACATCGTCTCAACTTCTCTGCAACCACATTAAAATAAAAGCAGCTCTGGGCCTGCAGGAAGCTGCCCGCCAAAATAAAAGCCAAGGAGGACACCATTAGAATCCACGCCCTTTAATTAAACCAGTTTCATGAAGTCTAGAAAAAAAAAATAATAATTGACTAACAACAGCTACCTATGTTAGAAATTCCTCCCAAAGGTTTGCTAATTAGAGAAAGCTGAAAACTTTATTTTACTTTAAGGCTTTATAACCACCACTGTTCCCAACAACCTCAATAAATTGTTCTATTCATGCTGATTTTTCTCATTTTCTACCTTAGTCAGTTAAATAACCTGCTGCTGTCATTTTGCACATCTCTGATGTTGCTGCTATTTTCAAATATCCATCACTGTAAAAATGTCCATAGCTGCATATTGGTTATTAATTCTCCAGGTTCTATAGTGTTAAAACACCTTACAGTACAGTATTTTATTTTTTATCTTATTACTCTTCACTATTATTTTATTCTTATACATCTTTCTGAGGTCCACATTTGTGTGACAATTTTTTTCTCTAATCTTTTTGCTGCTGTAAACACCAGAATTCCCCCATTGTGAGACAATAAAGGGATTTTCTATCCTATTCTTCTATTCTTAAATCCATACTCAGCTCCTGGATCCACACTTCCTGCAACAAGATTTACCTTTACATGCTTTTTGTCCCTGACAAAAATGATTGATTTGCCTGCAAAATATAAATAATAAACTCAGAGACAGATTCAGAATACAGACATTACGGTAGTTATCAGTCATAAGAATGACAACCATATAAGGATGTTCTGATTTGATACTGGTGTAGAAATATCAGCTAAAAAATATTGAAATATATCTGATCTTATGATTCAGATAGAAACACTCCACTGCTTAAACATGATGATTTCCACTGGTTATTAATAAATGAGTCAGCTGTTTTCATTAGGGGTGTCCCAATACAGCTTTTCTGTTTCCGATACGATGGAGACATTGCAGCTTTTAGCATTGACCGATACGATATCAGCATTAATTATACAGCCTTTATTGCTTCTTTTATGCTTGATCCATTGATATTCATCTCACTGAGAACTAAACTTAACAGAAACTTTATACGAGAGCGGATTGAAGCAAAGATTTTCAGAAAGGCCGATCTTTTCCGATATTCATGTTCTGCCGGATATAAAACTGATTTGTGATATGGACTCGGGGCCCCTCTAGTTCTAATATTCTGGTGAAGATTCTCAGTCATCCAGGTCATAGTCATTCCAAAAAAGTTAAAAACAATCCACTGGACTTTGTTTCCAAGTTTGAAGACGTTTCTCTTCCCATCCAGGAAGCTTTTTCAATTCAAAATGTCAGAAATAGTGTTGAGTTCCAGGCTTTATAGAGTGGACCAACAAAACCTTGTTTTTGTTTAATTCAATTCAATTCAGTTTATTTATATAGCGCCAAATTCACAACACATGTCATCTCAAGGCACTTTACAGTTCAACCAGATCATACAGTCAAATTGATACAAAGTTTTCTATCTAAGGAAAACCAGTTGATTGCATCGACTCATTGACTCTTCAGCAATCCCTCACACTAAGCATGCTTGTAGCGACAGTGGAGAGGAAAAACTCCCTTTTAACAGGAAGAAACCTCCAGCAGAACCAGGCTCAGTGTGAGCGGCCATCTGCCGAGGCCGACTGGGGTTCAAGTCTGTATGTTTAGAAAACATGCAAATAGAAACAAACGAACGGGTCCACCCCTTTGGAATGTTTGTCGTTTGTTAGCCTGTAATGGCCCATACCTGTCTATGTCACTGAAAGGGGGTTGTTAAAGGGACTTGTTGGCCTGGATGAACAGGCGAGGTCTTCTGTTCACCTGTTAAGGAGTTGGGGTTGCGATGATAGCAGGAAGGAAACAACTCTATTGCTGCATTGTAGGTTTTTGAAAGCTGAAATCTGAGTACATGCTCTCTGTTTGAGCAATATAACTCCATTAAGCCTTTAATAACATCCCAAACTACAAAACATGGACAGCCTGTTTGATTCATGCTGGTGTCGTATCGGCTCAGTATCAGAACCGTACCGTATCAGAAATCAGTTTTATCAGGAAACCCTGAAAATGAAGCATCATTATTATTCTTGTGGATATGTTGAACTTTTTCACTTAAAGCAGATATTTCCCTGCTCTTTTTTTTCCATTTTCTTCCACTGCAGCTCTGCTGTAAAAGAAAACCGTTTTTAATCCATAGGAACCAGAATCCTTCTGATCGGCTCTGATCCAAACATTTTAAAGTGATTCAGTTTAAAGGCTGAGGATCTCAGGACTTAGCCTGCTCCCCTGGGTAGAAATGATGCGTTAAGCAGCTAATTGATGCCTCTGTGGGTCTGATGTTCATCATCCTGTTTGACTATAAACAGGAAGTGGCGCTTTAATAAAGAGCGGATTAAAAACAGTGAACTCCACCTTTAATCCAGAGACGCTGAACACAGGGAGAGAAAGAACAGCGTCTCAGGTTTAAGCTCCGCTAAGACGTTCCTGAAGCCAACGCCGACATCGGCAATTAGCTGGTTGAGCTTTAAGCCTAGTTGACCCGACTATTGTGGAGCGCTGACCCTTCAGGGGCCTCCTCAGGGGCCCAGATTCAAGTGTGGACATGAAAAGAGCCCGCAGGCGTCCGCAGGAAGAAGCCTTTCTTTCTGAGGCTGAGGGGGAGGGACCCTCTGGGGGGGGTGACATGGCTGGAATGTGTTTCCGTCACGGAGGAGAAGAAGAATGAGGAGGAAGAGTCAGTGGAGGGGGGGGGGGGGGCTTTCCCTGTCCCCATATGGAGGCAGGACCACTGTCCTTCAGAGGCCGACCGGTTCTGATCCATTCTGGGTCGGGTTCATCAGAATCTTTATGTTCTGAATGATGATCCGCTCTGAGCTTCATCGAGGTCTTCCTCACTGATAGAAGAGGCCTGAAAGTTTCCATCTGGTCTGCAGAACAAGTTCAGACACGTCCAGAACCAATCCTGGACCAGCCGGCCTGAAAAACACCTAAACAGAAACTTTATCCACAAATCCTGATTTGATTCTGACCGCAGCCTGAAAATACCTGCTGGCAGAACCTGGGCTGTGATACCAGAACCGCAGGCTGGTCGTCCTGCAAAGAGGAGACGGGTTGTGGCCTCCTTCAGGAGGACAGGAGAGCAGGAAGCTGCTGTCTGTTTGCAGGGAGATAAAGAGCTGCGTCTGCTTTCAGTCAGGAAGCTCAGAATCAGAACGCAGGACGGCTCTGACAGGAACCACGAGCTGAGGTATCACGTGACGGGCCGTGTTCTGGCCCGGTTTATCCAAACAGATCTCTGGGGTCGGGCTGGAACCAAGAAGGGGGGTGGGGGTCGGCCCGGCTCACAGCGCCGTCCAATTAAAGTTCCTCTCATGACCTCACTGGATTTCTCAGTGGAAGAAAGAACAATGGCTGCTTTGACTTTAGGAACGTGTGGGTCTGAGTAGGCCGCGGTAATCTGATTACTCTGAGCAGGCCGCAGTAATCTGATTACTCTGAACAGGCCGCAGCAGTCTGATTACTCTGAGCAGGCCGCAGTAGTCTGATTACTCTGAGCAGGCCGCAGTAGTCTGATTACTCTGAGCAGGCCGCAGTAGTCTGATTACTCTGAACAGGCCGCAGCAGTCTGATTACTCTGAGCAGGCCGCAGTAGTCTGATTACTCTGAACAGGCCGCAGCAGTCTGATTACTCTGAACAGGCCGCAGCAGTCTGATTACTCTGAGCAGGCCGCAGTAATCTGATTACTCTGAGCAGGCCGCAGCAGTCTGATTACTCTGAGCAGGCCGCAGCAGTCTGATTACTCTGAACAGGCCGCAGCAGTCTGAATACTCTGAGCAGGCCGCAGTAATCTGATTACTCTGAACAGGCCGCAGCAGTCTGATTACTCTGAACAGGCCGCAGCAGTCTGATTACTCTGAACAGGCCGCAGCAGTCTGATTACTCTGAGCAGGCCGCAGTAGTCTGATTACTCTGAGCAGGCCGCAGTAATCTGATTACTCTGAACAGGCCGCAGTAGTCTGATTACTCTGAACAGGCCGCAGTAGTCTGATTACTCTGAACAGGCCGCAGTAGTCTGATTACTCTGAGCAGGCCGCAGTAGTCTGATTACTCTGCTGAACATGCGGCAGAAGTCTGATTACTCTAAGCAGGCCGCAGTAGTCTGATTACTCTGAGCAGGCCGTCTGATTACTCTGAGCAGGCCGCAGTAGTCTGATTACTCTGAGCACATTGCCGTAATCTGATTACACTGAGCCGGCTGCAGTAATCAGGCCTTTAGAGTAATCAATCTGAATCAGAATCTGATTACTCTAAGCTCAGCCCTGCAGAGGAATCTGATTACTCTGAGCAGGCTGCAGTAATCTGATTACTCTGAGCAGTTCGCAGTAATCTTATTACCCTGAGCAGGTGGCAGTAATCTGAGCTTACACCTACAGAGTAATGGGATTACTCTGCATCTTTGAAAACAGTGAAATAGTTTTTTTTATTTTTTTTGGTGCTCTTCTGATCTAATTCCACCAACAGAACCTTTCCAGAACCAGTGTGACTGTGGGGCAGCAGAACCTCCTGGTCATCAGTGGATATAAAGCCGGACGGTGGGAGCTGGGAGCAGCCTGAACGTCCATACATGACGCTGCAGTTTCACATTAAACATGCTGCGAGTCACAGGAATGTACCGAAGCAGCCAGGCGTGTTTGTTTCCACATTACAACACGTCTGATCAGGTGTTCACGCTCAGAGAGCTGCAGATGAATCTCCCTGGAATCATCCCATGTTAGATTATCCCAGTGATCGGATCCGACAAAAGAAGAACCTGCACCTGAAGGCCCTGCAGGTGAAGGTTCTGATCCGCTCGGGTCTGACGGCGAGCACAGAGACTGCACTCCTGTCTCAGACCGTGAACACGCATCCAGTGTGAAATCAGAGCTGAAGAGGAGCCAGAGGATGAAGCTGATATCACCTCCATCTCTGTTGGATAAACAAATGAGCGAGCGCTGTGATTGGACGGCCGAGGATTGGGGGGCATTGAGCCAAGGTGTGCATCCTGTAGAGATAAGAGCAGCAGCTGATAACGTCTCTGCAGCCTGAATAGTTTAATCAACCTGAGGTGGAGCTCCTGCAGCAGAGGATCATCAGAGATCTCCAGAAATAAAAACCAAATAACTCAGCAGCTCAGTTAAAAGGGCTGAAACTCAACAGACTGTCTGGAAAAAAAACTAAAATATGTATCCAAAAACAATACTTTGTTTACCAAAGGTGAACAATTATTGAAGGATATTTGTCTGCTACAGGCTGAGAGACTTATAGCTCTAATCTGGAAAAAAATAACAGGAGCCGGCATCAAACAATAGATGAGGTAAATGTTGAATGTATAACATATCTCCAAAAGAGAAAAGAAAATTATGTGAAAACATTTGGAGACCCTTCTGGAACTTTGCTGGAGTGAACCAGTTAAAGAAAAAATTCATGTCGAACCAAAAGGTTTAACAATAGAGCCTCAGTAATGACTTTTATCTTCTGTATCCTCAAAGGAATCATAGATATCTGCCTCAGGGGCGTTTGTTGATGTTGTTGACTGTATTGGTTATCGGATTCGATAAATCTGTAAATAAAATACAATTAAATTATTGTTGGAAAAAGAAATTAATGAATGGATCCATTAGTCTGAAGTCTGAATTTTAAACGGCGTGTTTCAGTCAGAATTTCCCAGCAATGTTTCCTCCATGCGGCGTCTTAACCTGGGTTATTCTGAGAGGTTTTATTTGTTGATGTTTCAGCCTTTAATTAAGCAGAACTGACTGTTTAATGCCATTTATCCGTCATCCTCTCAGCTCATCTCGGAGCTTTAGGAAAACCCGCAGGAATGAATGATGAACCGCACCTCGCTGCCGTTCTTCATCTTTCTACATTAAGTTTAAATTAAATCAGAGCAGGTTCAGAAGGAGACGCTCTGATCAGTGTGAGGTTTATCTCAGGAACTCACAGCCTGCAGCAGATTCCCAGAGCTTCAGAGGAGAAGCTCTGATCTAATCACAGCCCCCCCCCCCCCCGCCCCGCCAGGCCCTCCCCCACCTGTCTTCAAACATCAGTGTGTTTGTTGAACATTGAGAGACCACCAAAGAAGCAGGCAGTCCGCCCTGAGGTGTCGCCACACCGGGACGTCAGGAGCAAACAGCCGCCGCCCCCCCCCCATCGTAGGGGACAAAGGGCCCCAGCAGGACGCAGCACAGTGACCCCCCCCCCCCCCCCCCACAGCTAGAGCAGAAACCGGGCAGCTTCTACCCTGTGAAGGGCCCCAGGGCAAAAAGCTGCCATGTTGGGCCCCTAATGACCCCCATTAGGCAACACTGATCATCCTACCCACTTAAATAAGAACTCAAAGCATTCAGCTATTGACATCTGATCAGAGGTGTCAAAAGTATTAATATTTATTACTTAAATAGAAGTATAAAAATCCTACCGTTTAAAAATACTTTTGTAGAAGTTAGAGCATCAACAAACTTTCAAAGAGAAAAAGTACCATTTTTAAAATTACCTTAAGTATAAAAATAATGCAGGAATAAAGTTGATAGAAGAGTTAAACCTCATACTGGTTACTGCATTAGCCTATTAAAGGAACACGTTTCTACAATTCTGGATGATAACTTCCTTAGACTTTATTTTCTTAGTTTTATAACTAATGGTAACAGCATCGGATTTATTTTGGTATGTGTTGAACGACAAGTTGGTCAGAGTCCAACCACAAAGTAATGAATTGGCTGGATGAAACTAATTATTTTTAAATACCAACAGGTCATCACAAAAATGAGCTTCACAGAATAACCATATTTTAAGATGAAATTTAACAAACTTTCACTAAAATTATTGAGTTTTTTCTTTGTTACTTTTATCTGCTGACACTTATCACAGGTCAAAGTAATGCATTAAAACGCAGTAAAAGGCAGATATAGTCATTTAAGGTGGTTTATCCTGTTCTATTGTCCATAGCTCTGACTGTGTCTGATCATCCGCCATAATCACTAACCACGGCACTATATAGTGGTGACGCCATTTTAGACCAGCACCTTTTTAACTCGGCTACCTCTTTGGCCATTTTTCCTGCCACGAGTCGTCCTCTCAATCAAAATTATTGATGATTGTTCAAAAGTGGAACGTACAATAACTGGTTGTGAGACAAAAACTATTTTACTTTATCTTTTACTTTGAGTTTTTAATCCTTATGTTATTATTTCCATCTCAAGTAAAAAACAAATATGTTGCCTGGCAGTTAGAAAGGAATAGAAATAAATAAAGAATTAAGCAATATTATAATCCTGTATTTATAAAACTGGATCTGCTCTGAGTAACTGGATTATAATCACATTAAAACTTGATGAATTGGGAACAAAATGCAGAACAAAAATCCCAGTCAGTCTGACTTTATCAGTTTGACTTTGTTTTCACGCAGACACCTGAGCTGCTTTGATGAGCTCTGATAGGTCAGACTGAGACCCAGCTGATCCCAGGCTGTTCTCTACATGCATCTGATCCTCTGCTTGGTTTGGATGCGAGTCACAGCTGCCGCTGGACTCAAGCATATAAGAAAACTTATTTATTGGTTAATAAAAGCTTGTTTGTTTAATTGGGTCGTCAGAAAGCAAAACAGATCCCAGCCCTATTTAACTTTACTACCAAAGAAATACTATATTTTCATGTACCCCGTGCGACACACTCACTGACCACTAGGAGTACCTAAGTTGGGAAGCACTGGTCCAGTGGATGAAAAGGGGTGGACTCGAAATTTCCCACAATGCACCCTGAAATGTAATGATTATCAATGGTCACTATGACCAGATTCTATTCTACACTCTCCTTGCAAAGCATCATGGGATTAGTATATGGCACAACAAATATGGCGTATGCACCGTGTGGCGAGGCAGAGTTAGGTGACTAACAGGGAGCAAAAAGCAGTGATCATCTGTCTGAACGGTCAGTTAAATGAGTCCATCATTTATTCCCGCTCTATATAGTGATGGGGGGGGGGGGGGGGGGGGTAGCCTCTATGCTTTCATGTGTTTTATGTTAAAAACCACTTGGAGAAGAGTTTTTTCAATTTACTTTTTCTTTTACTTGAACTAATCATTTTCATTTATTCTTTAAAACAAAAGGAATCTGTTAATTACTTTACTTCATTATGTTAAATAATAAAACTATTATTTAAGAGGCCTATCAACAAAATAATTTTCAACTCTAGTTTTTACCTTTACTCTAGTAAAAATATGTTTTGGTGTTGCTAATTTTAGTTGAGTAAACTTCTATGGCACCACGTCATTTAACCAAATGGCTTAACGTTTTATTCTAACTGGTTCTGCAAACTGTAGATGTAAACAAGATAGAAAGCATCTAATCACTCTTCTATTCTATTCAAAGTGCAGCAATTATCTCAGACTTCTCTGAATTTTGTCTCTTTGTTTATAGTTTTTTCAGCCCTTTATTTACCTGCATTTGTTTTGCTGTCGACGCACCTGAACCTAAACCCTCTGATATAATAAAGAATATTTCTACTTTTCTAAAAGATAAAGGGAATCAGGCTTTTACTGCGATCTGAGCAGGAACTGAACATTTATCAGGGAAACATGAAGGCTGTATTCCCAGGCCTTGTTTTAAGGCCAGTAAGACGTATTAAGATAACTTCACCATCCATCATGTCTCAGATGATGTCAGTTGATAGCCGGCGTATCTCCATGTTTAATGACTTTATAATCATTTAATAGCAGACTCAGGTCATTGCCTCTGAGTTATTGGCAGAGATGATGTCAATCTATGAACGGTTGTTTGATATTTAATATTCCTTCAGCTTTTCTAAAGTCAATATTCTTTCTATTTATATTAAATTTTTCCAAATTTATTTTAGTGCTTTAATAGATAGTTTGTAGAAAAAGCGCTTTAATGTGTAGCGTTTCTTTAAAAGGCTGCGACTCAAACAGCTTTATGGAGGTAATTCTGTTTCTTTGACCTTTGATTTATAGAGCTAATAAACAGCAGCTGCTTTCCCCAAAAACAACAGAAAATCTGGGATTTTATAGTGTTGAAATAAAACACTTTTGACCTTTAAATTGAAGAAACCTAGAGGGAGATGTTTCTGTATTAAATGTTTGCTTGTTTAAGACGTTAGATGTCTGTTTATTTGGGAGTTATTGCTTTATTAGCTCTGGTTTTTGGATTTGATGTTTTCTTACAAATCTAAAGGTTAAACTGCAGATTAAGTAAGCTGAGGGCGATTTTACTCTGTAATCCTTCATGTTTGTGAGGAAGGAGTATTTCTGCTGAAGGTTTGTCTGGTTTAGTTTTAATAATAGTGCATTCACTGTTCTTGCTGTTTTGTTTTACTGAATTGGGACTTTAGCTCCGGAGAACGAAACGAGTCAAACCCTATCTTTGAAGACTCCACAGTCCTTCATCCGCAGGATTGAACCAGCAGCAATCAGGAACATCGAGTTCTCCAGAAAAAATAAAAGCAACCGAAAAGCAAAGGGAGGGAAAAAAAAAAAAAAGAGGCTTTCTGCTCCTGCAAATAAAAAACCCACATCAGGCGGCGTCTCCCTCTCAGATCTGTGAGACGTAAACAAGACGAGCGGTGAGGGAACCTCTTCAGATATGATCTGTTCATCCGATTATTAAAAACGCTCTGATCCTGCTGACTGATCCAAGTCTGCAGAGAGAGGAGGATCTCTTCATCTGTTTTACAACCAAACAATAATCTGCTTCAGTTTGTTTCTGCAGGAAGCTCAGAGCTCCGTCTGTAATTTACACTCTGCAGATAAAACGGGCAGAAGGCCTTCAAATAACGCAGGAGAATTAAAAGGCACCATTCTGGGGGAAACTATGAAACATCAGTAAAATCAGTTAAACCTACTTTTATTATATTTGTAATTATTCCAAGAATAAAAGTTTTATCGAGGTTGATTCATTGCAAAAATGATCTAGAAATGTTCTTCAATTAGGTATATTTACTCTTAATCTGAGTAGGTAAATAGGATGAGTATTTTTACTCTTAAAATCAGATAATTAGATAAAATGCACTTGAAATTAGACAATGGAATAGTTTTTTCATATTTTAAATCTAAATTGTCTTGCTCTATTGGCTCTATTGACGAAATGTCTCTCTTACCTCCTCAAGTCAAGAACAAAATCCACGTATTTTCAGAGAAAATGACTTATTTAGACTTGAGTTTTTTGCCGTGTTGGATGTGCATTAAGGTTAAGGTGGGGAGTTAAATCCCGACTTCTAACCAGAAAGCAGCAGCTGAGGTCTTCAGGCCGACACATTTTAATTCCACCTTCAGGTTTTTAAGCTCCAGCGGCTCATTAATCTGTCCGCACGTCAGGCGTTTACCCTCCTCCAGCTCAGGGGAGCTGGCAGGTTTTCCTCTGACCCTCCTCCCTGCCTGCAGAGCTAAAATTACCCTGCATGCATCTGCTTGTTCCCGTAAAGCACCTCTGCTCGCTCAGACTCCAAGCCGTATGTAATGATACACCCCCATCTCAGAGGCCCCCCTGGCTTCACTTCCTGGGTAAATCACAGAGTCTGAGGAGCAGCAGCTCCTCTGCCTCCATGTTGCTGTGACACACTTCAGCTTCCTCCCAGGTCAAAGCTGCTTCTTTTTCCGTCCGGCACCGTTCCCACAGTGACGTCTGCTCCCACAGAGGAGGAAATATTCAGGGTCGGTTTACAGTGGGGTCAGAGGTCAGCGCTGACAGGGTTCCCGACTGAAGCCGAACCTCCACTGGAGAAACGGCCGAAGCTTTTAGAACAGGAAACCATCAGTTAACTGGTTTAGGAACAAATAAACAACTTGATTTGATGGATCTCAGGTTTCTCTGTAGGAGAATTTAAAGGAAGAATCAGAGGATCCAGATCATTTTCATCCAGATCTGCAAAACAGCAAACATCTTTAAGGGACTATTGGCCAATAATTTATCGATTGATAATCAATCAATCGGAAAAAAAATAATTAGTTGCATCCCTAATCATGAGGCCAGTTCATCGGTGCTACGGCCCAAACAGCCAGCTGGAGTCTGTTTTATAGAAATTCAAAGTTAGATCTGTAAGCAATAATATCTATGAAAGAAGCTGTAAGTCTGAAGGAACCTTTTCCATTCAATTCAGTTTATTTCTATAGCGCCAATTCACAACACGTCTAGTCAGATTGATTCAAAGTTTTCTATCTAAGGAAAACCAGTTGATTGCATCGACTCATTGACTCTTCAGCAATTCCTCACACTAAGCATGCTTGTAGCGACAGTGGAGAGGAAAAACTCGCTTTGAACAGGACGAAACCTCCAGCAGAACCAGGCTCAGTGTGAGCGGCCATCTGCTGAGGCCCACTGGGGTTCAAGGAGACAGAAGCAGACATAGAAAAAGAAGCATAGATACAGAAGGCAGCTATAAAAGGCGGCCCCGTCCAGGAAACACACAGCCAGGCAGACGAGCTTTTAGCCAGCTCCCATGTTTAGGTCCTTGTCAAAGAAATGGGACATAAAGTACTAGGTCTTAGTGGTTTTTATGTAGCAGTCATTCATTTATTAGAGCTGGGGGGAAAAAACACCAGAACAATGAACCAACAGCAGCCTGCATCACTGCTTCTATTGGCAGAACTGAACTGGTTGTAGATCCAGTTCCTGAAGCCTGGTAGCTGGTAGGATCTGTGAGCTTCATCAGTCCTCTGGTCCGGGAACTGGAACGTTTCCAGCAGCAGATCAGCAGCTCTGGGTGCTGCTTCCTGCTGAGGCGTGCTGATCCTTCACAGAAAGCGCCGCTGATAAGAGAACAGACATCTGTTCTCTGTAAACCTCCTCATCTGCGGCAGATCATATCAGAGCTCGGGGTGTTTAGTCTGAACCACGGGGTCCTGTTCCCTCACGTGTCTGATCCGAATAAAGCGACGAGCCGCAGGCTCGCTTCAGGAAGGATGGACTCTGTGGGGGGAGGAGGTTCATGGTAGGGGCCCAGATCAGAGCTCCCCTCCATGATGGCAGCATTCATGCAGGAAGGTCCAGCAGACCGCATTCCCAAAGCGTGTGTGAGGAAGAGGAGGATGGACTGGAACAGCTTCATGCATCCTAGAGATGCTGACAGCAGCTGCAGCTTCAGGTGATAAAAAAGCAGCTGCGTCCTGACCTCCTCACCGAGGAAAGCATCGGCGCTGAGGCTGAAGCTGTAATTACAACTTCCTACGACTTTATCACCTCATGATGGAGGTTTGATCCAGATGCTTAATAACAACCCCTGGGTGGAAGCTGACGCGCTCCGACACGACGAGGACACGGCGTCTGCAAAGCTTTCCCAGCTCCTCATGCCTGCTGATGAAGCTCTCTGGCTTCATCTTCACCTGATAAATGATTCTAAACTTCATCCGTCTGGTTTCCTCGGCATTCTTTATTAGCAGACTCTTCTTTCTTTTGAGTCTTCTTTAAGTTTAAAAAGGCAGATTTCTACCCAGAGTTTTGCAAAATAAAAAGTCCACAGAAAGACCTTCAGGAGCCTGAAAAGCTGTGGATGAAGATGACTTTAAAAGATCTGGATTAGGAGGGCCGCATTACTGAACTCTATAATACAATTTCTATAACTCTATAAAAAACTCTATAATACAAGTCCTGTTTCTCTGACCGTGACTAACTGGATGTGCTCTCTTCATCCTCTGACATGGGAGCTGGCTCGGAGCTCGTCTGCCTGGCTGTGTTTCCTGGACGGGGCTTTTTCTGTCTGCTTCTGTTTAACTCCTCAGCAGATGGCCGCTCACACTGAGCCTGGTTCTGCTGGAGGTTTCTTCCTGTTAAAAGGGCGTTTTTCCTCTCCACTGTCGCTACAAGCATGCTTAGTGTGAGGGATTGCCTTAGAGTAAATGAGTCGATTCAATCAACTGCTTTTCCTTAGATAGAAAACTTTGAATCAATCTGACTGGATGATCTGGTGAACTGCAAAGAGCCTTGAGATGACGTGTTGTGAATTGGCGCTATAGAAATAAACTGAATAGAATTGAAACCATTAATACTCTTAGCTCGTACCCCTTGAACCTCTCAAGTGGGAGAATGATATGCAGATGTCTAAGTCAGAGGAAAGAGGATTCCCTCCTCTTCAATATGCGTGAGACACATTGATATTTAATTTAAAGTGGGTCATCGCCTTCATTAGTCTGAAGAGAAATCGGCTAAAAATGATCCTGAAATAGACTCAGCCTGTGATAGACGTAAACAGGAAGCTGCCAGCCTGTAATCATACGTTCTGGGCTGAAACTCACTAATTTCTAGCAATCTATATTGGATGCTCTAGCCACTATCCTCCAATACCCACTAGAACTTTCTCCTCTGAGTGCAATAGTTGGCTGTCACTGCTCCTATTATTTTATTTATTTATCCATTTCTTTTTTTTACTCCATTTTTATTTAGGGTTATATCCATCTCCTGAATGACTCTCAGGATGGGGCGGGAGTGAGATGGGTTGGTGATGGTAATTATGATACTTATTCCAGATACTAAAAATAAAATAAATATTTTTTTAAAGATCTGGATTAGAGGTAAATGTAAATAAAAGAGAGAGGTGGATCAGCTGAGAGAAGAAAGCTAAACTTTGATCTGTTACAGGTTCTTCTCTGCCTTTAGAAAGAGAAGGGACATATGAGAGGTCTGAGATACGACACTTGTCACTGTCCCTGAACGCACCACAGGCCTTTTAATTAGCACAGAGCAACAAGAATGCAGAACTGGAGCTTCAAAGTGATGAGTGAACAAACACAGAGCGGCAGCTTCAACGCAGCCTGCAGGGGAAGAAAGAAAGGGGGGGTAGGTAAACACGGACCCTGAAGGGGTCCTCAGAGGGCGCTGCATCAGCTTCATCCTACAGATCTCAGGTTAGGTTCTAATATTGACCTTATGTAATCAGAGGGATGTAGATGTTTGGTAACTAGAGTAAGCAGATGTCATAGAGATCTGATTTATACCGTGGGGGGTGTTGGCCTAGCGGGTCAGAGCAGTGGCTCTGAGAGGGTTGCAGGTAACCAGTTCCATCCCCAGAGCCTCCACTTGGGCGCTGAACAACACCCTTAACCCCACACTGCTCCCCAGACGCAGCACAATGGCAGCCCACTGCTCCCCAAGGAGAGGTAAATTTCCCCATTGTGCGACAATAAAGGGATTTACAGACCTGACCCATTATTTCACACGAGGTCTACCAGCAGACCTCCAACCCTTCCATCCCACCCGGCTGCAGAATGTTGTAGGTCCAACAGAATCGAGGTCCTTACATGGAATCTGGATCATAAATGAGTTTCTTTAGGAGCAGGAAACCATGAACCTCACAGATGGTTAATCGGTGGTTAGATGCTAAAGGTCACGCTGATGCGCTTCAGTTATTCTCACACCAACAATCATGGAAGCATTGCTGATGAGCCACATCCCTCGACCTAACTTCCCTCAGAACTGGCGTCCTCCAAGGCTGTGATCTCGGCCCACTTGGCTTCGCTACGTACAGTTAGGTCTACGCTCCACGCCACGGCCTGAATGGCACTGAATTCTTCAACAACTTATCAGCATTAAGGCTCAAAAAGGCCTGAATGGAGGCCAGCTGGAGCAGGAGACAGATGGACTATCAGTCTGTGGTGGTTCCTCTAATCTATGGTGCTAAAGGTATCTGGGCTTAAAGAACACAGTTTGGATAGTAGAGCCTGAAATCAGTTTTCTTAGCAGGATGGAGGAGTTTTGCTTTCAGCTGCTTCATCCAATCTGCTGGAGGACGTTTTCATTTACCTCTGATACCAGAACCTGGAGGCACACCGCCCTGCATCTGAAGGCTTCTTGCTTCCCGCTTTTATCCTCGTTAAACATCTAATACCAAAGACACGGAGTGATTTGATTTTCTGAACAATGACACGCAAACGGATCTCAGGTTCAATCATCTTCTCTCCTTTTTAAAAGGACATAAGATCAGAGTTCATCTTTAGCTGAAAAAACAGACCAAAGTCTGAATCCAGATGCCTGTGGAAATGTTTGTTTTTGGAGGCTGCTGGGATGAGGAGGACCAGAATAACTCCTGCTTTGTTCCTGAGGACCAGAGGAACTCAGTGAGAAGTCTCAGAGCTCAACTCTTCTTTTTGATGCAGAGAAATGAAGCAGGAGACGATGGGCGCCTCCTCCTCATCGGTGCTACAGACAGGAGGACCAGAGGTCTGTGATTTTGGAGGCCTCCTCCTTCTCCTCTGATCTCCTGATACAACCAGTCCCACCTTTGATAAGGAGGAGGCGTCCTCCAGCTCCAAAGAGAGGAGAATTCCTAAAATGACTCCAGATGAAAATGAGGAGGAGGAAGAGATGTAAAGAGCGGCAGCAGCAGGTCTGCTGGAGGTGAGTCAGAGTTTGGTTTTCAGACAGTGAGAGGTCGCCTCAGGCTGCAGGTGTTGCTAACCTGCACCGCCGTCATCTGATCAGCTGGTTTTAACTGGGAACCAAAATAATCTGCAGCTGATGAAGGACATTTCAGGAGCCGGACTTCCTCCCAGAATAACCCGGAGATCTCAGAGAACACTGATCTGTTTGTGCTTTTAAAGCAGAGACGGTGGAAATACCAGAGTGATGCATCACTTC
Organism: Cyprinodon diabolis; assembly: GCA_030533445.1. Lineage (NCBI taxonomy): Eukaryota > Metazoa > Chordata > Actinopteri > Cyprinodontiformes > Cyprinodontidae > Cyprinodon > Cyprinodon diabolis. Next base: position 44,838,936 of record CM060067.1, on the reverse strand, counting down.
CAAAGCTTCTAAATCTGCATAAAAATCTTTGGCCCAGTTTTCAGGAAAACCTTCAGGCGTCTTCACCCAGACGAAACAAACAGGTTCTGGAGCGGTGCTGTCCGCACACAGAACCGGTTAGTCAAACATCCCTGAAGGTCTCTGCTCTGCTCTCTGTACCACCGGGTCACCTTGACCTCCAGCTGGAGACGTCTCCTCCACTTCCACTGGAGCTTCAAGGTTACACAGATAATCCGGAGGCCTTGAACGCCTCCCTTCCAGAAAGATCCATCTGCAGGGAATTTTCTCAGAGTGGGATTACAGGACTGACCCAGCTGAACCAGAACCAGCTGATCAGTAAAAGGTCTTTTTCAGGAGGTTTCCTCCAGTTTCTACCTCTGCAGACGTCACAGAATGAATCAGCATCGGTGTGAGGAAGAATCATCTTCATCATCGCTGCTTTAAATGACATCCGAAAAGTTCGGAAAAGTTTTATTGACTGACTCTTCAACATTTACTGAGTTTATTTAATAAGATGGAGGAGATGTGAGAAGAGGGGAACCTTGTGAGGAGCTGAACCATCAGCTTTAGCTGCAGGTCCATCAGAAAATCACAGATGCTTTTATTCTCACATGATCTCCTTTTCTTCATCCTGCTTTCAGAGTCTGGATCCCATAAATCTAGCTTGGCAAAACATTCTCAGGTTTTAGCTGTTTACTCTCAGCAACCATCTAAACTTCCAGAACTCTGCAGGACCTGGAAGAAAGCAGAGTTTGGCTGATGGCGTTCTGTTCTAAAACTGACTCAACTCAGAACCCTAACTTATTTAACTAGTTCAGTCCAAACAGACGGGAAACTGTTGACCAGGAACCACAACTTTTCAGGACATCACTAGAACCTAGAATCAACACTACGACCTCACTAGAACATCATAGAACACTACTAGAGCCAAAACATCAATACCAAAACATCACTATAGACCAGAATCCCCTCTAGAACCTAAAGTAGGTTCGTGGGCCATTAGATGATTTCAGGTTCTTCACCATTATTACAGAATGGTTTATTAATGGTTCTGCAGCCAGGCGCTTCATGCAGATCTATTTTTAGTAAATGTTACGATACAATTCTGACCAATTTTGAGTGCAGAACTTAATTTCATTCAATAACAGAAACAATCAGTGACTTTAAATGAAAAGCAGACCGAGTCCATATCCTCTTATTGATGCTTATCTTTTGAAACAAACAAAAAATAAAATAAAAAATGGCCAAGATAATAAATTTGAACATTTCTGGCCAATGTATTGATGTCTTGGATCTACAAAAATCCATGTATCCCTTTACTACAGAAGTCAACCTGCTTTCATTCAGATTCTTCATGGTTATGTTGAGCAGGTTAACAAAAAACGTTTTCTGACCTCTGAATACTAAGGGGGCTGAGAATTGGCTAAATTTGGGGATATGAAACGAATCAAAAGACGATACCATGTGATTTTTGTAATAATAAAGCTTTAAAAACCCTCAATATGTCCTTGTTTTTGCTCTAATGCAGCACAGCAGCTAAATAACAGACTGTTCAGCAGAGCGCTGCCAACTAGTGGCTGGAGGTTTAAGTGTTATATATTATAAAAGGAAATCAATGACATGAACGTTTAAGAAATTATGCGATATTTGACAGAATCAGTTTTTTATTACAACCCTAATGAATATTTTAAAAGCCATTTATGGCAAAAAGGTTTGGACTCCATCTGCCTAAACCATATTAATATTTTAATTTCCCCACTGTTGGAGCAGACAGGGAAACTCTGCTCTATAAACTATTGGGGTCAAAGGTTTTCAGAAACCTTCTGTTGTTCCTCCAGATGAAAGTCTTTAGACGTGATTCCGACGAGCTGCCGGAGCGTCACATGGAGGATTCCCGACCATCTGAGGTGGAAGTTTATCCGCTTCAGCACCTAAGCGACTCTTTGAAGTTTGAACATGAACTCCAAGCAGAACCTCCTCCGACCGGAGAATCACAACACCTGATTTCATAAACTTGGGCTCATCCCTGAATTCCTGAGGCCCGACTGTCAGGAATCTGCAGGGAAGTTCAGCGTCTGTGTCGGAGAGAAAATTAAAGTTTTCCTCCTCCGTTTCTCTCTCATCAGCTGCAATAAGCAGGCAGTGATTTCAGCCGTCGTCCTCCAGCTGTGCTGACCCAATAATCTCCACGCATCCCAGTTTCCCACGCTGAGCTCATTCCTGAGCAACAAAACAATGAGTCCAGACCAGATGACTCCCCCATCCTCATCCCCTCCCCGCTGCCCTCCGTGCGCTCTCAGATTGGTGTAATTTACAGCAGCTGGCCGCTCGGCAGGAAAACAGATGACTGGTTGGGAAACATGGTTTTCCCACACAGAACCACGGCTCCTGAAGGAGTCGTAGGTTCAGAATCACAGAGAATAAACGACTGCATGATTTTCTGTTTCAGACCCTGAAAACCGGAAAAGACTCTCTGAGACGTCAAATTCTGCCTGAAATAGATGAAACATCTCCAAACATGAGCCTTGATTCCTCAGGTGTTCATTAGTTCTCAGTGTTTAACCTTATTGTGAATCTCATTACAAACTATTTCCACACAAAGTGACAAAAACACCTGGTTTGTAATCCAGGTTCTCCTAAAGCTGATGACGGCACACCTGATGCCTGCTTCTTCTAACTGCTTCTCTGCTCCTTTTACCGTTAATGCCTGTATTCTACCATCTGCTTACGTTTATTTCCTTTCCTTATCTTTCCTTCAACATTCTGTGAGGCTGGTTGCATCGCCTTGTAGCTACATACTTGTCTTTAAGAGTCAATGCATCAAACATTAAAATATGGCAAAAGAAATCTGAATTAAATCAAACCTTTATAATAGTTTGGGCCCTTAAATTATTACAGCTGGAAGTCTTAAGTTCTTAAAGCTTTGGAGATAAAGAGACAAAAAATATTTTTTTGTGTAAATAAATGGTAAAAGTTATAAGATGCTAAAAAGGTGAAGTCAAACTGAAAGATTAACAGTGATGTTTTTTTTTATATCATCAATATATTCTCTGAAAGACTTTTTTCGTGAAAAATATCAGTTCACCTATTTTCTCAGTTGTAGAACAGGCTGATTTCATTGGGTACTCCTATATGCTGATGATGCATCTCTATTTCACTGCAGCCACAGAAAATATCCAATCTAAGAAAATAAAACTAAATTAAATTTAAGATATTAGCTACAAAGTTTTTCAGGCTTATATGACTTTGAAAGTTAGGTATAAAATTAAAAAGAAATAATCTAAACCGTAACTTTTATCAAGGAACGTTTTTTTGGGCCAAGGAAAAACAGCCATACGAAGAACAACTTCTTAAAGTTGTCAAAGCTTCTAAATAGACTTCATTCTCTCCATCTAAACACTTCCACTGATTTCATTCTTCTCTATGCTGATGACGCCGCACTAACTAAAACATATTCTCTGTAGTGACACTTTTATTTATTTGGTATTCCTCTATGTTGATGATGCAGCTCCATTCCACTAATTAAAAATCCAGACAGAAAACTTAAAAAGAGATATAAAGTAAGCTTTGATTCAGACCCTAATAATCTATGATTGTACACACTGGGAGCTTGAATCCAGAGTCAAGCTCCTTATTTTTCAACAACATCTGAAGCAAACTGATTAACTGCTTAAGTGAAAGAAAAGTTTAGGATTTTAATAGAAAACCAACTATCAAAACCAGGACAGGTCAATTGAAATGGTCTTCTGTTTTCAGGTCTCCTATGAAGGAAGTAGCAGAAATAACCTGTTTGATTTAATCTGTTTCATAATGACACCCAGACTTTAACAACAATCAGAATCTGGATTTAAATCATTCTGCTGTAGAGCTAGAGTGACAGGATTGTTTCATCTACATCTATTCCTCCTTTCCTGTTTATTTTTTTGCTTTATTTTTCACAAAAGAAGGGAAAGTTGTGTGTATCCCTACATCATTTAAGAGTCTCTGATGTAATTAGAGATAAAAAACAACAAAACCAGTTTTATGCTTGTATTAATACATGTAGAACTATAATTGATTAAACGTTTAATGGATGATTGTTCCAGAAATATTTGTAACAAATATTTAAGTAACTTTTTGAGTAACTGCTCCTGACCGTCCTCCCTGCACTCCCCCCATCCTGGTTTTATGTCCTTCTTCTAAAGCCTTTTCCTCTTTTTCTTATGACGCACTGCCATTTTCAAAGTATACAGTGAGATCGTTGGAGCTACAACATTGGGCCAAACAGAAGCTAACTGGATACATAAATAATAGAGGTGTTAATGTACGATGCATTGGGGTTCAAAAACTGGCGTGTGGGAGAACCAACAGGAACCCGAAGTGGAAAGAAGATTGTCCACTAAAGAGTTGAACATATGTGTAAATATGTTTATTAGCAATGGTTTAAAGAAAAGCTAGTCTGTCTTCAGTGATCCTTTAGAGAATAGGGATGCTGTACGGTGTTCCTATGAACCTAGTCTGGTTATTTCACTCCTGGAAAAGGCATCTGACTCCTTTGGGTTTAAAGTTATTCAACGTCCCTGCTTGTTCCAAACTGGTACTTGTTTTGGTTAAATTGCATGTAAATCCCTCCCAGCTGTTCGTTTCCAGTGGAATTATTTGTCTGATCAGAACAGACTGAACATTGGCATTAAAAAATGCTGCTTGATGAAGACCCTGATCTGGTTGTTTAATAAGACTGAGACTTTTTTCTGATAGCATAACTAAATATCCATCCTTCAGTTTGCATCAACGCCCCTCAGAGGAGCAACAAAGAGGACGGTTGCTCTCGTTCTCAGGACTCCACTTCACCCTCGTCCTTCATTAACAGGGGTAGTGGACACTTCAGGGGGCCGGAAGAATATTAAACACTCTTCATCAGGGAGGAATCTGGAGAGTTTGGTGTCTCTACGGCTACTAGATTTACTCCCATTAAACTATTAAAAGCTTGTTTTCTGGACTCGATCCTCTGATTGTCTCCTCACACAATAATCTAATCACTAAACCGGTTCTACCACTGGCCAGAGCTCCTGATCCACTTATAGTTCCTAGTTTCCTCCTAGTGATCCAGACTTTTATCTCATCTTTGAGTGATCAGCAGACCTTCTGGCCTTTTTAACAGTTTTAATCCAGTTCTTGTTTATGGAAAAGTTCTTATTTGCGAAATGATCCAAGTTCTGTTCATCTTTAAAGGACGTGTTGACTTCCTGTTCAGGTTAATGTTGGTCCTGGTGGATTAAAAACCAGGCTGCAAGTTTTTCAGCTGCAGAGCTTCAGTCAAGATAAACCAGGTCAGCTTCCATTCCTCTTCCTCCTCCTCCTCTTCCTCCATCTGCAGGTTTTCTTCTTTGTGCCTCTTTTATGTGGCCTCGGGCCCGTCTCTGCACAGTCAAGTCAGAACATGTCGCCTTCCTGCTGCACTTCAAAGAGCCAAAACACAGCGAGGTACAAAGATCTGAGCTCACAGCAGGTTTCCTGGGATTAAAGACGGAGCTTTGTCCTCCTCAGAGGACCAAACGGGATCCAACATCAGGATCCAGGTTCTGCAACGTCCTTCCAGATCAGCTGGTTTGGGCTGAATATGCCTGTCTGAATACCGCAGCCTACAGGTGGCGCTATGAGCTACTTTCTACGAATGATGAATATCAAAGATCAGCGACTGGATATAAAACAAAACCCAAGAAGTTCTGGACGGGTTCATTATCTTAAAGCTGAACCAGAAACAGTGATTCAAAACTTCCAAACATTAAAATTTAAACATTTTCTATATTAAAATCTTTTCATCCATAGTCTAGTAAACTAGCCCCACCCACCAGCGGCCAAATCATTTTTGCCTGTGAGTGGTCCACCCTCGATCAATGCTCCAGGCCCTAGAACTGGCGGGCCAATCACCAAAGCGGCGCAAAGCTGGAGAAAACACAACAAGGAAGATGGCAACAACTACTGAACAGTTCTAGCTTGATTCAGCTTTGGAATCAGTTTTGGAACGATTAGACTCGGGGTTTCCATTGAAACGTGAGCAGGAAGAGGCTCTTCGCACGTTCATTTCTAAGAAAGACGTATTCGCCGTTTTACTGACAGGCTGTTTGTTTACACACCCCACCAGCTTCCTGTCGCGCTTCCACGTCACAGTCAGGTTCTCTCATTGGTCAGAGCGTTGGCCAATAGGCACAGACATGGTTTGAAAAACAACGGGTTGTTCTCATCAACAATCTTCTAGATTACACATTTAATCTCACATTTAGTCTGGTTTATCAGGATATTTCATCTATGGATACAAACAGACATCTGATTTAGTCTTTTATTTTGAAATATGTAAAAACTCACTTTTAACTTTTTTATTAAATACAAACTTTTATCAAACTGATATTTTATTATTCTAAGGTTTTATAAAGTCTTTCTTCCACTTTGTTCTAATTAAACACCAAAACTTATTTTATGTATATTTTAAAGATTTCTTTATTATTTTCACTGCTTGCACAATCTGACAGAAACTTCTTTCCAATTTTTATTAATCAATTTCTAATAAAATTTTGACCTTTAAGATTTTTCCTTCTCTGCTGCTTTAGGGAAAGCGGTCCAATAATGTTAGTATTTTAAGGTGCATGTTGGAACCACAGCAGCTGCTTTGTCCTCGTTTCTACATTGATGCGTCTTTCTGGTTTGGGTCAGAAACAGCTGAAACTATCAGCAGCGTCTCAGCAGGAAGAAGATGCAGCAGAAAAGACAATGATAAAAAACTAATGTTCAATAAATCTGAGTTACAGCCGAGGAAAAGGGTCAGAGACACAAAGATGTGAGAGAGGAAAGGTCCAGTTTTCTATGAAACAGGATGTCTGTCCACAGATGAAGACCCCGTCCATGTGGCCCCCCGGGGCCCTTGGCTGCAGCTGATCTTAGAGCTGCTGGATGACGGCAGACCTCAGGAATGTCCTGCTCCTTTAAAACCTTCAGCTGCAGATAAACGAACTTGGAGGTGTTTATAAAAGAACCACGATAACAATATAGGTCCTGCAGACGCATGGAGCCAAGCACCTGCTCAGGAGGAACAAATCCTTCAGTTTCATCTGGAGCTGGAAGCGGTTAGATAACCCTCACCATCATCAGACTCCATAGCAGCTCATCTTCAGTCAGGCGAGCCGCTATAGGACAGACAGCTACAGGAGATCCTCCCTGCCTAAAGCTAATAAGACGGCTGTGAATAAACTCCTCATATGAGTAAACCTGGTAACTAGAAACCAAAACCACTGAAAAACTCATGATAGGCAGACAGGAGGTGGCAGCTAAGGGGTTAAACGACATCTTACTTTCCCTTTGGGATCAATGAAGGGTTTTAGGATCATCAAACAAACGATGGCCAGGAATCAACCAAATTCTGGAGGTTTCTATTGGGTCAGAACACAGAATCTACTTCCTGGATTTACCGGCTTGACCCATCTGACCCGGGAACAGACTGAACCTTCTGGGTTCTAGTGACTGGTTCTGGTTGACTTGAAGTTTTATTGGTGTGTAGAAGGAACCAAACCATTAGAACCAGCACAAGAACTGATTTGGGCTGGAGAGAACAGACTCTGGATGCGGAAACACCCAGAATCCTCTAGCTGACCATCAAACAACCAGGGATCACATTCCTGAAGAATTCAACTTTATTGTCATTACACTGTCACAGGTACAAGAAGTCTCTGCATTGAACCAATCCTCTAAGGATTGTGCGGCGCCCGGGGAGCAGTGTATCAAAGGTTAAGGTCTTGGTCAGGAGACACAGAGTGGCAGTCTGTGGGTCTCAGAACCACTGGAACCTGAGCGCCATGCCCTAAACCGTAGGTCACCCCTCTCCTGCACATCGGATCACTGCAGGAATAAGCAGCTGCATCAAAACCGACAAACAGAAACATCCTGAAGGAAACAGGTTTGGATCTTCAACAACCTGAAGCTTCACAGCAACCTTTACCAGCAACCTTTCCACATGTGCAGAAATAAGTTTAGACGGAGCAGTTCAAAATCCACCAACCACCGCAGTCATGAACCAAAGCTGAGATCCAGCAGATCAGAACAAATGACCACTGATCTATAGCTGATGGAGGAGGAAGGTCCAAACCCTGGAGACACAGAACCACGGTTCTGAAGGGACAGCAAGAAGCTCCCAGGAGAAGGAACATTTATTAAACCTCACATCTTCATCACCATGAGCAGCAAGCAGAATCTAATTCATGTTATGATGCTTACTGCTGCAGAACTCGACTAATTGCTGTTATTTAATGAAGGATCTGCAGCCAAACAACCTTCAACTTAGAACCAAACAATTGATTGTTGAGCTGACACACCCAGAATGTCCCACAGTACTTGAACCTAACACTGATCTGAGCCTGCAGGTCAGCAAACATCCAGAACCAGGTCAGAAAGACTCAGAGTTTCATCACAGGCTGCAGGTTAAAAAGATGATCTGAGGGTCTTCACCAAAGGTTCTGGTTCTAAATGACCAGCAGCTGAAGCCTCTGAGCTTCAGCCTCTGACCAGCAGTTTCAGCCTCTGAGCTTCAGCCTCTGACCGGCAGCTTCAGCCTCTGACCAACAGTTTCAGCCTCTGAGCTTCAGCCTCTGACCAGCAGCTTCAGCCCCTGACCGGCAGTTTCAGCCTCTGACCAACAGTTTCAGCCTCTGACCAACAGTTTCAGCCTCTGACCAACAGTTTCAGCCTCTGACCGGCAGCTTCAGCCTCTGACCAACAGTTTCAGCCTCTGAGCTTTAGCCTCTGACCGGCAGTTTCAGCCTCTGACCAACAGCTTCAGCCTCTGACCAGCAGTTTCAGCCTCTGAGCTTCAGCCCCTGACCAGCAGCTTCAGCCTCTGACCAACAGCTTCGGCCTCTGAGCTTCAGCCCCTGACCAGCAGCTTCAGCCTCTGACCAACAGCTTCAGCCTCTGACCAACAGTTTCAGCCTCTGAGCTTCAGCCCCTGACCAGCAGCTTCAGCCTCAGACCAACAGTTTCAGCCTCTGACCGGCAGTTTCAGCCTCTGACCAGCAGTTTCAGCCTCTGACCAACAGCTTCAGCCTCTGACCAACAGCTTCAGCCTCTGACCAGCAGTTTCAGCCTCTGACCAGCAGTTTCAGCCTCTGAGCTTCAGCCCCTGACCAGCAGCTTCAGCCTCTGACCAACAGTTTCAGCCTCTGACCAGCAGTTTCAGCCTCTGAGCGTCAGCCCCTGACCAGCAGCTTCAGCCTCTGATCAACAGTTTCAGCCTCTGAGCTTCAGCCCCTGACCAGCAGCTTCAGCCTCTGACCAGCAGTTTCAGCCTCTGAGCTTCAGCCCCTGACCAGCAGCTTCAGCCTCTGAGCTTCAGCCTCTGATCAGCAGCTTCAGCCTCTGAGCTTCAGCCCCTGACCAGCAGCTTCAGCCTCTGACCAACAGCTTCAGCCTCTGACCAGCAGCTTCAGCCTCTGACCAACAGTTTCAGCCTCTGAGCTTCAGCCCCTGACCAGCAGCTTCAGCCTCTGACCAACAGTTTCAGCCTCTGACCGGCAGATTCAGCCTCTGACCAACAGCTTCAGCCTCTGACCAGCAGTTTCAGCCTCTGACCTTCAGCCCCTGACCAGCAGCTTCAGCCTCTGAGCTTCAGCCCCTGACCAGCAGCTTCAGCCTCTGAGCTTCAGCCCGACCAGCAGCTTCAGCCTCTGACCAACAGCTTCAGCCTTTGACCAGCAGCTTCAGCCTCTGACCAACAGTTTCAACCTCTGAGCTTCAGCCCCTGACCAGCAGCTTCAGCCTCTGACCAACAGTTTCAGCCTCTGACCGGCAGTTTCAGCCTCTGACCAACAGCTTCAGCCTCTGACCAGCAGTTTCAGCCTCTGACCAGCAGTTTCAGCCTCTGACCAGCAGTTTCAGCCTCTGAGCTTCAGCCCCTGACCAGCAGCTTCAGCCTCTGACCAACAGTTTCAGCCTCTGACCAACAGTTTCAGCCTCTGAGCTTCAGCCCCTGACCAGCAGCTTCAGCCTCTGACCAGCAGTTTCAGCCTCTGAGCTTCAGCCCCTGACCAGCAGCTTCAGCCTCTGACCAACAGCTTCAGCCTCTGAGCTTCAGCCTCTGACCAGCAGTTTCAGCCTCTGAGCTTCAGCCCCTGACCAGCAGCTTCAGCCTCTGACCAACAGTTTCAGCCTCTGACCAACAGTTTCAGCCTCTGAGCTTCAGCCCCTGACCAGCAGCTTCAGCCTCTGACCAGCAGTTTCAGCCTCTGAGCTTCAGCCCCTGACCAGCAGCTTCAGCCTCTGACCAACAGCTTCAGCCTCTGAGCTTCAGCCTCTGATCAGCAGCTTCAGCCTCTGAGCTTCAGCCCCTGACCAGCAGCTTCAGCCTCTGACCAACAGCTTCAGCCTCTGACCAGCAGCTTCAGCCTCTGACCAACAGTTTCAGCCTCTGAGCTTCAGCCCCTGACCAGCAGCTTCAGCCTCTGACCAACAGTTTCAGCCTCTGACCGGCAGTTTCAGCCTCTGACCAACAGCTTCAGCCTCTGACCAGCAGTTTCAGCCCCTGACCAGCAGCTTCAGCCTCTGACCAACAGTTTCAGCCTCTGACCAGCAGTTTCAGCCTCTGAGCTTCAGCCCCTGACCAGCAGCTTCAGCCTCTGACCAACAGTTTCAGCCTCTGACCAGCAGTTTCAGCCTCTGAGCTTCAGCCCCTGACCAGCAGCTTCAGCCTCTGACCAGCAGCTTCAGCCTCTGACCAACAGCTTCAGCCTCTGAGCTTTAGCCTCTGACCAACAGCTTCAGCCTCTGAGCTTCAGCCTCTGATCAGCAGCTTCAGCCTCTGAGCTTCAGCCCCTGACCAGCAGCTTCAGCCTCTGACCAACAGCTTCAGCCTCTGACCAGCAGCTTCAGCCTCTGACCAACAGTTTCAGCCTCTGAGCTTCAGCCCCTGACCAGCAGCTTCAGCCTCTGACCAACAGTTTCAGCCCCTGACCAGCAGCTTCAGCCTCTGACCAACAGCTTCAGCCTTTGACCAGCAGCTTCAGCCTCTGACCAACAGTTTCAGCCTCTGAGCTTCAGCCCCTGACCAGCAGCTTCAGCCTCTGACCAACAGTTTCAGCCTCTGACCGGCAGTTTCAGCCTCTGACCAACAGCTTCAGCCTCTGACCAGCAGTTTCAGCCTCTGACCAGCAGTTTCAGCCTCTGAGCTTCAGCCCCGGACCAGCAGCTTCAGCCTCTGACCAACAGTTTCAGCCTCTGACCAGCAGTTTCAGCCTCTGAGCTTCAGCCCCTGACCAGCAGCTTCAGCCTCTGACCAACAGTTTCAGCCTCTGACCAACAGTTTCAGCCTCTGACCAACAGTTTCAGCCTCTGAGCTTCAGCCCCTGACCAGCAGCTTCAGCCTCTGACCAGCAGTTTCAGCCTCTGAGCTTCAGCCCCTGACCAGCAGCTTCAGCCTCTGACCAGCAGCTTCAGCCTCTGACCAACAGCTTCAGCCTCTGACCAACAGCTTCAGCCTCTGAGCTTCAGCCTCTGACCAACAGCTTCAGCCTCTGAGCTTCAGCCTCTGATCAGCAGCTTCAGCCTCTGACCAGCAGCTTCAGCCTCTGACCAACAGTTTCAGCCTCTGAGCTTCAGCCTTTGACCAGCAGCTTCAGCCTTTGACCAGCAGCTTCAGCCTCTGACCAGCAGCTTCAGCCTCTGACCAACAGTTTCAGCCTCTGAGCTTCAGCCTCTGACCAACAGTTTCAGCCTCTGAGCTTCAGCCCCTGACCAGCAGCTTCAGCCTCTGACCAACAGTTTCAGCCTCTGACCGGCAGTTTCAGCCTCTGACCAACAGCTTCAGCCTCTGACCAGCAGTTTCAGCCCCTGACCAGCAGCTTCAGCCCCTGACCAACAGTTTCAGCCTCTGACCAGCAGTTTCAGCCTCTGAGCTTCAGCCCCTGACCAGCAGCTTCAGCCTCTGACCAACAGTTTCAGCCTCTGACCAACAGTTTCAGCCTCTGAGCTTCAGCCTCTGACCAGCAGCTTCAGCCTCTGAGCTTCAGCCTCTGACCAACAGTTTCAGCCTCTGACCAGCAGCTTCAGCCTCTGAGCTTCAGCCTCTGACCAACAGTTTCAGCCTCTGACCAGCAGCTTCAGCCTCTGACCAACAGCTTCAGCCTCTGAGCTTCAGCCTCTGATCAGCGCAGAGAGGAACTAGTTTAATGGAAGATGAGCGCAGAGGAGCAGCCTGTGTGTTGGTGTTGTTTTGGGGCCCCTCAGCCGGGGGTCTTACCGAGGTGCAGGGTGAGGTTGATGGAGTTGGGGTACTGGATCCCCGCCAGCATGGTCTGGCTCTGCCACCAGGTGGCGTCCTGCTGGTTGTTGTAGTCGGTCAGGTACACCGCGTTGTGGTGGTTCCGGGGGTCCCGCGCGTCGCAGATGTGGCAGGACTTGGTGACCCCGGTGGCCCCGGTCTGGACGCAGTACTCCTCCGGCGGGGAGCCGCAGGTGTTGGTCGCCTCCACCGTCACGTTGAAGGCCGCGTTCACGAACTCCGGCATGCAGCGCTGCACTCGGCCCTGATCATCCGCGCACTCATCCATGGCGCCGCGGACGCACACCGCGGCCACCCAGCTCCAAGCCACCAGAACCAGGACCAGGTTCTGCATCCTGCCGCTTCGCTCCGTCCTCCTCGTCGCTCCCAGAACTCCCATCAGAGCTCCTCCCAAACTTTCCCAAACTTTCTCCCGGTCAGTTCCCTTCAGAGACAATCCTGGACCTGAAGATCCTGGAAAACAAGAGGGCGGCTCGCTCCAGGCTCCGCGGCTCTGCTCCGGCTCTCTGCTGCTCTCTGGGTCTCTGAGGTCGCTCTCAGCTCTTTGTGTCCGCCGCCATGCACCCAGAACTCCAGCAGGAAAAGACGGGAGTCCAGACTACACCCAGTCCGCTACTGCGCAGCTCTGAGGCGCACTGGCTGCGGGGGAGAGTCCGCCTCTTCCTCCACAGTCACCAAATCACCGCACAGCCGCTGCGCACCCGCAATCACTGCGCAAACAACCACCAGCTCACCTCTCAGTCAGCTCCCAGTTTGGATCTAAGAGAAAGTTCCTGCTGCTTCCAAACTGGGAGGAAAAAAAACAAGAAAATCTTCCCCTATATTCCCTGATCAGGGGCGGATCAACATAAAGCTGGTACCGGGGAAGGTTCCAGAGCCCCTGGATAAACACGTCACTCTTTAAGAGTTTAAATAATTATGAGTTATCAATTGTTCATAAATAATTTGTTCTATTTACTTCTTTCACATTTATATTAAATGAGGGTGATGGTAAAGAGGTGAGCAGTTCATCATCCAAACATCAGAGACCAGCAGGAAGCTGACAGCTGTGATGATGATGATGATTTTAACAGGGATTATAGTCAGAAGCATAAATCACATTTGATAACAGAAAACAGAGAAATGTTAGTTTTTTTGCACAAAATACCTTTGAAAATAAAGGTGAGTTCACCAGCAGTATGAATACTTCAGAGAATTACTGTATGAAGGGGAACAGATCTGCCGTTCTGTCAGATGAGCAAATCCATAGTCAATACCCGTTTATCCCTTTAATTTTCTACGAAAAATAAACTTTAAACTACCTTGACGGGCGTGTATCCCTAGTCCTGTACAAAACAACTATTTAATGACTTACTTTTTTGTGTTTTTTGAAGCATATGGCGATCTGGCCTTAAATTGTTTTTTGTTTTATTTTTTGTGACTAAAGGAAAACACACCCGTCGAGGTAGTTTAAAATCTATTTTTTGTAGAAAACTAAATGGATAAACGCACACCTGGCGCATGCGTATTGACTATGGGTATGCTGGTCTGACAGAACACTGGAACCAGGCAGTACGAAGGTTCTGGGTTTGAATCCCTGCCTTTTCTCCTTGTCCATGTGTAGGTTCTTTGTTGGTTCTGCTGTGTTCTGTAAACATGTCAGGGTGATCATACTTCCTGTTGTTCAATGAACTGATGTTGAACATTTTTAATCAAATAAAACCAAGTATTTTTTGGGTTTATTCATTTTCCATTTATCATAAAGTTATTCTTCAACGTTGATTTCAAAGCTGTTGTTCCCTTTGGATGATGGATGACCGGAGGCCCATCCTTTCCTCATAGGGAAGGTTTAGGAACCAGAATTGGAACAGATGAAGATCAGGTTCTGTTGGACACTTCCAGACATGTTTGCAGGAAGAAAGTAATTAAATCTCTTCTCTTTGTGGGTCATGAGTTCAACACTGGAAAAATGTGATTTATCATTTGATCCTAAAACCATGTTTTAATTATTTATAAAAGCAGCCTCTTTCAATAGGTCCATTTAGGGGTTAGGATTTAAAACTCCAAAGAAAAATGTTTAAACAAAAAACACAAAGAAAAATCTGCTGAAAGAATCCGGGCATCAGAAGGAACCAGCAGATCGTTCCTCGACTCAATTCGCGTTCAGATTCAACTTCCTTCATAGTAAATAGATGCAAACTAAATCTGGATTTCAACAGATAAATGTTTACAATCGTCCTTCAGTTTTTGATTCAAGATGAAGAGGAGAGTTTCTTCATCACCACTTCGATCCGTCGACTAGAACTTTGGTCATGGGATAATGAAAGATCAGATGTGCTGTAATGAAAGTTGGCTATAAGATTCCTGACCTCCAGTCCGATTCACGTTTCCTGATCCAGAACCGATTGACAGTTCTCTGGGTCAGTCCACCCTTTTCTTCCAGACCCATGTACTGGACCTGATGCATATCAGTTTATCACTGCAGCTTTTGGCTGAAATGTAGAATCAAATGAACCCAAACAGTTTCAAAGATTAAACGACAGATATTATACCACAATACATTTACATCCACTATGGTTCTGATCCATATTTAGACCAACTGAGTGTGAAACCAGTCAGCTTTTTACCCTAATCAAATTCAACACCAGCCCCATGTCTTGACACTCGGTTGAAGAGAGGGGCAGAGCTTTCCATCGACCACCAGCCCAAAGAAGTAGTAACATTCTGCTGGAAACATCTGGAGAAGTCCTCAGCAAGCAACATGTTCAGCTCCCACCTCAAGGAGAGCTTCTCCTAGATTCTGGGGAGGCTGGAGACATGGAGTCTGAGTGGACCATGTTCTCTGCCTCTATTGTAGACGTGGCAACCCATAGCTGTGGCCTTAAAGTCTGTGGTGCCTGTCATGGCAGCAATCCCCAGACCATGTGGTGGATACTGTAAGAGAGGGATGCTATCAAGCTGAAGGAGTCCTATCGAGCCTGTCTGAGTTACTGGTAGCCTACTGTGAGGCCAAGCTTGCTGCTGCCTAGGCAGCTGCAGAAGACACTCAGACCTAGAAGAAGTTTGGAAAGGCCATGGAGAAAGACTATCCGTTGGTCTCAAAGTGATTCTTGCAAACTAGTTAGGTCCTCAAGAGGGGAAAGAAGTTCTTTGTTAACACAGTATTTGGTGGGAAAGGGAAACTGCTGAACCTTAAAGAGGACATTTTTGGGCAGGGAAGGAATACTTTGAGGATCTCCTCAATCAGACTGACACGCCATCTGTGGTGGAAGAAGAGATGGGATGCTCAGGGCCAAATTCATTCATCACTCAGGCCAAAGTCACTGAGGTGGCCACGAACTCCAGAGTGGCAAGGCGCCCCGAGTATGCTAGAGCTGTCGATGTTATCGGGCTGTCGTGGATGACACTCCTCTTTAACATCGCGTGGAGGTCGGGGACAACGCCCCTGAATTGGCAGATGGGTTGGTGTTCCTCTGCATAATTGGGGGGACCAGAGGAGGTGTTCCAACTATAGGGGCCTCACACTCCTCAGCCTCCACGGTAGGGGCCTATGCCAAGGTGCTTGAGAGGAGAGTCCAGCTGATTGTTGCACCTCGGTTTCAGGAGGAGTACAATTTTCATCCCGGTCATAAAACAGTAGACCAGCTCTACACTGGGGCCTGGGAGTTTGCCCAACTAGTTCACGTGTGTTTTGTGGACCTGAAGAAGGCATCCTTCATGGTGCTGTGGAAGCTATGCTACAGGAGTACGGAGTCTGGGGCCTTTTACTACGGGCACATCCTGTACAAGCGGAGCAGGGGTTTAGTTCGCATCACCAACATTAAAGGCAGAGATATACTCACGCGTTGGGTTGTCGAGCCGTGGAGGACCAGAAAGAAGCACTGTACGTGTTTATAGTTGATGTGGATGTAAGTGCAGTAATCGTAAAAACCACAGAGGGGCAGTGATCAACATAACAAGCAGCAATGCAGAAAAAAAAAACAAAAAGTGTTCTATTTCCAACATGGCCGATCACAGTATTGTTGATTTAAGAATGCACGATTACTGAACAATAGTAGGTGTGTTTATGGAAGCTACACAGAAATATACGGTGGAATAATATAGTAGGTTTAACAGAGGCGCGTGTCGATGTGGAAACAAGCCTACCATACCTTGGATCTCAGTGCTGCATTTGATACAGTTGACCATAATATTCTTTTAGAAAGACTTGAATATTTTGTTGGAATTAAAGGAACAGCACTAGACTGGTTTAAATCTTAACTATTTGATCGGTTTCAGTTTGTTCATGTTAATGATAGATCTTCCTCATGCTCAAAGGTTACCTGTGGAGTACCACAGGGATCAGTGCTAGGACCAATTCTCTTTACTTTGTATATGCTCCCAATTGGTAGAGTTATTAGACAGCATGGGATTAATTTCCACTGTTATGCTGATGATACCCAGCTATATCTGTCTATAAATCCAGATGAAGCTAACCCATTACATAGATTACAGGCATGTCTGAAGACATAAAAACCTGGATGACTCTTAACTTTCTCCTTCTGAATGCAGACAAACAAGAAGTTATAGTCTTTGGACCAGAGTCTCTGAAAAAAAAGCTGATTAGCCAGTCACTTCATTTGGATGGGATTAAACTGATTTCAGATAAAGAATAAAATCTTGGTGTTGTTTTCGATTAGGACCAGATCAAAGAGGTTTCTAGAATTTCCTTCTTTCATCTGAGGAATATTGCAAAAATGAGAAATCTCCTGTCCAGGATTGATGCTGAGAAACTAGTCCATGCCTTTGTTACTTCAAGGCTGGACTATTGTAATTCTTTACTATCAGGAAGTCCACAAACTGTAGTTAAAAGCCTTCAGCTGATCCAAAATGCTGCAGCCAGAGTTCTGATGAAAATTAAAAAGAGAGATCATATCTCTCCTATCCTGGCTTCTCTTCATTGGCTTCCTGTTAAATCCAGAATAGAATTTAAAATCCTCCTTCTCACATATAAAGCCTTAAATGGCCAAGCTCCATCTTATATCAGAGATCTGATTGTTCCTTATGTTCCTAACAGAGCACTTCGCTCTCAATCTGCAGGTTTACTAGTGGTTCCTAGAATTTCTAAAAGTAGAATGGGAGGCAGATCTTTTAGTTATCAGGCTCCTCTCCTGTGGAACCAACTACCAGTTTTAGTCAGTGAGGCAGACACCCTGTCTACTTTTAAGGCTAGGCTTAAAACTTTCCTTTTGGTAAAGCTTCTAGTTAGAGTGGCTCAGGTTATCCTGAGCTATCTCTATAGTTATGCTGCTATAGGCTTAGACTGCTGGAGGACATAGGGACCCCCATTTCATCATTCTGCTTCATTCTATCTCTATTCTCCCACTCTGCAGAATCTGTTAGTTCAATCTCTAACGTTCTGCTCTCTCTGCTTTTTCTCATAGTAGCTTCATCTGGTCTGTTCCTGTTTGGCTGTGACTCCATCCTGGAGAGAAATATCAGCTGTGCTGCTTCCATCAACACCGTTGTTTCTAGATGTTGGAGATCAGCCTGTTTTACAGTGTGGTCCTGTTTCTCTGACCGTGACTGGCTGGATATGCTCTCTTCATCCTCTGACATGGGAGCTGGCTCGGAGCTGGTCTGCCTGGCTGTGTGTTTCCTGGACTGGGCCGTCTTTTACAGCTGCTTTTTGTATCTATGCTTCTATTTCTATGTCTGCTTCTGTCTCCTTGAACCCCAGTGGGCCTCAGCAGATGGCCGCTCACACTGAGCCTGGTTCTGCTGGAGGTTTCTTCCTGTTCAAAGGGAGTTTTTCCTCTCCACTGTCACTACAAGCATGCTTAGTGTGAGGGATTGCTGAAGAGTCGATGAGTCAATGCAACCAACTGGTTTTCCTTAGATAGAAAACTTTGGATCAATTTGACTGGATGATCTGGTTGAACTACGCTGTTCCACTTGAAGTCAGCACTTTATATCCTCCCATTTGGAACAAGGCTGCAAGTTACAATAAATTCAGAGGTGAGGGACGTAGTGCCCAGGCGGCGTGTGCAGGGATTGCATCACTTTAGTGCGCACTCTTGCATCCTGTTCAACACAGCGAGTATAAACCAACCGTATTCTGGTTCATGTTAGACTCCCGAGGTTGCTGCTCTCTGCCTCCGGGCCTCTTCATAACATTTATGGACCTCAGATCTCAGCAACATTCAGAGCTTTCAGATTAGAGGATCAGACTTGGAGCCTCCATCATATCAGTAGATTGTGGGTCTGAACACTGAGCTAATCACCTGATCAATGAGTGACTGATAGCGGAGCTCTGAGGTCCAGAGACACACAGATCATTAAAGACCAGATGATGGAACCGTTAAAACATCTACTACATAACTGACCTCATCTTTAGTTAAAATAATTTCCAGTCAGAGCTTTCAGGACATCAGACATTTTATTGTTTTATTTTTCAGATTCCAAATCACAAGAAACAGGAAAAACAGGTCAGATTTTTCTAAACTTCACATGAATAACTCGACTAAAAACGAACAAACCAGCGAATGAGGAATGAAGATCTGCTGTCCTCCTGATGAGGATCAAGCTAAATAATTAAAGATCTGAAGTAAAACTGGAGGTCCCACTCTGTTTAATATCCTCCTCTGTACCCTCCTCCACTTCCCCCTCTATAACCTCCTCCTCCATATCCTCCCCCCCTGTATCCTCCTCCTCCTCCTCCATAACCTCCCCTGTAGCTGCCTCCTCCTCCCCCCCTGTAGCCTCCTCCTCCTCCATAACCTCCCCCTCTGTATCCCCCTCCTCCACGGTACCCTCCGTATCCCCCACCTCCTCCTCCGTATCCTCCCCCTCCTCCTCTGTAACCTCCTCTTCCGCCACGGTACCCTCCTTCTCCATCAAAGCGCGCCATCTTTGGAGGCCGTGGTCCGTCTCCCATCCTGCAGAGACACGGACATCAGATGTTAAACCGTCGTCCACACGCGGGTCAGATTGTGGGAATAGAACCGGCGCCCTCTCTGGTACCTCTGGTTTGCAGCCATCAGGTTGATTCCGGCCGCCGACGGTTTGGACACCTGTCTGATGACGTTCAGCAGCCTCTCGTTGGTTTGGTCCATCTGGTTGATGTATTCTGGGTCTTTGGTGACCTCCACCACCAGAGCCTCCAGCCCGGCCCGGAGAGCGGCGATCCCCCCCGCTACATCATGGGAAATCTTTAGCTTGATCCTGGGGACGACAGATGGGACATTGTCAGAATCTACAGAGGATCTAAACCCTGTCAACGTTCCAAACATTCCTGTTGAACTTTTTCTAAACTACGTCTCTGGTTGGATTCATCAGAATCGTCCTCACGGTTCTGAAATGTGTGGCTTTTTAGGACACCAGCTGTCCAGCTCAGGAACATTTCCACAGTGGACTCAGGTCCTAAACTGAAGAAGTGACCAGGAATTCCTGCCAACGTGTTGTTCAGGAGGACACTGGTTGGTCAGCTTTTAAAAGAGCTGAATAGTCAGGGGATTGGCCTAGTCAAAGTCCTGACCCGAATATGATGCAGCATGACCTTATAAGGCACTTCCTGTTTTGTGTCACTAATGTCCAAATTAAACCAAAGAGCTAAAAAATGACAAACCAGGTTCCCCTATAGAACAGTCTCTCTCTCACTCCCAGGTTCCCCTATAGAACCGTCTCTCACTCACTCCCAGGTTCTCCTATAGAACCGTTTCTCACTCAGTCTCAGGTTCCCCTATAGAACCGTCTCTCACTCCCAGGTTCCCCTATAGAACGTCTCTCACTCAGTCTCAGGTTCCCCTATAGAACAGTCTATCACTCAGTCTCAGGTTCCCCTATAGAACCGTCTCTCACTCACTCCCAGGTTCCCCTATAGAACCGTCTCTCACTCAGTCTCAGGTTCCCCTACAGAACCGTCTCTCACTCAGTCTCAGGTTCCCCTATAGAACCGTCTCTCACTCCCGGGTTCTCCTATAGAACCGTTTCTCACTCAGTCTCAGGTTCCCCTATAGAACCGTCTCTCACTCACTCCCAGGTTCCCCTATAGAACTGTCTCTCACTCAGTCTCAGGTTCCCCTATAGAACCGTCTCTCACTCAGTCTCAGGTTCCCCTATAGAACCGTCTCTCACTCAGTCTCAGGTTCCCCTATAGAACCGTCTCTCACTCAGTCTCAGGTTCCCCTATAGAACCGTCTCTCACTCAGTCTCAGGTTCCCCTATAGAACCGTCTCTCACTCAGTCTCAGGTTCCCCTATAGAACCGTCTCTCACTCAGTCTCAGGTTCTCCTATAGAACCGTTTCTCACTCAGTCTCAGGTTCCCCTATAGAACCGTCTCTCACTCAGTCTCAGGTTCCCCTATAGAACCGTCTCTCACTCCCAGGTTCCCCTATAGAACCGTCTCTCACTCACTCCCAGGTTCCCCTATAGAACCGTCTCTCACTCACTCCCAGGTTCCCCTATAGAACCGTCTCTCACTCACTCCCAGGTTCCCCTATAGAACCGTCTCTCACTCAGTCTCAGGTTCCCCTATAGAACCGTCTCTCACTCAGTCTCAGGTTCCCCTATAGAACCGTCTATCACTCAGTCATAGGTTCCCCTATAGAACCGTCTCTCACTCAGTCTCAGGTTCCCCTATAGAACCGTCTATCACTCAGTCTCAGGTTCCCCTATAGAACCGTCTCTCACTCAGTCTCAGGTTCCCCTATAGAACCGTCTCTCACTCAGTCTCAGGTTCCCCTATAGAACCGTCTCTCACTCAGTCTCAGGTTCCCCTATAGAACCGTCTATCACTCAGTCTCAGGTTCCCCTATAGAACCGTCTATCACTCAGTCTCAGGTTCCCCTATAGAACCGTCTCTCACTCAGTCTCAGGTTCCCCTATAGAACCGTCTATCACTCAGTCTCAGGTTCCCCTATAGAACCGTCTATCACTCAGTCTCAGGTTCCCCTATAGAACCGTCTCTCACTCAGTCTCAGATTCCCCTATAGAACCGTCTCTCACTCAGTCTCAGGTTCCCCTGCAGAACCGTCTCTCACTCAGTCTCAGGTTCCCCTATAGAACCGTCTCTCACTCAGTCTCAGGTTCCCCTATAGAACCGTCTCTCACTCAGTCTCAGGTTCCCCTATAGAACCGTCTCTCACTCAGTGTCAGGTTCCCCTATAGAACAGTCTCTCTCTCTCAGGTTCTCACCAGTCGTCCAGCTCCACTATCTCTCCGTTGGAGCTGATCTTCTTGCAGGCGAACAGCAGCAGCTGCAGAGGACTCACCAGAGTCATGCCTTTAGCAGAGATTGCCCGGGTTCTGATCTGAAACACAAACAGGGTCACAGGGACACGGGCCAAAGGTTCAGAACCTCCTGCGGCCCACTCCCTTGCACCGCACCTTCTCCCCAAAGACGAAGAAGGGTGAGGGGTATTTGATGTCGTGGCTGCTGAAGGGGCAGTTGACGGAGGACTTGTGGATGAGGGCGTTGCGGCCCTCGGTGGTCAGGATCTTCCTCTTCTCCTTGTGGTAGCAGACGTTGGGGTAGGAGCCGTAGGTCAGCAGGGACACCACCACGTCCAGGTTGTTGTCCGGTCCCACCGTGTTGAACATCTGGTTCATCAGACACTCTGAGGAGGGAAATAGATTGCTATGACTCTGAGCTCAGGGTTCTGCACAAAGGCTGTGGGGCGTTCAGGTACCTTCAGGAAATCCGGAGTTCACCAGGATGTCCTTCAGCTGGACCTTAGCCTCCCAGGTCATCCTCAGAGTCGACATGTTCAGACGCTTGTGTTCACAGAAACGGGTTTCAGCCTCCTCACCGTTAACCCTGAGCAGGTGGACGACAGCAGTTTGGTTCCAGTTCTGATCAGAGGAAGGTTCTGATGGACCACTTCGGCTTACCGAACGTCGTCCCAGGCCTGGAAGACCGAGAGCAGCGCCACGTGGTCCGAGAAGCGATTCCCAGCAAAGTTCCTGTGGACGAAACCGAGGCGTTTCCCGTCGTTGATGAAAGGCTCTGGGAAGCAGGTGGCGGCAGAGATGGTGCACATGGCGTCTCCAACACTAGGGGGAGACAGAGGGACAGCGGTCAGTCTGGAGGAACATCAGCTGAGAGGAGAGCAGGGGAGCAGAGAGACTGACTGGAAGATGCAGCCCATGATCATCATCTTCCCCAGCCGAGGCTCGATAGGCAGCCGGGCCAGAATCCGACCCAAAGGAGTCAGCTCGTCGTTGGAGTCCAGGGCGTCCAGTTCTGAAAACACCAGTTAGACCAGTTAGGAGCAGAACTGGGAACCAGCAGGTCAGAAAGTCTGAGAGAACCCATAAATCTAATGAACCAGAGAGCAGTGATTGAACAGCCAAAAAAAAGATAAAAAAAACACTATAAAGCTCAATGTTTCCATTCATTTCTTAGTTTATTTGATCCACGGTTTGAAATAAGTTTTATGGGATTTTATTTTTTATTTGATTAATCCTTGAGATTCTTTCATAAATAAAAATCAAAACTATTTCAGGTATAATATTTTTTCTCTATAATAAAAAAGCAGATTTCTAACTTTGTTCCATCTTTTCAAAGATTTGCTCACCTTTACAGAACCATCACAGCTGCTAAAATATTCAATAGATTTGATTTTATTTCCTTTAATCCAATCATCATTTGGTTGATTTATCAAAGAACCAGGTGAAGGTCTGAAAGAGTAAAACAGTAAAAAAGCCCTCTCCAGAATTAATCAGCCTCTCTGTCTAACAGCGCCCTCTGGAGGTTTCTGTGAGCCTCTGCAGGCCTTTTATCAACTGGAAGGTTAACTTGTTAAACATCTCTGCAATGCTACGGTCCATCAGAGCTCCTCCTACCTCTCAGGGTGTACTCCGCCTCGATGACGGCGTCCAGTGGCGGCGGCTCGATGGCCTTGGACAGGAAGTTTCCGATTCCTCCCAGTCTCAGCAGCTTGATGCTGAGGGCGACCTCGTGCAGAGGCGTCCTGAAGATCTCTGGGGTCATGTGGGTCTCCAGCCTGCAGGAACACAAACACTGTTAAAGTTCGGAGCTCATGGGGTTCCGGTCGGCTTCAGGTTGGCGGGCCGTACTTGTCGAAGCGTGCGCGGCTGCACAGGTGGAAGCAGAATCCGGGTCGGACCCTGCCGGCTCGGCCTTTCCTCTGCTCCAGGTTGGTCTTGGAGGCCCAGACGGTGGCGTAGTTGGTCATGTTGTTGTGGGAGGTGAAGAGCTTCACCTTCTGCCTGTCAGGAAGAACTCAGGGTTTAATCTGCCGCTGAGAGGAGGACTCCTCCAGCAGAGGGTCAGGACTGCCTTACTTGCACGAGTCGATGACGTAGACGACGTCGTTGATGGTGATGCTGGTCTCTGCGATATTGGTGGACAGGATGACCTGTGAGAGCAGAACCACTTTAAGCTCATCTGACTGAAGCCATGAGGATCTGGGTTCCCCAGCACTCACCTTGGTGACGTTCTCAGGAACCGCCTCAAACACCCTCCTCTGCTCCTCTCTGGGGACCTGGGAGTGCAGCGGCAGGATGCGGTACCGGCTACTTCCTGGAACCAAACCAACAACACCACATTAACTCCTGTCAGGGGGGTTTCTGGGACGTAGGCGTGCCGGGCTTCAGGTACCGAAGTGAGGGTTCATCTCCAAGTGGCGCTGCATGGAGTAGATGAGGTTCCAGCCCGGCAGGAAGACCAGCACAGCGCCGTCCACCTTCAGCGTCTCGATGTACTTCAACAGCGCCTCCACCAGTTCGAAGGACGTCTCCTTCTCGTTGATCTGAGCCATGGAGCGCTTGGTCTCCGGCGTGTATTCTGGACCACAGATCAGGTTACAGTTGGTCTGCAGAGAGGAGAAGGTCCAGAGATGAGCCGGTGGAACCAGGCTGCAGACCTTCAGAACCAGAACAAACCCAAAGTTCTCACATCATCGTCTCCTCCCTCCTCGTCCTTGTCCTTCTTCTTGCGGTCCATCGGCGGGGGGATGAAGTTGGTCATCTGGATGCAATCTTCCAGGAAGTACTCTGAGACAAGAAGCTGGAATTCCTAAAGGTCCTTCAGGAAAGATTTGGTTCAGAGGAGACGGGTTGGACTCACCTTGAACGGCGAAAGTGCGTCCAAACACCTCGATGATGGGACAGTTGAAGAAGTACTCCCTGAACATGGTGGTGTCGATGGTAGCAGACATCAGGATGATGCGAACATCTGGGAAGGTCTGGACCACGTCCCTGAGGACCACCAGGAGGAAGTCGGTCTGCAGGAACAGAGAGGTGGTGAGAAAAACCTAAAAGTGGGTCCGGTTCTGGGTGTCGGGCCTGTGAACTCACGTTAATGTCTCTTTCGTGGATCTCATCAACGATGACATGGCTGATTCCTCGGATTCCAGCCTCCAGCTTCCGGAGGAGAACACCTGGAGGACGAGAGACAAGAATCTTCACAGCAGTGATCCAAAAGCTCCTCCCTTCCTCTGGTAATAACAGCTGGGAAACCAGCTCCCAGCTTCAATGTGCATCTTTTCTAATAAGAAGGTTGGGCTAAAAAGCCTGGAACTCATCGCTAATCCAGACATTTGTAATTGAGAAAGCTTCCTGGATGAGAAGCGAAACGTCTTCAAACTTGGAAACAAAGTCCAGTGGATTGTTTTTAACTTTGTGGAATGACTATGACCTGGATGACTGATAATCTCCACCAGCAGACTTCCTGTTGTATTTTATAATCATGGTTTGT
The DNA here is from genome assembly GCA_030533445.1 of Cyprinodon diabolis. Classification (NCBI taxonomy): domain Eukaryota; kingdom Metazoa; phylum Chordata; class Actinopteri; order Cyprinodontiformes; family Cyprinodontidae; genus Cyprinodon; species Cyprinodon diabolis. Next base: position 44,813,958 of record CM060067.1, on the reverse strand, counting down.
TCAAACCAAGTTAGTTTTGAATTATTTCAATTAATTCTGCTTAAAATGAGACTTTATCATGGTGATAAATATGTTTATATAACGATAAAAACTAAATGCTCCTCTGGGTTCAGCTGATGAGAAAATCTGATTCTAATTAACCTTTTAAACTCGTCACTGTTTTGCTGTAAAGAACATTTTGGATTTAGTGGATAATCCAGCTTTAATAAATCAGCCGGTGGGCGGGGCTCCCCCTGCTGGAGGAGGAGGAGCTTACATACCGACGGTGCAGAAGAGGACGCTGGCGTGCGGTCGGGGGAGGATGGATTCGAAGCGGACGCTGTAGCCGCAGCTCTTTCCCACATCCTCTCCTCTCTCGTAGGCGACCCGCTCAGCCACAGAGACGGCGCTGATCCGTCTGGGCTGCAGAGAGAGAGATGAGAGCGGATCCATTCGCAGACAGCGGTGTGATCTGGGCTCGGTTGTCGAGGGTTACCTGTGTGACTATGATGTTGCAGTCGGACGCTCGGCCTCCTTTGATGAAGCGGTCCAGGATGTACTGAGGGACCTGTGTGGTTTTCCCGCAGCCCGTCGCTCCTCTGATGATCACCACCGGGTTCTTATCCACCGTCGCCATGATCTCCTCCTCAAAATGCTTGACAGGAAGCTGCTCTCGCTCCGACAGGATCTGAACGACACCAGGAAGCGGGTAAACGTTTCGGCCTGAACAAAGCAGCAGAAGGTCGGGGTGGAAGGAGACTGACCTTCTGCAGGTTCTCATCGTGGTCCAGCTGGTACATCAGCTCACTATGAAGGTCTGTGCTGATCTGCTCCGGAGTGCACTGAACAGAGAGGAGCCACAAGATGAGAGCAGGCCGCCGTAAACAGCCGAGGACCTTCACACATCAGAGGCGGTGGCATCTTACGTAGGCCAGCGGCCCCTCATCGATGTTGCTGCTGGTCCAGGGGTTCCAGTTAACCTGTGGAGGCGACCAGGGAACCACGCCGCTGCTCATCTGCTTCTGAGACGGCTCAAAGGAGGCCATCTTCCCCTGAACCAGAGATACTGGAGCGCTGGGATCCGCAGGCTGCAAACCAACAGATGATTACAGGTTACAGCAGGAAGACGAGAGGCCGACCGGCGAAAACCAGAACCAGGAGCTCGCTGCCCTCTGAAGCCGACCTGCTTCCGGGTATGATCAGAACCTTTCAGAACATAACTGCTGGTCTTCCTATTACTGACATTGTAAAGATAACTTTTAAAGGTATTGAGGAGGATTTTCACGGTCTTTCTAAAAGACCCGCCCTCTCCACGCGTGGAAGAGCGTGCACAAGCCCATTTTTCCTCGTGCACGCTCTGTTTAATAGTTGCTAGTGTTCTAATAACTTATACAAGCTTACTGCGTCTAAAAGTCTGCCCTAAATCCACGCAGTGTCTGGCGCATCTTTATTATTAGTCGCCGCTGTCTGGTAGTGACATCGGGCTGCTGTGACAGCAAATTCCATAATGCTTTGCGAGGAGAGTTCTCCTATCAAAGCATTCTGGGATATATCTGCCTCTTCTGAGGCCTTTCTTTTCTTCTCATACTCTTCTTAGACACTTTTTCGGCCATTTTCCAAGAACCGCGGAGAGAAAGGTGAGCTTCAATGAAACCGTAGCTCACCACAGATATACGCCTGAAAATGCACATGAGCAGGAACAGATAGCTACCTGGGCGAGCACGTAGGACGGCCTTACGTAAACATATTGCCTGAATGATTGACAGTTAGGAGAACCACTGATTAAGAAAAAGAAGGTAAACTCCAAAAAGAAGGTAAACTCATCCTACACATCTGACAGAACATCTGGAGTCGGTTCAGAACCAAATGTTCATCGGAACCTTTTCCTGTCTAAAGTTGGCAGCAATGCTCTCCTCGGTCAAATGGGTCGACTCTAGGAATGCACAATATAATCAGCCCCCTATCGGTATCGGCCTTAAAAATTAAAATATGACATCGGCCACCCCACCGATATTTAACCCGATATTTAATCAGCTTCTGAGTTTCTTCTTCTTCCTCAAAAACTTATTTTTTACAGACTTAAAAAGACGAGGGAAAAAATATTGATACATTAAAATATCCCAATATCTTCATACGTTGATATATTGCCATTTAAAAACACCATATCAATCTCTTTTACTAATGAAATATTGCTATATGTCATTGTTACGCTACGAAATCCCCCGAAAAATTCAGGAAATTTTGCCATATTTTTATATGTATGTATGTATGTATTGATCTATTTTACTAACAAAATCTCACAAGAATTTGCAAAATTTCACGAGATTTTGAAAGTAAAATAGATCGATACCACGTTTTTAAAAATCTTATTTGATATCAGCATATGAAAATATATTTGAGTATATTATTTTTCAAAGTGTCAGAAATGGATAACAAAACTGCTATTTTCAATGACTACTTATTTTTGTCCAGCTTTAACATCGGTATCGATATCGGTTATCGGCTACATGAGTTTTAAAATATCGGCATATCGGCCAAAATCCCAATATCGTGCATCCCTAGTCGACTGGGTTCTGTTTTCACACAGAACCGGTAGAAATTCTGCAGCTTTAATCCCATTTGGTGTCCTTCACTCCATAATGATCTGGACCTCAGTAATCCATCAGACTGTAGGGCTGGCCCGGTATCGCTGAGCTCGGATTGGACCCTAAAAGGACTCACAGGTGGGGGGATGTGGACTCCCAGCTCCTGGACGACCGCCGCCAGGTTCTGCTGCAGATCCGGAGCCACCTGGACCTCGAACGCTTCCAGCTGGGGACAAAAGCAGCCGATCAAGTTCTGGTTCTGGTGGATGGTTCTGGTTCTAACTGAGCAGGCTGGGCGCGTACCGTCTCTCCCTCCTTCTTCTTGGTGATTCCAGAGTACGCCTCGATGACGCCCAGGTGATACAGCTGCCGGACCACAGACAGCGCGCAGGACTGGGCCGCCAGCTTCTTGTTGGAGCCGTGCTCCCGGGCCGTGATCTCTGAGGAGAACCAGAACAGGGTCAGCTCGGGACAAAGCCCAGGGGGCGATCGGATCAGACGAGGCCTTACTTCTGCCGAGCTGCCGGATGAACAGCTGCATCTCTGCGATGAAGCTCCTGCAAACACAAACGGCCCGGATTCACTTCCAGTGCTTTTCACAATAAAAGCCGCCTCCCGTCTTCCCCCTGGCGGGAGCTGAACTCACCAGTCGGACTCTCAGGAGGAAACCCAGATGTGTTTCTGCCAGACTTTCAGGATGGTTCTCCCGGGCCGGGCGGTACCCTGCGGTGGACACCAGAAATCACCACCAGACTCCAGCTAGCCCCGCCCATGGGACGGCTTTAGGGCATCTAAAGGCGGTCCCATGTCTTCCTCGGGTCAGTTGGGAGTTCTGGTGTCACCTCTAACAGAGCAGGAAACTAAGGCTCAGATTCTGCCGACCCACCAGCCCAATATCTGGTACCAGAACCAGAACAGTCCCTAACCTGAGAACTCCTCTGATGGTCAGGCATTTTATTTTGGAGCAGAACCTGCAGCCTTGGGCCCCAACTAACCCGATGAAACGTTCACAGGCTCGGTACCAAACATTGGGCTGGTGTTCTGATGAGGTCTGGGTTCTGGTCGGACGCTGAGGGACATTGGATCAGTGAGATCTCTCTGGTGTAGCCGACACACCCTGGAGGTCTCTGGGTTTGCAGCGGTCCGGCAGAAACACATTCAGGGACTTCCTGACAGCCGTGTAACAGAACCCGGCCGAGGAGGCGCCGCCCAGCCGGGTTCTGTTCCAGGAAACGAAGGTTCTGATTTCTGACACCGACTGATCTGAAATGGTAGAAAAAACTGACCTAACGGAACCACAGCTTAGACTGTTAGCTGTTAGGTTCTGGTTCTATTGGAAGGTCTTTCCTCTCTAAGATAAAGTCCAGTTAAAACATTTCTGGTTCAGACTCGGTTCTGCTGGTATGTTCTGATGAACTGGACTCGTGCATCCCCTGCACAGCTTAGAGACAGAGCCGGTTTGGTTCTAAACGAATCCAGAACATTTCTGTGATAAGCGTCCATATGGAGGATCTACAGCTTCCTGTGACATCACTGCTCTCCTCTGATTGGACGACGTCTCAAACCGCCTCCATTCACTCTGTGGTTCTGTTCAAGGAGCCCGTTTTCCCTAACTGGGGTCAGTGGGAGGAAACTTAAAACAGAACCTGTGGCTACAGAGAGGTCAGAACCAGATCCAGACCGAGGCAGAAACACGTCCCTTTGCTGCGGTTCTGATGTTTCCCTCTCAGGTTATCAAACCCAATCAACTCAACATTAAACTGGTAGATCTGATCCGGTCCATTGGACCCAAATGTGTTGAAACAGATTTGGGTTTCTGTGTTTGACGCCTCGGTCTGGATTTGTTCTGCCGTTCTTAGACCCACAGGGTTCTCTGGTCCAGACCTGTTGTGGTCCGGTCCCACTTGGCTGTATTTATACTCAGCACTGGTTTTCTCCTTCTGGAAGTACTGGTTCAGACGGGCCTTGGCGTTCTCCAGGGTCCAGTTCCCATGGAGGTTGGCGTTCAGATCCACCTCCTCCGACTCCAAGGTCTGAGAAGGAGAACAAAGCCATCAGAACAAACCGTCTAGAACCGGTCATAGAGGCAGTGTGAAGCAGGCCTGGTACCGCCTGGGCCTCCTGCTCGTCCCGGCGGGCGTAGTACTCCTTCAGGTTGGCTCCTCGGTCCCACTGGGCCCCTCCTCCTCCAGAGTACCCCTGACCCGTGACCCCAGGAACCGGGCCGGCGACACCACCTTCCACTGAAACGGATCAGGATTAGAAGCAGAACTCTGAGGGGTTCTGGGAGAATGAGCTGGACCCATCAGAACTTACCTTGTTCCTCCTTAACCACGAGATGAGGAGGCAGAGGGCCGCTGGAGGGGAGGGTACCGAAGCTGCCGTCTGCTGCTCGGTCCGGTTGGTCTGCTTCAGGAGGTCCAACCTGCAGGTCCAAACATGAAGCCAGAATCAGGGTCGCTCTTTGGGTTTTTACAGAACTTTCTGGATGATTACAGCTTAAGTTCTACAGGTGAATCCAGTAGAACCACTGCTAGAAGGTTCTGCTTTAAAGTGGCTGGGCTCCAGCGACCCGGTCCGACCCGTTTTTCAGCAAAAGGTTCTTTTTGAACACAGAAATAGGCAGCTTCACTAAAAGTTCTGTAAACATGGATCAAAATGGGCGTGCTTCAGTGGCGCAGTGGTTAGCATGACCGACACACGTAAGGAGGCCTTAGTCCCCAACGCGGCCGACCCGGGTTAGGGTTAGAATCGGACCTGAGGTCCTTTGCCACGTCTCTCCCCCTTTCCCGTCAGCCTACCAGGGTTCCTACAGCATAAGGCAAGTTAAATTCAAGACTTTTTAAGAATTTTTAATGCCACTAGAAATAAAAATTTAAGACCAAATTCACAAGAAAAACCCGCTTGCGACAATTTAACCCAAAGGTTTATTTAACATAAACCACTGCACTAATGTTTCACATTTTGAAAAACTTCCCATACAGGAAGAAAGCTAAAAACACACAAATGACATATATTTTAACAATTATTTAACTGAATTCAAACTTTGTTTTAGCAGGGAACAAAACAAATCAGTTTTAAAGCCCCAACATAACCAGTGCTAAGTCTTTTTTGCAGCTATTTTTCTTTGTATGGTTTTCTTAGTATGTTTGATTTGGCGATAAGTGGAGGCGTTGCAGAGACAAGGGTGGAACTAAACTGAGAAATACCGGCTGTTTCTCCGTAACTCCATTTTGAAGCTTTGTGTTTCGTGCTTCGCATGCGACTCCACTGCCTTAATTCCCATTGTTCTGAGCTTGAATGACTTCTTGCATAAATCCACTGAGCCTCATGTCTGTTCCCTGGTTTTAGCCATGGAGAAAACTCTTGGCTGGAGACAATTATCGTTACATTTACACTTGCTCATATTCTCCAGACAAAAAGTTAATGGCGCATCTCCAAAACGTCCCGGCCGCAACAACGCTTTTATTGGTTCCGCTATCGGGACGGAACCAATAATGGCGAGCCGTTATTTATTTTTAAATAAGAAAAAAAATGTTTTCAATTTGAATGTTTTATTTAGATTACAAAAATAAAACGTAATAAAAATAATCCTATTTATGATGTTTTAAAAATTAAGACCTACGAAAGACTGATTTAAGACATTTTATTACCAATTAAGGCCTTAGTTTTATTTTGAAGAATTTAATGTCTTTTAAGACTTTTTAAGGACCCGCAGGAACCCTGGCCTGCTGTCCAAATAACAAGCCGTAAAAACTAAAAAAATAAATATAAAAAAATATGGATCAAAATGAACTAACTGAGCCGACCTGCTCAGGAGAGCCGGTGTTCTGTCAGATGAGCATACATGATCAGACCAGCATACCCATAGTCCATACCTGTTTATCCCTTTAGGTTTACTCTTTGGGATGAACCGGCATATATCCCTTCAGTCATGTACAAAAAAAAAACAAATTACTTACTTTTTTGTGTTTTTTGAAGCACATAGTGATCTTACCTTAAATTGTTTTTTTGCACATAGATACACGCCTGTAGAGGTAGGCTAAAGTCTGTTTTTCATTCAAAACTAAATGGATACACGCAAATCTGACGTTTAGCGTATTGATTATGGGTATGCTGATCTGACAGAACACCATTACAGAACGCCTAAAAGAAAAAACAGAACCGAACTTAACCAGGAAACTCTAGAACCAGCAGGCTGTAAGTTTAAAGCGGACCCCCAGACTACAGGAAAACTTAATTTTCACTTAATTTGAGAAAAAAATAGGATTAACTTTATAGTCCCAAAGGAAATTTGATTTGGGTTCAGACTCTGGCTACATAGTCTAAACTATGTGTCACACTGCATTCACACATAAAAACACTGCTATAAGAACTCCATTATAAGACAGTAAATAAATACATAAGGAAGCATGTTACCTTACGTTCACAATAAATAAATAAAATAAAAATGTATAAAAACCCTTCTTTAAAAAATGTGTTATGTGAGATAATGAATACATAAAAAAGCCTGTCAGTTTGGTTTAAATTTTGAATACCATTAACTATTCCACAGTTTACTGCTTGATGCCGTTTATTGCCTTAATGGAAAGCGGAACAAATGAGTTCTTATAGCGGTTCAATCTACAGGCGAGGACTCTAAGACGTTCACCTGCAGGAAGAAACTGATACTCTGCATAGAGAATATGCGTGGGATCTGAGATGATTTTTTTCTTAAGACTTCAACTTTCAGACAAATCGTTTTAGTCAGATTTCTAATGTTTGTCTTATTTGTGTTTTACCCTCATTTGGCTAAAATTACAGTTAAAACGAGAAACCTTTATTTAATTTTAACGTCTTACATCAGAACACCTGCCTGTGATGATGGAGGAACTCCTCAGCGACTAAAACAAACAAACATTAGGTGCAGAAAACTGAATTAAATTCAGGCAGAATCCAATAAAAGCCAGATAGAGGGCTGTAGTCTACATGGTGTCCATCTGGAAAGGCTGATGTGGAAAGTGTTGACTAAAGTACAATCATTTTAGCTGATTAAGTTAATCACCAATCACAGCAGCAGTAGCATCTGAGATGATCACATTCCTGATTTGTTCCCAACTATCGCTATCCGATAAATCCATTCCGGTAGGTAAGAACACGCAAACAGCTTTCCATCCACAAAGCCACAGATCAGGTCATTTTGCTAATTTTCCAGCTAACACGGATAACTAGTGTCAAGTCCCTTAGCTAACAGCTAACAGCTACGTCCACTGCACTGATCTCCATTTATTCACTGGATCACTGATAGCCCGTTGGTATTACGGGGTTGAAGTGAAGCCACCGACCACCATATTGGTACTCCCTAGTTAGACCGGTCGTAATGTAACCAATCCGTGTGCTACAGCATTAAACAACACGGATGTTCTCATTTTGAGGGGGATTCAAGACAAATTAATAAATTAATCACTTCGAGACACACTGGCTGTTTCACAGCATCTGTAGATTACTTTAAGTTATAATTTTTTTTTTAATTGTCACATCTCATTGCATAGTCATTATGAAGTCAATGAAGTCTATAAATCCTGTAATATAACATATTATACAATCTATCACAATAAAATGAATGTGTTAATGGATTAGAATAATACAGATGAGCCAAAAATGCTAAATTAATGATGATGTACATGTAATATACATGTATTGATTACATTGTTATGGTAATAACATCTTACATGTCTTATAATGCATGCTATATATATTAGGGGTGGAACGGTTCACAAAATCCACGGTTCGGTTCGGTTCACGGTTCGTGGTCACGGTTTTCGGTTCGGTTCGGTATATGTTGATTGTTAGGAGAATCTATTATGTCTTGTACAACGCGTGTTGCACAATGCTTGCACACCGTTTTTATCCACAACTTTCTTTCTGCCGTCATCGTAGGTCACTCTAAATGCAAAGCGCTCCCATACAGCAGACCTATAAAGTGCTGCTGGCGCGTCTTCCAACTCCTGTTCTTTCCCACTCGCCATACCCACACAATTCTCCACAACAACTGATTTTTTTCTGCTACACCCGGCTACGCTGCTTCGCTTCTTCTTCTTGTTTACTACTGGTGGTTGGCTTTGGTCGCAGTACCGCCACCTTCTGCTCTGGAGTGTAATCGCTTTGCCTATGAGAAAAAGGAGCAGCGCATGAACCGAACGCAACACACGCGAATCGAACCGAGAAAGTCGAACCAAACGTTTTTCATAAACCGTTCCATCCCTAATACACATGTATATGGGTCAAATGTTTGCATTACCTTTTTTCTGTCAACATAACATGCAAAATATTTCAGCACATTACAACACTAACACTAAAAAAACGACAGCATCATCCACTTAATAAAGAATTAATACATTGACATTTCACAGTGAATTACTTTCCATTTCCTCTACTTTCTTACGTTAGACCCAATGTCAATGGCTAACTCAGTCAATGTCTTCCAGTCAGTCTGAGATAGCCACACTAATGTTACGCTACATGCTATACTATAGGATCCATGAGCTTAAAGTTGGATTTATTGCTTAGTTCATCCACTGACTGGGAAATTACCCGAGGAACGTCTTCCTGCGGCAAGAAAACTGTTTTTGCAGCCAAATGCTGCACAGGGAGGCATTTTTTCTGCATGTCTCTGTTGGAGTGGGGAGGACCAGCATGGCAGATGATGGCTTCACTTTTTTCAGTGGTTCTAACAGGCATGTTACAGTAGAGTAAAGTCACTGGCATGAAGCAGGACCCGAGCAGATCTGGTAGCTAGAGCAGTCTTGAGGAACACGGAAACATCTTTCCCACAAAGCACCAGATCACGGCATTTTGCTTGTTTTTCCAGCTAAAACAGTACTTTAGCTAAAAGTTAACAAGTACATCTAATGATGCAGCCATGTTTGTTTTGCTTCAGTCTGCAGCCTCTGGTTGATGTCATATGCTTTCCTGCATTTCATTGCTCTGAAACATTTCTGTTTTTGAGGCTAATGCATCTGTTGGCTTCTGGCAAGATGTGTTTTTGTGAATATACAAATTGATTAAGAATCCATCATGATTGTAGGCAGTCAAATTCATGGAAACAGAAAGAGACGTTTTGATAAACAACCTGATCATGAAGTTCTTTACTAAATAAAGAACTCACATTTTAAACTCATATTTTCTTTTTTTTTCTTTCCCTTTTCTCAGTTCTTTGAAAAACGGTTTGAATCCCGTTTGATTTATGATGAATGTTTGGTTAAAAATGATCCATCATCATTAAATAATGACCGTTTACATTCATGCTTTGACGTAGCCTCCCTCTCTTTCCATCTCTGTTCAGATCAAACATTATAGATGAATTCAGAAATCTGTAGTTTCTACGGCCTGCTAAGAACAGGAAAGACGCTTCAGGCTTTGTTTTAAAGCTACTAAAGATGTGTTCAGACAGTGGAGGGCCAGGTCTATGTGGGCGGCGCCCTTTGAAGGATGCGGTCCCTGAATTTGAGCCGAACCTAAGAATAAAACAGGATTCTGACCCCGATAGCAGGAACCTCCGCGGCATTGATTTCTCCAACTCGGACCAGATAGTTAACGAAGTCGCGGGCAGAGTTGGTCTGAGCGTCCTTCTTATTGGTGGAGTTTCCCATCCCGATGTAGTTGTAGCCATCGACTCGGACCTGCAGGAGAAGTGAGGCGGGTCAGCAGAATTAAAGATGGTGCTGACAGCTGCTGCTGAACAAAGATGGAGAACTCACTTCACACGTGAACTTCTGTCTGTTCTTGTTTCCTGCAGCCCGGATGTCGTAGTTGGGAGTCAGCTTCTTCTTCCCACACCAGGCGTACAGGAAGTTCTTTATGTCGGCCATGTTGGAGCCGTAGAAGGAGATCCTCCTCCTCCTTCTCCAAGCAAGCCCTAAAAAATTTTTAACACATTATTTCACTCATTATTTCATATTAATAAAAAAAATCAGATCCATTGCTACAAAGATTTTATTTCTGCTGAGGAGGAGCTTAAAAATTATACCTGTAAGGTCTAATTTGACCATTATTTGTTGAAAATTAAACAAAGAAATGTTCAAAGAAAGAAAACCAAAAGAGTAAAATGCAGAATATTGAAGAAAATCTGAGATTTCACTGAAGCCTAAATATTAGAGAACATCTGGTTGGAGGTAGTACAGCTAATTTATGGCTGACAGAAACTAAAACTCTGCAGACTTGAGAAAATAAAATAAACACACAGAAAAAAGAAGCAAATCTACTGAGGATTTCTTTTTTCCTGCTTGTCCAGGATGGAAACCTCCATACTGGGCCCAGTTCTACTTGTTGACTATTTATCCAGGAGTTGTTTTGAGTAGATTTCAAAGCTGACAGTCGAATATTAGTTTCTGAAGCCTTCAGAAACTAATATCCTGTTTCCTCTTTCTGAGGCTGGTGATGTGCTGATGTTTAAAACCTGCTCCTGATATTTGATTTTAGAGATGGTGCTGAAATAATCCAGCTGTTCAACAACAAGAATATTTGCTATAAATAAAAAACTAAAGTCACAAATAATCCACTGACACTAAAATCAAATATAGAAACTACTGTTGGAAGAAAGCCTGTAGATCTGCTGCTGGTCTGAACTAGACTGATGGAAACAGGTGTGTTTGCTCCTGTTTTGCATCAAAGTGAGGACAATTATCCGATCATCACTTCTGTTTGCTCAAAGTTAGGTTCATGATGAGGTTTAAATTGATCTTAGGTTAGATTTAGAGCTCTTTTATGGTTATTATCTGGGGTGGTCTATAGAAAGGGTTGAACCAGACTAAAAACCAACGGCAGTTTAATGAACCTCAATACATGTAGCGAAACGAGAATGGCTGAATGTTTAGATTTTAGAACAGATAACCTTAACTTCATCATCTTCTTTACATCCGACTTCCAGTCAGTCTGAGATATCCAGACTAATGTTACGCTACAGATTATACTATAGGATCCATGGGCGTAAAGTTGAATTTATCGGTTAATTCATCCACTGCCTGGGAAATTACCTTTAAAATACAGACCGACTTTAAAATTACATCCGCCTAAAACTGGTTAAAAAGCTCAAATAGTGAACATGAAAAGGCTCCGTCCTTAAAACATGTAAACACTCAGCTGAGGTTAGCATTAGCTTTAGCTTCTTTTAGCTTTTCATTTTACCCATGTATCCCTTCTTAATAACTAACATAGCAGATAGATAGCTCCCATTACATTGTAGTATTAAACATTATATTTAGCAACTAACAGAAGTTAAGCTGCCGTTAGATGCTAAGCTAATATTAGCAGTGTGCTAACTCTGTCAGTTCTCTCCTTTAGATCAAGTCCAAGCAGCTCATCTATCTTCACAGAAACACAAATATTGTTGATACAAATAGGAAAAAAAACTAAATATTCATTTCTTTACTCACAGCCAAGTTAGAAATGAGCAATATCTGTTCAGAAGCAGCGAGAGAACAGCAGAGTATTCTGTTTCCTCGGGCCGGAAGTACAGCGCCCCCACCTGTTCAGGAGGTAGAAGGACCCTCTGGTCACTGCTGGCGCTCCTCAGGGCGTTTGCTCTGGGTGTTGGAGGAAGGAAAGCCGGTGTTTCTCAGTCACTGTGGAGAAATGTCCTGGGCCGCGAGTAGCGAGGAAACTGGAAGCGATTATTTTGGGATGGAAGAAGGAAATAGTGAAAACGAAGAAGACTGGCAGAGAGTAGCGTCAAAAAAATGAGAAAAGGCAGAGATCAATTGAAGGAGAGTCCAGTTCAGAACAATCAAGTGATGAATCTAGAAACAAAACGAGAACAAAGTCATATTCAAGCTAGTTAATCAGAAAGACTCTTTTGCAGATTGGAATCCGGTTCAGTTTACTAAATCCATAAATAAACTAGCAGAAGTCCTCAGTTCCAGAATCCTCTATAGTGGAGACCTGTTAATAAACTGCAGAGAGCAAAGGCAAGGCAAAGTAATATGTATTAACAGGATTGAGGGATAAGAGGGGAGTCATTGGAGGAGTTCCTCTAAAAGTTTCTGAAAAAGAGATTCTAGAAAATATAAGTGGTGCAAAAGTAAAAGTTAAAAGGTTAAAAACAACAAGAAACGGAGAAAGGTGTGACAGCTTATCTGTGTTGATTAAATTTGAAGAAGAGCAGTCACCCAGCAACGTTTGTATTGGTTACATGGGCTACTTTGTTAAAAGTTACAACCCTCCTCCTCTGAGATGCTTCAAATGCCAAAAATGTGGACATATAGCAGCAGGATGGAAAGGGAAACAGCAATGCGGAAGGTGTGCTGGAAAGAAGCTAAAATCAAATGCTGTAACTGTGGTGGAGAACATACTGCTGCTTATCGTGGGTGTGAATTGAGTAAAAGATCTGAGGAAATTAAAAAAATTGAAATTTGAGCTCGGAATAACTTCTGCTGAAATTGCAAGGATCCCATCCCTGTCAGAAAAAACCCAAACCTACAGTTCAGCACACGGCAAACTCAAAACCTCTGGAGGAGAGACAGAAAATTGAAGATTCATTGATTGTAAAAAAGAAAGATTTTGTTCTTTTCATAGTTGAAGTGATCAAGTGTAGTGCTCAGACGATAAGAAAAACCAAAAAATCTAAATAATAGTGAAAGCTGCAGAAAAGTATCTTGAAGTTAAAGATTTAAACTGGGAAATGTGGAAAGCATGATGGGAAAACCGATAAGACCATCAGACACTGGCAGAGTGACGATAACTGAAAGATAAATTAAAAATTATGAGGACAAATGTGATTAAATATTTATATATTGAGTTCAGTTAAATAGTTTGGAAAAATGATTTTTTTTTTTTCTGGGGGTGAGTTTTGTTTCCTCTTTCCTTGTTTAACTCATCAGTTGGTGGCAGTAAAGCACTTTTTTTATATTAATAATTTTTATTGAGAAAGCACATCACATTACAATATTATAATTGGATCACATTCATTGTCATTTTTACACTAAACAGACACCCACACATAAACAAGATAAAAAAGGGTAATGCACTTTTAACTAGTTTGCCAACCAACATAAAACCTCACAAGACGAAGAAGAAGAAGACATTTGCTCTGGCATCTGCTGCCTGTTGCTGCCTTATACTCTGAAACACCAACATAAATCGTTAACTGATCTGTTCTGATTCAGATGTAACCACTGATTGCCTGTATTCAGAGGGAAGCATGAAGGAAGTGATGGAAGATCTGAGGGTCTGGAGCTGAGCTTGGAGATGATGCATGAATAGCAGAGAGGAATCAGACACATTAGGATTTCACTACAGAGTCACTCAGGTTGGAGGTTCTTCACTAACAGATTTATTCTTCATGGAGCTTCATCAGATCAACCATCAGCCTGATTAACAGGACAGGTGATCAGAGGAGCAGAGTTTTTACCTCCATCATTATTACAGGGACTAAAGAATGGGTAGAGTTTCTGAGTGAAGCAGCAGCCAGTAAAGGAGTAGATCAGAGCTGCAGCATCTACATCATAGAAGGAGACCAGACCCTCCTCATAATCCACAAACACCCCCACCTTCTCAGGACCAGGATGGAGATGGAGACGGACTGGAGGACCAGCATTAGCTTTGTACTCATTGCTATTCCTCAACCAAATAGTCCAGTAACCATTCTCAGGAGTCAGTGTGATCTTTCCCTTCCTGTTGATGGACTCTCTGGCCACTCCTAAATCCCAGCCAGTCTTTCCTTTAACCTGAACCTCAAAGTAAAATCTGCCTGAAGAGAAACTCTGACGTCCTAAAACATTAACAGAACTAGAAAATCTCTCTGGATTGTCTGGTAGTTTCTTTCTAACATCTCCATGTTTCACCTGTTTTCCATCATCAGACAGGATGAGGTAAGGATGAGCTGTATCAGGATCCAGAGTCACATCCACTGCAGACTGCTGGACCCTCTTCATCTCAGCCTCCATCATCATCTCCCTCATCATCTCCCTGATCTCCTCCTCCAGCTGAGCCACAGCTCTCTCCACAGTCCCCTCATATGATGGTGGACGGACTCTGACCTCTGTCCAGTTCTTGGTGGGTGGAGCAGCTTTCAGGGAGGAGAAGCTTTGGAGGAGGTGGAGGTGGTCTTCAGACTGGGAGAGCTGCTTCACCTCAGAGCTCCTCTTCATCAGCTCAGAGATTTCCTGTTCCAGATCTTTGATGAAGTCTTCAGCCTGTTTCTCTGCAGTTTTCTGTTTGTCTTCGATCTCCTTGATGAGCTCCTTCAGGCCTCTCTCAGCAGACTCCTTCAGAGCAGTGAAGACCTCAACACCTTCTGCTTTCTCTCTGTCTGCAGCATCTTTACTGATCTTCACCAACTCTTTGATCTCCTGAATCTTCACTCGTCTGTTCTGGATCATCTTCTGAACTTCATCCTCTGTCTTCCTCAGCTCTGCCTTCTTTCCTTCAGTTTCTTCTCTCAGAGGAACAAACTCGTGGTTCTTATGGTCCAAAACAGGACAGAGCAAACAGACACATGTCTGGTCGGTCCTACAGAACAGCTCCAGAGGTTTATCGTGCTGCAGACACATCCTGTCCTCCAGGTTCGCCACAGGCTCCATCAGCTGATGTTTCTTCAGACGTGGAGCTGTCAGATGAGGCTCCAGGTGAGTCTGACAGTAGGAGAGGAGACACACCAGGCAGGACTTCAGGGCCTTCAGTTTGGTTCCAGTGCAGACGTCACAGGGAACTTCTCCTGGTTTGGCAGCTTGTTGCTCTGAGCTGCTGCTGCTGATGGCTTCCTGCTGAGCTTCACGTCTGAACTGAGAAACCATCTCAGAGAACAAGGTGTTGACCTTCAGCTGAGGTCTAGAGGTGAAACGTTCTTTGCACAGAGGACAATTGTAGAGACCATTTCCATCCCAGTGCTGAGTGATGCAGGCTTTGCAGAAGTTGTGTCCACATGGTGTGCTGACTGGATCAGTGAAGACATCCAGACAGATGGAGCACAGGAACTGATCCTCAGACCGCAGGTTGCTGCTGGAAGACATGTCTGAACTCTGAGGACAGGAGACAGAGATCATTGATTAGCAAGATGTTCCTGATCTGAAGGTCTGACATGATGTTCTGATCAGGCTACATGAGGTGAGTTCAGTCAGCTGACCTAAGGAGAAGAACATCTGATCACCCTGACAGCAGGAGGCCTCAGGAGCAACAGAAGCTGTTATTCCAGGACCTGTTGTCTCTCAGAGAGGCAGAACGTCAGCTTTCTGAAACACTGTCAGTGTGAAACCAGATGCATCCTAACATCAGTTCTTGTTCACAGACTGTCTGCCTCACAGGGCAATGCTGACTGGTTCCAACACCTCCAACCACATAGACTTGGACATCAATTATAAGAGCCTCACTGAAACACCACAAACCATCAGAGGGTCAACTGAAACATCTGCTCTCTGTTCAAAGGGGTCCAGAGAAATGACCCAGGCAGTGACAGAGATGGTTTCTCTCCTTCACGGTAAACACCTCTGAGTTTACAGCTTTGGTTCAGATGGTGGACAGGTCTCCAACCCTCCTGGACTAACTTTAGCCAGACTGTCACAGCAGCAGGATGGAAATGGGTCAAACAGGGACAACTGTCCCTAAGTAGCTGGACAGCAGAGACCTGGCAGAGTCTGACTGTGGACTTTGCTCTGAAACATGAGAATAACCAACATTTCATGGACTAAGAGGTTTTACTGGGATCATCTGACTGGGTGTGTCTCTCTGTGGACTTTTAGCTGGGAGGAGTCTTCCTGTCATTGTCTGAGGCTAAATAGGACTGACCTTTGAACCACAAATTTACATTTAGATTGAATTAAAGAGTACGATCCACTTTACCAATGTCTTCATTTAGTTTTCATGTTTGTTCCAAACAATTAAAAGCATTAAATTGAAATCTGTGGTTTTCTGAATATAATAAGATGATTTTTCCAGTTTTCTGCTGATTAACATCTTCCAGTTTGCTGTTGATGCTGCTGGTAGAAACACAGTGAATATTATCAGCTGTACTCACCGCTGTTTGAGTCGGTTGATGAGGAAGACAGAAGAAACTCTGACAGAGACGGATAAACTAGTCTGGACTGAAGCTCTGATGTTATTCTCAGTCTTTATGTTTCTGTAAAGTGACAATAAAACTTACCTCTCCAGCGTTGCTCCGCCTCTAAGAGCTCCTATTTTTCTCTTTGTTTCCTCCTTCAGATTCAGACTAATATTTCAGACTCTTTTCCACTGAAAGCTCCAGGATGTGTTTAATCCTGGTAACAGGAACCCAGAGGATTCATCAGGCTGCTGCTCTCTTTGCTCTGAAATACCTGGAACAGTTATTTAAATCAATCTGAGAAAAACTGCACTACTCCATCAATCCAGTAGAGGGCAGTAATCAGAACAAATATGGTTTTATTATTATTATCTTAATCACAATAAACACACATTCCAATTCAAATAAGAAAACTTGAATCTGAACACATTAACTAAACTAAACAGAGAGTTTTACAGCCAACAAAATCAGTTCTCCTTGGGCAGGAGATAATCATTTCAACTTGATAAAAAGAAAAAGTAATCATTGAATTGAGTAATATGTTTACCAAATGAATGAGTACATTGTAATATGTATTTAAAACTACAAACAGTGAGTATTGAATAATATTTACTATTATTTTGTGATTGCTAAAAATGTGTCCCACATATTTGTCACCACCGTCAGATATTTATAAAAAGCAATAAAATCAGGCAACTAAAAGGTCAACTACGTTCCTGATGACCCCATTTTTAAATCTTCAGCTCTACTGCGTGCTTCCAGTTCACTCAAGCTTCGGAAAGTTTAATATTTTCTCTTTAATTGGTTCACATCTTTGGACACTGCTAATGTCACAACCATAACATGTCAACACCGTCTCTTTTGTATAAAAAATATTAGATTAGATGATCACATAAATGTTTACTTTTTAAGAAGAGGTCTAAAGTAGCTGGCAACAGAGGGGAAACAAGATGGCTCATGTGAACAACTCATGCATAT
This sequence comes from Cyprinodon diabolis, assembly GCA_030533445.1. NCBI lineage: Eukaryota > Metazoa > Chordata > Actinopteri > Cyprinodontiformes > Cyprinodontidae > Cyprinodon > Cyprinodon diabolis. Next base: position 44,796,405 of record CM060067.1, on the reverse strand, counting down.
CATCTTACGGTGGTGAAAAAAACCCTACAAATGGTCCTCAAAGGAGGCTAGAATATAATTGTTGATCTGTAATGTTTCATTAACCTCTTTTATATTTTTATTTGTGTTTATATATGTAGGGGATGAGGTGTGCTTTCCCTCTCTCTCAGTTCACTATTATGCCATGTTCATTTGGTTTATGTCATTTGGGATGGACATAGTGCGCCTACATAGCACATAGTATATATTATAGCTTGTAAGCTGTGCATCTCCAATGAATAAAGCCTAATAAATGTCATAGTCATTAAACTCAACTTTGACTTTATGTATTTTAGAAAGTTATGGCTAGGCAGCAGCTATCTGTGGAGGAGAGAAGGAGAAGAAACAGGGAATATCAAAAGAAGCATAGAGAGACAAACATATAGTGATGCAGAGTTAAAGGAGGAATACCTCAGAGTGAAAAGGCAAAGATGGAAGAAGAAGGTGAAAGAAAGGAAGATAAAAAATCAATGATTCAATTCAATCAATGACTTGAATGAAAGGGAAAAGAAAAGTCAGAGAAAGGCTTGGAAACGTAGACAACAAGTATCAAGCGAATGTAAGAGAAAAGGCTCAGATCACCCAGAAACTGCCCCAGACGGTCCAGTGGATCAGGCCATGCATGAACCAGCTCAGAGTAGACAGGCTGTGGCAGGAGTAGGGGACACTAGACCACAGTTTAACATGATGTCAGTGATGCATTGTACATTATTCCTACTGGTAATTACTTTATTTTTTACTATTATATTTGATATTTGACGATATGGGGATGGGGTACTTTTAATTATGATATTGCTTAATTGTATCTAATATTCCTTAAATAGTGATTGTCACAGTGCTCATGACAGTTAGTTTTTGGACCAAATAGTTAAATAAAGTTAATAAGCAAGAAACCATTGACTTGAGTTACAGTTTTAATTGTATGTTGTAATGAGGCCATTGTCACCACCGTCAGAGGGCTTTTTATTTGTTTTAAGTTAATATGCTAACAAAGTAATAACTGGAAAAACGCCTATTTTATGAAAAACATACAAAGCAAGGAGGTTGCACCGGGACATTGCTGAACAGCCAAGACCTTGGTCTATAACAATATACCTTCAGATTTTGTAATTAACTAACTTTTTATTTTCAAAATGAAAACCTGTTTAATCTAAATTCCCAAGAATCAGAGAGCTGACTAAAAAGTAACCTCCCACAATAACTGTCATGAACCAAATAAGTCAGACTGTCCTTCAGGTCGATGACCTCTGTGAAAGAAACATTCATGTTATTGTTAATTTTAGTACAATTACCTCCTTGTTGACAGACTTTGAGTTTTTTTGGTCCAAAAAAACACCAACATATTTAGCATATTTTAAGGTCATTCATGAATCTTCTGATGAATTTGCTAATCTGTTTAGGAAGTCCCATGTTTTCATTGGACTTTTACTTAAATTAAATACTTAAAGTGAGATTGTGTCACTTCTGCATTTTTGTGCTGTTGACTCCCATTTGAATTCATTGTAGTATTTCAAACAATTAAAACACGATTTCTATTTTTAAATGTTTTTATTTCACGATGCTGAGATCCAACTAAAATGTCAGTCTTAAGAGTTATTTTCATTAGCTAAAGATATTTATCATATGTTTAATATTTGAAAAACCCACAAGAAACTAAGTCATATAATCATTTTTTATGATTTGTAATTTAAAACAGTTTTATAGAAATATCTGCCTAGTTTAGTCACGTTAATTTACCACTGAAATAAAAAAAATATTTCTATTCTATCATTTCAATTATAGGATGTAGTTTCTTTGCTCACTTCCTGTCTCTGACTTTAAGCAGACAATTTATTTAATGTAACTGAATATTTTCTAAAGTATCCAGCAGACCTTCTGGTCTCTGCGCTTTTTTTTTTATTTTGAAGCAGCGCAACATGAAGTTTGTTCTGTTTTTCTCATCAGTGTTTTTTCTCAATACAAAAAATTAAGAACTGATTGTACAAACATCTTAAGAACTATGCTAACCAAACTTGGTATTTACCTTTAGCCCATTTACATCATGACAGTTGACTGGAAGGAAAAAAAGGAGGAATCCTTTTCTAAACTGTATTCTTCTAGGACTATTTTCTTCCTGGCCTTGCTCATCTGGAACACTTCAGGCTCTTCTATTTCCCCATGGAATAAGGCCTTGTGCTGGTGTATCCAGTCCCATGCTTTAGACAAGTCCCTCAGGATCTACATCTATCCCTAAGGTAGGGAAAAAGGGAAATAAAACCCCAACATACTATATATACATTTGTGACTTAGTTCTGTATTTTCAAAAGAGGTGCTCAGGAGAGCAGAACCAGGAGCTTGGTGTTTTTCAGCCTCTCTACATCAGTACTAAGCATTAAACACTCACCTTTTTGCACCTCGGCCAGCTTGGATGCCATGATTTATTTGTGATACTTTAAGATGTGTATTCCCCACCCTTGTAGGGGTGGTAACTATCTTATTTTATCAGATATTATTCAGACTATCATATATTGTTTATGAACACACGCCCTACTAGCTGTGTGTTAGAACAACAAATGAAATAGTGAATCGAACTCTAATCATGGTCAAACAGTTAATTCTGCACATACATGGAATAAATTCACTACAACCTTCCTTCAAAATATACAAGTTTATTAACAAAACTCATTCAGCTCCAAGTCAAACATATTTCAGTTAAAAACTCTTGACTGAAGACTAGTAAAACTCAACTGAACTAAACTACTATGTACAAAGAGGAAAGAAGAACATGGTTGCAAAACATAATCAATGAGATAAAGCAATGATATCACAGTTTAGGATGGATTTTGTGTGAGAAACAAAGTTTATCTTGAAGGATTTAGGATGTAATCACCAGTGGTGGCCGGCCCATAGGGGGCGCTGGGGCACCGCCCTCCCTGATAAGAAGAGAGAAACGTAAAATATATTTTTAGAAATTAACTCATAAATGTCAGTTTTGCTCTCTAGAGTGTGTACCTATAAGCAAAACAAATTATATAAATTACATTTCCCTACCTACTGTCATTCATTTGTGGATTTCCACAGACAGACTCCTACCGCCTCTGTCTTGGGGCTGTGATCAGACTGCGCCACATTTGCAGAGAATCTGCCAATCATGTACTATTGCTAGGTGAATTTAATAATTTAATGGCCAATCAGCGTCTCAAAAATTTATGGTCTTGGGGCTCTGAAAATACTGCCTTTTAACAGGCTTCTGCACCCAAAGCGCAGGTGCAGACAATTAGAGGGACGATGGCGAACGTAACGAGCGAGATGCAGCTTCCACCAAATTCGGTGAGATCCTTATTTATCTACCCGTTTGCCAGAAGAACATCCCTGTTGTAGGGTATGAAAATTTCCTGTCATGGTTATTGTGACTGTGACGAATCCACCTCGTCACTTAAAATAACCTCTCTGTTGTGTGCCACACACACATTCCTGTTATACTGTGCTTGTGAGGACCAATACGCTCGCGCTGAGCCCAGTAGCTCCTGTTCCTGGTTACCTGCTGGCGTATTGAGGGTGCACACTTAATATTTCAGTGAGGTTAGCCGTGTGCGTGTGTGTGTGTGTGTGTGTGTGTGTGTGTGTGTGTGTGTGTGTGTGGGGGGGTGCGTGTGTGTGTGTGTGTGTGTGTGTGTGTGTCATCTGGCGGCGTCTTTGCTGGGTTCAAACCCAGTTTGGTGTAATTGAATAAGTCAATGAATCTGTGTAAAGGAATTAAGTTGTAAAAATTATTTGTTTTTGTACATCAATTGTTTGTGGAGGTAATATATGGACAAAACTGATTTATGAGAAGAAATCAGAAACAAGAGAGCCTGAGGGGAGGGGCTTAAACTATTTAATGAGGGCTGTGGGAAGAAGAGCGGCCATTTTTGTTTTCTGTTTCTTTGTTACATTGCTGGTAACTGGAGAGAGGCTGAGGCCCAGAGGATCTTGTATATGTTTAGTTTCTTTTGCACCCTGTTTTGAGTTTTTGAGCACAATAAATCACCAACACCGGTAACCCGACTGAGCCTGGATTCTTGGAGGCCAAAGAACCCCGTCACAGTGACCAAAATCATCACTGTTACTGTTATTATATAGTAAATTAAATCATTACTGTTAAATTGTATTTCATTTCCAATTGTTTATTTGAATTTGTATTCTGGATTAGTTGGAGACATACACTAGGCTATATCAGCCCCACCAAAAATATTTTTTACCAGCCGCCACTGGTAATCACATTAGTTTTTCACTAATTTAGAGTGATTTGATTGTTTTTAAACAAACTCACAATCCAAATCCATGAAGTTGATAAAACATTGTTTGGCCAAATAATGTTTTATTAAATGATTTGATTAATCAGGAAACAGTAACCTTTAGTTAAATGATTATTTGCCCTCTTTGAAATAGCTAGCAGAGAATAGACATGAGGATTCATTTAAATTACTTTTGGTCATAATTTGGTAATCAAAATGTGATGAGCATATGAGAAAACACATTAACATTAACGTTACATCAGTGCTTAAACTCATTTTCAGGAGAATTTCCCCTCCAGTCTGGCTCTGTAAGTTCTGAAACTCAGAGAAATGTGTTGCAAACCCTCTTGTTTTTCAGCAGTTTGGTTGTGAAATGTCAACCATCATGACTTATCCTTGGTCATTCTGGAGATCTAGGCCATGGTGTTGTTATCTTCCAATGTGAACCCCTGGGCAGCTTCATGGAAAGAGAGAGAAATATTTGGTGCTTTGGTGTTTTCTGCTCTCAGCTCTGTGGGGGGCCAAGGAACACCTCTTTGGGAGATTTCCTTGGGAGTTTGCTGGGCTTAGAGGGGGTTGCAGAGCAGAGAAGAGAGGTCTCACAGCTGGTTTATGAGCAAAACTGCCTCCTCTTCTACAGTGATCATGTCCTTTTTGTAAACATCAGTCTTTGTACTAAAATATTCTTTCTGTCATGATTTGTGGACATTAAGATCTAAAGAGAAGTGTCATCTACTGATCAGACCCCATATTTCAGTGAAAGGGTGGAGTCAGAGTAAAAATATATGCATGCCCAGGAGGAGGACGGGGTCACTCCAGTGGCTGGAAGTTGGCTGTCATTTGGCTGGCGTTTTACTGGGAAAGGCCATTTTGAATGGCTGCTACGGTATTTCCCAACATATTTTTGTCCTACTTGGATAATTTTTATTATGTGTAACCACAGCAACTATAGAAAGACATTTTTTACACTGTGGAGCAACTCTTTAACATCTATAAAACTGAAATAATACTTCAACTACTTCTGCAAGTACCTGCTGCGTTGAAAAGGAGGCACAGATGATGCTGAGCAGGAGCAAGGAGAAGAGAGAGGAACAAGATATTTAAATAATCTCTTTCATCAATCATCATGGGCAAGATGTGAGGTCTTTAGGAAAGTTAGAGATTTAAACTGGGAAATGGGGGAAAGCATGGTGGCAAAACCAATAAGACCATCAGACACTGGCAGAGTGATGATAACTGAAAGATAAATTAGAAATTATGAGGGCAAATTTGATTAAGTATTTATTATGTTGAGTTCAGTTAAACAGTTTGGAAATTATTTTTTTTTTTTTTCTGGGGGTGAGTTTTGTTTCCTGTTTTCTTGTTTAACTCATACTTGGTGGCGGTAAAGCACTTTTTTTTATATTACTCGTCGTCTCCCGCTTTTTCCAGAACCGGGTCGCGGGGGCAGCAGACTAAGCAGAGACTCCCAGACTTCCCTCTCTGCAGAAACTTCCTCCAGCTCTGTTAGGGGAAGCCCTAGGCGCTCCCAGGCCAGCCGAGAGACATAGTCTCTCCAGCGTGTCCTGGGTCATCCCCTGGGCCTCCTCCCGGTGGGACGTGCCTGGAACATCTCCCGAGGGAGGCATCCAGGGGGCATCCGAAGAAGATGTCCGAGCCACCTCAACTGACTCCTCTCGATGTTGAGAAGAACCTGCTCTACACTGAGCCTCTCTCAAATGACCGAGCTCCTCACCCTATCTCTAAGGGAGAGCCCAGCCACCCTGCGGAGAAAGCTCATTTCAGCCGCTTATATCCAGTATCTCATTCTTTCGGTCATGATCCATATTTTATGACCATAGGTGAGGGTAGGAACATAGACCGACCGGTAAATTGAGAGCTTTGCTTTTTTGCTCAGTTCTCTCTTCACCACAACAGACCGGTGCAGCGTCCGCATTATTGCAGCAGCCGCACCGATCTGTCTATCGATCTCCCGCTCCATTCTTCCCTCACTCTTGAACAGGACTGCAAGATACATGAACTCCTCCACTTGAGGCAGGGACTCTCCTCCAACCTGAAGGGGACAAGCCACCTTTTTCCGGTCGAGAACCATGGCCTCAGACTTGGAGGAGCTGATTCTCCTCCCGGCCGCTTCACACTCGGCTGCGAACTGCCAAAGCGCACGCTGTAGGTGTTGGCAGAAGGGAGCCAGCAGAACTACGTCATCCACAAAAAGCAGGGACCAGATGTGCAGGCCCGAAACCAGACCCCCTCCAGTCCTTGGATGCACCTAGCAATCCTGTCCATAAAAGTTATGAACAGGACCGGTGACAGAGGGCAGCCCTGTCGGAGTCCAACATGCACTGGGAACAGGTCCGACTTAATGCCGGCAATGCGAACCAGACTCCTGCTCAGCTTGTACAGAGAACGGATGGCCCCTAATAAAGGGCCCCCGACTCCATACTCCTAGAGCACCCACCACAGGGCAGCACGAGGGACACGGTCGAATGCCTTCTCCAAGTCCACAAAACACATGTGGACTTGTTGGGCAAACTCCCATGAACCCTCAAGAACCCTGGTGTAGAGCTGATCCACTCTTCCACGGCCAGGACGAAAACCACACTGCTGAGAAGTGTGATTCCCCGATTGTTGGAACACACCCTCCGGTCCCCCTTCTTGTGGAGGGGAACCACCACCCCAGTCTGCCAATCCAGGGGTACTGTCCCCGACCTCCACGAGATGTTAAAGAGGCGTGTCAGCCATGACACCCCAACAACATCCAGAGCTCTAAGATAGTCAGGACGGATCTCGTCCACCCCCGAAGCCTTGCCACCGTGGAGTTTTTTGACCACCTCGGTGACTTCAGCCTGGGTGATGAACGAATCCAGCCCCAAGCACCCTGTCTCTTCTTCCCCCATGGAAGGCGTGTCTGTCGGGTTAGGAGATCCTCACAGTATTCCTTCCACCGCCCGACAATATCCTCCTTCAAGGCCAGCAGCTCCCCACTCCAACTGAAAACAGTGTTAGTGAAGCACTGCTTTCCCCTCCGGAGGCGCCGGACAGTTTGCCAGATTCACTTTGAATCCAACCGATAGTCTTTTTCCATGGCCTGTCCTAACTCCTCCCAGGTCCGAGATTTTGCCTCTGCAACCACCCGGGCCACGACACGCTTGGCCTCAAAGTACCTGCTTGCTGCTTCAGGAGTCCAACAAGCCAGCCAAGTTCGATAGGACTCCTTTAGCTTGACAGCATCCCTTGCGGTGTCCACCACCCGGTTCAGGGATTGCCACCACGACAGGCACCGCAAACCTTACGGCCACAGCTACGGGCAGGCGCATCGACAATAGAGGCAGAGAACACAGCCCATTCGGACTCCTTGTCTCCAACCTCCCTCGGAACCTGAGAGAAGCTCTCCCGGAGGTGGGAGTTTAACACGTCCCTGACCGAGGTTTCCACCAGACGTTCCCAGCAGACCCTCACTACTCGTTTGGGCCTGCCGAGTCTTTCATGCTTCCTCCTCTTCCAGCATATCCAACTCACCACCAGGTGGTGCTCGGTCGACAGCTCCGCCCCTCTCTTCACCCGAGTGTCCAAGACATGCGGCCGCAGATCAGAAGATACGACTACAAAGTCGATCATCGACCTTCGGCCTAGGGTGTCCTGGTGCCAGGTGTACCGATGGACATCCTTATGCCTGAACATGGTGTTCATTATGGACAATCCGTGACTTGCACAAAATTCCAATAATGAGGCACCACTCAGGTTCAGAGCTGGGGGCCCGTTCTTCCCGATCACGCCCCTCCAGGTGTCACTGTTGTTTCCCACGTGGGCGTTGAAATCTCCCAGTAGAATGATGCAATCCCCGGGAGAGGCGCTTTCTAACACCCTCCCCAGGGATGCTAATAAGGCCTAGTACTCCATACTGCCATTCGGCCCATAGGCCGACACAACTGTCAGAGTCCTCCCTTCAACCCGAAGGTAGGGATGCGACCCTCTCGTCTACCAGGGTGAACTCCAACACAAGACAGCTGAGCTGGGGGGAGATAAGCAGCCCCAACCCCGCCCTCCGCCTCTCCCCGCGGGTCACTCCAGAGTAGAAGAGTCCAGCCTCTCTCAAGGAGCTGGGTTCCAGAGCCCTGGCTGTGTGTAGAGGCAAGCCCAACTATTTCTAGCCGGTATCGCTCCACCTCCCGCACAAGCTCGGGCTCCTTCCCCGCCAGTGAGGTGACATTCCACGTCCCCAGAGCCAGTTTAAGTGCCTGCAGATCAGGTCGCCGAGGTCTCCACTTCTGGCTGCCGTCCAATCCCCTTTGCACCGGTCCCTCATGGTTCCCCCTGCAGGTGGTGGGCCTACTGGGGGATGGCCTCGTGTCGCTCCTTCGGGCTGGGCCCGGCCGGGTCCCGCGAGGATGAATCCGACCACCAGGAGCTCGCTGACCAATCCCAACCCCAGGCCTGGCTCCAGGGTGGGGTCCCAGGTCCGCCATACCGGGCAACGTCACGTGCCTCACTGTAGTCCTTGTCATAAGAGTTTTTGAACCGCTCTTGGTCTGACCTGTCACCCAGAGCTTGTTTGCCTTGGGAGACCCTACAAGGGCATTTAGCCCCTGACAACATAGCCTCTGCGATCACCCAGGCACTGAAACCCCTTCACCACGTTAAGGTGGCGGTTCAAGGAGGGGTACTTTTTTTTTCTTTTTTTTTATATTAATCATTTTTATTGAGAAAGCACATCACATTACAATAGTATAATTAAATCATTGTCATTTTTACACTAAACAGACATCCACACAAAAACAAGAAAAAAAGAGGGTAATGCACTTTTAACTAGTTTGCCAACAACCATAAAACCTCACAAGACGAAGAAGACATTTGCTCTGGCATCTTCTGCCTGTTGCTGCCTTATACTCTGAAACACCAACATATATTGTTAACTAATCTGTTCTGATTCAGATGTAACCATTGATTGCCTGTATTCAGAGGGATAGAGGGCCCAGGATGTAAATGGTAAATGGCATGTACTTATATAACGCCTTTATTCAAGTTAGGAGATTTGACCAATTCACACACACACAGTGGCAAGCTACATTGTAGCCACAGCTGCCCTGGGGCTCACTGACAGGGGCTCACTGACAGAAGCGGGGCTGCCTTACACTGGTGCCACCGGGCCCTCTGACCACCATCAGTAGACAATGCAGGTGAAGTGTCTTGCCCAAGGACACAACAACACTGAAAGTCGGAGTCGGGCTTGAACCGTCAACCCTTCGATTTCAGGGCAAACTCCTACATCCAACACCACTGTCGCACTGTCAATGTATGATGGTGTTTCAGGGAGTAACCCAGGCTTCTGACGGTCAGAACAGAGAGTGAAGGTCAGCTGTTAAAGGAGGCCTGGTCACCAGGCAGGGGTCATACAGAGGTCACAGTGTGAGTCTGTGGTGGTTGGATTATCTAGATGTGTGGACTGTGGGATGAACAGATATGCCAGCAACTTGAGGATGGATGGGGAACTGTGGGAATACAAGAAAACCGGACACACTGGGCCATGCAGTGTTTCATTATGTCCCAAAAAACAAATGTATAGAAAAGAAGAAATAAAGACGAAGTCTGGAACAGCATAAACCCATGAATATATGAGTGAAATAATCACACAGTTTGATGATGATTTTTAGATGGAGTGTGGATCAACATTCAGAAAGCAAACAAATCGATCCAGTGTGGTCCTTTGCCACACGTCTCTCCCCTCTCTCATACCCCCTTTCCCTTCTCTCAGACCCAATGGTGTTACTGAAAGATTTAAATGTGGGAAGAAATGTTATTTTTTATGGATTATAATTTTTTCCCTTTTTCTTGCAAACAAGCTTCTTTCTGAATAAAATCTGACTAATTCTTCATGAAAAGAATCTATGGGCTAAAACTATGACTAAGATCTCCAGACTGAAACCAGACTAAACTGGGACAGAAGTATTTAACCAAATTTAATCTAAAATGATTTACATTTTCTCAAAAAAACTAACAACCATTTCATTTTTTTAATTAACACTGGATAAATATTACATTTAAATTGGTTACATCTCTGGAAATAATGTTTATGATGAAAAAGTGAATTTATGTATTGAATCTCTCAGCAGTGGCCTGCCATCCCTCTTTACTGGTTTTATTGGTGGTAGCAATATTAACCTTTTGGTTATCAGATGAATAAATACCTAAACAGCCTAAATAAAGACTCTTTAACCACGTTTCTTAAATGAAAATGTCTGAATTTAAGGAGTTATTTGTCATTTTTCTCAAATGAAAAACTATTATAATATATTATTATACATATTATCCTATAAATGAACAGTGGAACCAATATGATAAAATGTGCAGATGTCACAGTTTGTAGGTTTCTAATATATATTTCTGTCTAATAATTCAGTCCCTCTATGATAGATTTTACACTCTTGGTAAAAATGCGCAGACCTCTGCAAAGTGTCTGGGAACATTTAGGGCCTGATTGGAGCTGTTCTGTGGGAGAGATGAGGTCCAATTCAGGAGGTTCAGGAAATGATTCCTTCTGTAGAAATCAGTGATGTGCAGATATGTGTCAGAGAAGAGGAAAGGCTCATTTTGATCCATGGAGAGACGAGATGCTGAACTTTAACCCAACTTAAAGATAAAACATGTTTCATAAAAACATCTCCTGCAGTTTTTCCAGATCAATGAGGTCTTTTTACATCCAGTTGGTCCATTTTTCAGACCATGATGCAGCTTCATGACCAGTTTTCTTCTAAGCAAACAAAAGCAGAACAGAACAGAGTTTTCTGAATGTTTTTAATCATTCTCAACCAAACATAGACGCCATTATTAGGTTTTCCAGTTTCTCCAGTTAAACAGTTTTAATCTGAGCATCAAATGAAAACAAATCAAACACCAACTTCAATAAAATTTAACAAATAAACTGAAACATAAAAACATCTAGAGGAAAACAATCAATCAAAGAGGAGAAAACAATAAAATGATGCAGGAGAACCATGGTTCTGGTCAAGAACCTGGAACCAAAGCCCACTTTTAATGGTCCCAGTTTGAAAAATGACAGCTGGGCCTCTTTACCACATCATGTTGCAGCCGTTGCTGTTTATCTGCTGTCATTATCTATCTGGGTTTTTCCTTCAGTCTTTTTCTCTGTTAGTTTTAAACTGTTTGTTTCTAGTTTTCAGTTTTAAAGCCAAACCACAGACTGGGCCTGTAAACTAGAGGAGCTGTGGACAGGAAGCTGCTGCTACTTCCTGAATCTGACTTTGTTTAATGTCTCTGATCAGAAACACCTGAAATAAATGAAGCATGAAGGAAGTGATGGATGGATGGAAGATCTGAGGGTCTGGAGCTGAGCTTGGAGATGATGCATGAATAGCAGAGAGGAATCAGACACATTAGGATTTTACTACAGAGTCACTCAGGTTGGAGGTTCTTCACCAACAGATTTATTCTTCATGGAGCTTCATCAGATCAACCATCAGCCTGATTAACAGGACAGATGATCATAGGAGCAGAGTTTTTACCTCCATCATTATTACAGGGACTAAAGAATGGGTAGAGTTTCTGAGTGAAGCAGCAGCCAGTAAAGGAGTAGATCAGAGCTGCAGCATCTACATCATAGAAGGAGACCAGACCCTCCTCATAATCCACAAACACCCCCACCTTCTCAGGACCAGGATGGAGATGGAGACGGACTGGGGGACCAGCATTAGCTTCGTACTCATTGCTATTCCTCAACCAAATAGTCCAGTAACCATTCTGAGGTCTCAGTGGGATCTTTCCCTTCCTGTTGATTGACTCTCTGGCCACTCCGAAATCCCAGTCAGTCTTTCCTTTAACCTGAACCTAAAAGTAAAATCTGCCTGAAGAGAAACTCTGACGTCCTAAAACACATGAACAACTAGAAAATCTCTCTGGATTGTCTGGTAGATTCTTCCTAACATCTCCATGTTTCACCTGTTTTCCATCATCAGACAGGATGAGGTCAGGATGAGCTGTATCAGGATCCAGAGTCACATCCACTGCAGACTGCTGGACCCTCTTCATCTCAGCCTTCATCATCATCTTCATCATCTCCCTGATCTCCTCCTCCAGCTGAGCCACAGCTCTCTCCAGTCCCCTCATATGATGGTGGACGGACTCTGACCTCTGTCCAGTTCTTGGTGGGTGGAGCAGCTTTCAGGGAGGAGAAGCTTTGGAGGAGGTGGAGGTGGTCTTCAGACTGGGAGAGCTGCTTCACCTCAGAGCTCCTCTTCATCAGCTCAGAGATTTCCTGTTCCAGATCTTTGATGAAGTCTTCAGCCTGTTTCTCTGCAGTTTTCTGTTTGTCTTCGATCTCCTTGATGAGCTCCTTCAGGCCTCTCTCAGCAGACTCCTTCAGAGCAGTGAAGACCTCAACACCTTCTGCTTTCTCTCTGTCTGCAGCATCTTTACTGATCTTCACCAACTCTTTGATCTCCTGAATCTTCACTCGTCTGTTCTGGATCATCTTCTGAACTTCATCCTCTGTCTTCCTCAGCTCTGCCTTCTTTCCTTCAGTTTCTTCTCTCAGAGGAACAAACTCGTGGTTCTTATGGTCTGAAACAGGACAGAGCGAACAGACAGATGTCTGGTCGGTCCTACAGAACAGCTCCAGAGGCTTATCGTGCTGCAGACACATCCTGTCCTCCAGGTTCTCCACAGGCTCCATCAGCTGATGTTTCTTCAGACGTGGAGCTGTCAGATGAGGCTCCAGGTGAGTCTGACAGTAGGAGAGGAGACACACCAGGCAGGACTTCAGGGCCTTCAGTTTGGTTCCAGTGCAGACGTCACAGGGAACTTCTCCTGGTTTGGCAGCTTGTTGCTCTGAGCTGCTGCTGCTGATGGCTTCCTGCTGAGCTTCACGTCTGAACTGAGAAACCATCTCAGAGATCAAGGTGTTGACCTTCAGCTGAGGTCTAGAGGTGAAAAGTTCTTTGCACAGAGGACAATTGTAGAGACCATTTCCATCCCAGTGCTGAGTGATGCAGGCTTTGTAGAAGTTGTGTCCACATGGTGTGCTGACTGGATCAGTGAAGACATCCAGACAGATGGAGCACAGGAACTGATCCTCAGACCGCAGGTTGCTGCTAGAAGACATGTCTGAACTCTGAGGACAGAATAAACAGTTTAAAGTCTTTATTTTAAGTTATTAAATATTCCAGTTTCTTATAATCTTTAATTTCTTCCACTTTACAACAGATTTATTCTGAAGTCCTGTTTGTCCTTAAAGGAATAGTACACCCAAAACATTATTGGCCTTCATTTTCTACTCACCCCCATGCGCACTTTCATCTGGTTTGGTCTGCCGCGGTTTCCGTAGGCTCGTGAACTCACAGGCGCGCGCTTTTAGGAAATCCTATACACTACTGTTTATGCTCTAAAAACATTCTAAATGACTTTGTTTCGAGTAAATTATGGACGCTACCAACTCAGGACACTTGGAATACATTGGACGAGCAGTATGGAGGAATATTGACACGTTTTTTGTGGACTTTTATGGACCTTTCTGCCTCGGGCACCATAGACCTCCATTATTTGAATGTCAGCAGACAGCAAGAAGCCTCCCAGATCTCCAGATGCATTTGAGATATCAAGAAAGTTCTCCAGAGTGTTGTTCAGCATGGGGGTGAGTAGAAAATGAAGACTAATCATGTTTTGGGTGTACTATTCCTTTAAAGCTGTTAGTAGAAACTCATTTAAACTGTTTTCTTTTTCACTCACCAGAATCAGAGTCTGTTGTTGGGAAGGAAAAGATGAACTTAGAACTTTTCTAAGGCAGCTCAGGCTTTATTCGGACAAACTTTCACTTTCATTTCTGACTCAGTATGGCAGGCCGTTTTGACATTTATTAGCTTGACTGAATGTGTAATCCAGATGTCTCAAATGCATTTCTTCCTAGTCAAAATATACATGTAGATATCTGAAATATAATTCCTACTACTACATATAAGGTCACGTTTCCCAGTCAGCTCTTACTTCCAGATATCTAAACCAAACATTCTACCTATCTAAAAATTTATTCTGATGAGGATGAACTCTAATTTTAGATCTTAATAATAGAGTTACTGCTAGTCATAATTACTATTTTAGATATCAAAAATGAATATAATATTCTAGATATCCAGAAATCCAATTCTTGACATCTAAAATATATTTCTGGTAGTAGAAATATAAATACAGATATCAACCATTGATATATTACTATTTAAATTGGAATATCTAAAATGTTATTATTGCTGGCAGAAATGTAATTTAGGATATCTATATGTACATTTCTGACTAATCGGTAGAATTATTAGACAGCATGGGATTCATTTCCACTGTTATGCTGATGATACCCAGCTATATCTGTCTATAAACCCAGATGAAGCTAACCCATTACATAGATTACAGGCATGTCTTGAAGACATAAAAACCTGGATGACTCTTAACTTTCTGCTTCTGAATGCAGACAAAACAGAAGTTATAGTCTTTGGACCAGAGTCTCTGAAAAAGAAGCTGATTAGTCAGTCACTTCATTTGGATGGGATTAAACTGATTTCAGATAATAAAGTAAAAAATCTTGGTGTTAATTTTGATCAGGACCTGTCATTTAAATCCCAGATCAAAGAGGTTTCTAGAATTTCCTTCTTTCATCTGAGGAACATTGCAAAAATTAGAAATATCCTGTCCAGGGGTGATGCTGAGAAACTAGTCCATGCATTTGTTACTTCAAGGCTGGACTATTGTAATTCTTTACTATCAGGAAGTCCACAAACTGTAGTTAAAAGCCTTCAGCTGATCCAAAATGCTGCAGCCAGAGTTCTGATGAAAATGAAAAAGAGAGATCATATCTCTCCTATCCTGGCTTCTCTTCATTGGCTTCCTGTTAAATCAAGAATAGAATTTAAAATCCTCCTTCTCACATATAAAGCCTTAAATGGCCAATCTCCATCTGATATCAGAGATCTGATTGTTCCTTATGTTCCTAACAGAGCACTTCGCTCTCAATCTGCAGGTTTACTAGTGGTTCCTAGAATTTCTAAAAGTAGAATGGGAGGCAGATCTTTTAGTTATCAGGCTCCTCTCCTGTGGAACCAACTACCAGTTTTAGTCGGTGAGGCAGACACCCTGTCTACTTTTAAGGCTAGGCTTAAAACGTTCCTTTTTGATAAAGCTTATAGTTAGGGTGGCTCAGGTTATCCTGAGCTATCTATTTTCCAGTGTGGTCCTGTTTCTCTGACCGTGACTGAGTGGATGTGCTCTCTTCGTCCTCTGGCATGGGAGCTGCCTTGGAGCTCGTCTGCCTGGCTGTGTGTTTCCTGGAGGCCGCCTTTTACAGCTGTTTTTTGTATCTCTGCTTCTGTCTCATTGAACCCCAGTCGGCCTCAGCAGATGGCCGCTCACACTGAGCCTGGTTCTGCTGGAGGTTTCTTCCTGTTAAAAGGGAGTTTTTCCTCTCCACTGTCGCTACAAGCATGCTTAGTGTGAGGGATTGTATTTGAGTCAATGAGTCAATGCAATCAACTGGTTTTCATTAGATAGAAAACTTTGTATCAATTTGACTGTATGATCTGGTTGAACTGTAAAGTGCCTTGAGATGACATGTGTTGTGAATTTGGTGCTATATAAATAAACTGAATTGAATTGAAATTGAATTGACTAGTAGTAATGTAGTTTTGACTAGGAAGAATCTTATTTTAGAGATAAAGAAATTAAAGAATAGAGAGGATAAACCTGTCTTTGCGCATGCACGAAAAGCAGGATGCTGCAGTTACACCTAGGGTGGCCAGATGTCCGGCTTTAGGGCGGACAGTCCGGATTTTCATTGCACTGTCCGGCGTCCGGCGCCGCATCCAGCCGGACGTGTATTTGCCCTCCTTTACACCCAGATTCCACATACTCTGTCAGTGCTCCGCTCCGCTCAAGTACGTTGTGCGAAGTACTTGTCTGTCATGTAAATCAATGAGAGCTGTTCCACATCCTCCGCTACTCCTCCGCACGTCTCTGTCCACGTACGTCTTCTCCGTCTTTCACCGTCAAAATACGGAACTGAGCTCTTTTTGTCTCCGCTCCCGTCAGTCCAGATCAAGACCCGCAATTGCAATCGCACCAAACAGGATAAAGAATGTAGTGAAGACCCGGTTTGTCAAATTAAATTATAGTAAAAACAGGTCGGTTACAAGAAATTAGAGCATAGTTCGTATATATTCCCAAAATTAAGAGCAATTAATTAAATAACTGGATGCAGACTATTGGTGCTTCAACAGACCAAAAAATTCTTATTGCAGGAATGGATGAGATGATGAGTTTGGAAGCGGAGAACAAACATAGTTCATACAAACTATGGATGATCCTGTTTATTCCTGTTACAAAAATCCACAGCAGAAAGAGAAAATATTTGGGCAGAAACTGAACATCTGCTGGATGATGATGGGGATTTTTTTTAATATGTCATATTAAATTAAACGTTCACAGGGTTTATACCGGAATGAGGAACTCTAATTTAATGCTCTTTTAATGCTATTAGAAATAATTTTAATTTCATCAACAAGTATCATGTACACAAGTTATTAGTATACATGAAATAAGGAGCTGTAAGCACAGTTCCATGACTCAAGTTTGTGTATATATATATATATATATATATATATATATATATATATATACAGTATATATATATATATATATATATATATATATATATAGATAGATAGATAGATAGATAGATAGATAGATAGATAGATAACATGGTGAAATCATCTTTACTCTCGACAGGCTGCAGCCATGTCACGAATTCCTCTTTTCCAGCCACTTTTTGACATTTGTATTGTCCTATTCTCTAGCTCTCTCTCCGCCTCAAGCTTCTTTTCCAAACAACTGCTTTATGATCAATTGCAGCAGTTCTGCTCAAATTAATCGTGTCAAAAAATAGTCACTTTTTAAACACCACAATGTATTAAATAAATACAAATGCTGGGAACCAATTCTTTTTTTACATCTCTTTAATATTTTGTTCTATTCAACTACACAAGCATCATCTTTAAACTACTAAGAATTGTACTATAAATGTGACTTTACCCGATTCTTATGTACACCTTAGTAATTGATATGCCGCACAATGTCCTCCTTTTTGGTGTTATAGAAATGGCCACCCTAGTTACACCGCTTCAGTTTGCTTTTTAACTTTCTTACTTTTATCTTTTTTGATTGCTCTTGTTTTTTCACGGTAACTATGTGAAGTATTGTCCTATATAATGAGGTCGTTTTCAGGGAGATTTTCGTGTTGTTTTTATCATGCCACTGGGACACGCTGCCTTTGTTTACTCCAGACAACAGCTGATCACTCTATCAGCGTGGTAGCCAGACCAGCTGTAATAACACCCGAACTCTGGAGGAAAACAAACCCGAGGATGCAGAGGAGGAAAGCAACATCAGGGATGAAAGGAGGGTCGAGACGGGAGGGGCTTATTGAAAGGAGAAGACTTAAGCGGTGTCTCTTCTCTGTCGTTAAGGTTATGGGAAACTTGCGGTCCCTTAGCAACAAGATGGACGAGCTAACGGCGCTAACGCGGAGCCAACCGGAGTCTCAGGAGTGCAGTCTGATGTGTTTCACCAAGACATGGCTGCACAAGGACATTACGGACCAGATTGTCTACGTGGATGGCTTTCACACCGTCCGGGCCCGACTGGGACACTAAGAGTGGTAAGCAAAAAGGAGGGGGTTTACCATTCTAGTAAACAGCTGATGGTGTTAGCCGGGTAACATCACCATTAAAAAACAGCTCTGTATTATGGATGTTGAACTGCTGGCCATTGGACAGACATGTGCTGCCCAGAGAGATCCCACATGTTATTGCTGTTGTCCCGTACATCTCTCTCTCTGCAAATCCAACATCTGTCTGCAGCATCATAGATATTACCATCTCCAAACTACAGACCCAACATCCTAATGCTCTCATTATCATTTCGGGAGACTTTTACCATGTCACCATGGACAAAGTCCTGCTGACCTTCAAACAATATGTGAGCTGCCCTACCAGAGAGGAGAGCATCATGGACCTGATGTATGCTAACGTTAAATATGCATACATCTCCTCTTCTCTCCCCCCTCTGGGCAGGTCAGATCACAACCTGGTTCATCTCAAACCCTGTTATGTGCCTCTGGTGAAGAGGAAGCCTACGACCACAAGAACTGTGAGGATGTGGTTGGAGGAGGCTTATAAGGCACTGCAGGCCTGCCTTGAGGAGTCTGACTAGCCTGCACTCTGTGAGCCCCACGGGGAGGACAGAGATGGGCTCACAGAGTGCATCACAAACTATATCTTCTGTGTAGACTGCAATGTTCCAGCTCGGACTGTCACCTGTTACCCTAACAATAAATCTTGGATCACCAAGGACATAAAGGCCATCCTGAATGAGAAGAAGAGGGTGTTCAGAGATGGCAACCGTGAGAAGGTGAGGAGAGTACAGGGGGTACTCAAACGTTAAATCAGGGAGGCTAAGGACAAATATAGGAGAAAGCTGGAGAATAAACTCCAGACCAACATCATGAGTGTGGAGTGGGATGAGGGCATCACAGGGTTCCAGACGTCCACTGGTGTGGGGTTGGAAGGTCGCGTGGACCGGGCCAATGAACTGAACCTTTTCTTCAATAGGTTTGATACTGCGGCCCATCCCCCACAACCCTCTGCTGCTGGCTTCCCTTCAACGACCACTCCACCGTCCCCCACTCCTCCTTATAGACCCCCTGTCTGCTCTTCACCACCTCAATCCACATCAACTGACTCCACCCCTCCCCCCTGCTTCACATCATGTCCTCCACAACATGAGGACCTCACCCCACCACCTACTGCTACCTCTACAGTGACCTTCACTCCTGACCTGGTGAGAAGACAGCTAACCAGACTCACTCCGGCAAAGCCACAGGCCCGAATGGCGTATTCTCCAGGGTGCTCAAAGCTTGATCCTATCAGCTGTGCGGAGTACTTAGCCTAGTCTTCAGCCTGACCATGCTCCTCCAGAGAGTTCCTGTGCTGTGGAAGACGTCCTGCCTCGTTCCTGTGCCAAAGACGCCGCGCCCTAGTGACCCTCAGGACTACAGACCGTTGGCACTGGCGTCCCATATCATGAAGATCTTTGAGAGGCTAGTCCTGGAGCAGCTAAGGCCCATGGTCAGTCCATTACAGATCCTGTACAGTTTGTTTACCAGCCCCGCCTGGGAGTTGAGGACAGCATCATTTTGCTGCTGAACAGAGTCTACAATTATCTGGACAAGCCAGCGAGCACTGTGAGAATCATGTTTTTTGATTTCTCCAGTGCCTTCAACACCATCCGCCCGGCTCTACTGGGTGAGAAGATGACTGCGATGCAGGTGGAGGCCCCCATCGTGTCCTGTATTGTTGATTACCTGATGGGCAGACCACAGTATGTACGCCTACAGAACTGTGTCTGACAGGTTGGTCAGCAAAACTGGGGCCCCTCAAGGGACTGTCCTCTCCCCCTTCCTCTTCACCATTTTCACCTCAGACTTCAACTATTGCTCTGAGTCCTGCCACCTTCAGAAGATTTCTGATGACTCAGCAATTGTTGGCTGCATTGAAAAAGGTGATGAGAGTGAATACAGGACTGTGGTGGGCAACTTTGTCACTTGGAGTGAGCTGAACCATCTGCAGCTCAATGTGACAAAGACTAAAAACCTTATAGTGGATCTGAGGAGGACAAAAACACCTGTGACCCCTATTTCCATCCAAGGGGTTCCTGTTGACACTGTGGAGGAGTAGCACCTGGGAGTGTACTTTAACAATAAGTTGGACTGGATTAGAAACACAGAGGCGGCCTACAAAAAGGGCCAAAGCCAAACAATTTTTCCTGAGGTGGCTAAAGTCCTATAACATCTGTGAGGGGGTGCTGAGGATGTTTTATGAATCTGTTGTTGCTAGCACGCTCTTCTTTGCTGTCACATGCTGGGGCAGTGGGCTGAGGGTCGCTGAAAACAACAGACTTAACAAACTGATCAGGAGGGCTGATGATGTTGTGGGGGAGCAACTGGACACTGACGACTGTGGCAGAGAGGAGGATGCTTTCCAGGCTTCATTCTATCTTAGACAATGTCTCACATCCTCTCCATGACTGGTCCAGCAGACGAGCTCCTTCAGCAGAAGACTCCTCTTACCCAGATGCAGCACAGAGTGCCACAGGAAATCATTCCTGCCTGTGGTAATAAATCTCTATAACGCCTCCCTCAAGTGATTCAGACCCCCCCCCCCCACCCCACCACCCCCCGTAATTGACATTTATTCATTCCTTGCACTGTTTTTGCACGACGTCACTATTACTTTATTTATTACTTTACTTTATTTATTACTTTTTTTACATATATATATATATATATATATATATATATATATATATATATATATATATATATATATATATATATATATATACACACTACGGTTCAAGGGCGTAGGTTTGATTTGAACTTTGGTAGGGACACTATTGGTCTGGTGTCATTGGTGTTATGCAATATGCATGCCCTTTTTTTAATGCTCGATGTGAGCATCCGTACTGATAAGAGGAATTCATTGTTTAAAGAGAAAACCATAATTTTGCTACATTAATAAAAATGTTATAACCACTACACTCATTAGATGCTGTTTGTCAATGTTTGAAGTATCATTGGCTCTGATGAATGTGGAATCAGGACTGTTTTCCACTTTGAA
This sequence comes from Cyprinodon diabolis, assembly GCA_030533445.1. NCBI lineage: Eukaryota > Metazoa > Chordata > Actinopteri > Cyprinodontiformes > Cyprinodontidae > Cyprinodon > Cyprinodon diabolis. The sequence goes on along the minus strand of CM060067.1, from coordinate 44,775,410 downwards.
AATGGTTTCATTTAAACAACTAAGAGAGAAGGTAAATACAGTATTTTATTTTACCTACTATGCTCTCTCTGTATCAAGCAAAATAATACATTCATTAAAATATTAACTTCACTATAAAAGTTGAACATCTGGGCTGTAGTTACTCTGTGTAGCCCATTTCACGTATTTTATCTGGGGCTGAAAAAATTAATCGTATCAATTGATTATTTCAATAATCGTCAACTAATTTAGTAAGTGATTCATCATTAACTGGAGAATAGAGACTCTAAAACATAATATAAATGTAAAATGTGCCTTTCCCCGACAGAGCAACCCACTTAGATCAGTAATTATACCAAAATTGTAAAAATACAATATATATATAATATATAAGATTACATTTTTTTGTTTGTCAATATTCTCCATCCAGAACTCCTCATGTGAAAATATTTTAGTTTCACCTGGTTTATTTAGACATCACCTGAACCACTGAAGGGCAGCTGCTTCACCTACAAGCTGCCCTGCATCATTATTACTGGATATCTGTGTTTCCTATAATCATATAATGTAAAAGTGCATTTTTAATAGTAAAGGATTAAATGAAACACAATCTTTTATCATCGTCCTATATTGCTTACTCTCTGACTGTTTAAATAGCTCCTTATGTCTATTTTCTTTTTTAGTGACATCATCTACAAACACAACACTGAGAATGAGCCTAAGTTTATTCAAATATAAAATCACTTTTAACAATTATAAAAGACAATATAACACCATCTTATCTGTAATGTAATAATATCCAAAATAAACAGCCAGATTCAAGCATTTTTACCAGACATTAATGTTTGTACTAATTTACTTGTAGACTGTGTGGAAATCTATGTAAGATAAAATCAATGTTAATATTCTTCTTGTTTGTTCTTGTCTTTATCCTATTTCTAGATGTATAAATAGTCAATAAAATTACTATTATTATGTGGAACCCTAATTATGCTTTTTAAACAAAAAATAGCAGATGTTTAGGCGCCGTTTCTTGTTGTTATACTCTATAAGATAAATAACACCTGCTAATAATTATACCTGAACTTCCTCAAAGAGTCATCAAAAAATGAAAACAGTAATAGCAACTAAATATCGGTAAAAAGGAAACCCTCACATTTTCTTTTTTAGTCAGATGTGGCTAAGAATTACAAATGTTGATGGCTTACAGCCTTTATTTGTCCATTTTTCCAGCAGTCTTCAGAATTTCTGGCTGACTCAGAATATTTTGTTTTATAAAAGAAAAAAAAGGTTTTTGTTTTTTAGTGTACATGATATTCATTTTTTAAATTGGGACTTGTTTTGTAGACTAATATTAATTGTAGTAACCGCGGCATTCTAGTGTTTATAAATGTTCAATTTTGTGCTCCAAGCACACGCGGACTAGAAAACAGCCAATCAGAGAGAGAGAAGGCGGAACCTAAGGCAAAGCAACCAATGAGTGTGGAGTAAAACAGCGCCGCACAGTTCCATGCTCTGCTACGTGAAAGATACAGGAGAGACCAGGCAGAGGAGCTGCGAGAGGAAAAGAAGCCTCTGCTGCAACAACTACTGCTGTAAATTATAAACATGTTGCTCACATCCAATTATCGGTAGGGACAATTAGGTTGGTTCAAAATTTTGATAGGGACATGTCCCTATGGTCCCTATGCAAACCTACGCCCATGTTACCGTTCAAAAGTTTGGGGTCACCCAAACAATTGTGTGTTCTCCTGAAAAGTCACACTTATTCACCACCATACATTGTGAAATGAATATAAAATAGAGTCAAGACATTGACAAGGTTAGAAATAATGATTTGTATTTGAAATAAGATTTTTTTTACATCAAACTTTGCTTTCGTCAAAGAATCCTCCATTTGCAGCAATTACAGCATTGCAGACCTTTGGCATTCTAGCTGTTAATTTGTTGAGGTAATCTGGAGAAATTGCACCCCACGCTTCCAGAAGCAGCTCCCACAAGTTGGATTGGTTGGATGGGCACTTCTTGCGTTCCATACGGTCAAGCTGCTCCCACAACAGCTCAATGGGGTTCAGATCTGGTGACTGCGCTGGCCACTCCATTACCGATAGAATACCAGCTGCCTGCTTCTGCTCTAAATAGTTCTTGCTCAATTTGGAGGTGTGTTTAGGGTCATTGTCCTGTTGTAGGATGAAACTGGCTCCAATCAAGCGCTGTCCACTGGGTATGGCATGGCGTTGCAAAATGGAGTGATAGCCTTCCTTATTCAGAATCCCTTTTACCCTGTACAAATCTCCCACCTTACCAGCACCAAAGCAACCCCAGACCATCACATTACCTCCACCATGCTTAACAGATGGCATCAGGCATTCTGCCAGCATCTTTTCATTTGTTCTGCGTCTCACAAACATTCTTCTTTGTGATCCAAACACCTCAAACTTGGATTCATCCGTCCACAACACTTTTTTCCAGTCTTCCTCTGTCTAATATCTGTGTTCTTTTGCCCATCTTAATCTTTTTCTTTTATTGGCCAGTCTCAGATATGGCTTTTTCTTTGCCACTCTGCCCTGAAGCCCAGAATCCTGCAGCCGCCTCTTCACTGTAGATGTTGACACTGGTGTTTTGCAGGTACTCTTTAATGAAGATGCCAGTTGGGCACCTTTGAGGCGTCTGTTTCTCAAACTAGAGACTCTAATGTACTTCTTTTTCTACTCTGGTTAGAGCCTGTTTGTGCTGTCCACTGAAGGGAGTAGTACACACCGTTGCAGGAAAACTTCAATTTCTTAGCAATTTCTCGCATTCATTTCTAAGAACAAGAAAAGACTGTCAAGTTTCAGATGAAAGTTCTCTTTTTCTGGCCATTTTGAGCGTTTAATTGACCCCATAAATGTGATGCAGAAACTCAGAAGTCAGTTTTGTAGCTTCTGTAATGAGCTAAACTGTTTTCAGATGTGTGAACATGTATATATATATATATATATTATATATATGTATATATATATATATATATATATATATATATATATATATATATATATATATATATTAGTATTGCGCCGATGCCATTTTTTGGCCCCGGTACCGATACCCGATACCTGGCTGTGCAGTATCGGCCGATACCGATACCATAATAATGTAAAATTATTGCCATCATGGATTTGTCAAGCTGCTGCCTACCTTTGTGAAGCAGGAAAAAATCTAATACAAAGTGAATCCAGTAGAACTTTTTATTGCCTACCAGGAGTGGGTGACAATAGTTGAATAAAATGGTATCGGTATCGGTGCAACACTAATATATATATACATATATATATATATATATATATATATATATATATATATATATATATATATATATATATATATATATATATATATATACAGTATATATATATATATATATATATATATATATATATATATATATATATATATATATATATATATATATTAGTGCTGTCAGTTAAACGCGTTATTAACGGTGTAAACGTAAACCCATTTTAACGGCGTACATTTTTGCATCGTAAGATTAACGTTCCTTTTGGCCTAGCACACTTTGTAGTTTTTTCACATGCTGTTGCAACAACTAGTAACGTTAGAAAAACTACAACACCACTCCGGATCTAGTTAGACCGGAACCAAAACATCAGGCACGCTGCAACCTCACTTGGGCCATGAAAAGAGTTGACGCTACATTTTGAGTGGATGGCTAGCTTGAGACGCCGAAATGGATGCCGATAGTATTCTGAATGGAAAGTTTTCTTTTAAAAAGTTGCCAATGGTTCCATTGACAAGACCAAAGACATCTGTGTGTTTTGTCGTTGTGAACTGAGCTATCATCGCAGCACGACCAGTCTGAAATACCACTTAATGGCCAAGCACTCAGCTGATTCGAATTCTCCGCCCCCTCGTCAAAGCCAGGTAAAAATGGATGATTTCAGACAGAAGCGCATGGATACTTTAACTAAGAATAAACTTACTGCAGCCATAGCTAAATGGGTGGCTACTGTGTGTAGGCCTGTTAACGTTGTGGAGGACGAGGGTCTCGCGAATATTATTCGGACCGCAGCCAACGACTGGAACTACGAATTGCCTTCGAGAGCCACCATTACAAGCCACATACTGAAATTGCACGAAACGGAAAAGGCTAAGTTACAGCAGGCGTTGGAGAAAACAAAAGTAGTCGCGCTCACTGGTGATTACTGGACGTCCATCAGTAATCACAACTATCTCAGGGTCACAGCCCATTACTTCGATCCACAGTGGAAACTTCAGTCGCATGCTTTGACTGTTGTAAAGACAGAAGAGAGGCACTTCGCTGACGCTGTTGCAGAGCACTTTATGCAAGTTGCTAGAGAGTGGGACATCGAACAGAAATTTGTCTCACTGACGACGGATAGTGCACGCAACATGATTGCAGCGGCCAGGCAGCTCCCCTTTGAGCACATGCCGTGCATCGCACACAGTGTGCACCGAGCCACAGTCACGGTTTCTCTAACCAACAGCCCGTTTGACAGCGCATTGGCGAAATGCAGAAAGGTTGTGGGGCATTTCAAGCACAGCCCAGCAAACCAAGCACAGCTTGAGCAGCAACAAGTCGCACACCATCAGAAGAAAGAGTCACTCGTACAGGAAGTGTCAACGAGATGGAATAGTACACTGGAAATGATCAAGCGTGTTCAACGGAATGCTGAACCTCTGAGAGATGCACTGGCCCTGCACGCAACCAACGTCGCCATGCCAACAGCTACTGAGCTGGAGAAACTGAAGAAGCTCGAGGCTGTGCTGGAGCACTGCAGGTAATTTATTGTGTATCTGTGTTGTGTGTCTGTTTGTTTAATAATCAAAGTAGGTCTGTGTCAGAACAGTAACTAATTGGGTGTGTGTTTATGTGCAGAGAAAGAGAGAGAGAGAGAGAGAGAGAGGGGGAGAAACAAAACAAAAACACTCTGGGTGAATTACAGTAGGTCTAACTAGTTACCCACTAAAGTGCTTCTTTATATTATTGCAGGTATGTGTCCGAACTTCTGGGAGGAGAGAAGTTTGTGTCTTGCTCAGTGGTGCTGCCAACGTTGTGTCATCTGTCGCGAGTGATGGAAGTTACTGAAGATGACCCAGCTTACATGATCAACTTCAAGGGAACCTTCGCAGCAGAAATGGACGGTCGCAAGGAGAAGACCAACATCACATGGCTGAGAGTTGCTACAGCACTTGACCCAAGGTCAGAATGCCATGCTTCATATTTACACTCATTCTCATCCCCAGCATTGTTTTTCTCTCAGTATGTTTGTTTTGTTAGTTTTCTTGCTTCTTTGCTTTGCATTTTTGAATTTTGCACTGTAGAGATAGGGATATTGTCACAATTTTGTTATACCTGTTCTTGTATTAAAGTTGGATTTCATTTCATTTCAAGGTTTAAGGACCTTAAGTGTCTGAGCAAACCTGACAGGGCTGAGGTGTGGAGTATGATCCGTGCCTTGCTCCAGGAGATGGAGAGGGAGAGGCCTGCACAGCCGGATATCCAAATCACGCCTGAGCCTCCTAAGAAGAAACCAACTCTCATGCTTGCACACGAGTCTTCGTCTGATGAAGAGGAGGACAGTATTGAGCAATGTCTGGAGCGCTACAAGGCAGAGCCTCTTATTGGCATGGATGACTGTCCCCAGGAATGGTGGTCTACACATGAAGGGGCACACAGTGAAATGGCCCGCCTTGCACACAAGTACTTGGCAACACCGGCTACATCAGTACCCTCTGAAAGGTTGTTTTCACTGTCTGGGTATGTTGTGCAAAAGAAGCGAGCTTCCTTGTTGCCTGAAAATGTCAACAGGCTTGTCTGTTTGAGTAACTGGCTCAAAGCAAAGTAGTAGTAGCCTTACCTTTTATTGGTAACCGTTGCTGTTCTTTCTTTATGAAATAAGAGGCTGGGTTCTGGCAAATAAAGAGTAGTAGCCTGACTGCTATGTTCAAAGCAAACTTGAGAAAAATATTAAGCCATGGTTTAACTGCACTATAGGCTGAGTCCTAGTTTACATTACATGTGCACTTTGTAATTTAATTTTGTATCGCCTTGTTTTGATCCCTAGGGCTGTTGAAGGGGCTTTTTCTGTTTCTATTTTTTTCACCCTTTTACTAATGGACAGTGTATTACATTGTGTGAGAGATTACTGCTCCAAGTGAAAATGTTAGAGTGAAATTGAACACTACTGTATGCCAATGTTGTTTTCAATAAAAAACATTTGCATAAAGCAACCCAATCTACTTTTTCCTATTCATAAGAGCATTAAAATTAGAAAAAATAATGTGACAAAGAAATCAAGGGACATTTAGAATAGATAAAAATGTGCGATTATTTGCAAGTTAACTATGACATTAATGTGATTAATCGTGATTAAATATTGTAATCGTCTGACAGCTCTAATATATATATATATATATATATATATATATATATATATATATAGGTGGATGAGCCGCAGGTGTGTAGGTGGCTTCCTCTCAGGAGACACAGGGCGCTCTCTGCTGGAGAAAGGTGGATCTCCAGAACCAAACTGGTGTACAGACAATCAGGAGGGGATCCTCGGCGCCCTCTGGTGGGCAAGCCTCTGGATCCCAACAGAGCCCCCCCCTGAAGGGCGGATTCCAGACGCCTTCAGAACAGTCCATGAAAAAACAACAGCAAACAAAAACAACCCACCCAGGGCGGGCGGAGGGGACACTAGGGCAAGGAGGGCAAGAAACAAAAAAAAACGGAGTCCACAAAACAAAAAACAACCCACCCAGGGTGGGCGTAGGGGGCGAACCAGGTAAGGAGGGCAAAAAACAAAAACTGAGTCCTGAACAAAAAACGATCCACTTAAGGTGGACGAAAACAATAAAAGTCTCTGAGAGTTTATTAGGCAGAGTCTCGGGTGGCCGGCCGTGGGACCGGCAACGGGGCAGTCTCAGGTGGCCGGCCGTGGGGCCGAAAGCATGGCCGACGTTCCGGGGGCCGACTGCAGGGCCGGAGACGTGGCCGAAGTTCTGGAGGTCGGCCGTTGGGCCGGTGGCGAGGCAGAGTCTCAGGTGGCCGGCCGTGGGGCCGGCAGCGGGGTAGAGTCTCAGGTGGCCGGCCGTGGGGCCGAAAGCATGGCCGACGTTCCGGGGGCCGACTGCAGGGCCGGAGACGTGGCCGAAGTTCTGGAGGTCGGCCGTTGGGCCGGTGGCGAGGCAGAGTCTCAGGTGGCCGGCCGTGGGGCCGAAAGCATGGCCGACGTTCCGGGGGCCGACTGCAGGGCCGGAGACGTGGCCGAAGTTCTGGAGGTCGGCCGTTGGCGAGGCAGATGCTCAGGAGGCCGGCCGTGGGGCCGGTGGCGATGCAGATGCTCAGGAGGCCGGCCGCGGGACCGGAGGCGAAGCTGACGCTCTGGAGGCCGGCCGCGGGGCCGGAGATGAAGCAGCGTCTTAGGGGGTTCGCCGCAGGGCCGAAGGCATGGCAGAGGTTCTGAAGGCCGGCTGCAGGGCCGGAGGTGAATCAGACGTTCAGGAGGCCGGCCGTGGGTCAGGTGATGTAGGAGGGTTATGGGTGGACGACATCTCTGTCGCTGCTGACTCCTTGGGGAAGGACGACGTCTCAGCCTCCGTCGCAGGACCTTAGGAGCAGGACGACGCCCCAGTTATAACAAGAAGCCACAAGGGGAACGCCGTCCCCTCTTCAGCGACTCAGCAACAGTCTCAGAGGTGGCCGCGGACTGCGGCTCAGGAACAGGCTGCGAGATGACCGCCGACTGCGGCTAAGAAACAGGCTCCGAGATGACCGCCGACTGCGGCTCAGGAACAGGCTCCGAGGTGGCCGCCGACTGCGGCTCCGGATCAGGAACCGAGGAGCCCGCCGATTGCGGCTCCGGATCAGGAACCGAGGAGCCCGCCGATTGCGGCTCCGGATCAGGAACAGAGGAGCCCGCCGATTGCGGCTCCGAATCAGGAACAGAGGAGCCCGCCGATTGCGGCTCCGAGTCAGGAACAGAGGAGCCCGCCGATTGCGGCTCCGGGTCGGGAACAGAGGAGCCCGCCGATTGCGGCTCCGGGTCAGGAACAGAGGAGCCGGCCGATTGCGGCTCCGGGTCAGGAATAGAGGAGCCCGCCGATTGCGGCTCCGGGTCAGGAACAGAGGAGCCCGCCGATTGCGGCTCTGGGTCAGGAACAGAGGAGCCAGCCGATTGCGGCTCCGGATCAGGAACAGAGGAGCCCGCCGATTGCGGCTCCACACCAGGAACAGGGGAGACCACCGACTGTGGCTCCACATCAGGAACAGAGGAGACCACCGACTGTGGCTCCACATCAGGAACAGAGGAAACCACCGACTGTGGCTCCACATCAGGAACAGAGGAGACCACTGACTGTGGCTCCACATCAGGAACAGAGGAGATCATCGACTGTGGCTCCACATCAGGAACAGAGGAGACCACTGACTGTGGCTCCAAGTTCAGCATGGAGGAAACCACCCACGGCGGCAAAAGTTCAGTCTCAGAGGTGGCTTGTGATGCTCGTAGAGGACTCTTGGCGGTCTGGAGCGCCTGCAGAGAGGTCCTAGGAGGCGTAAAACCACATACCTCGAATTCAGACACCTCTTTAAGGTTCTGATCAGGGGTCTCAGGACGGCACAGCACTAACTCAGGGGTCTCAGGACGGGACAGCGCTAACTCAGGGGTCTCAGGACAGCACAGAGCTAACTTAGGGTTCTCTAGATGGCACAAAGCTAACTCGGGGGTCTCTAGACGGCACAAAGCTAACTCGGGGGTCTCTAGACGGCACAAAGCTAACTCAGGGGTCTTTAGACGGCTCAGAACCGGCTCAGGGGTCTCTAGACGGCTCGGAGCTGGTTCAGGGGTCTCTAGACGGCTCAGAGCTGACTCAGGGGTTTCTAAATGGCACAGAGCTGACTCAGGGGTTTCTAAATGGCACAGAACTGAGTCAAAACGGCTCAGGGCTGGCTCAGGGGTCTTTAGACGGCTCAGAACTGGCTCAGGGATCTTTAGACGGCTCAGAGCTGGTTCATGGGTCTCTTGACGGCTCAGAGCGGGCTTACGGCGACGCCGTCTCTTATGTCTGGGTTCTTTAGAAACTGGGCTAATGGGTTCACAGGCTGACTGTGGCAAAAGGCTAACTGGTGTGCAAGTGGGTTCAGGTGCAGGTGAATTGCTAACGGGCTTAGGATTAGGGCTAATTGGTTCATGATGAGGTGACAAGAAGGAGAAAAGATCGTCTCTATCCCCGTAATTGCCCATGGGCTGAGGAGTAGGACTAATGGGTTTAATATGAGGTGACAAGAAGGGGAAGAGATCATATCTATCCCCGTAATAGAAGTTCCAAAGGTCAGACTCATGGACTACAGGAGCTCTGACTGTTTGGGTTGTGATCTGTGGTTTGATTTTAAGTTTCCTAATGGATGGTTCTAACTGGTGATCGTGTAAGTGGTGACTGAAAAGGACTAAAACGGGCTGAGATTGACTGAACAGGGCTGTACAGAGCTGTACTGGGCAGGGCTGATCTGGACTGGTCTGGACTGGACTGGACAGGACTAGACTGGACAGAACTGGGCTGTACTGGGCTGAGCTGGGCTGAACTGGACAGAACAGGACTGGAACGGAACGAACTGGGCTCAACTGGGCCGAGCCGGACTGAACTGAGCTGGACTGGACTGGACTGAGCTGGACTGGACTGAGCTGGGTTGGACTGGGGTCCTGGATCTAGACCTGACTCTGGGTCGTATCTTGTTATCCAGGTGGCCTGCTATACAAATGACCTCATCTAGGGTTTAAGGTTCCTCGATCTTTGCCAACTCATTCTTAACCCCTAGAACCCTACGGACCCACCGGTGGGTCCAGCTGCTACGTGACCTCGTAATTTTAGCAAACCCCCAGTATTGATGTAAAAGACACATTTGGCACAGTTTGGTGACATTTTTGGATAAATGTGGCAAAATGGCCTCTCCGCCTAAGAAATTTCTCACTAATACCATTCTAAAATAAATGTGATTCACCTGATTGAGTCCAAATTTGGTATATTTATACACAACATTTAGATTTAAAAGTCTGTACTACTTTTTTGTGCTATAAATAATATTTTGGTAGTGTTTTGCAATGTTTATTTCAAAGAAAATTTTGGCGAGGTTCAAAAAATGCAAAATATTTTGTATTTTGTCCCTAATAGGGTCAGGGTCAAAGCTACAATGGTGACACCAGAAAACCATTCTATGACATCTTACCTTTACAGAGGTACCAAAAGTTTCTTCTTAAATCTAATAGCTGTGAGGCTATAAGTGATTTACTTTTGTGTGTTTTTGTCAGGCAGAAATTTATTTATACCCCCTGAGGGTGTAAGAGGTTAATATTGTCATTTAAGGTGTGGAGGTAAATGTTTCTGAGCATGGAATCAGTCCAACCGGAAGTAGCGGCTCTGACCCGGAAATCAACGGAAAAATCTTATACAGATCTATCCCCCTGTTTGAAGTTTGACAGACCCTGGGATTTAGCAGATTCAGAAAAAGTTAGAGAGAATTCCTTCAAAAAATGTTCATATGTACTGGTTTTAGAATAAAAACAGGTCTTTCCCCACTTGCGGGCCTTTCCTGATAATGGAGACAGAATAAAGGTTATTTTTTCCTTGTCGTTTGGGAAACTGGAGGGAGAGAGTTCAAAAAACATTTTACACTGAAGCAGGAACCCGTTAAATCTACTAGCTATGCCAGAATACCTTTCAGGAAGTGAGAGACGGAGTGCAGGAAGTGACGGACCGGATTCCGGAAGTGACGAAACTGGGTCTGATTCTTGAGGCAGAGTTGACTCAGGAACCGGAAGTTGAGCTGGCGCCATATTGCGTTTCTCACGAAGCCTGCAGATTCTTGAAAAGTTTGGTTATTTAACTCCAATCGGATGTTAAACTCATGGAAGGTTGAATCGTTTTCATGGATCTAATCAGCTTGCTCCTCGACTAACCTCCGTAGGGTGTCTGCTGGGTTCTTTTTGTGGCCAGAGTGTTCTGTCATGAGGGCTTTCAGATTAAACCCATATGCAGAACACACCACGGAGTCAGGGGTAAGAGTTCAACAGTTTATTTAGGTAAACACACACAGAGTAAAGATTGCACTGGTTCTGGTACTGGTCCGGGACTGGTTTCACAGAGTAATCTGCAGAGAGGTATTTGTTTGGTTAGCCAGGTAGCAGTGATATCCAGACAGAGTCTTGATTCTGATTTGTACCTGATGAGGTTCAGACTGATCGGTGGAGAGAGGGAACCGGTTGGGTCCAGAGACTGTAGATTCAGCAGAGAGCTTAGCAGCGGCTGAGTTTAGCTTCAGGCTAGCGAGGTTCAGACCTTGAGTTGTTCTCCTAGTTCTCTCTTGAGAACTAACCGGGAGACACAGACTGAGGATCTTCAGGTTTCGCTTCTCTGGGTAGGCAGGCAGGTTTCCTAACATGAGCTCCTCCAGAGCTACAGGTTTCAAACGGGTTTTCCTATGAGCAGAGAAGACAAAGACTGGTTAGAATCAGGTTACTCTCCAGAGTAGACTGAGATTCTAAATTCTGGCTGAGGCTCAGGTTCCGCTAACCAAAACTTGGCAACACTCTGGCGCTGAAGACAGGTCTGGCCGCTGCTTATGTAGCTGATCTCCTGATGGGCTGATGATCCTCAGGTGTGCAGGTGGCTCCAGCTCAGGAGACTCAGAGCGCTCTCTGCTGGAGACAGGTGGCAGATCTCCAGATCCCAACAGAGTTGCTGTAAAACAATGGTTTACCACAGATTTAAAACTAGTAATACCATAAAGAAATATGAAAATTCTAAAACAGTCTTTAGACTTTTTATCAGCAATTACTGTGGGTAGCACAACTTGTGTTACAGAAAATAGCAGGCTTTGGAGATATGTTCTGGAGAATCTTGATTTATGCCATACTACAGAACATTTCAAAAGGCTGCTGACTTTTTCTGTTTATAGGTGAAAATAATAAAAACTACAAAAGAGCAACTTTGCTGTTCTCCACAAATGTTGGGAAAATTGTTTAAAAGTTTGTTGCATAAGGGCGTGCTTTGGTTGCCCAGCGTTTAGCGCACAAAACCCATGTACAGAAAGATTCCTTAGTCCTCGACATGGATGACCCGGGTTCGAATCCTTGGCCGCATGTCTCTCCCTCTCTCATACCCCCTTTCCTGCCAGCCTACTGCCAAAAAAACGAGACACTAGTGCCGTAAAAACTCCAAAATGTGCTGTAAAAACTCCCAAAAAAGGCTCTTGCATAAAAGCTTCTACAACACAATGCTGTTGATGGTAGGTTATTTGAAGGTCAGACAGGAAAGCTTGGTAAACAAATCTAACATATCTGAGATGCCGATACCATTTACTGTGAAAGAAAGGACAACGGAGAGAAAATGTAGAGAATAATGTAGGAGTGCTGCTAGAATTCCAGTTCCCAGATCTGTGTTTTCTATTACTTCTACAACCACTAAAACTTATGTTATAAATGTACGTTATTGGCAAGTGAAACCCTGTCAGAGCTATCCTTAGATATCAGCCCAGTTACAGTTTGCCCTGCAAAAATAATCTGCTCTCTTGAAAATCTCAAACTCTTGCCACATTTCAGGCATCGAACATAAACATTTTTTAGTGAAGAATCAACAACTAGTTTTACCCAATCATGAAGTGTAATTAAATATATTGGACATTTTTAACTTTTTTAACAAATAAAAAACTGAAGAGTGGGGTGTGCAAAATGAATCGGCCCCTTTTACTTTCAGTGCAGCAAACTCTCCCCAGAAGTTCAGTGAGGATCTCTGAATGATCCAATGTCGACCTAAATGATACTAAATAGAATCCACCTGTGTGTAATCAAGTCTCCCGATAAATGCACCTGCTCTGTGATCGCCTCAGAGGTCTGTTTAAAGTGCAGAGAGCATCATGAAGAACAAGGAACACATCAGACAGGTCCGAGACACTGTTGTGGAGAAGTTTAAAGCTGGATTTGGAAACAAAAAGATTTCCCAAGCTTTAAAAATCCCAAGGAGCACTGTGCAAGGAATGCACATTTTACCTTGCTGATTCTGATTCACATTTTACCAACTGATTCTGATTAAAACTAATTTTTGAAATAAATTATTTTGTGTATTTTTTTTTACATAACATTTGCCATTGCTAATGGCATACACAGTAATCTAGCGTACTTGAATTAAATAAATCAATTCAAGCTAAAATGTAAGAGTCTATAATTAGGTCATACTGAGCCTGATCTATTTGTACCATCTATTTGGGGGATATTTATTGCCACACTTTGGGCCACTTAATACCAATTTAGCATCAAATAAATGAGGCAGCCTACCTCAGCATTGTTGCTGACCTTATGTCCTTATGACCACAGTGTACCAATCTTCTGATGGCTACTTCCAGCAGGATAATGCACCATGTTATAAAGTGAATCATCTCAGAATCATTTCTTGAAACTTTTCCACTTAAGTAATTGTGAATTGAGCATATTGACAGACAACATTTTATTTTTTATCTTAAATGCAAATATATTTTTTTTATATAATTACTGCTCTAAATGTATTGCTCTGTCAGCTAAAGATCTGTTTTGGTCTCTATACTTTAATTAAATAAATCAATTCAAGCTAGAATGTAAGAGGCTATACTGAGCCTGATCTATTTGTACCAGAGATTTTCTTACCTTTTAGAAAAATGTCACTTGGGGTAAAACTCCCCCTGCAACCCTGATTTGCATTTGTATAGCTCACAGCATTTTCATTTACATGTTAAAGCCTCCCCTAGAATTCCATGGGGAGGAGGCATGGGGGGAACACTGCCTAAGAAAGCCCACGTCAATTTCTGACAATTTATGGGAGTTTTCGGCGTTCCCTGCAAATTACCGTAAACTGCCGTTAACCTGAACTTCCACGACAATCTACAGTGCCGCATATTGACGAAAATCCCACTTTTCATGCAGTGTTGTGAGCGGATCCACAGCGTGGTAAACAAGCTTCAGACCGAACACCCCCGCACTCTCCTGCTCATCACAGGAGATTTCAACCATGCCCCTCTCCGCTCCACTCTCCCCATGCTCACACAATACGTCACATGCGCAACCAGGAACAATAAAACGCTGGACCTTTTTTATGGTAAATGGCATGTACTTATATAGCACCTTTATTCAAGTTAGGAGACTTGACATAAGCGCTTTACACTACATTCATTCACCCATTCACACACACACTCACACACATCCTTAACATTTATGCAAATGTTAAGGATGCATACACCTCCGCCCCCCTTCCCCTGCTGGGTCGTTCAGATCACAACCTTGTCTACCTGCCCCCCATTACATTCCACTGGTTAGAAGGACAATAGCACAGAAGAAGTCAGTGAAAGTTTGGTTGGATGACGCCACTGAGGAGCTGAGGGACTGTTTCAGGACCACAGACTGGAGCATGTTCCAAAGCTCTCATGGTGAGGACATCAACAGCCTGACTGAATGCATCACTGACTACATGACCTTCTGTGTGGAGAGCATTGTGCCTACACCAAGTTTGCAGATGAGTTAAACAGCTTCTTCACGCGGTTTGACTCCCCTCACACTGGTCCCCTCCCTGCCCTTAACTCTCCACACACCTCCAACCACCAGCCCCCCAGAGACCTTTCCCCCCCACCGCCGCCACTCCCACCAACCCCCGACCCATCCACACCTCCAGTCGTGCCTTCCTCCCCCCTCACAGTAACACCAATGCAGGTGCTGCAGTTCACCTACCGGCCCAACATCGGAGTAGATGACGCCATCATCTACCTACTGCAGCGGGCGCTCACCCACCTGGAGACCACTGGGAGCGCTGTGAGAGTCATGTTCTTTGACTTCTCCAGCACTTTCAACACCATCAGACCGGTGCTGCTGAGGGGAAAGCTGGAGGACGCTGGGGTGGAGAAGCACCTAGCTGACTGGACCACCAACTACCTCACTGAGCGTCCTCAGTACGTGCGGCTGCACGGCTGCCAGTCAGAGGTGGCACTCTGCAGCACCGGGGCCCCCCAGGGCACCTTCCTCTCTCCTTTTCTTTTCACCCTCTACACCTCGGACTTCACCTACAACACGGAAAGATGCCACCTAGAGAAGCTCTCCGATGACTCTGCCATTGTGGGCCGTGTGTCTGAGGGGAACGAGCTGGAATACCGGTCGGTCATCATGGACTTTGTGGACTGGTGTGAGAGAAACCATCTGTCTCTGAACAACAGTAAGACCAAGGAGATGGTGATCGACTTCAGGAGAAGACCACCACCCCACCCCCCCGTGAACATCCAGGGACAGGACATAGAAACTGTGGAGAGTTTCAAATACCTGGGTGTTCATGTCAATAATAAACTGGACTGGACTTCCTGTATAAAAAGGGCCAGAGCCACCTCCTTTGGAGTCAGCAGGCCCCTCCTTAAAATCTTTTATGACTCTGTGGTGGCCTCAGCCCTCCTCTACGCTGTTGTCTGCTGGGCCCCTGGCAGCTCAGAGCGGGACAGAAAGAGACTGAATAAGCTGGTGAAGAGGGCCACTTCTGTCCTGGGCTGCCTCAATATCTTACTCTGATAATAATAGGCGTATTGTTATACTATTTTTGTTATTTTTATTATTATTAACATTATTATTAATATTATCTAGCTGGTACAATTTTCAGTTCAGGCTGTAAAACCTGTCTGCTAGTTTAAAGTCTATCTTATTTATTTGAATAATTAAGAAAAAGTAATTTATAAGGTAAACTGCTCTATTCGCACTCCTTGTAAGATGCTGTTTTACTTTTTATATTTTATATCCCTATTTTTATCTTAGTGTATATATTGGTCTATCTTATTGCATGCCTTATAGCCACAGTGTTTAGATATTTTTATAATTCAATTTACCCTATTCCATATTATATGTGTCATCTTGCACGATTGTACCATCAAAAATTCCTAGTTTGTGAACTCCTTCACTGACAATGTCAATAAACCTGATTCTGATTGTGTTTCTGAAAAAAGTGCTGTGAAACATTTTGTTTCTATTGTTTCCATTTCTATATTTCAGATTAGGCTTGGTTGGTGCAAAGAAAAATCTAAATAAAATCGAAATATTGGTTGAACATAAATGCAGTTTTTTTTTTGGCAAAATTGTTCAGCCCAAGTTGAGGTTTTTCTTTAACTGTAATGACATAGAAGATTCCTAGATGACTTGCAGTGACATAATTTTCCCTTCTCCTTTTCTCCTGTATTTATGTGAATAATTAATTGCTGTATTTTCATTTGCAGTTTACAGTTAAAATGCAACTAAAAAGTTAAATTAATCAACACACCTAGAAATAGAGTAAAATTTGTGTCATTATTGTTCTTTAAAAAAAAAAGCACATTGTTTAGATTTGAATTTTTTTTAAAAAGTTATCCAGAAATGAATAAAAAGAAAAACCCTTTAATCCAAAAAATATATGTAATATATTACAACAACATATTTATTGGTCATTGTTTTCGTCAAGAGTGAGCACTTTTTAAGCGGGCTTAAAATAGAATGATCTGTGAATATGTAGCGATTTCAAAAGAATGCAATTGATTAAACTCAATCTGAAAAACAAAAATGAAACACAAAACTTGTGAAAATACAAAATCTGCAAATGAATTGTCTTGACAAATAAAAACATTTGAAGATATAAAAACTGTAAAATAAAAGGAAATAAAATATGAATAAAAAGGATTCACAAAAAACTGTATTTGAAATATTAAAAAATTAAATATAAAAATGTTAAAATATTCAAATATTGCATCAACAAGATGTTTCAAGACTGTTCAGCACAGGGGTAGGGGGTGGGGTGGATAGAACAAAGCACGGTACAAAACGTGGGAATGGTGCCTGCTGCTCTTATAAATAGTGGTGTTTCAATGCTGTTGTCAGAGATGGCTGTGATCAACGCGCAAGTCAGTGAGCTGATTGGATACCGAGCCTGGGGAACCCCTTTCGGAAGCGGTGATGGAATGACGTTGCATGAACCCCGCTCCCTCCCTCTGGGATTCCCAATGGATTGCAGATGCCACACAAGCACACAAAATGACAGAAAGAAAGATCCGAGCGTTTTAGTTTACCACAGATTGGTGAATTTAGATCAAGATATAAGAAGCATTTTTTCTGCATAACATGGCATCAAATATCCTGTAGCTATAAGTAGCCTATGATAATCTACTATTACTTAATACATTTAATTTCAAAACAAGCTCAGACTGCATGAATGAGCTTAAAGAGCAGAGTGTTCATGCACCTGTAACAGGTAACCTCCCTGTTACTGACGAACAGGGGCGGATCTAGAAAAATATTTATGTGGTGGCGAGAGGGGGGCAGGAATTTTTGAGGGGTGGCAACATATGGCATTTGTTTTACACTGAATTTAATCACAGTTATCACAGTTTGGTGAGAATAGTATGTAGAGTAAATGTTTTATGTGAAGCAGTTCATATTAGTAATACATTGTACAATGTGATCTCACTTAATAGATGGAAGAATGATAACACTACTTCTAGAGGGGCATTATCACAGGAAAGGTATTAAGGTAAGACACAGGTGCTGAGTCTCAGATGTGTGAGATTGACTGTCAGAGAGGCAGCTTTGCAGCATTTGCACAAAAACAAACTATAGAAAGAAAAAGTTTCCCATCAGAGATCTATGGACTGAGCTGTACTAAAGTGAGCATAAATATACAGTAGAAGTAAATGTTAAGGCACCCAAACAAGGTACCAGAGATCCATGTAATGTTTACTCTGAACACACATTTACCCCATTTGTTCCTCAGTAACTTTACATACAGCAGTTAAGGCAACATGAAAGGGACATTTCATGCATGTAGATCTGCTGTAGATAGAGCTGCTGGGTCAACAAATCAACAAAAGGCAGGTACTGTATGTTACATTAAAATCTCCACAAATCTGAAAAGAAGCAACATAAAAATACATTTTGCTTCCAGTCTGAAAAAGTACAAAACATTTAGTGAGCAGGTTCATACAGGTCATTTCTGGATAGTTTCATACTATATATACAAAAAAAGAAACAACACTGCTTCATATTAAGCAGGATTTACACCAGTATCACATTTTTAACTTTACTTTTAACACTTTTTTTTCTCAGGTCCTAAAACAAAATGTAGCAGCTCTGTAAAGGCTCACCAGAGAGCATAACATAAAGTTAACATGACTATAACAGCTGAATGCGGCGATTTCCATGTTGCTCAGCAAAACGCTTCACTAATTTATTTAGATCCAAAGCCTTTGTGCGTTTTGATTTGAGTTCAACCAAACTTGATCGTCTCTTTTCTGTCATAGTTGACCGCAAATATGTCTTTTTGAGCCTGAGACGTCAGGCCTAACTAACATCATAGTTAGAGAAATAACGTTCTGCAACCTGATTTTTATCATCTCAAAATCAGCATTGCAGCTATGCTAGCAGCATTGTGCTTTCATTATGATTTAATTTCTCAATAGATAGTTAATCAGTTTTTACCTGTTTCATCCCGTGTCTCCTCTCCCCATGACCCCTGGCTCCCTCGCTTTGCCCCATTTGGTTTTCAAAACAATCAGTCTCAGTCGCTCTCTGTCATCTCGTGCTGCATTCACTGCAGTCCGACATTGGAAATTAGTGGTCATAATTCTCAAATTATCCATAATTTATAAGCCTTTCCACCACTACCACCAATTGGGGTGGCAGCAGGGGTGGCAAGGCTGTCATTTAGGGTGGCATTTGCCACCCTATGCCACCCCAGTAGATCCGCCTATGCCGACGAATGATATGATAACTACATCATTTAATAATCATGTGACAGATGAACACTGTGAAGTCACACGGTCGCCTTTCTAAAGTTCATATAGAAGTAAATGTTGGTATCATGCACATCCCAGATAGTGAGGACTGGATACTGGATGAAAATGAAGGTTAAAAGAAGAATGCCCGACACGTCACGGCATTAAAAAAATAGATACTCGCGGGTGTGGATTTCTTCTTTTCATCTGCATTTCTAAACTTTACCATGGACCAATTTTGCATTAAAGACTGAAACGATGGTGACGAAAATAAAGACCCACTGATGAAAGAAAAGACGCCTGATGAGACTGATTCATTCAGAGTTGCTGAGGACGTTTTTATAACCTAGAAATGACCCAGTTTACATCCATGAGCACGCGTCCGATCGAATGGACGGATGATCCACGGACCTTTATTGATTCACGGCAGAGCTCCCAAGTGCCACCTGGTTGTTGTCCGGGTACATTGCAGTTCTTTTTGAAATAAAAAAAACTGGCCTCAGGAAATACATTGTGATTCACGCAGGAATCACGCAGGAATCACACAGGAAACCGTCCATTTCCAACCAGTACCCACTGTAGCTGTGTGTTAGAATAACAAATGAAACAGTGAATCGAATTCTAATCATGGTCAAACAGTTAATTCTGCACATACATGGAATAAATTCACCACAACCTCCCTTTAAAATATAAGAGTTTATTAACAAACCTCATTCAGCTCCAAGTCAAGCATATTTAAGTTAAAAACTCTTGACTAAAGACTAGTGAAACTCAACTGAACTAAACTACTATGTACAAAGAGGAAAGAAAAACATGGTTGCAAAACATCATCAATGAGATGAAGCAAAGACATCACAGTTTATTAAGTTTTTTTTGTGAGAAACAGATGTTATTTTGAAGGATTTAGGATGTGATCACATTAGCTTTTCACTAATTTAGAGCAATTTGATTGGTTTTAAACAACCTCTTACCAAATCCATGAAGTTAATAAAACATTATTTTGCCAAATAATGTTTTATTAAATTATTTGCTTAATCAGGAAACAGAAACCTTTAATTAAATGATTCTTTGCCCTCTTTGAAATAGCTAGTGGAGAATAGACATGAGGATTCACTTAAATTACTTTTGGTCATAATTTGGTAATCAAAATGTGATGAGCATATGAGAAAACACATGAACATTAACGCTTTATGAGTGTTTAAACTCATTTTCAGGAGAATTTCCCCTCCAGTCTGGCTCTGTAAGTTCGGAAACTCAGAGAAATGTGTTGCAAACCCTCTTGTTTTTCAGCAGTTTGGTTGTGAAATGTCAACCATCATGAATTATCCTTGGTCATTCTGGAGATCTAGGCCATGGTGTTGTTATCTTCCAATGTGAACCCCTGGGCAGCTTCATGGAAAGAGAGAGAAATCCTTGGTGCTTTGGTTTTTTTTCTCCTCTCAGCTCCGTGGGGGGCCAAGGAACACCTCTTTGGGAGATTTCCTGGGGAGTTTGCTGGGCTTAGAGGGGGTTGCAGAGCAGAGAAGAGAGGTCTCACAGCTGGTTTATGAGCAAAACTGCATCCTCTTCTACAGTGATCATGTCCTTTTTGTACAGTGTTGGGCATGTTACTTTGAAAAAGTAATTAGTTATAGTTACTAGTTACTTCTCCCAAAAAGTAACTGAGTTACTAACTGAGTTACTCCACAATAAAAGTAACTAGTTACTAGTAAAAGTAACTATTGCGTTACTTTTGCGTTTCTCGCCCCCGTAACCCTCACCACCCAGCTCCCACCTTCTCACGGTGTGATTCAAAAGCCAGCTGAATAGAGCGGACGACAAAGACAAGAACCTGCAGAGAGTTTTGCATTTATTGCAACTCAATGCAAATGACATCAGGGGGGAAGGCGATGTGAAGTTTTTTTTAACAGGGCATTCAGATCTGGTAAGTATATGAAATTAATAACTGGGGATGTCTAATTCTGAAATCCTGTGTATTTGGGTTGTTATAGATACTGCAACATCTATCTATCCATCTATCTATCTAGATGTATACTCTGTGTGTGACATAAAATATGGATCTCCTTCCCTGCCACAAAGGCCATCAAATAATGTTTAAAATAAAAAAATACAGTAGGTTGAAAAGGCAGAGCATCCATCCATCCATCCATCCATCCATCCATCCATCTTTCTCCCTTTCATTTGATCGTTCACGCTCTCCATAGTTCTCCTGTGGCGCGAGCACAGGGCGACTGTTGCGCGCCTTTAGCGAGCATGCGCGTTTCCTGTCGCTTGCGCGGTGACTCGTGCCGCCTGCGCTGTGCGGAGATGCAGAGGAAACCGTATGTGATGGGGAAACGCAGCTCGACGTGACACCGGTATTTCCATGTGGAAAACGCTGTTTTGCTGCTGGATCATCCTCACTCTCCACCTCTCTGTGTGTGCTGTACGTTAACACCCGCCAGCAGAAACACCCACCTACCCAACTGACAGACGGAATCTCACTATACATCAGCCATTCTCATCCTCCCCTCTCTCATGACAAGGCGCGCACCTCTGGATGACCTAAAAAATAATCTTTAATATCTCTTAAACAAAAGTAGCACAAACAATATTTTTTTCTGCACAAATCTGCACTAACGTTGCACTAACCATTCAGTCTATTTGCAGAGTTTTTGGACGTGGGTGGGGTGTCAGCTTCACGCAGCTGCGCACGAGTCATATAATGAAAAAAGGTTCATTGTGCGACCTGAGTAACGCGCAGTAACGGGGTGTCTGCAATGGTAACTGCGTTATAGTTACAGTCAAAGTAATTAGTTAGATTACTCGTTACTAAAAGAAGGTAACGGCGTTAGTAACGCCGTTACTTTCAACGCCGTTAGTCCCATCACTGTTTTTGTAAACATCAGTCTTTGTACTAAAATATTCTTTCTGTCATGATTTGTGGACATTAAGATCTAAAGAGAAGTGTCATCTACTGATCAGACCCCATATTTCAGTGAAAGGGTGGAGTCAGAGTAAAAATATATGCATGCCCAGGAGGAGGACGGGGTCACTCCAGTGGCTGGAAGTTGGCTGTCATTTGGCTGGTGTTTGACTGGGAACGGCCATTTTGAATGGCTGCTACTGTATTTCCCAACATATTTTTGTCCTACTTTGATCCTTTTTACTTTGTGTAACCACAGCAACCATAGAAAGAATTTTTTTTTACACCCAGGAGCAAATCTTTAACATCTATAAAACTGAAGTAATACTTCAACTACTTCTGCATGTACCTGCTGAGTTAAAAAGGAGGCACCGATGATGCTTAGCAGGAGCAAGGAGAAGAGAGAGGAACAAGATATTTAAGCCATCTCTTTCATCAATCATCATGGGCAACATGTGAGATCTTTAGGAAACTAGTTAGAAGAACTCCAAGCTATAGCAAGGACCCAGCAAGAATATCAGCAATGCAGCATTATGTCTTTTACTGAAAAATTGTTTCAGGATCGCATCTCAGACTCCATTGCCCCTCTGCCAGGCACTCTGGCCATACTAGCAGACAGAGATTTAAATTAGACTGGGAAATTCAAAGGAGGTGGGTTGGCAGTGTTTGTGAACAACAGGTGGTGTCATCCAAGTCACTTTTAAGATTTGTTGGTTTTTGGCCATATTATTTGCCCAGAGAGTTCAGCAGTGTTCTGTTAGTAACTGTTTATATTCCACCTTCTGCTGTTGCCATACCGTATATGATGTAATCAGTAGTGTTGTTGCTAAGCTACAGACACAACAGCCAAATGCATTTTTGGCAATAACTGGTGACTTTAATCACATCCCACTCTCTGCTACATTGCCAACGTTCCAACAGTTTGTCAGCTGTTGTACCAGAGAGAACAAAACAAAACTGTTTTTTGCAAATGCCAAAGACTCCTACATCTCTGAAGTAAGGCCTCCTTTTGGGGAAATCAGATCACAATCTGGTTTTTCTCTGCTGGAATTGTAAGCCACTTTATAAGAGAAAACCTGCATTAAAAAGAACTGTTAGGAGATGGTCAAATGAAGCTGAAGAAGGCCTGCAAGGTTGTTTTGAGGCTACAGACTGGGATGCACTGTGTCAGCCACATGAAAGTGTGTGACTGACTGCACACACTTCTGTATAGATAACACCATCCATAATAGAACAGTGAAATGCTTCACATATAAAACCATGGATTGCAAGTGATCTGAAGAAATTGCTTAAAAAAGCAAGCCTTTAAGAAGAGAGAAATGGATTATACAATGAGGAGTATTCTGCTTTTATTCTCACATATTTAAAGGCTCTAATTTTGATTTTATTTATTTATTTCAAGACTCCGATCTGGATGATTTTTACCTATTAGACTTTGATTTGTTTAAGCACGATAAATGAAAGAAATTAAAAACAGATCTTGGAAAACAAATCTTCTCTGTGCTATTTTTTAATTTTTTTTTTTCCAGATGCAAAGAGGTTGTCTCTCTCCAGACAGACCCGAGGGGGGAGATGAGCGCTGCTAGTAAAGTATTTGTAGAAGCACTGCACAAAAGCAAAGGAAAACCACGGAATTCAACGCAATTCAAAGCAAAAGGACATTCACAGGGACATGCAAAAGCAAAGACAATGACACACTCAACAATGGGACACAAAGCATGCCACAAATATGGAAAACCACCACCTCATCCTGCTATTCAGTGTTTTGCACCGATCACTGAATGCCACAGCTGCGGCAAAAGAGGACACTATGGCAAGGTATGTCTACTCGCCAAAGCAGGAGTCAGAGTGTGAGTAGAAACAGCCACTCAAGGCAGACAGAGGTGAAGAGACTCCTTCAACAGTCACACCAACTGTGAGCTCACCTCACATAACAAGAACCAGATCCGGGATAGAAATAAAGAAACCGGACGCACTTGACCTCTGAAAAGAATACTGAAAAAAACTCAAAACGAAACAAAAAACAACAACAACAAAGAAATAACAAAAGTCATGTGGAAAAAAAAAAGATAAATGTTTTGATGTAAATACATACTGTTTATTTAATATCACTTATGTGACTGAATGTTAAAGGATCGTAGTTATGAAACCTTTGAAAGGAAATTAAGCTTATATTTTGAAAAGTTAAAGGAACAAAAACACTGTAAGTATAATGAATATGTCGGTTATAATGATTTTGTGTTGACAACAAACTTAAAATAGTTATCATTTTTCTCTTCAACTTCCAGTAAGGGGGATGGAAACCAATGTATTAATGTTAGACCTGCCGTTGGTTATTCTGATATATACCACTAGGGTGAACCACGGGACTGTATATGAACATCAGTTGCATAGTTTTACAGTTGAATACTGTTTGATGCTCAGTAAATGTTAATAATCGTACTCCGGTAGTCAAGGGTTTTATTGAACAAAACAGCAAACACAGGCAGGACCTTCTGATCAAACACCTGTTTTGTTTTCCCATGTAAGAAAATTTGAAGAAATCTAAAACAGCAAGTTTGTGATATATTATCGGTCAGAAAAGGAAAGCCTTCTTTCTAAATTTGAGACTGAATTTTCTGACAGATCAAGCCCCTCTTTTCCTGTTTCTATTTAACCAACACTATTATAGAGTCAAATCTTTGACCGGTTTTCTTGGTGCAAAATACATATGCAATTATTACTTTCTCCAATTTGCAAATAAAGAGAAACATTCCTATCAGGGATATTGTCTGCAATGGTCCAGGCTGTACTCGGCTTGATTTCTCTGCAGTTTTTTCCCCCCACTGCAATCTGAGTTGCTGCAATCAGACATGTTATCTGAAACATAAAATCAAAAAAGAAAGACAAGCGAGTATTATCTCAAATGATGAAGGAAATATTATGTTCCCATCTCTACTCTGGCCAAACCCACTAAATATGCCTGCCTCAAAAATGTCCCGTATGTGAAGAGTAAATATGTTCAGATTTGGATGAGATAGTTATGAGAGAGCACCAGTGTTTTATTCAGCACTGTCAGAAGGATGAAAAACTAGACGAGAAATTTTTTTTTGTTTTCTTTGGGACCTTTCTTAATGGGGAAAGTGAACACATTTCTTTCCTTGTCTGTCCAAAAGAACTGTCAGGAAAAGAATGGTCCTCCAATGGTGTGAAATATGTGCAGAATTTACTCTCTACTTCCGAAGACCAAGGTTTATCAAATTTGTCTTTTAACGCATAATGGACAATCTTTCAAATATTATCTGAAAGCAATGATACGGTTGAGTATAAAGACTCAGGAAATTTTTAAAAGTTCTCTGCTTCTTTGAGTCTAATTATGGCTTGAAATTTATAGACAGTCTATCATTCCTGCCTATGAAGCTCAGTGCCATGCCGAAAGGTTTAGGCTTTAACGAACAAAGTACAGGTTTCTTTTCACACAAAGTTTAATCTCAACAAAATTTGGATTATGTTGGGTTAGGGCACCCAAGACCTACGGGACAGAAAATATGTCACCCCCCGAGAAGGGTAATTTTTGAGCTTGTACAAAGCAGCTTCTGTAAGCCCATTCTGTTTTGAAAAAGAGACTATTTACTGATCTAAAAAGATGTTGAAATCCTTTCTTAAGGCTGTAAGAGGGGTACTGGTTTGGCGGCACATGCAAGACATGTTGGCCCCGTCCCCAGGGAGCTCCCCTCCCCCCATCCGAATTTTAGGGTTCACCTAGAGGGTCATCTGGTCCTCCTGGGCACCCTGGTCCTCGGTCCTGGGATTATTGGATATTTGACAGTCTTAGCTCTGTTACTGTGATCCACCATTCATCACACCTGCTCCACTGCAATCAGCCCTTACTAGTTCACCTCATATAAACCCTGTGGAGATCAGCTGCCAGTGCAAGATTGTCTCTAGCCACCTGCACAAGCATTCCAGCATTTCCGCTTTTGATTGCCTGTCTGTTGTCTGATCCAGGTCTGTCGTTGGACCTGCCTACCATCCTGACCCAGTGAAGCCTCCTCGTGAAACTGACCCTGCCAGCTTGTGAGTACCAGATTTCCCCCTAACCCTTGTGAAATCTCTGAGCCTGCCTGTTAACAGATCTGGACCGGACCTGGATCTCTTCTCTTGGATAACCCTACCTGTACTGCCGCTGGATATCCGTCTCTCTATGTTTGGACCCCAGACCACTGCCTGTTGGCAGGTGTTACTTTATTGTATCTCATATACTATATCCGTTGCCTGTGTTGTTCTTTTGACATCACTCTTTGCAAGTGATTAAGCAGACTGAAGATGTTTTATTGTCTCCCTTTATCTCCTTTCTTTTCTCTTTTTTCCTGTTTTTCCTTTCCTGTTCTTCTTACATTGATGTGTCCATATAATCTTTATAGATACCTTGGTACCTGGAAAACAAACTAGAAAGGAGACACAACTTTGAAGCCATCTACAAGAAAGGACAGAGGAGACTGGACCTCCTATGGAAGCTTATATCCTTCAGCATTTGCAACAAGATGCTACATATCTTCAACAACTGTAGTGTGGAGAGTGTGAATCCTTTCTCCATCATCTGCTGGTGTAAAAGTGTCAGGTTTGTTGGAAGTTAGTTTAGGACCCCAATAGAGATGAAGAGGCAAAGGTGAGTTCTTGCAAATTTAATGAAATGTAGATGGCAACAGAAAGACAGATCCAGGAACACTAAACAAGAAATCCAAATGACACACATGAGGATGGAAGAAATGAAGAGAAACCATTACGGGGGAACTGCACAGGAGGAGTATATATGGGAGACAGAACAAAGACTGGGCTAATCAGCTGACAGGGAGCAAATGTGGATAAAAAGCAACTATGTACAAGCTAGGGGTAAGGAGAATGGCAAAAGGGGGCAACATACAACTAGAAAACAACTACAAAGACACAAAATGGAAAAGGAACCAATTACCAAAAAAAAAAAAAAAAACACCTCAGAATTACATAAATCAAAGTGTAATTGAAAACTCAAAGAAAAACTTAAACTGAACCAAAAAGTTCACAAAGGGCAGAATCCTGACAATCAAAGCACAATAAAGACAAATTAAAAACGCAGACTCTTTTCTAGGAATTCTTCTGTTATTATTTCACAAAGAAGAAGATCATGGACAACAGTGAGCATTATCTTTAGAAGATTTTTAAACAATAAAATGTCTTCAGGAAGAGGCTTCTCCAGATCTGTTGCAAGACTGACATATAGAGATCATTCTTGCCTATGGCTATAAACACCTACAACAACTCAATGGAAAAAAAAAAAAAACTATGAGTTACTACAAGATATAATTTCCCTCTAGGGATAATATAGTACATTTCAATTGAACTGAATGGAACATTCTGAACAAAAACTTTCTTCTGAGTGGTGTTCACTGTAAATATTGGATGAGTGGTGATATATTCAAAGTGGCCATGGTTTCTATAGCAACAAACACAGTAGTTGGGGGGTCCTATTAGAATACTTTGCAGTTCTGATCCCTAGTTCTTCTAAAGTATGAGTTGTTTTAGGTACAAAATAACCTTTTTCTTTTTCTTGTCACCAGGAGCATAAAAAGAACAACTGGAACATGAACCAGAAGTGTTTGATAAAAAACATTTGCAGTATTTTCAGATCAATTAGATATTTTTACATCCCATTGGTCGAGTTTTCAGACCATGATGTAGCTTCATGCCAAGTTTAAAACTAAAGAGAAAGAAGAACAGAACAGTTTTATAGTTACCAACCAACCATAGACACCTTTATTCGTTTTTTCTAGTTTCTTCAGTCAAGTTTTAATCTGAGCATCAAATGAAACATATCAAACACC
This sequence comes from Cyprinodon diabolis, assembly GCA_030533445.1. Lineage (NCBI taxonomy): Eukaryota > Metazoa > Chordata > Actinopteri > Cyprinodontiformes > Cyprinodontidae > Cyprinodon > Cyprinodon diabolis. The sequence goes on along the minus strand of CM060067.1, from coordinate 44,747,878 downwards.
AACCTCAGAAAAAGTCAACAGAAACTGAAACCTTTACTTGAAGAGGAGATCAATCAATCAATCAATCAATCAATCAATCAATCAATCAATCAATCAATCAATCAATCAATCAATCAATCAATCAATCCCATATGAGTCTCCTTTTATTCCCTTCTGGTCAATGATCTGACAAAAGTTCAGATCAGCTCTAGTAAAGAGGAGAAAATATTAAAATTATGTCGGGCACCCATGACCGGTCCTAGGGACAGCTGCCCTCCCGGTCGACGAGGTACTGCCAGCCTCTTCCCCGCTGACGGGAGTCCACGATCATCTGGATCCGGTAGTCCTGGTTGGGAAGAGGGGGTTTGGCTGAGCAGACAGCTGAGGGCCTGACGATGGCTTGGATCTCATAGGGACCGGTGTAGCAGGTGGAGAGCCAGACTTGCTGACCGGGGTGGTAAGGAGGGGCGGAGGTTTGCCTCCGGTCAGCGAATCTGCGGTTCTGGTCAGCAGTTCTGTGGAGGGCCTGGATGGTCTGGGACCGGGTCTGTTTGCAGTGACGGATGTGATGGTGGACGGAGGGGACGGCGATCTGTTTAATGTCTGTGGGGAAGAACGGAGGTTGATAGCCCAGGGAGACTTCAGAGGGGAAGAACCCAGTGGTGGTGGAGGTGTGACAGTTATGGGCGTACCCCACCCAGGGGTGGTAGTTGCTCCAGTCTGCTGGGTTGGAGGAAGTCAGGCAGCAGAGAGTGGACTCCAGCTCCTGGTTAAGCTGTTCTGTCTGCCCATTGGTCTGCCCGTTAGGAAAGAGAATACCTGACCCCAAGGGCTACTGCAAAATGAATTGGGGACCACGGTCAGACAGGATGTCTTGTGGGATGCCATGCAGGCGAAACACATGTTTTACCAGGAGCTGGGTAGTCTTGAGGGCTGATGGGAGCTTACGGAGGGCTATCAATGGCAGGCTGTGGAGAGCCAGTGACGAAGTCCAGAGCGATGTGGGACCGAGGGCGTTCGGGTACAGGAAGTGGCTGAAGAAGTCCCACTGTGGGTTTATTTAAGGCAGGGGTCGGCAACCTGCGGCTCTGGAGCCGCATGCGGCTCTTTAGCCTCCCCCTTGTGGCTCCCTGGAGCTTTTTCAAAAATGTCATGAAAGTTGATTTTTTCGTTGTTTTTGTTTTAATATGGTGTTCAGGAGGTCAAACAAAAATTAATTAATGTTTTCCAATGCTGTAATAATTTGTATTATAAATAAATTTAAATAATAATTGGCGTCATAGCCATAGAGATCAATGGTCATAACTTGGAACCACCGTAGAAGTGGTGGGTGTGTCTCGGAATATGGATCCCAAAGGGAAAAAAAGAAAATAGTTGATAAGAAATAAGGATTCAAATAGACAAAATCATTTGTTTTCATTATCAATGCAGAAGGATTGCCTGCGTTTTTGCTTTATAATGAGAGGGTGTCAAAAAAAAAAAAAAATTTGGAAAGGTATTTCCAGGGAAGGCTGAATCTGCAGCCCACCACCAAGCTGGGAGTGAGAGGAAAAGTGCGATTGCAGGATAAATTAGAGGAGCGCAAAGATAGATTTAAGAAGTGGATTGCATCTCCAAACTCCACTACTGCTGCTGGTTTTGTTGCAAGGATGGAAAACCATCCACAGATCAAACAGGTAGCGCTTTGATGCAGGTATCTGAACTTTCTTCCATTTTTTCCCCAAATCCTAAAAATATTAATCAGACCAAGGAACGATGGTGAAGGAGGATGTGGGATTTCGGGGTTAGAGAGCACAGCTCTGATGTCAGTTACTGCTTGGTTCCTCGTGACTCAATAAACTCCTCCCAACAGAAACATGTCCACCATAGAAAGCTTTCTTTATGGTGTTTCTATAATTTCATAATTGCAAGAAAACTTAAACCGCCTCCTCTTTGTGGACTACAGTTCAGCATTCAACACCATTCGGCCCTACAAACTCCGCCACAAACTTCACCAACTGGGACTCAACACTACCCTGTGCAACTGGACTGTGGACTTCCTCACCAATCGTACACAGAGGGTCAGAGTGGGCAACAACATCTCCTCCACTCTTTCCATAAACACCGGCGCGCCCCAGGGGTGTGTTTTAAGCCCTCTGCTCTACACCCTGTTCACACATGACTGCTCTGCCTCTTCTCCCTCCAACCTGATCGTCAAATTCGCTGACGATACCACCGTCCTGGGCCTCATCACCAACAACGATGAGAGGGACTACAGGGCAGAGGTGCAACATCTGGCATCATGGTGTGACAGCAACAACCTTGCTCTTAACACCAAAAAGACCAAGGAAATGATTGTGGACTTTAGGAAAAAACAGCCTAAAAAGCACGAACCCCTCTCCATCAGTTCAGAGGTGGTGGAGAGAGTCAGTACTTTTAAATTCCTAGGGGTGACTTTGGCGGAGGACCTGTCTTGGGGCACTCACATCGCCTCTACTGTTGGGAAGGCCCAGCAGCGCCTTTTCTACCTGAGGAAGCTGAGGAGCCACCACATCCCCAGGCCACTGCTGGTGAACTTTTACAACTGTGCCATCAGCAGTGTTCTGACTTATGGGCTCCTAGTGTGGTTCTCTAGCTCCTCCAAAGCAGACCAGCAGGCACTCCAGCGTGTGGTGAAAACAGCAGGGAAAATCACCAGAATGCCTCTCCCAGAGATTAGTTCCATCTACACCACACGCTGTCTACGGAGAGTGCAGAACATCATGCGTGACAGCCACCATCCTGCCCATCACTTGTTCCAACTTCTACCATCAGGTAAAAGGTACAGGTCCCTTCAGAGCCGGACCAAAAGACTGGCCAACAGCCTATACCACCAGGCCATAAGACTCTTGAATTCACAGGACTTGAGGAACGGACTACCTAAAATTCTGAATTCTGAATGATTTGCCTTATTCATTAGGGCCCCGTTATTATAGTCTGGTTGGGAGCTGTGTATTTATTCTGTGTGTGTGCGTGTGTGTGTGTGTGTGTGTGTGTGTGTGTGTGTGTGTGTGTGTGTGTGCGTGCGTGCGTGTGTGTGTGTTGGGAGGGCAAGCATTATGGCACTTAATAATCTTTGCTGCACTTTAAGTGGGATGGGGGGGGGGCGGGGCTGGGGGGGTCAAGCACTGGTGTCACTTTTACCTCTTGTGCACTTTACTTTACTTTACTTGCTGCTACTAAGTATTGTACCCCAAACATAATTTCGTTGCCTTTTTTTTTGACAATGACAATAAATTCTTGAAACTTGAAACTTGAAAACTTGAAACTTGAAACTTGAAACTTGAAACTTGAAACTTGAAAACTTGAAACTTGAAACTTGAAACTTGAAAACTTGAAACTTGAAACTTGAAACTTGAAACTTGAAACTTAAACCGCGCAGTGAAGGTGGTGAAGTGGTGCGCGATGGGAGCGTTCACTGTTCCTCCGTCAGGCTACTATGTGACATTTGCTTCAGGATAAACATTTAATCGTGAATGCTTATTATATATTTAAGCCCATATAGTCCTTTTCTATAGTGGGATAAAACACTTAGAGCCCGTGTTGCTATACGAGGCTTATATAAGGCTTTTACATTTTTGCGGCTCCAGACAGATTTTTTTTTTTTTTTTGGTCCAATATGGCTCTTTGAGCAGTTTGGGTTGCCGACCCCTGATTTAAGGTATTATGTTGAGCACAGACTGGGCAGGAGAGAACATACTCCCAGACATCCTTGGGCAACGATGGCCATCAGAAGCGCTGGGAGATAAAAGATAGGGTCCAGGTAATGCCCGGATGGGTGGAGAACTTAACTGAGTGGGCCCACTGAATTACATGGGGGCAAACAGAAAAGGGAACATAGGTACGGTCAGGAGGACCTTTACCTGGGTCAGGGTCTGAGTGCAAAGCTTGTCTGACGAGGTCCTCAATCTCCCAGTGGAGGGCACCAAAGGTTAAGGTAGGGGGCTGGAATGGAGCTGGCTCTCTATCAGAGTCCTGGGGTGCAAATAAACGGGAAAGGGCATCAGGTTTCTGGTTCTTGTAGCCTGGATGGTAGGAAATGGACAGGTTAAACTGAGAGAAGACAAGGGACCAGCGGGCTTGCCTGGGGTTGAGACACTTGGCGTTTTGGAGGTAGACAAGGTTCTTATGATTGGTCCAGATGATCACGGGTTGCTTTGACCCACTCCTCCAGGGTGAGTATAATGGTCTGCGGCTCTCTGTCTCCTACATCATAGTTTTGCTCAGTGAGCGGTCAGTCATCAGGAGAAAAGGGCACAGGGGTGGAGCTTCTGATCATGGTCCGAGCACTGGGAAAAGACCACGCCAACACCTGTGTCAGAGGCATCTATCTCAACAGTGAATTGTTTTGCAGGATCTGGGTGAATGAGGATGGATGCTTGGGAAAACCTTTCCTTCAATGTGGTGAGCGCTGAGCTGGCATCAGGGTTCCAGATGAAGGGGTTTTTAGGCAATGTGAGAGCATGGAGGGGGGCAGCTAACTGACTATATCTGCCTCTGATGAAGCGTCAGTAAAAGTTGTCGAAGCCAAGAAACCATTGGAGTTGCTTCTCTGGTACCGGACAGTCGAGGATCACCTAGATCTTTTCTGGCTCAGATTGCACCCTACCCCCCTCCAGAATGAGAACCAGGAAGGTAACTGAGGATTTGTGGAATTCACACTTTTCGGCCTTAAGGAATAAGGAGATCTCCAGGAGCCGCTGGAGAACCAGCCGCACACGATGTTGGTGCATGGAGAGGTTTGGAAAATAAATGAGGATCTCATCTAGGTAGACAAAGACAAAAAGGTTCAGGAAGTCTCAAAGGACATCATTAACAAGGGCCTGGAAGACTGAAAGAGCGTTGCACAAGTCGAAGAGCATAACCAGAAATTCAAAGTGGCCAAGTGGGGTCTTGAACACGGTTTTCCACTCATCCCCCCGGTGAATCCGAACTAAGTGGTAAGCGTTGCGCAAATCTAATTTGGTGAAGAAAGTGGTGGACTAACTCATCCTTGAGAGGTTTATCCAAGGCCTGGTAGAACACAGATTTAAGAGCGTGTGGTTCCCAGTCGTGGCGGTTGCCAGTTTGTGGAACTTGATCGCAAAATCTGAGATGCGCCTGCCACGCTGCCTGAGAGTCAAGAGGCACTGGGAATGCTGTACAGGATCCGTTTTGGCCAAAAAGATTATTTTAAATTCCCGCAGAAACTCATTAACCTGACTCCTCCTTCCGTTGAAGTAATTTTGGGAAGGGGCGAAAATACTGGTTAGCTGATTGGCCTATGTTGGTGACAGACGGGCCAAATAAACCAATCAGATCAACGTAGCATATGGCGTACTAACACAACCACAAGCCAGCCTACTCTTGCCGAAACCAGTCGGGAGAGGGGCAAAAATATATTTTCCTCTGAGAAAAGCCTCCAGAGCAGTGTTTTGCTCTTCTTTCAGTGAAGAAATACCCTGTAATTCCGATAAAACTTGCTCGTTAGCCACGTTAATGCTAGTTTCATCGGCTGAAGCCGCCATGTTCTTTAGACTGAACTGTCGCGCTTCTCGTGGCGTCACCCTCAAGCCGCCTCAAAGCCAACGCTGATTGGACGTTCGTTTGGTGAACGGCTCCAAATTTTCTTTAACGGAGAGTCTCCACACTGATCTGCGAGTGAAATCTTGAAAGCTCGCAAGATCAGGATGGTCTCACGAGGCTAGGAACTCATCAAAACAGCATCCAAACTGTTGGAAGTCGGAAAAGCGGGACTCAGTCCATCTTAACACTCGCCCTGTTAATAGGCGCAGAATGAAAGAGATTTTAGCCTCATATAGGGTGTATTTCTGTGGAGAACGATTAAAAGCTAAGGAGCACTGGAACAAAAATCCTCCACAGTCCCCACTGTCCCCAGAAAACTTCTCTGGGCTAGGGGAGGATGTCTCAGGGATTGATGGCGGTAACTCATTTTGTGTTAGCTCTGGGGCAGTGCTTGCTGATCTAGGGGGCGCGGAGGCAGAGGTCTGGAATGCAGCGCAGAACATGTCCGACAGCTGACTGATGTGGGCAGTGAGCCCCTGCAGCTGATTCTGCGTGGTTTGCATGGCAAATTCGAGAGCCTGAAGCTGCTCCTGATGGGCAGAGAGCATTCTCCCGAGTGTGTCAGCTGGGTAAGATTGGCCAGAGTGTTCTTCCGTCATGTTTTTCACGTATTTGGCCCACATGCCGAACACACTCTGGAGACAGGAAGCAGATTAAGGTATTTATTAAAGCTCACAAATTAATACAGATCAGTGAGAAATAAATCACAGCAGGTGAGCACCAGGGTGAGTCACGAGACCGGGGTTTGCTTGATTCAAGAAAGGAAGAGAGAGGATAGATGGTGCACTGAGGACGGCTGTGCATCAGAGAGATGCCTAAAGCTTACCAAAGAGCTCAGAAAGCGGACCGGGGAGGTGGAGCAGAGGAGCAGACTCGGCGCTGCCTTGGATGAGGAAATCCGGTGACTGGATGACTGATGAGCGGGCCAGGGAAGCTTGAGCGGGGTCCGAGCTGCGCCGTTGGAAGCAGAGATCAGCAATCAGCTGGTGACACCAGGTGAGCACGGGGGAAACGCCTGGAGCAGGATCAGAGCAGAGAGTGAGATCCAGGACGTGGGGATACCTGGGAGATACAAGACAAAGGAATCAATGCAGGAAGCGTTTGAGCTGTCAGAAGACAGTGGCCAACTGAGGCGTATCACGCAAGGTTAACACTCTGGCGCCCTCCAGCTATCAGAGAGCTGTTCTTATAGCATATCCACACACACTGCAGAACGAGCCGCAGTTTTGTACCACGCCCACCAGTCAACTCTAGTCACCTGTGGAGAGAGCAGAGGCAGAAAAATGCACAACGCTGCCTGCTGATTCCATGGTTCTTGTCAAGAACCTGGAACCAAAGCTCACTTTTAATGGTCCAAGTTTGAAAAATGACAGCTGGGACTCTTCATTTCAAAGCCGCTACTGTTTATCCGTTGTGAAGTTCGGAAGGAAACTGAGTCTGGAAGCATTTCTTGCATAATATTCAATTTTATTTTATGTCCTTTGGACGGAGAGTATATAAAAGCTCTGACTTAACCATCCTAAGCACATACATTTATACTCTTCAAAGAATTTCAGCACACTCTCTCTCTCCCATGAAACTAAAACCCACCCCCGCCAAAAATCTCTCTCACACTAGAACGTTTGGTTATTCCCAAGAAAAACACTTCAGTTCATCAAGGACATAAATTTTGGCCATGGCATGAAGAAGGCTGTGTGAACTTATTATGTCTCATGACCTTCCCTTCACCCTTGTCTAGAGTAGGGAGGGATCTGCTTTCTGTCCCCCTAAACAGTACATCATTTCTCTATCATTACTCCTATTTAAACAGGCACACTCAAAATATTTTATTTCACAAAATAGGCCAAGGAAAAATATGATTCCACACTGTTGTCAAAAATATTCCTCCACTGGGGTTTTTTGCAATGATCTCAGCGATCACTGTCTTCTAGCCACTGTTAGAAACACCAAAATGGACAAGAAGAAACCACGTATTATAATAAAAAGAGATTTAAAACATTTCAATGAACAAGCCTTCTACCATGACCTTTGTAAGTGCCAATGGGAGAGAATTGACCTAATTCCTGATGTTGAAACAGCTTGGTCATTTTTCTACGAGTGTTTTATGGCTGTTGTTAATAAGCATGCCCCCTTTAAAAAAATCAGATTTAAAGGAAGAGATAACCCTTGGTTCACACCAGAATTGGCTAATGCTTTACATTAGAGAAATTTAGCATGGACAAAGGCAAGGAAAACCCATCTTAAACGCAACTGGGATATTTTCAGAAAATTGAGAAATAAAAGCACCTCTCAAACAAAAAAATCAACGTCCGAATTCTACTTATAAACCACAACTGAAAGTCTCAATGACCCTAAAAAGTTTTGGAAAACAATTAAAACTTTGACTGTTAGAAATTACTCACAGACTTTGCCAAATTTTATTGTTCATAACTCAACAAATATCTATGTTAAATTTTTTTAATCAACACTTTATATCCTCCAAACCCTCTAACATGTCAACCACGCCTGTAACAACACCTGCACCAGTTTCTGATGTATCAAAATTCAGTTTTCAGCCTTTTACGTTGTGTCAAGTCTATAATGCATTGAAATCATTAGATGCTCGAAAATCTCAAGGACCTGACCTAATTGATTCCTACTTTTTAAAAATATCAGCAGATTACATAGCTCAACCCTTGACTTACATTTTTAACTTAAGTCTGAGCACTATGCAAATTCCCAAAATTTGGAAGTCTGCTTTTGTCACTCCACTATTCAAAGGTGGTGATCCAGCAATCTTAAATAGCTATCGGCCTATATCAAAGCTCTGCATCCTATCCAAGGTTTTGGAATCTTTAATCCATGAACAGTTGAAAGAATATCTGTACTCTAATAATCTGTTGTGTAAATTTCAGTCAGGTTTTAGAAAAGGTCATAGTACTATCACAGCGACTTTAAAAGTGATGGACGATATCTTGGCAGCTCTTGACAATAAACAACATTGTGCTGCACTCTTCATTGATTTATCAACAGTGATGGGACTAACGGCGTTAAAAGTAACGGCGTTACTAACGCCGTTACCTTCTTTTAGTAACGAGTAATCTAACTAATTACTTTGACTGTAACTATAACGCAGTTACCATTGCAGACACCCCGTTACTGCGCGTTACTCAGGTCGCACAATGAACCTTTTTTCATGATAGGACTCGTGCGCAGCTGCGTGAAGCTGACACCCCACCCACGTCAAAAAACTCTGCAAATAGACTGAATGGTTAGTGCAACATTAGTGCAGATTTGTGCAGAAAAAATATTGTTTGTGCTACTTTTGTTTAAGAGATATTAAAGATTATTTTTAGGTCATCCAGAGGTGCGCGCCTTGTCATGAGAGAGGGGAGGATGAGAATGGCTGATGTATAGTGAGAGTCCGTCTGTCAGTTGGGTAGGTGGGTGTTTCTGCTGGCGGGTGTTAACGTACAGCACACACAGAGAGATGGAGAGTGAGGAGGATCCAGCAGCAAAACAGCGTTTTCCTGATGGAAATACCGGTGTTACGTCGAGCTGCGTTTCCCCATCAGATACGGTTTCCTCTGCATCTCCGCACAGCGCAGGCGGCACGAGTCACCGCGCAAGCGACAGGAAACGCGCATGCTCGCTAAAGGCGCGCACCAGTCGCCCAGTGCTCGCGCCACAGGAGAACTATGGAGAGCGTGAACGATCAAATGATAGCCTATATGAAGAAAGGGAGAAATCTGGATGGATGGATGGATGGATGGATGGATGGATGGATGGATACTCTGCCTTCTCAACCTACTGTATTTTTTATTTTAAACATTATTTGATGGCCTTTGTGGCAGGGATGGAGATCCATATTTTATGTCACACACAGAGTATAGATCTAGATAAATAGAGGAATAGATAGATGTTGCAGTATCTATAACAACCCAAACACACAGGATTTCAGAATTAGGCATCCCCAGTTATTAATTTCACCAGATCTGAATGCCCTGTTAAAAAACTTCACATGGCGTTCCCCCCTGATGTCATTTACTTTGAGTTGCGATAAATGCTAAACTCTCTGCAGGTTCTTGTCTTTGTCATCCGCTCTATTCAGCTGGCTTTGAATCACACCGCGAGAAGGTGGGGGCTGGGTGGTGAGGGGTATGGGGGCGAGAAACGCAAAAGTAACGCAATAGTTACTTTTACTAGTAACTAGTTACTTTTATTGTGGAGTAACTCAGTTACTTTTTGGGAGAAGTAACTAGTAACTATAACTAATTACTTTTTCAAAGTAACGTGCCCAACACTGTTTATCAAAAGCGTTCAACACTGTCAACCACAATTTACTTGAAGAGAGATTGACCAATATTGGACTCTCTAAACAAGCTGTTGGATGGTTCAGTAATTATCTGACTGACCCAATGTGTCAAATCAGATAAAATTTGTTCTAGTACATTGTCACTAACTAAAGGAGTGCCCCAAGGCTCCGTTTTGGGGCCTCTACTATTTACTATCTATGTGAACAATGTTGGCCAGGATCTTATATACACTAACTACCATTTTTATGCTGATGACATGGTTTTTTACAGTTTTGGAAAAAACCCTAGTGCGTGTGTCTCTACTTTACAAACTGCTTTTAATTCGGTTCAGCACAGGCTTTTAAAACTAGATCTTTCTTTAAATTCAAATAAAACTAAAATTATGTTATTTTCAAAAACAAAGACAAAATTGCAAAATAGCTATCCTCTTATCACCTTGGATGGGTCAGAGATAGAAAGGGTTCAATCTTTTAAATATTTAGGAATTTTAATTGATGAAAGTCTAAATTTTAAACCTCATGTTGAACAATTGATCAAGAAACTCAGACTGAAAATTGGCTTCTTCTTTAGGAATAGGCTTTGTTTCTCTTTTATTTCGAAGAAGAGACTGGTAGCTGCAACGTTTTTACCCATTCTGGATTATGGTGACCCAATCTATATCAATGCCCCAGATCAAGTTCTAAAAATTTTAGACTCAGTTTACCATGCCTCTCTACGATTTATCACAAATTGTAAGCCTCGCACACACCACTGTGAACTTTACATACGTGTGGGCTGGCCAGCATTAGAGACTCGTAGACTCACTCACTGGTATATGATGATTTATAAGGGTATTCTGCGTCTGCTCCCCTCATACCTCTGTGACTACATTCAACCAAGAGCGGCTCGATTGTATTCTCTACGTTCTCAAGATTCTTTGCTTATGTCTGTACCTAGTTTCCGCACTGAAGCGGGAAAGACAGCTTTTCAGTACTCTGCCCCCACAGCATGGAACAATCTTCAGAAAGACTGAAAGTTGAAGGATTTTAAACGATTGCTCAAAGGTTTGGAAATAAGATCTATGGTTTGTAACTGTTTTATGAATTTCTAATTATAGATAGTGTTGGGATCCTGAGGCTTGCCCACCAGAGGGCGCCGAGGATCCTCTTCTGTTTTTTGTTTTCTGTTAGGGACTGGGGTTACTGTTGGGATCTGGGGATGTACCACCTTTCTCCAGCAGAGTGCGCCATGGGTCTCCTGGGCTGGAGCCCTCCTGCACACCTGGAGCTCGTCTGCTCATCAGGAGACCTTCCCTACATAAGCAGCTGCCAGACCTTCCTTCAACGCCGCAGTGTTGACCTAGTTTGGTTAGCAAACCTGAGCCTCTGTTATCTGAAAGAATCTTAGTCATCTCAAGTGAGAAACCTGATTCTAATCTGCCTCTGTCTTTGCTCACAGGAAACCTGTCTCAAGTCTGAAGCTCTGGATGAGCTTAATCTGCCTAACAGCCCTGGTGAGCCAAACCTGAAGATTCCAATCTGGATATCTCCTGCTGCTCTCAGAGAAGAGCTGGAAACTCTGATCAAGGTCTGCCATTCAAAGTCAGAAGCTAGACGCTGTTGCTGCTTGTGCACTCTGCTGAACCAACAGTCTCTGGACCCAACGGTTCTCTCTCTCACAAGTAAAGCCTGGACTTCTTCAAGGTAGACTCTGAATTATCCTAAGACTCAATTAATCATCTAACTGCCTGGCTAATCAAACTGTCAGTCTCTGCAGACATCAGTGAACCAGCTGTTGCAGCTGTCCAGAGGAACTCCATCTGAAGTTAAGTTATTTTCTCTTTTATATCTCTGTATCTAAGTAACTCTAACTGACTACTTTAAAACATAGCACCTTTTGCTGCACTTTTCTACTCAGCACTTGTCAGTTTCACACGGTTTTATTTCTGATAGCAAGGAGTAGCTAGCCTAGGCTAGCGCTAGCTTGGCATTGCTATGGCTTCTCTCTCTCCCTCCCTTGACTCTTTTCCAACTCTTCCTTCTTCCTCTCCTCTCTCCTGCTCTCTGTGTCAGATGTTCAGTTATTCCTCTGCCTCCTTTAGTGATAATGGGATGTGTAATAAGTGTAGTATTTTTGTAGCTTTGGAGGCGAGGGTGTCAGAGTTAGAATCCAGGCTTCACGCTGTTGAACATCCAGGAGTTAAAGTAGGCCCCCCACGTAGCTGTCCTCCAAAAGTGCCTGAGCAGCTAGGCGATTGGGTAACTGTACGCAGAAAGCGTAGTCGTGGATCTCTGCCCACTGGTCACCACCAACCCGTTCACGTTTCTAACCGGATTTCCACACTCAGTGACACACCCACTGAGAAGCCCACTCTGGTGATTGGCAGCTCCATAGTCAGAAACGTGGCATTAGAGACACCAGGGACCATAGTCAAATGTTTGCCAGAACGGGCGACATCAAATCCTACCTGAAACTACTGGCTAAGGATAAGGTTAAATACAGTAAGATTGTTATTCACGCTGGTGGTAATGACACCCGGTTACGCCGATCGGAGGTCACTAAAATTAGTGTTGCTTCGGTGTGTAAGTTTGCCAAAAAAATGTCGGACTCCGTAATTTTCTCTGGTCCCCTCCCTGATCTGACCAGTGATGACATGTTTAGCCGCATGTCGTCATTCAACCGCTGGTTGTCTAGGTGGTGTCCCGAAAACAACGTGGGCTACATTAATAATTGGCAATCCTTTAGGGGAAAGCCTGGTCTGATTCGGAGAGACGGCATCCATCCCACTTTGGATGGTGCAGCTCTTCTTTCTAGGAATCTGGCCACATTTATTAGTCCTCCAAAACCCTGACCACCCAGGGAGCAGACCAGGAAGCAGAGTTGTAGTTTAACACACATCTCTGCAGCTTCTCTACTGTTACCCACTCTTTACTCCATCCAGAAAGTGTCTTGCCCACGACCAAAATCTAATAAATCAGCAAATATTCCCAAATGAGTAAATCATGATAATCTAATTAAAATCAAAATAACTCCAATTGGGGAAAAAGTTAAAACAATTAAATGCGGTCTGTTTAACATAAGATCTCTTTCCTCTAAAAGTCTGCTAGTTAATGATTTGATTTGTGATAATCACATTGACTTGTGTTGCCTTACAGAAACCTGGCTGCAGCAAGAGGATTATGTGAGCATAAACGAGGCAACTCCTTCAAGCTATTTAAATTTTCACATACCCAGAAGTTCTGGGCGAGGAGGAGGAGTAGCAACAATCTTCCAGTCTGACTTACTGATTACTCCCAAAACAGTTAATACCTACAACTCTTTTGAACATTTATCCCTTAATTTCCCTGATCCAAATTTCAAGGCAAGAAAACTTCTTTTTGTAACTTTGTATCGTCCACCAGGTCCTTACTCTGAATTTTTAGATGAGTTTTCAGAGTTCCTTTCTGATTTGGTATTAAATACTGACAGGGTCATCATAGTGGGAGATTTTAACATCCATGCTGACATTGAAGGCGATAGCTTAAGAGCAGCCTTTAATGCTATCTTAGACACTATTGGCTTTGTTCAAAATCTTCATACTTTGGATCTTGTGCTGACATACGGCATAGAATGTGAAGAAATAACAGTATTTCCTCACAACCCTGTCCTCTCTGACCACTTTCTAATAACCTTCAGGATTACTTTAACAGAGTTCTCCTTCCCCAAAAGAAGGTTCAATTTTAGTAGATCTTTATCAGATAGTGCAGTTATAAATTTTTAAGAATCTGCTTCACTTTCTCTCTCCTCTGTGTCGCTGAGCAGTGCTGCAGAGTGCAAAAGCATAGCTTATTCCCCTTCACAGGTTGATGATTTTGTTGATGGGGTTGCTAGTTCTCTGCGTACTGCCTTAGACAACGCAGCTCCTTTGAAAATGAAAACCTTTAAAAATAGACAGCTTGCTCCTTGGTTTAATGCAGAGCTGCGTACTTTGAAGCAAAATGCTAGGAAACTGGAGAGAAAATATCGCTCCACAGGCCTGCGGGAGTCCTTCCTAGTCTGGAAAATGGTTTACTGCTGTATAAGAGGACCCATTGTAAAGCAAGAGCAGCATACTTCTCCTCATTAATAGAGGAGAATAAGAATAATCCTAGATTTCTTTTTAATACAGTTGCCAAACTCACCCAGAGCCATAGCTCTGTTGAACCGTCCATTCCACCTGCTCTTAGCAGCAATGATTTTATGGGATTCTTTATAAATAAGATTGATCTTATTAAAAATAAGATCATAAGCACTCCTCTATCCGCGATTGTACCTGAGGTAGTCATGGAATCTGAACCGGGTTTAGACTGCTTTGATCCAGTTGAACTTTCTGAATTAGCAAAATTATTGTCTTCATCTAAGCCTTCAACTTGTATGTTAGATCCAGTTCCAACCAGGTTATTTAAGGAGGTATTCCCTTTGATCTCCTCCTCCATTTTAGATGTGATTAATCTATCTCTGTTACAGGGATATGTACCTAAAGCTTTTAAGGTTGCTGTAATTAAACCTCTGCTTAAGAAACCGTCTCTTGACCAAGATGACTTGGTCAATTATAAACCTATATCCAATCTTCCTTTCTTATCCAAAATTCTTGAGAAAGTAGTTGCCCAACAAGTTTGCGATCACTTACACCATAATGGACTTTTTGAAGAGTTTCAGTCTGGCTTTAGAGCTCATCATAGCACTGAGACAGCTCTGGTGAAAGTCACTAATGATATTCTCATGGCCTCAGATAATGGACTTGTATCTGTGCTCGTCCTGTTGGATCTTAGTGCTGCATTTGATACAGTTGACCATAATATTCTTTTAGAAAGACTTGAATATTTTGTTGGAATTAAAGGAACAGCACTAGTCTGGTTTAAATCTTATCTATCTGATCGAATTCAGTTTGTTCATATTAATGATAGATCTTCAACATGCTCAAAGGTTACCTGTGGAGTACCACAGGGATCAGTGCTAGGACCAATTCTCTTTACTTTATACATGCTCCCAATTGGTAGAATTATTAGACAGCATGGGATTAATTTTCACTGTTATGCTGATGATACCCAGCTATATCTGTCTATAAATTCAGGTGAAGCTAACCCATTACATAAATTACAGGCATGTCTTGAAGACATAAAAACCTGGATGACTCTTAACTTTCTGCTTCTGAATGCAGACAAAACAGAGGTTATAGTCTTTGGACCAGAGTCTCTGAAAAAGAAGCTGATTAGCCAGTCACTTCATTTGGATGGGATTAAACTGATTTCAGATAATAAAGTAAAAAATCTTGGTGTTATTTTTGATCAGGACCTGTCATTTAAATCCCATATCAAAGAGGTTTCTAGAATTTCCTTCTTTCATCTGAGGAACATTGCAAAAATTAGAAATCTCCTGTCCAGGGGTGATGCTGAGAAACTAGTCCATGCATTTGTTACTTCAAGGCTGGACTATTGTAATTCTTTACTATCAGGAAGTCCACAAACTGTAGTTAAAAGCCTTCAGCTGATCCAAAATGCTGCAGCCAGAGTTCTGATGAAAATTAAAAAGAGAGATCACATCTCTCCTATCCTGGCTTCTCTTCATTGGCTTCCTGTTAAATCAAGAATTGAATTTAAAATCCTCCGTCTCACATATACACTGTAAAAACGAAAAAGTTAGTTCAACTCAAAATTTCAAGGCAACCGGCTGCACAGAATTTTTGAGTGTAAGGCATCAACTTATTTTTTAAGTTTTGTAGAACTACACTTATTAAGTTGTGTCAGCTAAGTTTTTCAAGTTCTGCCAACTAAGTTTTTTTTAAATTTTTCAATTCTGTAAAAACTTATTATTTTAAGTTCAGATTATCTGTAAAAAGATATTTTAAATCCAGATTACCATCCCCTGTAATAACTTACATTTTTGAGTTTAAATCCACCCCCCCATTAAATCATCCACTGACAGTAAACCATCCATCCATTTTCTTACACACTTGTCCCAAGTGGCACAGGGTACACCCTGGACAGGTCGCCAGACACACGGGACTAACAACCATTCATGCACACACTCACTCCTAAAGACAATTTAGAGAAGCCAATCAACCTAACAGTTATGTTTTTGGACTGTGGGAGGAAGATGGAGTACCCAGAGAGAACACATGCAGAAAGACCCCAGCCCAGGAATCGAACCCAGAACCTTCTTGCTGCAAGGCAGCAGTGCTACCCACTGCGCCACTAAGCAGCCCTGACAGTAAACCAGTTAAATTTTGCATGTTTATTTGGACCACTTTGGCAAAAACAGGTTTACAATTCCACAATGTAAACAAGTAATCTTATGCTTAAAGCAAATAAGGTTTCAGCATATAGTTTTTTACTTTCCAACTCCTGTTAAAACCTTACAAATAATGCAATATTGCCAGAGATGACAGGAAACCAGTGCCTTAGTCTTCTCTTGGACAAGTCCTCAGGGAAAGTTACCGCCATTAGAGTGACCAGATGGCTGAACCAAACTTTAGAAGGCAGCTCCTGGGAAAATCCATGGAAACCCTGTAGCAGCCGGTTGCCATGACAAATTTGAAATGAGCATGCGCAGATAAGTTGACCTCGCTCGGACTGGGTGTCAATTACAACTTCTAAGTAAACTCAACTTAATTTATAGAATAAGATGAACTTTTCATCAGAAACTTATGAAAGTGAGTTTAACTGGCTCACAAAAGACAGTTCAAGTTCCAACTAGCAATTTTATCGTCAGTGAATGCAAAAATCTTAGTAAGGTGAACAATTTTGAGTTGTCGTTTTTACAGTGTAAAGCCTTAAATGGCCAACCTACATCTTATATCACAGATCTGATGTTCCTTATGTTCCTAACAGAGCACTTCGCTCTCAATCTGCAGGTTTACTAGTGGTTCCTAGAATTTCTAAAAATAGAGTGGGAGGCAGATCTTTTAGTTATCAGGCTCCTCTCCTGTGGAACCAACTACCAATTTTAGTCCGTGAGGCAGACACCCTGTCTACTTTTAAGGCTAGGCTTAAAACTTTCCTTTTTGATAAAGCTTATAGTTAGAGTGGCTCAGGTTATCCTGAGCTATCTCTATAGTTATGCTGCTATAGGCTTAGACTTCTGGAGGACATAGGGACCCCTATTTCATCATTCTGCTTCATTCTCTCTCTGTTCTCCTATTCTGCAGAATCTGTTAGTTCAATCTCTAACCTTCTGCTCTATCTGCTTTTCCTCAGAGTAGCTTTGCCTCGTCCGTTCCTGTTTGGCTGTGACGTCATCCTGGAAAGAAACATCAGCTGTGCTGCTTCCATCAACACCCTTGTTTATAGATGTTGGAGATCGGCCTTTTTTCCAGTGTGGTCCTGTGACTGGGTGGATGTGCTCTCTTCGTCCTCTGGCATGGGAGCTGGCTCAAAGCTCGTCTGCCTGGCTGTGTGTTTCCTGGACGGGGCCGCCTTTACAGCTGCTTTTTGTGTCTCTGCTTCCGTCTCCTTGAACCCCAGTCGGCCTCGGCAGATGGCCGCTCACACTGAGCCTGGTTCTGCTGGAGGTTTCTTCCTGTTAAAATGGAGTTTTTCCTCTCCACTGTCGCTACAAGCATGCTTAGTGTGAGGGATTGTATTTGAGTCAATGAGTCGATGCAATCAACTGGTTTTCCTTAGATATAAAACTTTGTATCAATTTGACTGTATGATCTGGTTGAACTGTAAAGTGCCTTGAGATGACATGTGTTGTGAATTTGGCGCTATATAAATAAACTGAATTGAAATTGAATTGAATTGAACCCAACCCGGACCAGTACCAGAACCAGTTCATGTCTTTGTGTGAAAACTATTTCAATAAACTCAGTTAAACTTTTACTCAGCCTCCGTTTGTGTTCTGCATGTGGGTTTAACCTTAAACCAATCATGACAGAACACTGCGGCCAAACACAAAGCCCAGCAGATCACCTCCGGAGGAGGCTTGAGTAGCAGGATGGTCAAATCCTTGGACATGCGCACACCCTCCGTGAGTTACACACTAAAGTTGAACATCAGAACCAAGTGCTGATGAAGGTTATCAGTCATCCAGGTCATAGTCATTCCGTAAAAAATCAAAAAATATCCACTGGACTTGGTTTTCAAGACCCTTAACAATCATAGACAGGTTTAAGGTATTACAGGAGACAATCCCCCCCTTAATGGCAATCCCCCCTTTAACGACCGACCCCTAGAATCATAGACAGGTTCAGATATTACAGGCTAACGATGGAACTAAACGACCCATTCATCGGTTACCATTTGCATGTTTCCAAACAATACAAGGCCTTGTCCATATAAGACTCAAACTCACTGCGGATCCAGACATTTGAGTTGAGAAAGCTTCCTGGAGAGGTGGCGAAACGTCTTCAACTCTTGAAAACCAAGTCCAGTGGATATTTTTTGAAATTTTACGGAATCAGAACCAAGTGTTACAGGCATATGCTGGCTACATGAGGGATGCTAATGCTACGCCAGCAGAACGTCCTGTTCCGGAACCACTTCCGCCTCTAGGGTCACCGTCAGTGACATCATTTCCGGAGTTCCGTCCGAGTCCTCCTGAAAGATTTTCAGGTAACCAAAGGGATTGTAAAGCTTTTCTGTGGCAATGCAAATTGTTCTTTGAACTCAATCCGTCCTGTTTCCCTGACGATGAGAGTAAGATAGTGTTTATCCTCTCACAGTTATCAGATAGAGCCCGCGAGTGGAGATTCATTTTCCTCCTGAATCTAGTATAACCTGCACCTTAGAACAATTGTTAAAAGAATTCACTTTAAAATTTTCCGTTAAATCAGCTGAGTCTCATGGTCTGTCCAATTTCAAACAAGAAAATAGAACTGTAGAAGAGTTTTCGATTGACTTCCATGGCAGAGCCGCTACTTCCGGTTGGAGTGATGCCATGCTTAAAAACATCTTCATAAACGCATTAAATAAAGAAATTAAGGACAAACTAGTGACAATAGATGAACCCAAAACCCTGGAGGAACTCATCTGCATAGCAATCTATCAAGATCACAGACTACGAGTCAGAGCCAAGCCCAGATCTAGGAAACCAGTTCAACCTAGCTCAGCCCAGTTCAGCCCAGTCCAGTCCAGTCCTGTTCAGTCCAGTCCAGTCCAGCGCAGTCCTGCCCAGTACAGCTCTGTACAGCCTTGTTCAGTCCGTCTCTTCGTCAGGTCAGTTTCTGCCACCACTTACATGATCGTCAGTTAGCACCATCCACCAAGAAGCTTAGAATAAGTCCAGTATACTCACCTTCTACAGTCAGAGCTCCCCAGATCAGAGAGTCGGACCTCTGGAACTTTTTCTATTGGGATAGAGAGGATCTCTTCCCCTTTATGCCACCTCATTCATCTCCCTTCCAACCAGTTAGTTTAGCCTCTGAATCCATTAGCACACCAGTTAGCCTTTTGTCTGAACCAGTCCACGAACCAGTTAATCCAACTCTTAAACCTGTTAGCAATCCAGCTAAACCAGCACCTGAACCCACTTGCACACCAGATAGCTCGTTTCCAGAATCAGTCTGTGAACCCATTAGCCCAGCTTCTAAGACCCCCCGACATAAGAGACGGCGTCGCCGTAAGCCCGCTCTGAGCTGTCTAGAGACCCCTGAACCAGCTCTGAGCCGTCTAAAGACCCTGAGCCAGCCGTGAGCCGTCTTGAGTCAGTTCTGTGCCATTTTGAAACCCAGAGTCAGCTCTGTGCCATTTTGAGACCCCTGAGTTAGCTCTGTGCCGTCTAGAGACCCCTGAGCACAACTTTAAAGAGATGTCAGAATTCAAAGGATGTGGTTTTACCCCTCCTAGGACCTCTCTACAGGCGCCACTGACCGTAAGGAGCCCTCTGCGAGCATCACCAGCCTCTTCAGAGACTGAACCTTTGCTGCCATGGGTGGTTTCCCCCATGCTGGATTGGGAGCCACAGTCGGTGGTCTCCTCCGTTCCTGATCTGGAGCCACAGTCGGTGGTCTCCTCTGTTTCTGATGTGGAGCCACAGTCGGTGGTCTCCTCAGTTCCTGATGTGGAGCCACAGTCGGTGGTCTCCTCAGTTCCTGATGTGGAGCCAAAGTCGGTTGTCTCCTCAGTTCCTGATGTGGAGCCACAGTCGGTGGTCTCTCTCTGTTCCGGAGGTGGAGCCGCAATCAGCGGGCTCCCCTGTTCCTAAGGTGGAGCCGCAATCGGCGGACTCCCCTGTTCCTGAGGTGGAGCCGCAATCGGCGGGCTCCCCTGTTTCTGAGGTGGAGCCGCAATCGGCGGGCTCCCCTGTTCCTGAGGTGGAGCCGCAATCGGCGGGCTCCCCTGTTCCTGAGGTGGAGCCGCAATCGGCGGGCTCCCCTGTTCCTGAGGTGGAGCCGCAATTGGCGGGCTCCCCTGTTCCTGACCCGGAGCCGCAATCGGCGGGCTCCTCTGTTCCTGACCCGGAGCCGCAATCGGCGGGCTCCCCCTGTTCCTGACCCACCTGACCCCACCTCAGAGCCTGTTCCAGAGCCGCAGTCGGCGGTCACCTCAGAGCCTGTTCCAGAGCCGCAGTCGGCGGTAACCTCAGAGCCTGTTCCAGAGCCGCAGTCGGCGGTCACTTCAGAGCCTGTTCCAGAGCCGCAGTCAGCGATCACCTCAGAGTCTGTTCCAGAGCCGCTGAAGAGAGGACAGGGTACCCCATGGGGCTACCTACTGAAAGTGGGGCATCATCCTCCTAAGAAGCTGCTTTGCCTCCGAACCTGCGGTCGACCTCCAGAGCGTCAGCTTCGCCTCCGGCCCCGCGGTCGACCTCCAGAGCGTCAGGTTCGCCTCCGACCCCGCAACCGGCCACCTAAGACTCTGCTCCGCTGCCGGACCCTCGGCCGGCCCCCAGAACATCTGCCACGTCTTCGGCCCCTCACCTGGCCACCTAAGACTCTGCCTCGCTGCCGGCCCCACGGTCGGCCACCGGAGCCTCTGCCTCGCCGCCGATCCCACGGCCGGCCGCCTGAGACTCTGCCCCGCTGCCGGCCCCGCGGTCGGCCACCTGAGACTCTGCCCCGCTGCCGGTCCCACGGCCGGCCACCTGAGACTCTGCCTAAGAAATCGTCTGGGATTTTTTTGCTTTCTTCCACCGTAAGTGGATCGGTTTTTGTTCTGGATTCAGTTTTTGTTTTTTGCCCGCCTTGCCTGGTTCCCCCTCCGCCCACCCTGGGTGGGTTGTTTTTGGAGTCTGTTTTTGTCGTTTCTTGCCCTCCTTGCCTGGTGCCCCCTCTGCCCGCCCTGGGTGGGTTTTTTTTTTTTTTTCATGGACTGTTCTGAGGGCGTCTGGAATCCGCCCTTGAGGGGGGGGCTCTGTTGGGATCCTGAGGCTTGCCCACCAGAGGGCGCCGAGGATCCTCTTCTGTTTTTTCTTTTCTGTTAGGGACTGGGGTTACTGTTGGGATCTGGGGATGTACCACCTTTCTCCAGCAGAGTGCGCCGTGGGTCTCCTGGGCTGGAGCCCTCCAGCACACCTGGAGCTCGTCTGCTCATCAGGAGACCTTCCCTACATAAGCAGCTGCCAGACCTTCTTTCAACGCCGCAGTGTTGACCTAGTTTGGTTAGATAACCTGAGCCTCTGTTATCTGAAAGAATCTTAGTCATCTCAAGTGAGAAACCTGATTCTAATCTGCCTCTGTCTTTGCTCACAGGAAACCTGTCTCAAGTCTGAAGCTCTGGATGAGCTTAACCTGCCTGCCAGCCCTGGTGAGCCAAACCTGAAGATTCCAATCTGGATATCTCCTGCTGCTCTCAGAGAAGAGCTGGAAACTCTGATCAAGGTCTGCCATTCAAAGTCTGAAGCTAGACGCTGCTGCTGCTTGTGCACTCTGCTGAACCAACAGTTTCTGGACCCAACCGGTTCCCTCTCTCACAAGCAAAGCCTGGACTTCTTCAAGGTAGACTCTGAATTATCTTAAGACTCTATTAATCATCTTACTGCCTGGCTAATCAAACTGTCCGTCTCTGCAGACATCAGTGAACCCAACCCGGACCAGTACCTGAACCAGTTCATGTCTTTGTGTGAAAACTATTTCAATAAACTCTGTTAAACTTTTACTCAGCCTCCGTTTGTGTTCTGCATGTGGGTTTAACCTTAAACCAATCATGACAGATAGATGTAATTGTAAACTGTAATGTAAATTGTAAGGTAATCTTTTGCCGCTGTCTTGGCCAGGACTCCCTTGAAAAAGAGATTGTTAATCTCAATGGGACTTTTCCTGGTTAAATAAAGGAATAAAAAAATATATATATATCTGGGTTTTTCCTTCAATCTTATTTCTGTGTTAGTTTTAAATTGTTAGTTTGTTTCTAGTTTTAAAGCCAAGCCACAGACTGGGCCTGTAAACTACTTCCTGAATCTGACTTTGTTTAATGCTCTGATCAGAAACACCAGAAAAAAAGGATGTATTAAGGAAGTGATGGATGGATGGAAGATCTGAGGGTCTGGAGCTGAGCTTGGAGATGATGCATGAATAGCAGAGAGGAATCAGATAAATTAGGATTTTACTACAGAGTCACTCAGGTTGGAGGTTCTTCACCAACAGATTTATTCTTCATGGAGCTTCATCAGATCAACCATCAGCCTGATTAACAGGACAGATGATCAGAGGAGCAGAGTTTTTACCTTCATCATTAAGATAGGGACCAAAGAATGGGTAGAGTTTCTGAGTGAAGCAGCAGCCAGTAAAGGAGTAGATCAGAGCTGCAGCATCTACATCATAGAAGGAGACCAGACCCTCCTCATAATCCACAAACACCCCCACCTTCTCAGGACCAGGATGGAGATGGAGACGGACTGGGGGAACAGCATAAGCATGGTACTCATTGCTATTCCTCAACCTAACAGTCCAGTAACCATTCTGAGGACTTGCTTTGATCTCTCCCTTCCTGTTGATGGACTCTCTGACCACACCTAAATCCCAGTTAGTCTTTCCTTTAACCTGAACCTCAAAGTAAAATCTGCCTGAAGACAAACTCTGATGTCCTAAAACACATGAACAAGGAGAAAATCTCTCTGGATTGTCTGGTAGACGTTGTCCTTTAGACCCACAGTAAACCTGTTTTCCATCATCAGACAGGATGAGGTAAGGATGAGCTGTATCAGGATCCAGAGTCACATCCACTGCAGACTGCTGGACCCTCTTCATCCCAGCCTCCATCATCTTCTCCATCTCCTCCCTGATCTTCTCCTCCAGCTGAGCCACAGCTCTCTCCACAGTCCCCTCATATGATGGTGGACGGACTCTGACCTCTGTCCAGTTCTTGGTGGGTGGAGCAGCTTTCAGGGAGGAGAAGCTTTGGAGGAGGTGGAGGTGGTCTTCAGACTGGGAGAGCTGCTTCACCTCAGAGCTCCTCTTCATCAGCTCAGAGATTTCCTGTTCCAGATCTTTGATGAAGTCTTCAGCCTGTTTCTCTGCAGTTTTCTGTTTGTCTTCGATCTCCTTGATGAGCTCCTTCAGGCCTCTCTCAGCAGACTCCTTCAGAGCAGTGAAGACCTCAACACCTTCTGCTTTCTCTCTGTCTGCAGCATCTTTACTGATCTTCACCGACTCTTTGATCTCCTGAATCTTCACTCGTCTGTTCTGGATCATCTTCTGAACTTCATCCTCTGTCTTCCTCAGCTCTGCCTTCTTTCCTTCAGTTTCTTCTCTCAGAGGAACAAACTCGTGGTTCTTATGGTCCAAAACAGGACAGAGCAAACAGACACATGTCTGGTCGGTCCTACAGAACAGCTCCAGAGGTTTATCGTGCTGCAGACACATCCTGTCCTCCAGGTTCTCCACAGGCTCCATCAGCTGATGTTTCTTCAGACGTGGAGCTGTCAGATGAGGCTCCAGGTGAGTCTGACAGTAGGAGAGGAGACACACCAGGCAGGACTTCAGGGCCTTCAGTTTGGTTCCAGTGCAGACGTCACAGGGAACTTCTCCTGGTTTGGCAGCTTGTTGCTCTGAGCTGTTGATGGCTTCCTGCTGAGCTTCACATTTGAACTGAGAAACCAACTCTTTGATGAAGGTGTTGACCTTCACCTGAGGTCTAGAGGTGAAACGTTCTTTGCACAGAGGACAATTGTAGAGAACATTTCCATCCCAGTGCTGAGTGATGCAGGCTTTGCAGAAGTTGTGTCCACATGGTGTGCTGACTGGATCAGTGAAGACATCCAGACAGATGGAGCACAAGAACTGATCCTCAGACTGCAAGTTGCTGCTGGAAGACATGTCTGAACTCTGAGGACAGAATAAACAGTTTAAACTCTTTATTTTAAGTTGTTAAATGTCCTTTAGTTCTTTATAATCCTCCATTTCTTCCACTTTACAACAGATTTATTGTGAGTCGTGAAGAAATGTCTCCAGCTTCCTGTTTGTCCTTAAAGCTGTTAGTAGAAACTCATTTAAACTGTTTTCTGCTTCACTCACCAGAATCAGTCTGTTGTTGGGAAGGAAAAGATGAACTTAGTTCGTCCTCAGGAGGGACAAGGACGTGTTTTTCTATGGCAGCTCAGGCTTTATTCTGACAAACTTTCACTTTCATTTCTGCAAAGTGACGTTTTAAACTCAGTGCCGCTCCTCCCATTACCTTTGAAACACACAGATTCATACAGGAGACATAAAACATTTTTCTTTAATTTCTCTGAACCGAGCTCACTATAAAACTGAATTATTTTTTATTCATGTAAACAAATGATCAGACTAAGCTTGATTTTATTCTAATTTTTGAAAAAAAGACCAATAAAAATCCGCTGATTGGATCCAGTTTGAATATGTAGTTCCCGGTTCATCCAGGAGGGGGCTCTATAGACCAGTTCACCTGGTGAAATGAAAACTGTTTCTAAAAACAGAATCTGTGGTGAGTGAAAATAAACATTTAACTCTGTGGTTCATCAGAGAACCAACAGGGTCCAGTTCAGCCCAAAATCCCAGAACCAACACATCTATCTCTGATGAGATCAAAGTTAGAGTTAAAACAGTTGATGGTTGTGGTGACAGTTATCACTAAGCTTTATTTGTCACTGTACATTTGTACATATCAGCAGCGGCGTAGGAAGCGGGGGGTACGGGGGGGACATGTCCCCCCCAATATAAAAGCCATGTGGTTACGTCCCCCCCAAAAAATTGTACCGCAAAATATTAGATTTTGACATTTTTTAAGTAGTGTGCTTTTATTTTGAAGGCGCAGCATAGCGTTACGTTACTGTACTCCCCCTCCCCTCTCTGAACTGCTGAGAGTTTGAGCATTCAGAAGGAAGGGAAACAGCGACACAGAAGTCAGAAACTTGTGAATAAGGTAAAATGGTCGGTCGGGATGCTGCTATGAATATTGCCTATTTATAACGTCTTGTTGTCAGTTCACTTTCATATATAGAAACTGAATCTTTTTGGTTTAGTCATCTTAGTCCTGTACGGAAGAGGATTAGGGCCACTGAAAAAAAAAAAAGTTAACTGATTTTTAAATTTGTTTTCAGTTTAACATGGGGAAAAAAGTCAGAATTCTGACTTTTTTCTCAAAATTCTGACTTTAATCTCAGAATTCTGACTTTTTTAGAGACTAGCTCTCTTGTTTTAATGACCTGCTGCTCCTCCATTAATGAGGGGATCCCTCGGACATGTAAAAATTTGCCTAATTCCGTCATTTTCCACCAATGTGTTACTGGCCACCTCAACCAACTCACATCTTTGTCAGTGAAGCTGATTGCTCCACAACTCTTCCTTCATGGTGCCTATCTACATTAAGATCCAAAATTCTCAGATTAAAGTCAGAATTCTGAGAAAAGAGTCAGAATTCTGAGATTAAAGTCAGAATTCTGAGGGAAAAAAAGGCAGAATTCTGATATTAAAGTCAGATTTCTGAGATTAAAATCAGAATTCTGAGATTAAAGTCAGAATTCTGAGGAAAAAAAGGCAGAATTCTGAGATTAAAGTCAGAATTCTGAGAAAAAAAGGCAGAATTCTGAGATTAAAGTCAGAATTCTGAGGGAAAAAAAGGCAGAATTCTGATATTAGTCAGATTTCTGAGATTAAAATCAGAATTCTGAGATTAAAGTCAGAATTCTGAGGAAAAAAAGGCAGAATTCTGAGATTAAAGTCAGAATTCTGAGGAAAAAAAGGCAGAATTCTGAGATTAAAGTCAGAATTATGAGAAAAAAAGGCAGAATTCTGAGATTAAAGTCAGAATTCTGAGATTAAAGTCAGAATTCTGAGAAAAAAAGGCAAAATTCTGAGATTAAAGTCAGAATTCTGAGATTAAAGTCAGAATTTTGAGAAAAAAGGCAAAATTCTGAGATTAAAGTCAGAATTCTGAGATTAAAGTCAGAATTCTGAGAAAAAAAGGCAAAATTCTGAGATTAAAGTCAGAATTTTGAGAAAAAAGGGCAGAATTCTGAGATTAAAGTCAGAATTCTGACTTTTTTCTCATATTAAACTGAAATAAAATTTAACAATCACTTAACCTTTTTTTTTTTTTTTTTCAGTGGCCCTAATCCTCTTCTGTAGTCTTGGGATGATCACTCATCCAATATTTAACTGCTAACTTTCTCTAGACGTTTGCTACGCTAGCCAAAAATGTTTTTTTTTTTTTTTAGATCTCATTTCAGTACAATGCCACCACCAACTAAAAGGCTGAAACAGCAGCAGGACTTACTCAGCTTTTTTAAAAAGAGTAACGTCTGTTTGAGTAACAGTCACATAACAACTTGTGTTGAAATTAGCCCGGTCTGGGCGTGCGTTTTACGAGGATTTTTTATTTTTTGCGTGGTTTTGCTTCGCCGTAATGGACAGATGTTATACCTGCCACGCTCCTGATCGTTAGTTAAAACCACAGGGAGAGTTAATTTTAATTCTTAGCAGCGGCGACCGCATTGGTTGTGCAGTGGACTGCTGTACAACCACTAATTAACCAACTAATTAACTTCTGCACCTTTATTTCCTCAAATAAACTGTTGCCTCCTCTTTTTAGACTATAAACAGATTAACACAACATTGACAACTCTGTAGTTTTCTCTGTTCTGTACTGCAAACTGGAATTAAAGGCGCCATTTCTACTAAAGGTCTGGACAGACTGGCGACCAGTCTAGGGTGTACCCCGCACCAGCACCTCCCGACCCCACTAAGGGACAGGGTGTACAGAAAATGGAAGGATAGATGGATTTCTACCAAAGGTTTAGAATGCGTTTTTGAACCAGATGCTTCAAAGCACCCTGTCCATAATTCTTCAACACACTTTCAGCTCCCTCTGTCAGTATATAAATAAATTTTTATCTAATAGTATAGTATATAAATTCATTTTTGACCATTATTGCAAGTTTGACAAAATAACAAAAACATATCAAACTTTGCACTTGTGTGGCCTACTGAATTGTTTTTAATCCAACTGAAATATTAGATTTTCTAGTGCGTATGCAGACACTGAATATGTCAAAGCTGAAGCCCTTGAAAGACATCTCCCTTTGCTTAATAAAAGACTCCAGTCATTTTGTTTGGTGATATGCTCACATCTTATGAACAAATGCATTATGTACATTTTAAATGCATTATTTTTGCATAACACATTTATAAAGGAATAAAGTAAAAGATTAAATAGCCTTTTTTTTAAGTAGCGTACTTAAGATATGAACCAGCTGCTTTCTGTGGTTAAAGGCCCGTTTGGGATTCAAACCAGAGTGTTTGCAGCCTTCTGAGGAAGCTAGCACCCTGCTTTACACTCATCCATTCTAATATAATCTCAATCAAAGATTTAAAATCATTATTTCATTTCTATTAATAAAGGATCAGACAATTAATGATGGAATATGATAAAAATGAAAGAATAAATATATCTGAGTTGAATTCAGACCTTTACCTCTAGATATGAATTGGACCTGTTCATTTAAGGATGTATTTATATTTAAGGTGATCTAAACTGACTGGTTCGCTGTAGGTTCTTTAAAAATAATTCATTGTTTAATAAGTTGTTTGATGTTTGAATTAATTCCTTTAACAGATATATTCATTCCTTCATTAACATCTCTGAATAATTTCCTTTCTTGGTTAGTTTTCCCTCCATGTCCAATAGAGATGGTTTCCTATCTTATCACACAGCTTCTGGTGCGTCCCTCAGGGGGAACCCAGGTAGCAGCAGAACTCAGCAGAGTGTTTACTTATTCTACAGGAGAGATCTTCTGCTCTGTGGTCCTGCTGTGCTGAAGGACACCTCCACATGTCCAAGGAGGAACTACAGCCTGTTGCTGAGGAGAAGACCTTTCAACCTTAGCTTATCAATGTTATCACTTATAGATGGATCTCATCTGTTTTATAAATGAGAACATTTAATAATTCATATTCTGTAAAACATTATCTGCCAGTTTTAGTTACGTTTTATTACCGAAATCAACCCACAAAATAGAATGAAATAGAATAGGTCCTTTTCATCTTAAATTTGATTTGAGATTTAAGTTAACCCCTCCTTGAACCGCCACCTTAACATGGTGGAGGGGTTTCAGTGCCTGGGTGATCCCAGAGGCTATGTTGTCGGGGGCTAAATGCCCCTTGTAGGGTCTCCCAAGGCAAACAGGCTCTGGGTGACAGGTCAGATGAAGAGCGGTTCAAAAACCCTTATGACAAGGACTACAACGAGGCACGTGACGTCGCCCGGTACGGCGGAGCCGGGACCCCACCCTGGAGCCAGGCCTGGGGTTTTGGTTTGTCGGCGAGCGCCTGGTGGTCGGGTTCATCCTCGCGGGACCCGGCCGGGCCCAGCCCGAAGGAGCGACGCGAGGCCATTCCCCAGTGGGCCCACCACCTGCAGGGGGAACCATGAGGAACTGGTGCAAAGAGGATTAAGCGGCAGCCAGAGGCGAAAACCTCGGTGACCTGATCCGCGGGCGATTAGACTGGCTCTGGGGATGTGGAATGTCACCTCACTGGCGGGGAAGGAGCCCGAGCTTGTGCTGGAGGTGGAGCGATACCAGCTAGAAATAGTTGGGCTCGCCTCTACACACAGACAGGGCTCTGGAACCCAGCTCCTTGAGAGAGGCTGGACTCTCTTCTACTCTGGAGTGACCCACGGGGAGAGGCGGAGGTCGGGGGTGGGGCTGCTTGTCTCCCCCCAGCTCAGCCGTCTAGTGTTGGAGTTCACCCCGGTAGACGAGAGGGTCGCATCCCTTCGCTTTCGGGTTGAAGGGAGGACTCTGACAGTTGTTTCGGCCTATGGGTCGAACGGCAGTACGGAGTACCAGGCCTTCTTAGCATCCCTGGGGAAGGTGTTAGAAAGCGCCCCTCCCGGGGTTTCCATAATTCTACTGGGAGACTTCAATGCCCACGTGGGAAATGACAGTGACACCTGGAGGGGCGTGATCGGGAGGAACGGGCCCCAAGCTCTGAACCCGAGTGGTGTCTCATTATTGGACTTCTGTGCAAGTCATGGATTGTCCATAATGAACACCATGTTCAGGCATAAGGATGTCCATCGGTGCACTTGGCACCAGGACACCCTAGGCCGAAGTTCGATGATTGACTTTGTAGTCGTATCTTCTGATCTTCCGCCCCATGTCCTGGACACTCGGTGAAGAGAGGTGCGGAGCTGTCCACCGACCACCACCTGGTGGTGAGCTGGATATGCTGGAAGAGGAGGAAGCCTGAAAGACTCGGTAGGCCCAAACGTGTAGTGAGGATCTGCTGGGAATGTCTGGTGGAACCCTTGGTCAGGGACCTGTTCAACTCCCACCTCCGGGAGAACTTCTCTCAGGTTCCGAGGGAGGTTGGAGACATGGAGTCCGAATGGGCTGTGTTCTCTCCCTCTATTGTAGATGAGGCTGCCCGTAGGTGTGGCTGTGAGGTTTGCGGTGCCTGTCGTGGTGGCAATCCCCGAACCCAGTGGTGGACACCGATAGTAAGGGATGCTGTCAAGCTGAAGAAGGAGTCCTATCGATCTTGGCTGGGTTGTGGGACTCCTGAAGCAGCAAGCAGGTACCGTGAGGCCAAGCGTGTCACAGCCCGGGCGGTTGCAGAGGCAAAATCTCTGGCCTGGGAGGAGTTCGGAGAGGCCATGGAAAAAGACTATCGGTTGGCCTCAAAGCGATTCTGGCAAACCGTCCGGCGCCTCCGGAGGGGAAAGCAGTGCTTCACTAACACTGTTTGCAGTGGGAGTGGGGAGCTGCTGACCTTGAAGGAGGATATTGTCGGGCAGTGGAAGGAATACTTTGAGGATCTCCTCAACCCGACAGACACGCCTTCCGTAGGGGAAGAAGAGACAGGGTACTTGGGGCTGGATTCGTCCATCACCCAGGCTGAAGTCACCGAGGTGGTCAAAAAACTCCATGTTAGTAAGGCTTCGGGGGTGGACGAGATCTGTCCTGAGTATCTCAGAGCTCTGGATGTTGTCGGGCTGTCATGGTTGACACGTCTCTTCAACATCGCGTGGAGGTCAGGGACAGTTCCCCTGGTTTGGCAGACTGGGGTGGTGATTCCCCTCCACAAGAAGGGGGACCGGAGGGTGTGTTTCAACTATCGGGGAATCACACTTCTCAGCCTCCCTGGAAAGGCCTATGCAAAGGTGCTGGAGAGGAGAGTCCGGCTGATTGTCGAACCTGTTCCCGGTGCATGTTGGACTCCGACAGGGCTGCCCTCTGTCACCGGTCCTGTTCAAAACTTTTATGGACAGGATTTCTAGGCGCAGCCAAGGACCGGAGGAATTTTGGAACAGGAATTTTGTATTCTTCTAGAAACTCTTTATAAGAGTAAAGAAGACCCTCTTTGTTAAACAATTGGTCAACCAAAATAATGTTATTATTAAACCAATAATCAATAAATAAGGATTTATGTTTAAACAATATGTCTTTATTGTTCGAGATGAAATATTTGTTGGGTGAAAAGTTGTGTATGAAAATAAGGGACCATGAAAGGAAGGCCTGGCGGTGAAAGGCTGACATTTTTATCGGGACTTTATCAATATCATAGTTACAGGTTAAGAAAAAGCTCAAACCACCCAGTTTTGACAGCAAGTGACATGGTATGACGTTCCAAATAGAGTTAGGGTTTTTAAAGAAGTGTTTCAGCCAATTTATTTAAAGTTATTATTTAGAGTACAGAAATCGATAAAGTTTAATCCACCCTTTTCATAGGGATTTGTTAGAACAGACTTCTTCACTCTGCTCCACTCTCCCCACGCTCACACAATACGTCACATGCAACGAGGAACAATAAAAGGCTGGACCTTTTTTATGCAAATTTTAAGGATGCATACACCTCCGCCCCCCTCCCCCCGATGGGTCGTTCAGATCACAACCTTGTCTACCTGCCCCCCCATTACATTCCACTGGTGAGAAGGACAATTGCACAGTTAGTGAAAGTTTGGTCGGATGACGCCACTGAGGAGCTGAGGGATTGTTTCAGTACCACAGACTGGAGCATGTTCCAAAGCTCTCATGGTGAGGACATCAACAGCCTGACTGAATCCACCACTGACTACATGACCTTCTGTGTGGAGAGCATTGTGCCTACACCAAGTTTGCAGATGAGTTAAACAGCTTCTTCACCCGGTGTGACTCCCCTCACACTGGTACCCTCCCTGCCCTCAACTCTCCACACACCTCCAACCACCAGCCCCCCAGAGACCTTTCCCCCCCACCGCCGCCACTCCCACCAACCCCCGACCCATCCACACCTCCAGTCGTGCCTTCCTCCCCCCTCACAGTAACACCAATGCAGGTGAGAGGGCAGCTGAGGAGGCTGAAACAGAGGAAGGCCTCAGGACCAGACGGCCTCACCCCCAGGCTGCTGAGGACCTGTGCAGATGAGCTCTGTCAGATCCTCAGCTACATGTACAACCTGAGCCTCAGCCTGGGGGTGGTCCCCACCCTGTGGAAGACCTCCTATGTGGTTCCGGTTCCCATAACAGCCGGATTGGAGCAGTGGTTCTAGAGGAAACTTATTTGGAAAATTCCTGAAATGTTTGCATTTCTGGCCTCTAATAGTATATTTGATTCCAATTATCTCTAAAAGTAATAAAGCCAAACACTTCAAACTTGGTAGATCTATGGAGGGTCCTAAAAATATTCAATCCCTAAAATATCGGCCGGATTGGAGCAGTGGTTCCAACTTATTTGGAAAATTCCTGAAATTTTTGGCCTCCAATACTAGCATCTTTAACTTCAATTATCTCAATAAAGCTAAACACTTCCATTTTCACAATCGATACGAACATTCCCACATATGTCCAATGTGAAAGATTATGAGGATATGAGCAATTGTTATGAAGAAATCTTTATTTAAAAATCTAAAGCAGCTTTGTTTCCAACACAGTGCTATTTAAACAAGTACACAGCTGGATATAATTTGTCATATTGATAACATGTCAGGTTTAGATTATGAACAAAATTAAAAACAAATATGTTGCATATACTCTATATGTACTATCCTAATTATGTACAGCATTATAAAACAAAATTACAAGCAGGTTTATCAATACAGAAGATCCAACAATAACTGCCTTGTGTCATGATCGGTTTTAGAGATAAACCCACATGCAGAACACCACTGAGACTTGGTAAAAAGTTTAACAGAGTTTATTTAGATTTCACGCAAACAAGATTCAGGTTCAGGTCCGGGCAGGATTCTCTGGCGTCTGCAGAGACGGATAGTTGGTTAGCTGGGTATGCAGATAAGTTAAATGGGTTTTCAGATATTTCAGTGGATACCTTGAAGAGGTCCAGGTTTCTTTCACGCCCCGAATCGATGAATGCTGACAGGGTGAGATTCTGGTTATCAAAAAACAGAGTAGCTGGTAACAATAAATGAGGAGTTTTTTTCAGATCTTAGGTGGCCCGTCAGACTCCTCACATCCTTTGGCGGGCCCAGGCTTTTGATTTAGTCGGGCAAGAAGCGATAAAGTGTCCAGTCTCACCACAGTACAGGCACAGTTTAGCACTGAACCTTCGTTGCCTTTCTTCAGGAGATAGCCTGATGTGTCCGATTTGCATGGGTTCACCCTCTGCTCCTTCAGAAGGAGAGAAATAAGATACCTTGACGGGAGCTGGGCGAGACAGATCCTTTGACCTCGGCTTGGAAACGGATTCTGGGGAGCCAGGAAAAACAGAAGCATTAACAGATGTAGGGGTTGAAACAAAATAATTTCGATCTTTCTGTCTTGAGAGATTTCTAGTCCGTAGCCTGTTATCCAACCTGATAGTCAGACGGATTAAATCCTCCAAACTAGCTGGTTCGTCTAATGTGGCGAGTTCATCTTTTATGTTGTCATTCAGGGCCTTAAAGTAAGCACTCTTAAGTGCGCACTCGTTCCAACCTGAGGCTGCAGCTTTAACCCGGAACTCAATGGAAAATTCAGCTACTGTAGATTTTCCCTGTTTCAAATCTAGCAGGGCTCGGGAATCAATGGTTTTATCAGAGTCATGGTTGAAAACCTGAGAAAACTCAGAGATGAATTCGGAAAAAGAACATGAAAAACTGGATTCAGAAGAGAACCTTGCCTCCGCCCATTCTAGGGCTCGTCCAGTGAGCTGAGAGAGAATGAAAGAAATCTTTTTTCTGTCCCTGGGAAAACTGCCAGGAGAGTGTTCAAAAAGTAAACGGCATTGAAATAAAAATCCTCTACAATCCTTTTGATTACCTGAAAATCTTTCAGGAGTACTTGGACGGAACTCAGGAAATGACGTCACAGATGGTGACCTGAGTGGCGGAAGTGGTTCCGGAACTGGACGGGCTGCAGGCGTAGTGTTAGCATTTGCCATGTAGCTAGCATATTTCTGTAAAACTTGGTTCTGATACTCTAGCTGGCGGTTTAACTCACGGAGGGTGTGCGCTTGTCCATGGATTTGAGTTTCCTGCTCCTCAAGCCTCATCCGGAGGTGATCTGCTGGGCTTTGTGTTTGGCCGCAGTGTTCTGTCATGATCGGTTTTAGAGATAAACCCACATGCAGAACACCACTGAGACTTGGTAAAAAGTTTAAAAGAGTTTATTTAGATTTCAAGCAAACAAGACAAGATTCAGGTTCATGTCCGGGCAGGATTCTCTGGCGTCTGCAGAGACGGATAGTTGGTTAGCTGGGTATGCAGATAAGTTAAATGAGTTTTCAGATATTTCAGTAGATACCTTGAAGAGGTCCAGGTTTGTTCAGAGAGAGGGAACCAGTTGGGATCAGAGACAGTTGGTTCAGCAGAGTGCTTAGGCAGCAGCAGCGTCTTACTTCTGACTTCCAGTGATCAGACCTTGGTTGAAGTGAGCAGCTCTTTCCCAAGAGCAGCAGGTGGATTCCAGAATGTAGTCTTCAGGTTTGGCTCTCTAGGGCAGGCAGGCAGATTCAGGTTAAGCTCTTCCAGAGCTTCTCTCGAGAGACTGGTTTTCCTAAGAGCGAGAAGACAGAGGCAATTAGGTTAAGGTTTCTCTAGGAAGATTACTATCAGTAATTTAGGAGGCTCAGGTTCGCTAACCAAACTTGGCTAACACTGCGGCGTCGAAGCAAGGTCTGGCAGCTGCTTATGAAGGCCGGTCTCCTGATGAGCGTCAGCTGGGCTGGGGGGCTCCAGCCAAGGAGGATCCACAGCGCACTCTGCTGGAGAAGGTGGAGAAACTCCAGAACCCAACACCTTGCTCATTCTCTGACATTGTATACTGAGAAAAGTGGTTTTCACAAGCCTCACCATGCTCACTGCACTAAATATTAATATTAAGAAAATATTTACAAATTCTACAATGTCTAATAAGGCATCATTATGAATGTCAATGATGGTTACAATGGCTGCGTTTCAATTCGCAGGCTGCCTACTTCGGAGTGTATGTACGTATGTATATATATATATGTATATGTATGTATGTATGTATGTATTTGTGTATATATATATATATATATATAAATAAATGTAAATATAGGTGTGTGTGTGTAGGGAAATAACATCTTTCATTTATTATATTCATGTTAATTTACACTTTGAGTAAGCTTAAAAAAGTAATCTCCAGTCTTTTTCTGTAGAATTTCATCAATCCATCCAAATCATCAAACATTCATTTTTTCTAGCTTTAAAGAAACACTACAGAAAATATGATTTGTTGATACAAATTGTTTTCCTCTACTTTAGGAATGCAAAGATCCAGGGACAGGGCAGGGGGTCAGTGGGAAGCCCACTGCTGCCACCTGGCCCTGGTTTGTCCTCATGGATGAGGTATTAGGACGGAGGCCCTCTTTTGCCGCACCTGTCCTAATTGCCTCCATCCCTGAGGACACACCAGGGCTAGATGCTGCAGAGGCTGAGCAGCACACAGATGAGCTTGGAGTCTTCTGACTGCGAGTGGGACATCATCTGGGGGGTCGGGGTGCCTCTCTCCACTGTTCACCACATCGTCCATCAGGGTTTGCAGGGCTGACGCAATCGACGGCTGCCATGTTACTAAAAAAGTTTAAAAAGACGCAGAAAATAATGACTTTACTAAAACTGTTTTCATAACCCTGAAATGAGAACAGCTAAAAAGTGATTCTACTTGCCATCTAAATGTAACGGTGGTCGGGTAGACCCTCCTCCAGGGCAGACACCTCAGCAGACAGCTGGTCCCGCCATGGAGCACCACTGACTGCCTCCAACACCTTCTCCCCTCCTCATCCTCTGGCATGTCATCCTCTGGGGCCATGATGTCACCGGCTCCCATGCAGATGTTGTGGAGGATAGCACATGCCGTTATGACCTGTAGAAAAAAAAAGACAAAAATATTTACTTTTATTCAGTTATCTATCTTTTTTTCATTATCTTTATTACATGATTTATTAGAATTTAAATGTTACTTGATCTAGATCCACTATTTAACTTATTTTTTTTCCTGTATTATGTTTTTTTTATATATATAATTGCAAATAAAATCAGGCAGTAAGGGGATAACAATTTAGACAAAAAATTATTTATTTCTCAACAGTTTGGCTTCTCAACACATCATTAGTGATAGTGAAAGTAGTGATTTAAGTCAGTTATTTACAGGGTTTGTACACATTTAACTATTCAATTCATATTACTAAAGTTACAAACAAATAAATTACAAACTTACAAATAAATATAAAATTTGATATTTAAACATATTCATCAATCTGCTGACAAGCGTTTATTTAATAACTGGTATATTCTGATCATTAGCAGGCCCCTGTGGGTTAGAATAATAGCAGGTATATCTTACCTCTCCACTGCGCTCTGCCAGCCTGAGAAAAATCCGTCGCCGGTTTTGCTGCCGCCGAAGCCGTCAAAGCCGACTCTCCTCCTCCAATAACAAGTAAATAAAAAAATAAAATAAAGATATCCATATCCATTTTTTTGTTTTGTTGTAGGATTTTCATCTTTATCATCCGATCCACGCCGCCGCTTACCGGGCGCAGCCATCTTTGTTTACATGCCGGCCTCATCACTACCGTCGTGGCGTAGTAATCGCCATGCGCTTAGCGGTCTGAACTATATGTGGGACGCTAACAGTCCGATCATTTGCATATGGCGGAAGGAAAATTAGTTCTAACTTCACGCTCGAATTGTTTAAATACTGCAGGATTTCTGCGTGTGGAAATTTAATGTAAGCTTGCTGGTGTGATATATTTTCAGACTATATAAACAGATTTTATTACCCGAACACTGGAACGGGATGACATGATAGAAAAGCTAGCGTATGGCCTAGAAGGCACAACGTTACGATAGGGTTATGTACAGTGAGAAAGGCCCTGAGGGAACTTGGCTGGAATTTTGGGAAGCCCAGATTTACTCCAATGACCCGGGAAAATAACAAAGAACTGCGTCTACGTCAAGCTGAAGAATGGAAGGCTGCTGGTGAAAAGTTTGACAATGTTGAAGTGAAGCTGAAATGCAAATAAAAAACATTTTCTATGAAACATTTTCCTGACTTTATGTTTCACTATTATATTATGGGCTTTATAAATCTTTTTTTAAGCAAACCTGTAAAAACCCCATTCCCATTTCTTTCGTTTTTCTAATTAAATAAAAAATTTAAATGGCAAAAATCCAAACGTGTCTGCTAGTTTAAAGTCCATCTTATTTATTTGAATATTTAACAAAAAGTTATAATGAAATGACAGAAAGATCCGAGCCTTACAGTTACAGCACAGGATCTATGACGGCGCTGATTGGATACCGAGTTTGGGGAACCCCTTCCGGAAACGGTGATGGAATGACGTTGCATGAACCCCCCTCCCTCCCTCTGGGATTCCCAATGGATTGCAGATGCCACACATGCACACAAAATGACAGAAAGAGCCAAGCGTTTTAGTTTACCACGGATTGGTGAATTTAGATCAAGATATAAGAAGCATTATTTCTGCATAACATGGCATCAAATATCCTGTAGCTATAAGTAGCCTATGATAATCTACTATTAATTAATACACTGAATTTCAATGAAGGTTAAAAGAAGAACGCCCGAAACATCACGGCATTAAAAAAAATAGATACTCACGGGTGTTGATTTCTTCTTTTCATCTGCATTTCTAAACTTCACCATGGACCAATTTTGCATTAATGACTGAAACGATGGTGACGAAATTAAAACCCACTGATGAAAGAAAAGAGGCCTGATGAGACCGATTCATTCAGAGTCGCTGAGGACGTTTTTATAACCTAGAAATGATCCAGTTTACATCCATGAGCACGCGACCGATTGAATGGACGGATGATCCACGGACCTTTGTTGATTCAGTTATTTGTTTTGCCAAAAAGATTAATTATAACCATTTTTCATTAAATAATAGAGATGCAGATAAATAGAAATAAACAGTTCTCAGATAAGATCGGAGGTGTATGAAATAAGATAATGCAGTCACTATGTTAAATTAATTCATTAACTTTATTTTAATCAAAAACATCATATCATCATAAGATTTTGGTTGTTTATGCAAATGGTCTCAATAAACTTTACAGTTGAATGCAAGCCCACAAATGTCACCTTTAGCACGGCAGAGCTCCCAAGTGCTGCCTGGTGGTTGTCCGGGTACATTGCAGTTCTTTTTGAAATAAAAAAAACTGGCCTCAGGAAATACATCGTGATTCACGCAGGAAACCGTCCATTTCCAACCAGTGCCCACTGTATGGTCATGAAATTTGGATCATGACCAAAAGAACGAGATCTCGGATACAAGCGGCTGAAATGAGCTTTCTCCGCAGGGTGGTTGTCTCTCCCTTAGAGATAGGGTGAGAAGCTCGGTCATTTAGGAGAGGCTCAGTGTAGAGCCGGTTCTACTCCACATCGAAAGGAGTCAGTTGAGGTGGCTCGGACATCTTCTTTGGATGCCCCCTGGACGCCTCCCTCGAAAGGTGTTCCGGGCACGTCCCACTGGGAGGAGGCCCAGGGGACGACCCAGGACACGCTGGAGAAACTATGTTTCTCGACTGGCCTGGGAGCGCCTAGGGCTTCCCCCAACAGAGCTGGAGGAAGTGTCAGTGGAGAGGGAAGTCTGGGAGTCTCTGCTTAGTCTGCTGCCCCCGCGACCCGGTTCCGGATAAAGCGGGAGACGACGAGTACAAGTACGAGATTTGGGTTAAAAGACAAAAATATTGAATGAAGATGAACTGAAAAATTTGCAAAACATGGATATAATTATCCTACATTGAAAATAGAAACAGAAATTAATAGCTGGGATGTAAAATGATTGGTTTGTACGTGTTATAAAGTCTAACACTACGTTCAGAGAGAACACGATTTGAGCAGCAGAAGCAGCCTGTCTACATGCAAAGTCTATGATTGATGCGCATCAAAACGTCCTGCAGCGCATTTTGAAGCATCTGAGCAGCTGAAGCAGCGCCTCAGGAGTATTTAAGCATGTCTGCACTCTGAGGAAAGGAGACAGAGATCAATGATTAGCAAGATGTTCCTGATCTGATGGACTGACATGATGTTCTGAACATGCTACATGAGGTGAGTTCAGTCTGCTGACCTAAGGAGAAGAATATCTGATCACTCTGACAGCAGGAGGCCTCAGGAGCAACAGAAGCTGTTATTCCAGGACCTGTTGTCTCTCAGAGAGGCAGAACGTCAGCTTTCTGAAACACTGTCAGTGTGAAACCAGATGCATCCTAACATCAGTTCTTGTTCACAGACTGTCTGCCTCACAGGGCAACGCTGACTGGTTCCAACACCTCCAACCACATCAGACTTGGACATCAATGACAAGAGCCTCACTGAAACACCAAATACCAGCAGATGTCCAGCTGAAACATCTGGTCTCTGTTCAAAGGGATCCAGAGAAATGACCGAGGCAGTGAGAGAGACGGTTTCCCTCCTTCACGGTAAACACTTCTGAGTTTACAGCTTTGGTTTAGATGTCGGACAGGTATCCAACCCTCCTGGACCAACTTTAGCCAGACTGTCACAGCAGAGGCATGGTACAAACAGGGACAACTATCCCTTAGAAGCTGGACAGCAGAGACCTGGCAGAGTCTGACTGTGGACTTAAATACATAAATGTAGGT
Organism: Cyprinodon diabolis; assembly: GCA_030533445.1. NCBI lineage: Eukaryota > Metazoa > Chordata > Actinopteri > Cyprinodontiformes > Cyprinodontidae > Cyprinodon > Cyprinodon diabolis. Next base: position 44,708,617 of record CM060067.1, on the reverse strand, counting down.
TTGCAAAAGAAGAACTGAAATACACAGTAATTGATACAATTTCTGCAGAAGGAGAGACAATTGAACCCCAGACTCTAACACACTGTCTCCCACTGGACCTCCTCCGAAGAGCATTTTATTAACAGATCATGACACATGGTTACAAAAAGAGTATTGTTCTGACAGAACAATTGATCAGTTCATAAAGACAGAATGCTCCATTAGAATGACAAGGCAGGATGGTCTCCTGACTGAATCATGAGACAGGAGTGGAGCATCCCCTCGCACAAATGTTTCATAAACACATAAATTTTATAATCATCATTGAATAAACCCAACATTCCCCCCTCTTGTGCATATAAACATTAGCACGTAGCACTTCTAAAAAGATTTTTACTACACACATCATAAATGCATTACAGATAGGGAATTCAGTAATCAAAGATCAATATGCAAAAAACAAAAATATGAAAAGGATTAAAATGTAAAACTTAAGCAAAAATGTAAGATTTATCAAGAACGTAAAAAGCTTCAATAATCTGTCCCTTGAGTAAGCAAAACCTCTTTAAATCTTCAACTCATCCAGAGCGGTCTGTATGGGTACAAACATAACAGTCCGTTTTATTCAAACCTTCAGCAACGCGCTTGGAATGCTGCCACTACATACTGCCGCCGTAGGGATGACTTGTTGTGGATCCATCAAAACCCATTCTAGTTTTTCCTTTGTTTCTGGCGGTCAGTTTGAGTCCCTAAGAGCACCAGTCCAATGGCCATCATCAGGCAGCAGAGCCACTTTAGTTTTCCCATCTTCACCAGTCCCTCCAAGGAAGCATCCCAAAACCAGGACGCTAAGGGATTGGGTTAGGTTGGTTTCTTTACCAGGGTTGAGACGAAAAGCTCTAAATTGCTTAACCCCTTAGTAGCTGGGCTTCACCACAGATGCCTACCTTAGTCGTGGGGTCCCTGTGAAGGTGACTGGGCTTCCTGCTAAGGAAAATCTTTAATCAGCTTACAATGACTCTGGTGGATCCAAGTGTCTCTCTCCTGGATCTTCACAGCGGTTGGAGTTGCTAGTTGCACAATGTAGGGTCCTTCACACCTAGGTGCTTCCCAATTTTCCACTTGATGATTTTAATCAGCACTCGGTCTCCAGGCTTCAGGCCTTCCTGTAGGGAAACAAAAGGAGCTCTGGGCAGATTACATGTTCTTTGCAAAAATTTTTAAAGTAGTTATTTAATCCTGCAGTTGGATTAAATACTTGTTGTACTATACTCAATATCCCCTATCTGGAGACATGATAAACTCATGACTCAAAATAGCTGCTGCTTTAAATCAGAATCAGAAATACTTTAATAATTCCAGAGGGAAATTACTTTTGTCACACGCTCAAGTTACAGTTTTCTATATATATACACACATCCAACTACACAATATAATAAAGATAAAAACTAAGAATATGTCATGATGGGTCTCTAGTGTATAAACCCACATGCAGAACACCACAGAAACGGGGTAAAAGTTTAAGAGTTTATTTAAGATGCACACACAGAAAAAACAAGAGCTGGTTCTGGTACAGGTCCGGGACAGCAGTCACTGAGAATCTGCAGAGATGGATTGTTTGGTTAGCCAGGCAGCGGAGAGGGCTTGTTGATGTTTGATTCAGATTTGTACCTTGATGAGTTTCAGGCAGATCACTGGAGAGGGGGAACCAATTGGGTCCAGAGACAATGGGTTCAGCAGAGAGCTCAGCAGCAGCAGCGTCTAGCTTCAGACTATTGAGTTTCAGACCTTGAACAATGTCCAAGCTCTCCCATGAGAACTGATTGGGGAATCCAGACTGATTGTCTTCAGGTTTGGCTTCCTAGGGCAGGCAGGCAGGTTTCTTAGTCGGACTTTCCTGTGAGCAGACAAGACAGAAGCTGGTTAGAATCTTTACTCTCAAGAGCAGACTGAGATTCTTAACAAGAAACAGAGGCTCAGGTTCTGCTAACCAAAACTGGTCAACACTCCGGCGAAGAAGTCGGGTCTGGCTGCTGCTTATGTAGGAGGTCTCCTGATGGGCTGATGATCCACAGGTGTGCTGGAGGCACCAGCACAGGAGACCCACAGCGCTCTAGACAGGTGGCAGATCTCCAGATCCCAACAGTACCCCCCCCTCAACGACCGCCTCTTGGCGGTCCAGAGGAGGTAGACGGAAGGGACTTCTCATAATCCTCAATGAGAGACGGATCAAGGATAAAAGAGCCTGGAACCCAGGTGCGGTCCTCCGGACCATAGCCCTCCCAGTCGACGAGGTACTGCCAACCGCGACCTCGCCGACGGGAGTCCACGATCCGGCGAACAGTGAAAGCCGGGTGGCCGTCAATGTCCCAGGCGGGTGGAGGGGAGTTGGATGGTGGGCACAAGGAACTGGTGAGGACAGGTCTGACTTGTGAGACGTGGAATGTGGGGTGTATCCTGAGAGATGATGGCAGGTGCAGGCGAACGGCAGATGGATTGATTACCTGGGCGATCTTGTATGGGCCGATAAACCTTGGAGAGAGCTTCCTAGACATTGACTTTAACGGGATATCTAGGGTGGACAACCATACCTCTTGGCCTGGGGTGTAACTCGGAGCTGGGCGACGCTTGGAATCGGCAGATCTTTTATTGGAGACAGCGGTGCGGTTGAGGGCGGTGATGGTCTCGTTCCAGGTTCTATGGCAACGGCGGATGTGATGGTGGACGGATCTGACTGAAATCTCTCTCTCGTCTGCCGGAAAAAGAGGAGGTTGGTAACCAATGGATACCTGGAAGGGAGACAGACCGGTTGCAGCAGATCTTTGCGAGTTGTGGGCGTATTCAACCCAAGCCAGAAACTGACTCCAGTCAGTCGGGTTGTTTGAGGAGAGGCAACGGAGAGTGGACTCGAGCTCTTGGTTCATCCTCTCCGTTTGCCCATTGGTCTGCGGATGATAGCCTGAGGTGAGAGAGATTTTGCAGTTGAGAGCAGAACAGAAAGCTCCCAGACCTGGGAGATGAACTGGGGACCACGGTCAGAGAGTATTTCTTGAGGTATGCCGTGAAGACGGAAGACATGTTTCACTAGGAGCTGGGCGGTCTGGAATGCAGTGGGTAATTTCCTGAGGGGAACCAGATGACAGGCCTTGGAAAATCGGTCAACAATGGTTAAAATGGCTGACATACCTCTGGAGACAGGAAGGCCGGTAACAAAATCCACAGCGATGTGGGACCATGGACGAGTCGGAACAGGTAGAGGACGCAGCAGCCCAGAAGGTGGTTGGTGTGTGGGCTTGTTTCTGGCACAGATGGGACAGGCCAGCACGTACTCTTTCACATCTTTGTGAAGAGACGGCCACCAAAAACGTCGTGTGATAAGGGCGATAGTTCTTTTCACACCAGGATGAGCTGAGAATTTGGCTGCGTGCATCCACTGGATGAGACGAGATCTTACGGAAGATGGAACGTTGGTCTTGTTTGGAGGACCATTACCTGGGTCAGGTTCAGAGGCCAAAGCTAGGTTTATGAGATCAGTGATCTCCCAGGAAACGGCTCCAACCGTGCAAGAGGCAGGGAGAATAGGCTCGGGTGTTTCAGGTTGATCAGAGGAGTAGAGACGAGAGATAGAATCAGGCTTGACGTTCTTGGAACCGGGTCTGTAAGAGATGATGAGATTGAATCTGGAGAAGAACAGAGACCATCGAGAGTGACGTGGGTTGGATCTTTTTGCCGATTGTAAGTAGGCCAGGTTTCTGTGGTCTGTCCAAACCAAGACAGGATGTTCGGCGCCCTCGAGCCAATGTCTCCACTCTTCCAAGGCTAATTTGATGGCAAGTAGTTCTCTGTCTCCAACATCATAATTCTGCTCGGCAGGTGAGAGTCTGTGCGAAAAAAAAGGCACACGGGTGAGTTTTCTGGTCAGAACCAGAATGCTGGGACAAAACAGCTCCTACACGGAGTCAGATGCATCCACCTCCAAGATGAATTGCTTGGAGGGGTCAGGCAGGATCAGGATGGGTGCGCTGGAAAAAAGAGTCTTGAGTTTATTGAATGCTGCTTCAGCTTCTGGTGTCCCCTGAAAGGTCTTCTTCACAGAAGTCAGGGCCGTGAGGGGTAGAGCTGTTTGGCTATAATTTCGGATGAAACGTCTGTAGAAATTGGCGAACCCCAGGAATCTTTGAAGTTGCTTACGGTTTTCGGGAGTCGGCCAGTCCAGAACTGCTTTGATTTTGTCTTCAGATGGCTTCACCTGCCCGCCCTCGAGCACAAACCCTAGAAATATAACGGAAGGTAGGTGAAATTCACATTTTTCAGCCTTTACAAAGAGTTTGTTTTTTAGCAGTCTCTGAAGGACCAACCGAACGTGTCTTTTGTGGTCAGAGAGATTCTTTTAAATAGATAAGGATGTCGTCAATGTATACAAAAACAAAAATAGTCAAAAAGTCTCTGACGACGTCGTTTACTAGAGCTTGGAAACAGGCTGGAGCATTAGTAAGACCAAAAGGCATGACCAAATATTCGAATTGGCCAATGGGTGTCTTAAATGCTGTTTTCCATTCGTCTCCTTCTCTTATTCTAAGGAGATGATATGCGTTTCTTAAATCGAGTTTGGTGAACACTGTTGCTCCTTGGACAGGTTCAAGGGCTGATGCTAGTAGTGGTAGGGGATACTTATTTTTGACGGTTATTTGATTCAATCCTCTGTAATCTATACAGGGTCGGAGGGAACCATCCTTTTTTCCCACAAAAAAGAAACCAGCACCAAGAGGGGATGAAGATGGTCGAATAATACCAGCAGCAAGTGACTCATTGATGTAATTTTCCATGGTTTCACGCTCAGGTTTAGAGATATTAAATAATCTACTACTGGGGAGGGGAGCTCCTGGTAATAGATCAATGGCGCAGTCGTATGGTCTGTGAGGTGGAAGAGACGTCGCACTGACCTTACAGAAGACTGGAGGCAAATCATGATACTCGGGAGGAATAGAAGAAAGGTCAGGAGAGTCCATCTCCCCCCTACCTCTAGGGGACTGAATAGCAGGAGCCGCAGAACGTAAACCTGAGACGTGACAGGAAGTGGACCGAGACTCAATGTGGCATTCAGCCCAGTTGATATGGGGGTTGTGACGTTCCAGCCACTCGAATCCAAGCACCAGGGGGGAACATGCTGAAGGAAAAACAAAAAATGTTAGGGTCTCACGATGATTTCCAGAAATTAGAAGCTCTAAGGGTCGTGTCTGATGAGTAACTTGATGCAGCTTCTTCCCATCAATAGCTGAAACTCTGAGAGTTTTTCCAAAGGAGTAGTCTCAATCCTCAGCTGCTGAACCAGGCTAGAATCAATGAGGTTTCTTTCACAACCTGAGTCTATGAAGGCTGACAAGGTGAGAGTCTGATCAGAAGCAAACAAGGTTGCGGGTAACAGTAAGTGAGGAGATTTCTCAGATCTTAGATGGTCCGTCAGACTCCTCATATCCTCTGACGGACCCCGGATTTTGATTTAGCTGGACAAGTAGCAATAAAGTGGCCAGGCTCACCACAATACAGACACAGATTCCCCTTGAATCTTCGCTGTCTTTCTTCATGAGAAAGCCTTGTATGCCCAATCTGCATGGGTTCGATCTCCGCTCCTTCTGTGGATGGGGAGAAAAAGTGACTGGCATGAACTGGAGCTGAAGAAGATTGACTCTTACTCCTTGGTCTGGTACTGGGCTCTGGGGGTCCAGAAGAAACAGAAGCATAGTAAGACGCAGGAGCAGCAACAGAAAAGCTTAGGCTTCTTTGCCTAGAATTGTTTCTAGTTCGGAGTCTGTTGTCCAACCGGATGGTTAACCTGATCAGATCTTCCAAACTAGCTGGTTCGTCAATTGTGGCGAGTTCATCTTTGATGTTTTCATTTAAAGCCTTAAAATAGGCACTTTTGAGTGCACACTCATTCGACTCTGAGGCGGCGGCTTTAATCCGGAAGTCAATGGAGAACTCCGCCACTGTGTGATTTCTCTGCTTTGAACTGAGCAAGGCTCGGGAGTCAATAGTTTTGTCAGAATCCTGGTGGAAAACTTGGGAAAACTCAGTTAAAAATTCAGAAAAGGTACATGAAAAACTGGATTCGGAAGAAAACCTTGCCTCCGCCCATTCAAGAGCTCGACCGGTGAGTTGAGAGAGAATGAAGGCAATTTTCTTTTTATCATTAGAAAAACTGACAGGAGAGTGTTCAAATATCAAACAACACTGGAACAGTGTCGTTTGATATTTGAACTTGTTAATTCCTGTAACATAACACACTGTTGATCCAAGCGTGTCTTAAACTCACGGAGGGTGGAGAAATTATCCTGTAGGTGATCTGCTGGGTTTTGTTGTTGGCCAGAGTGTTCTGTCATGATGGGTCTCTAGTGTATAAACCCACATGCAGAACACCACAGAAACGGGGTAAAAGTTTAACAGTTTATTTAAGATGCACACACAGAAAAAACAAGAGCTGGTTCTGGTACAGGTCCGGGACAGCAGTCACTGAGAATCTGCAGAGATGGATTGTTTGGTTAGCCAGGCAGCGGAGAGGGCTTGTTGATGTTTGATTCAGATTTGTACCTTGATGAGGTTCAGGCAGATCACTGGAGAGGGGGAACCAATTGGGTCCAGAGACAATGGGTTCAGCAGAGAGCTCAGCAGCAGCAGCGTCTAGCTTCAGACAATTGAGTTTCAGACCTTGAATGATATCCAAGCTCTCCCATGAGAGCTGATTGGGGAATCCTGACTGATTGTCTTCAGGTTTGGCTTCCTAGGGCAGGCAGGCAGGTTTCCAAGCTAGCTCCTCCAGAGCTACAGACTCTAGTCAGGCTTTCCTGTGAGTAGAGAACACTGCATGATAAGTGAGATTTTCGTCCCCGTAAACTCCCGCAGATCTCCCTGATTTTTGTCAGTTTCCGACAATTTGCAACCCGCGCTTGTCCGCGTTTGTCAGTGCCACAAATTGTCGGAAACGGACTCTGATGTATGTGGAGAGCGATCAGCCCTAATTAGCATATGAATGCAGCCACCCCGCGCGGCTGGCCAGGTCTGGCTTGAATAACCTACTTAGTATTGGCTGAAACCACTATTCTCAAACAAGTGAAATCGCTCGTGATTGGCAGCGAAACCACACGTGGCCAGGCCAGGCTTTAATTTTCTTACTGAGTATTGGACGGAACCACTTCTTTTTAAACAAGTAAAGTCGCTCGTGATTGGTTGGAATATATATATATTTACATATAAATTTACATATATATATATATATATATATATATATATAATTTATTTATGAATATATATTTATTCATTCATATGCTGTGTATTTATGTTATCCTACACTACTACACAATTATTAGGCTACCATCAAGGACATGAATGAATTTATACAGGAAATGAACATTTGCCAGGAAGCTGTTTATGCAAAGAAAGAGCTTTATTAAAACACACACAACTATATACAACGCGTATCCAAACACATGCGTATCTAAAAATTAGTAGTAACTGGCAGCATTCCCTCCGAGGCAGGTCCGATGTGCAGACGCCTACTGTGCGTGGCTCTGTACTTCGGCATCGCTTCTAACCGGAACTGCAGCTTAACACAGAGTTCAGTGAGATCCGGCCTACGAAATGGCGGCGGCCATTCCAGAGTTCCCCTTCCTCATCAGCTAGCACACTCTGCCCTGCTTTCAGCAGCTGTAAAAAAAAAAAACAATGAATCAGCACTATGCGATGGGATGCACTGCGTACACAACACATCTATCAATGCACCTGAAAAATAGTCCCCAAATAAAGTCTTATCCTCTTTCTTCTAACTCGACTCCGAGCAGTTTGCTTGGCAGCCTCCGCACGCAACGTGTTCGCTGGCAGCGTATATCTGAAGCTCCTGCGTACCGTCTCAAAATACGTCTTACAGGCAGCTGAAAACAATTAAATGAGAGTGGTATGAATAAAAAAAAATCAAACGCAAGTCACAGTAACAAGGAAGGAGAAAACGTTAAAACAAGTCACTTACACACAATGTCGTCTTTATCAACATTGTGCAAATCTGGACTTGCTGATATGGCTCCGAGCAAATAGGTCACCGCCTCATTGTGAGGCGAGATTAGTCTGTGAAAACAAAATTTACAGCTATGATCGGTATCCATCCGTATCTATTTCATTTTACCGCAGAATGAAAGCATATTCTTTAAATCTTACCCTTGCTCCGGTTCATAGCGCCTGCAATTTGTCTCCGAGTTGTGAAGACGGCGTACTGCTTCCTGTGAATCACAAAAATACACTTTAATAAAGCTTGTTCTTGCAAGGCTACTATTAGCCGTAGCTTTAGGCTAGGCTGCTATTAGCCGTAGCTTTAGGCTAGGCTGCTTTTAGCTTACCTAGGTAGTCTAGGTTGTCTTTAGCTCACCTAGCTAAGCTAGGCTGCTTTTAGCATAGCTAGCAGTAATCGAACATATATTTACCGCTAGCGTGGGGTTGTGCACCCGTCTTCTCTTCCTCGAGTTCGTCTCTCCCGCACAGATGTTCGACTGCAGAGCTGCCATCTAGTCCTCTATGAACAGCAACCTGGAGTGTACCGAATTCTCCAGCTGAGTGAGCCGCTCATTCATGTCGGCAGTATGCTGTGCAAGCTGACGAGACAGTCCACTGATAGCAATCAGCAGTTTCTTCTTGTCAGTCTGCGGACTGGCTGAAAGTTGGGGATCGCGACAAAGAGCAGTTGAAGGCGAGTGGAACACGAGACGTCGTGCAGCCATTGTTCACGTACCAGCAAAATCCAAACAAAGAAACTGGAGATGAAGTTCTTCTGTATGCTGGTCTCTCGCGAGCAGTAGTAGTGCACAAAAGCTCACACGTGATTGGACGAGGAGTCGAAGGCTCATCAGGCTCCTCCAATCACATGCATCAAAAATAACTGAGAAACTAGGAATAGCATTTGTAGTACCAGAATTCAATATAAAAATAGGAAAACAAATTACAGATGGATTATCAGTATACACAGGAGAAATGTTGGCAATATTATTAGCTTTACAATGGGTAGAAGACATAAAACCATTAAAAACAATATGTTCAGATTCAAGCTCTGCATTGTAAAGTTTAAAAAATAACCAAACAGATAGTAGGATGGACATTTTATTAGAAATATATCATACACTGTTCAGAATATGAAACATGGGGCTGATTTGTGTTGGTTCCAGCACATATTGGGGTAGAAGGAAACGAGAGGGCAGATAAAATGGCAAAAAGGGCAATTAAACATTCTATTAGGTTTATAGTTAAAATAATTAAATCAGAAGGAAAAAGTATTATTAAAGAGAAACTAATGGAAGTTTGGCAAAAAAGGTGGGATGAAGATAAAACAGGAAAATGGTTTTATAAAATTCAGAAGATGGTAGGAGAAAGAAGAAATGGAAGAAGAAATAGAAAGGAGGAAAGAGTGATAACAAGGTTAAGATTTAGTCCTACAGGACTTAATTATACACTTTTTAAAATACAAAAACGGGCAAATGTGATTTCTGTGATAAATATGAAACCATAGAACATGTTATATTAGAATGTCATAAATATGAAAAAGAGAAGATATATGAGGAGAGAGTTTGAAGACATTAAGGAGAAGGTTAATTTATTAGATATACTGAGGAAAAATTTAGGGAGTAAACACATACAAATAATTATTCGATTTCTAAAGAAAACGAAATTATTTCATAGAATTTAATTATAGTAAGTGTGTTTGTGAGTGAAGGAATGATATACAAAGATGTGAACAAATATGTATATATTTTTAAGTGTGAATGTGTGAATGCATGTTTAGAAGAAGTTAGGGTAGAGTATATGTATATATATCAGGATAAATATTTAAACCATCACGAACCACACTCCATACCAGTAAGTGGCGGTAATGCTACTAACAGTTTGTTTGACATTTTATTTTTTCTCTTAAATGCAAATTTTTTTTTAAATTATTACTGCTCTAAATGTATTGCTCTGTCAGCTAAAGATCTGTTTTGGTCTCTATACTTTAATTAAATAAATCAATTCAAGCTAAAATGTAAGAGGCTATACTGAGCCTGATCTCTTTGTATCAGAGATTTTCTTACCTTTTAGAAAAATGTCACTTGGGTAAAACTCCCCCTGCAACCCTGATTTGCATTTGTATAGCTCACAGCATTTTCATTTACATGTTAAAGCCTCCCCTAGAATTCCATGGGGGGGAGGCATAGGGGGAACACTGCCTAAGAAAGTCCACGTCAATTTCTGACAATTTACGGGAGTTTTCAGCGAAGCCTGCAAATTGCCGTAAACTGCTGCTAACCTGAAGTTCCACGACAATCTACAGTGCCGCATATTGACGAAAATCCCACTTTTCATGCAGTGGAAGACAGAGGCTAGTTAGAATCTTATACTCTCAAGAGCAGACTGAGATTCTAAACGAGAAACAGAGGTCAGGTTCAGCTAACCAAAACTGGTCAACACTCCGGCGAAGAAGTCAGGTCTGGCTGCTGCTTATGTAGGAGGTCTCTTGATGGGCTGATGATCCACAGGTGTGCTGGAGGCTCCAGCCCAGGAGACCCACAGCGCTCTCTGCTGGAGACAGGTGGCAGATCTCCAGATCCCAACACTATTGCTTTAAGACCTCCATCATTATACTCTTTAACCATTGCTCCTTTCCTAATGTAGTGCGTCTTTTTTATCCAGATAAAGTTGAAGTTAATTTGATTTATAGCTTTAATTGAATGTTTAGGAAGGGATATGGAATAAGCTGGATAGATCAATCTTGAGAGACATTACATTTTTGTAAGGAAAGTTTGACCAAAAATTGATATGTCACGTTGAGACCACAAATTTAAGTTAAGTTTACAGTTATCTAAAATATTCCAACAGTTTAGTTTTTCCAGTGATTTATTGTCTTTGGTGATGTGAACACCAAGATATTTCACGGCAGATTTAACAGGGATGTTATGAATGGCAGTCTGGGAAGAGTCGTGTATCGTCGCGTCTATCATGTAAACATGGCTTCATCCCCATCCGGACAGACATTTTTATGGAAAGCCAATAGAAGTTTGGGGCTTGCAGGGAACAGACACCTCATACCCAGCATCATTTCTGCCAGTTGAGCGCATTGCTAGAAGATGTGTGGTTAATACATCCTCTGTGCATTTAAGTAAGACCAAAGAAAAAGTCACTGTAGTCATGCCACTATGCACAGTAGTTGAGCTCTAGGAGACTGTGATCTCTGCAGACCCCTCATTCTAGAAAAATGTCACTTGGGGTAAAACTCCCCCTGCAACCCTGATTTGCATTTGTATAGCTCACAACATTTTCATTACATGTTAAAGCCTCCCCTAGAATTCCATGGGGGGAGGCATGGGGGGAACACTGCCTAAGAAAGCCCACGTCAATTTCTGACAATTTTTGGGAGTTTTCTGTGTTGCCTGCAAATTACTGTGAACAAGCGTTAACCTGAACTTCCACGACAATCTACAGTGCCGCATAGTGACGAAAATCACACTTTTCATGCAGTGTATACTTGTCACAAGTACAAAGCAATGGGATTCCCTCTCTACCTTTAACTTATCCCTTTGGGAAGCAGTGTGGGGCTTAAAGTTCTTGCTCAGAGACCCAGAGTGGCAGTCAGTCGAAGTGGGGCTTGAGCTCAGAACCCCTGGGATCCAAGCGTCAGCCCTAACCACAAGGCCACCACTCCACAACACTCCTCATCTTCAGATAGTAAGTTGTTAGAGTTATTAGTTTTTTTGTTGTTGTTTTATTTTTTTTATTTTATGGTTGTGATTTTTGAGCATATACTTCCAGGCTTAGGTCTACTATTCTACCACTCAGTTGTGATATATGAAAGTTCCTCACTATAACAAATAAGAGGCAGTAAAAGAAAACTGAAAGAGACAAGATTTGAATGATCTGAGAATGATGGAGGCAGAAATAACCACCTGTTTAATCTTCATTTAGTAGGTTTTTTTCTGTCAGGAGGCTTCTAGAGGACTGCTGTTGCTAAAGCAAGGGGAGAGGTCCATCTCAGATAATATTATTGATTTCGACCCTCTTGCTGCTGATGGTCAGTTGAAGATACTCTCATGGTTGTATTCATGAAAGGGCTCAATGAAAGGATAAAAGATGAGTTGGCAACCAGTGATTCCCCTGTTCCCTGAAAGAAATGGAGCATTTAGCTATTTGCATTGATATCCGCCTCAGAGAGCATAAGAAAGAGCATTCTTTTCATCCTCTAAGTGACCAGCATTCAGTTCTGAAAAAAAAAAATGTCTCAGAAAGGAATCCTCAGCAGAACCCATGACTTTAGGAAGAACGACGCTCTCCACAGAGTGGAGAAAATGCAGATGTCAACTCAATATTTTATTTTTTTTATTTAGCCCTAGAATGACTGTTTTGTCGTCCATTAACCTCTTAAAACCCACCGGGTCGCCAGCGACCCCACAGCCCTGGAACTGTTATAGCTAGAGGTCAGAAATTTTCAGCATGTGTGGTTGACATAATGTAGAACAATTATAATACAATAAAACCTGCCTTTTCTCAAGAATATCTTTATTACTGCTGTTCAAAAAAGATGTATAAATTCAGAGTAAAAAAAACAAGAAGTCACCTTGTGCACCCAGTGCACCTAACTGTGTTTAGAGCGTTTTGAGTCCGTGTTTTTTTTCCTCTCTCTCGCTGCTCATGTGTCCCACATTTCGTTGTAACATCATCGGACCTGTTGCTTTGAGACATCTGATTTTTAGCCTCATTTAACTGTAAAAACTAGCTACATGGTTGGAGGAGAGAAACACAGCAGCACTCGGTGAATATTAACCTGCAACTACCTCTATATATGTTTAAGTAAAAGAAAGGAATCTGTTTGTTAGACAAATGGAGCTTTTTCAGATAAAAATGGCAACAGATTGTAAGTTTATACAAGTTAGAATTATAATACAAGAAGCTTGAGAAAACAGTTTAAATGTTGTGTTCTCCTTTACTATAAAAGCTTGGCTTCACAGAGGACTATGGCTCTCAGTTACAGGTTAAAATTAACATGTTTTCTTTTTGTACAGACATAACCAGACTGCAGAGCTTCTACATATCTTGAAACTTTGTTTCTGGCATCATTATATTACTAAAGAGGTTCCTAAATGTTTTTTTAAAAAGCACAGAGAAAAATAGGGAGAGCTGCAGATTTAAAGGTGAAACAGATTTACTGGGATATGCAACATGCAATAAAATATATCTCCAATTGGCACTATAGAAATAAGCTGAATTGAATTGACCATGCTTTACACTAAGACATCTAAACCTAATAAACCAGAAAATCTTGGTTTTAACTAAACGTAGAAACGTTCAGAAATAAGCAGTTGTTAAGTTGAAATGATCCAGTCAGCTGCTGATAAGGTGTGAGTGTGTTCAGGTGTGGTGTTGGCTTGGCAACTGCAGCAAATCGGGCGTGACGCTGTATGTATGAGGAACAGGAGCTGACAGGGTGTGAGTGTGAGTGTGCGTGAGTAAGAGTGTGTCTGAGGTTCAGGGCGTGTCGTGCCTGCAGGACACAGTTTACACATGAAAACATGCATAACTACAGGGTGGAGACGAAGGTTCAAATAAGATAAAACACCTCTAGCTATTCTAACCACTTTGGTCACATTGTCAGAACTAAGTCAAAATTATATCTTTGTTTCATTTCTTTCTTGTTTCATCCCAGTAAGTTTGCTTAAAATTCCATATTTTTTCCTGTATTTCTCTGATGTTATACCTCAGATTATTCTTGTTTTTGCTTGTGTTTTGTCATCTTTTTTATGTTCTTGTTGCCATTTATTACAACATCCATCTTCTTCCTTCTTCATTAAACATTGAAGAGTGAAAACCAGGACAGATAAGGCACCACAGAGGCTGGTAATATCTTTATAGTGATTTATTGGAGGTTTTATCTGGACTTCCTGCAGCGCTCAGCTGCACAGAGACATGCTTATATCAGAAATCTTCCCTTCTGTCTGAAACAGAGACCATATTCTCAAGAAGAATGGGGTCTAAGAGCCTCTGTCTCTGCATGGTGAACATGGAAATGTGATGGAAGATTCCCCGCACAGCCGTCATTTCCTCTGCCTCTGTGTGTGTCTGTGAATCACATGTGAGTAAGGGAAGGCAGAGTGAGCAGCATGCTCAGACCTGCTGCAGGACAGGAGGGCTGTTAAAAAGCAGAGCTCACAGAGACTCCAACAGATTCTCTGCACAGCTGACTCCAGGATTCAAACATGAAGAGCAGCTGGATTTCACTCTGTGGGATATTGGCAGCAGTTTGCTCGGTCCAGACCACCTACACTTTCTACTGTAAGTACCTATATACCTCCTATTGCTTTTTAGGTTTGATTTGCCTTTCCTTTTCACAGAAACGTTCTCCTATGATCACAGCTTTTTATAAATCTTTTCTGGTGGAGGAGATTAGGCATCAGAACCAGAAGCCTTAAGCAGTTCTAGGTGAGGCTGATCCGTTCTGATGAATAGAAAGATCAGAACCTAATAAAAGAAAATAGGCAGTTCTTCTTGAAAAGGTGGAGAGCTGGACTTTGTCTCTTTGCTAATTATTTATCAAAGGTGGCTCTCAGCTGAGAGTATCAACTGATACCTTCAGGTTATCAGAACTAAACCCAGTGACAGTGGGGGTCAGAAAAGATAGCAGCATCACTGCAATAAGGAAGAGCAGGGGTCAGTGTTGTTTGATGGGAACACTTTGGTTTTTACACATGGATGATTCAAACCAAGATCATTTCGGGTCAGTAAAACATTTAGAGTCAAATATGGGTTTTATTTTCCTGATATTGAGCAAAGAAGGAGAGCAAAGTTTGTAGGGTTTTTTTTTTAATTCAAAGAAAGCTGCTGAAGGGATTTTCTTTGTCTCTAAGACTGGCTGAAGTCAGATTGATTCCTCCAGATGGAGATGCAGGTATGAATCTGAAGCAGGTAGTGAATAACTTATAGCAGAAGTTTCCATTAAAGTCAGACTGATTGAGATGATAGAGGTTTGTGAGGCATGGATGGGATGCAGCCGAAGACAAGGATTACCCAGCTTCTGTTATTGATTCTCTGAGAGCAAGCAGAGAGGAGACACCTTCAGCTCAAAGCTAATCTCAGAACCCTCAGATCCATATATTGATGAACAGGTTCTAAAGAATCTTTAACAAAAGAAAGTGGATCAAAGGTTTATGCAGACACATTAGTGGAGACATAAAGAAAAGAGGAAAGTTCTGGAAATTCTGACTACCTGCCTGATAACATGTTGGCCCCCCTAGCATAAGGGGAACCACGCACTCCATCTGCCTTTGGCTGCATCAGGGGGCCAGCAGCAGATCCTTTAAGTCCTACAGGGTCCAAAGTTAGTTCAGCAAATCTCACTGATTTTAAATGAATTCAGCAGCTTTTTTGTTTTATTTTACCACATTTAATCAATGCTGACTCCTAGCTGTGATGCCCATAATCTTATGTTTTTTTTGGGTGCAAAGTAGTGAGATTACAAAGGTTCTTTTTGACTTTGGCTCTTTTTTCCAAACTGACCATCTAACTGAAAACTTCCCTGCTGAGACATGAGGCAGCTGAAAGGATCTTTTTGCAGCTTTTAACCTTAGATTTCATAACTGATAGATTCTGGACACAGCTAGGTCTTCTATTCAGCAGGGAGGGAGGCAGCCATGGGCGAGGCTGCCACCCCGCCCCACCTCAGCTCGTCAGACAGGAGCTGCCTTGCCTTCAGGGTCAGATTTTTTCACTGCTGCGGTTAGAAGACGTGTTAGGGAGGAATTAGATAGATGTGCTGACACATGACTTAGGGAAACAGAGAAATCAGCCGCAGAGCTTAGAGTTCTACCTCTGTGGTCTGTTCTGCTTCCTGGTTGGTCCAACAGTGATGATACAACCGGGAGAGAACCATGTAACAGTAAAATCTTTACTTGTTTGAAAAGATGAGGGAAGGAATTAGATGCTGTCTGAGACATGTGACACATAAATATTGGGAGCAGAGGGGGTCCGGTTCAGATCCAGGTTGGTCATCATGCAGAGAGAGGGAAACAAGCAGCTGGATCACCAGAACCAGGGTAGGTACATCTCACTAAGTCAGAGTGATCAGTGGGGCTCAGCAGGACCATCAGGGAGACCCTCACATGTGATGGCATCCTGCTGTGGGGTGTCAGCAGAGTCCAGTTTCTGGGTCAGAACTGGAAGCATGAAAACAAAAAGGTTCTGCAACATTCCTCCCAATCAGTTTGGATTGATGCAGAGCATCCAGCTAGGTGCAAAAATATTCATACGGGCAGACTTGATATTATATTATCATAGCCAAAACTGGGTCAACAGTGGCATTTGCCCTGCAATGGAGGGTTGTTGGTTCAAGCCCCAGCTCAAGCTTTGAGTGTCATGTCCTTGTGCAAGTGGTGGTCCAAGGGAATGGTGGTCAGAGGGACTGTGGTGCCAGTGTACGGCAGGCCTGCTTCTGTCAGTGAGCCCCAGGGCAGCTGTGGTTACAATGTAGTTTGCCACCATCGGTGTGTGAGTGAATGGGTGAATGACCAAACTATCTTTGATCAAGTTTCATGACTTTATAAAGGGCTACATAAGTACCTACCATTTAACAAAAAGTTTGGTTCTAACTGGACCTGAGACAAAAATCAGTTAAATGTCATAAAACAAAAGATCAGTTTAGAAATAATTATCGGTTTTATTTATATTTCTGCATCATTTATTTATTCACCTCCTTGCTCTCGCTCTCCTAACCATAACCTTAATCTGTAGCTCCCTGCTTGAGTCACAGGAAACATGAAATAAATCTGTCTGGGGTATGAATAAATGTGAGCCTTGTGGATTTTGATGATTTTTCCATCAAGTTTTACTTCATGGTGGTAAAACTGAAAAGCTGACTTCCCTTTTCCTCATTGGTGTGCATGTGGGCTGAATCGCCTCCAGAACCTTTTCACTAAACATGAGATGAAACAAAGAAATACGATTTTTACAGCCGTGATACATTTGATTTATGAGCAGTTTATAAACCACATATATGAAAGCTGGAACCAGAACCATCGTTTTCATGGAGAAGAAACAGATTCTCCATTAATCTGTTGACCTCAGACTTTATGATATATCCTGGTAATAAGCGTCTGACATCATCAGAGTATAATCAGTAGAATCAGTAAATGATCTCAGGATTTGACATGAAATCAGGGACAGACGTGTTTCAGAGGGAAGTAGTTTTAACTAGAAGGAATTCTTAGCAAAGAAATGTAAACTTTCAATCTGCTCTCTGCTTGTTTAATTATATCATCCCCTGTTCCTGACCTGCTCCCTCAGAGGTGGTTCTGTTCCTCCCGCTGTAATGAGAACACATTCTTCTCCATGTGGGTGTGTCCCGGTTACTCAACGAAGAAACGCTCACCTGGCTTCAGACGCAGCTTAAGGTTCCTGAAAGGAAAAGTGAATTTTCTCTTTGTTTGTGAAGATAAAGGAGAAAAATGATAATTCCCTTTATGGGTTTAAAACAGTTATTATTCTTTAACATCTTCACACAATGTCTTTCCAGTTCAAAGGAAGTTTTAGATTCAGGATAAAGCTTTCTGTAAATCTGCAGGCCTGCTTCTGGGTGTGGCCGGTATTTATTGGTCCCTCCGGCGATAAAAACAGCCTCAGACCCGAGCTATGGAATCTTTTTTTTCTGAGTTGTTTCAGGCTGCGTGTCAAACGGCTAGAGACACAACACCTGAGCTCATCTCCTCAGGGGAACTGTTATCAGTCAGTGAGTCAGGGGGAATTAGACGTCCTCCTCTGATCTGTTTGGGTCGACTGAATCACAGTGATCACAGAGCGTCCTCAGACAGACACACCTTGAACTCACCTGAGGACTCAGGCTTATTCAGAGTCTTAAAGCTGCTTTTATCTATCAGGCTCTCCTTAAATCTGAAATATTGTCTCAGAAAATAAAATAATTTTTGTTTGCCCTCATTTGAACCCAGAATTTGCTGGTTTTCCAGGAGGAAAGGTCAAACCCCGAGGGTTCCTTTTTGAATCTGCCTTATTTATAATAATCATTTTTTTCTTTTACCTACACCACTAATCACTTAGTAAAGATAATTATGTCTAGAAATGTTCATTTCTATGGCATCACTTTAAGATCCAGAGATAATGTTTCATTATTAGTTTAGGATGATGAAGCTTGGCTGCTTGTGATGAAAGATAAACATATTTCATTGTTTCAACTTTAGGTTTTAAAACTAATCTATTTTTGTTCATTTAATTTTGTTCAGTGTATTTAAGTAGATCTTATACAACAGAAAGTACCAACATCATGACTGGTTAAAGGTCAAAGCACACCTTGAAGCAGCTTCCCAGCTAAAGTGTGAATATATTTTAGATGTTCTTGGCTTTGATCAAGCAGACCCTTTTTAAATTTTTAAATATAAACTCCCCTTAGCTGTTAACTAATATTTTAACTTAAATGAATCCAGTTCTGGACTGGCGGCCTGTCCAGGATGTACCCCGCCTCTCGCCCGTAGACAGCTGGAGATAGGCATCAGCACCCCTAACGACGTCACGGTGATGTAAGCCTAGCGCCATTCTCCCCGCTTTACAAGCAAAATCAATGGGAACTACTAGACACATCTGCAATCAACAACAATTATTGAAGATTTCCAGAGGACTTCACCATTGAAATTCACCAGAGCTATAGTGAAACTGACAATGCCCACGTGCATGGCAGCTGGATGCTGGAATACTATCATTAAACTTCTAGCCAGAGAAAAAACCCGTAATATGTAGCCAACATTTGGAAGAAGAATGTTTTCAAGGTGACTTGGATAATAGCGCGTTTTGACAAACACCAGATACAGCACTGGGACTTGATCAACAGCCGATACCGCACCGTGTTGTCACAAACCAGTAGGTGGCAGTAGTGTTCTTTGACAAACATGGATGCCTCCAGTAAAGCACATTCAGATGAAAATTACTCTTAATTAACAATACTTATTATTTATTGAACAGTGTGTAATAATTTCATATTTAAAGTTCTTTCCGAAGTTGGAATTCTAAATTTAAGCGGACTTCTCCACTGAAGCATCATATTAGTGAGACTTTAGCCTATAAATCAGAGCTGCTGAGGAACTTTCTGCTTCATCGTGTGGAACAGATATAAAAACATGAAGTGAGGAGATGTTTCTGCAGGCCCTCTCATCCTCTTCTCTCTTCATTCTCACTTTCTAAATGAAATGTTGTTGACGTGTCCTTTTATCTTAGGATGTGTTAGCAGGCTAGAGATCTGACAATGGGTCAGATCTGATGATAACCCCTGAACTTTGAGGTGTTTCCTTAGACCAGAAGTTTGGTCAGTGGGATTTATCTACAGAGCTTTAGTTCACTGTTTCCAGGAGGTTTAGTTCACTGTTTCCAGCCCCTTAAACCACAACAACCACTTAGCTCTTGGTCCTCTGCTCACATTCAAATGGGAAACTTTCCACTTTATGATTACAAAAAAGTAAATACAAATAAAAAAAAAACAATCCACTGCACTTTGTTTCCGAGTTTGAAGACGTTTGGCTTCCGATTCAGGAAGCTTTTTCAATTCAAACGTGAGAAATAGCGTTGAGTTTGAAAACATTTTGTTTAGAAATCATACAAATAGAAACAGAAGAAAGGATCCACCCCTTAGGAATGGGGTCATTTGGTTTCTTTGTTAGCCAGCAATGCCCCATACCTGTCTATGTCGTTAAATTAATCTGTTGTCTTTAAACTTGGAAACAAAGCCCAGAGGATTGTTTTTTTAACTTTTTGGAATGACTATGACCTGGATGACTGAGAATCTTCACCATGACTTTCCATCTTTTGTTCATCCTGCAGCAAATCTCCGCTGTGAATGTAACGGCAAGGCCCGGTACTGCCTGCGGGACGCCTTTGGTCTGTACTGCATGGGTTGTGAGGGAAACACTGAGGGCCGACACTGCGAGCGCTGCAAGGACGGCTTCTACCCGCAGGGGGCGGGACAGAGCTGCATGCCCTGCAGCTGTAACCCCGCAGGTGAGGACACACCCCTCCGTGTGATGTCAGCACATTTGAAGAAAGGTCTGAGAGTGTTTTCTGTCTGCAGGGTCTGTCAGTGATACATGCGACAGCAGGGGGCGCTGCAGCTGCAAGGAAGGAGTCATTGGGGACAAATGTGAGCGCTGCCCCGATGGACCGATGGGGCCGAACGGCTGCAGACAAAGGTGACTAAATGGGTTCTAGCCATGAAACTAAAAAATATTTTATATTTTTACTCTACACAGCTTTTTCATTGCCCTCTTCCATTAATATATTAAGAACTATGAATATTATTTTTGAGTGTTTTAGGTGATAATGAGACGACTTCAACTAAATCTTTGTCATTACTTTCATCAGTTGAATTATGGGATTGAGGTTGATTCAGTTGTTCTCTAAAGTGTTGGTTTGGTTTTGTTATCAAAGGAAACTTAAAAATGAACCGAAAATATACAATTCATTTTAAAACAGTTTGTTTCCAAATGTCTGACACAGCTTTATTTTCCAGCAGGTGGCAGCATTTTCAATGTTAAACAGAATCTAATAAACTGACCACAGTGAGCACCCAGTGCGTTCAGAGCAGAAGTTTGGATTTTGTGTTAAATAAGGGAAAAATAAAGCAGGTTAAAGAGGAAAAGAAATATTTTTTTGAAAAACACAGAACTGGGAGAAAAAACTAAAATGGAATTAATATTTTTCATTAGATTTATGGTCCAGAAGATGTAACTGTTCATGTTTTATGTGTAGGAACATTTATTCTTTGTCAACACAGCTTCTCTCCAGGTTTAAACACGATGAATAGGTGCCAAACGATGCATTTTTAAAGGAATTCAGATCTTGATTTTTATTTCAGACATTCATTTCTCAGTGACACAGTTCTTGTTTCTCTTTCACCTCAAACATCCTGCTGGTTGTTTTCAGACGTCAGGAAAGAGAGGATTCTGGGAGTTTGACTTCGTCGTGTTTCTGTTACGGACACAGTGAGCAGTGTTCTGCAAAGCCTGGTTACTCCATCTACAACATCTCCTCCACCTTCAGTACAGGTAATGTCACACATACCCAGTCCCCACGATAAAATTAAAGCCTCTTTCTGGGTTAACCAGGTGTTTCTCTGGTGTTTCAGGGCCAGACGGCTGGACAGCAGCGACAGTTCATGGTATGACTCCTCCAGATGTTTTCTTCCGCTGGTCACCCAAACACCAGGACTTGGAGGTGATCTCCAAACAAAGTTTGCCGACTTACCTTTACGCACCAGGTGAGACTAGCTCTGCTCCTCGTCTCTCTTGTTTCCCCCTCTTATCATCTAACCAGATGTTTTCTCTCCTGTCCTGCAGAGTCCTACCTGGGAAATAAACTACTGAGTTATGGTCAGAACTTCTCCTTCTCACTCCGTTTGGACCGCGGCGTTCGACACCCATCCACAACTGATGTGATCCTGGAAGGGGCCGGTTTGAGAGTGGCTGCCTCATTGGGCGACCTTAGGTCCATCGTCCCATGTGGGAAAAAGATTCACTACACCTTCAGGTCAGAAAACTTCTTTCTCCATGTATTAATACCCCCTGTGTGTGATAGGCCAAACACACGGGGTATTAAAACAGTGTTTTGTAATGCCTCATTGGTTTCTAATGCCTTCGACATAAGCTCATTGTGAATTCTAATCCAGACCTTTTTCACAGCAGTGGAAGCATGCCGGAGCTAGGGAATCCAAACACTGTAACCTGCCGAAACACGTAGAAACTATGTTTATTTTGGCTTTTCTCCCTGGAAAACACACAATGTTCATGTTCTTTTCGTTAAACCCATGAAAAGGTCATTTAATTCTGAAAGATTCTAAGCGGTACCATAACTTCCAGATATCTTATAATTATGTTAAAAAAAATGAACTGAGGCAGCAAAAACTGGACCGGTTGAATCTGTTCTTGTTCTGCAGGTTTAATGTGACGACTGATGAAGGGCCTTAGAAGACTGTCTCATGAGCTTTAGCTTCAATACAGTTTCCACAGCTTGAGTTTTGTTTTGTTCTTCTGAACAGGCTTGATGAGCAGCTAAGCAGCAAATGGAGACCTCAACTTTCAGCATTTGAGTTCCAGAAACTCCTCCAGAACCTTACAGCCATAAAGATCCGGGCCACGTTTGGAGAAAATGGTAAGAACCTTTATGACCCCCTTTATTTTAAGACATGAATCAAACATTTATGCTATAAATATATAATGAGATGTAATCATCCCACAGTATTTGTAATCATTGGGGGTATGAAAATGATTGGTTGATCGATGTTTAGTTGATTATATATTAACTTTACAACAATATTTTAAAGATCTGTCTTGCTTTTATTATTTTTAATTCACAATTATCGTCTTTTTAAAAATATGGTTTACATTTTAAATCGTTTTTGAATAAATTATTTCAAAATGTTTTTTTTTATAGTTATCGAATATAATTTGATGCAAATAAGCAGCTTCCTTTGAATCATAGATTTCCATAAGACAGAGCATTGTTTGTTTTAGATTGTTAAACATGATACATTTATATCATTTATATAAACAGATATAAATGTTTCATTCACTCTAACAATTTCAGGCCTAAACCATCAAATAATTGTCAGAAATGTAAAAAGTTTTTAATCTTGAGTTGTTATTGAGTATTCAGACAAAAGAAAAAAACACATCAACCTTGAATCAATTATATTAGATGTGTTATTTTAATTATAAGTGATACATTTGTCATTTCTCTTATAGATTTTCCATTCATTACATGTATCTGATGTTTTTGAAGTGCTCAAATATCCGACTGATGACGTAGCGATCTTAAACAGTTCATGTATAAAATGTGAAGCATTTGGGTGTTGGACTTAGAGAGACTTAGCTTTAAATTTGGTTTAAAATAGCTCTAGACAATTTAATTTTTTAAAATGCAAAGTTGAAAACAGTAATAAATACATTAAAAAAATGTAAATTAATTGTAATATGTAATATATGACTGTATATTTACAGTTCAAACTTTTTTTATTTAAAGGGTTAAAGGCCCAATTATACCCAGGTGTAAAATTTGGGCATTTTAAATACATTATGACCAACAAGCATTTGTTTTAATCTTCAGTTTTTGGTGTTTGTCAGTTAAAAGTCAACAAAATCCAGGGTCAGTCTTTATGCTGACGACATCTAGCAGCACTTCTACAGGAAACAGTTTAAATCCATCTCCTCATCATTACAATTGTGTCATTCCTTCAGGCCGTGGTTACCTTGACAACGTGAACCTGGTTTCTGCGAGGCGTGGGGAAGGCATCTCGGCCAGCTGGGTTCAGACCTGTAGATGTCCTCCGGGATACGAGGGGGACTTCTGTGAGCGCTGCTCGGCCGGGTTCAGGCGCAGAGTCCCATCAGCAGGATCCTTCAGCGTCTGTGAGCCCTGCAGCTGCAGGGGGGGCAGCTGCGACCCCCAGACTGGAGACTGTTATTCTGCTGATGAGACGCCAGGCGAACAAAGCTGCTCAGAAGGCTTTTACAAAGACCCAGGGCAGCAGGGGAACTGTGTGAGGTGTCCCTGCCCAGAGAGAACGTCCTGCTCTCTGGCTGCTGGAGCTCTGGAGCCTCAATGTCACCACTGTCCTCCAGGAACCATTGGTGAGTCCAGAAGTAACCCAACAGAAAAGAAATGGGGCTTTTAGTAACCAGTCAAAATGCTTTGCAGATTGAAATGTCAGTGATGTTGATGTTTGATGTGTCCCTTCAGGGTTTTACTGTGACACCTGTCGCCAGGGATTTTATGGCGACCCTGCAGGACTTCAAGGTGTGCAGCGAGCCTGCAGACCCTGCAACTGCAACGGTCACATCGACGTCAACATGGCAAGGAGCTGCGACCGCTCCACCGGGGAATGCCTGAGATGCTTAAACAACACGACTGGACGTTTCTGTGAGAACTGTCTGAGAGGGTTCTACCACAACCGATCCACTGATGCCTGCAAACGTGAGAACAGAATCCAGACCATCTCATTCTCTGTCACCTCTAATCTGAGAAATGTTTCCCAACATTTCCGCTGTTTCCTTCGGCAGCCTGTAACTGTGACCCTAAGGGCTCAGATGACGATCAGTGTGACGACTTTGGTCGGTGCCAGTGTCGACCAGGCTTTGAGGGCCTGAGGTGTGATCGACCCAACTGCCCCGCCTGTTTCAACCCCATCAAAAAGAAGGTAATCTAATCTCCTCAGTGCAGAGGAAATGTCGAATAAATCAAAGGTTTTGGTTTTCACAGCACTATTTCCCAGAAATTAGTTTGGATGTCTGTTAATTCTTCTACCACAGCACAATAAATGCATTAAAATAGAAATGGTACATTGGAGTCACATCAGTTGTAGAAACTGAACTATAAAACAGAAAACAGTATCAAATAAGTCTTTGAAATAGTTTTTCGAGCAATTATTCTTTTATGAAAATAATTTCATTTAATTCAGTTTATGTATGTAGTGCAATTCTCAACAATCAGAGTATTTTGAGAAACAAAACAGTCCGATTGGTTCAAAGTTTTTTTATCGAAAGAAATCCAACAGTTTGCATGGAGCCACTGACTCTACAGTGCAAAGCAGCGAGGAAAATCTCCATCTCTATATAATATTTAAGTGAAATATTTTTGATCCATTTGTTCCAGTTAAAAATATAAATCATTTGCCTAAAACTTTTACACGAACAGTTATAAATCTTAAGCTCTTTAGATCAATCTAATGCAAAGAATAAAGGCTGCTTTTTTATGCGATACAGTCATGTACTCTATAGGGGAACGCATAAAGTTTAATATTTATCACTTTGACCAGCAGTTCTATAATTACTGCTTCTTGTGAACAAATGAAAAACATTTTTATGACTCATGGGGATTTATTTTGAGTTTTTTCAATATTTGTCTGCTTTAATCTTAGATTTCTTTTACATCATATTTATAATTTGTTTTATCTTTCTATACAGTTATAAAAAAGCATTTCTTATGTCAGATGTTCTGCGGGCAGCAGTGCATTAACTCTTTTTAACCATCAGATGGAGGGCTACGCTGTGAAACTCAAAGAGCTGGAGAGGCTTTTCTCTGAATCGGGCCAAACTCTGACAAACGGCGCAGAGATGGAGGCGGCCCTGAAAGCGATAGAGAAGCTGGTGAAGAATCTGCAGGAGAACAGCGAAGACCTCACAGGTTAGTTTACCGTGTAGAAATATGCTTCAGGAATAGAAGCATTATCAGAGGATTCTTTCAAATGTTTCAAACTTCAATACTTAAATCATAACTAAAGCAACATTTAAAGTTGTATCTGTTTTCCTTAAAAAATAAAACTTCTTTTTCTGATTTTAAATCCTTTCTACAGACTAATTTCTTTTCTTTAGCTTTTGACAGAATTTGAGATGTTTACTATACTTTACTGTGTATCTTTCATTGTTTTATTACTGCTACTTTGATAAACCACTTTAGTAGTTATTTATTACTAATGTTGTGTATCTTATGACTGAGTACAGCTTGTTGGTCCTGTTGGATGTTTAAAGGGCTTTATTAATAGATTTGGCAGGGTATGGTAATCTCTTCTTTCTTTTGTTTGTGAGCAAAAGATATATCGTAAAGAAAATACAGATTTTTTGGGGGAATTCATTCTAATTATTATAAGTTATTTTGAATGTCAGCATTTTCTTTTTCTTTCTTTATTTTCTAAACAGGATACAGTTGTGTAACAGGAATCATGTTATTTTTCCAAACTAATCCTCTTCTCACTTTGTTTGGGTTTTAGCAGCCCTTAGTGGCTGTTAAAGGTACTGCAGATGAATATGTACAGTCTATTTAACTTGTTGCTAAAGTTTCATTTAATAAAAGACCTTTTTATTTATGAAGTCTCATGTCTCTGTTTCACAGAGAAAGACAAAAGCCTGCAGGACCGTCTGTTGTCCATCAGCAGGACTCAGCTGACAGAAGAAAAGGAGATCCAGAACATCTCAGACAAAGCGGAGCAAATCAAGCAGCAGCGGAATACCTTCAACACCAAGGTGGAGGAGGTGGAGACACTAATGGATGAGATGAGACGCCAACTGGAGGGGGCCAAAACCAAACTCCAGTCAGTGGTAAGACTTCATAACAATCCAACATACCTCTGAGACAAGCTGAATAATGAAAACAAGACTTTCTGCTGATCAGATATTTCTGTGAGGGCTGCAGGTCATTCATACTGACTGTTTTCCTCTGCTTTTTGTTTTTTTTTCTGTCAGGAGCTTCCTCTTCGTGATGATCCCCAGAGTTCAGACAGTCTAAGTCTGCTGGTGCCGCTGGCAAAAGACCTGGCTGAAAAGTAAGAACCGACATGACGTCACTGATAAACCTGGTTCACCTTTATTATCATCGCCGCTGCTGAATTACTTTGTTTCATCTTCCAGACACAAAACGACGGACGACTCCGTGAAGAAGACAGCCGACGAGGCTCTGATCGACTCACAGAAGAGTCTCGATTTGGTGCGACCTCTAATGAACAGAGAGAACAAAGTCAAAGAGCTGGTTGTTGATCTGAAGAGCCTGTGAGTAGCTCCTGTTGGCATCTAACCTAACGAATAAATACATCAAAAGATGAAGCTGTTCAGACTCTTCTTACCATTATTCTGCAACCACTTCTTCATTGTTTCAATAAAAATGTTTATGCTTAATATTAAATCAAGTATAGTTTTTTATATATCGCATAGAGCTTAGAATCCTAAGTCTCTGAGTTCAAGCCCCACTCCCACAGCAAAAGACCCTTAACCCCACACAGCTCCCCAAGGGGATGGGTTAAATGCAGAGGTAAATTTCTCCCATGTGAGATCAATTAAGTTTAATTATTTAGGATTTGCTCCTCTTAAGCTGTTTACTGCTGGGATGCCTCAAGGAGTCATATGGCTCTCCTTCTCTTTATTTGCTAATTAGGTATATTTTTAGCAAATACGGCTTCCTCCATTAGTTTGCTAATGATACCAAAATCTATCTGTGCATTAAATTCATCAGTTAAATCTGCTGTAAGGAATATTTAACTGCCCTAGTGAAACCTTTTCTGATTTTTTTTGTTGTGTCTTAGATTTAGATGTTTGACCAATTTCTCCTGTTTGCAACCAGTTATGATCAGAAATCAGCAGATGTGAAGAATTTGGAGAAGCAGGCAGTTGGAGTGAGTGATGATGCCAGCCAGGAAAGCAAAATGGCTAACAGCATGCTGAAAGACATCTCAAGATTGGAAAAGAGCCTCCCAGCATCAATGAAGGTAACAGCTGCTGCTGAAACTCAGGATCTGGATCGTTAACCAGCAAAGGTCTCTAAGCCAGAGATGTGTCCTTATCCTCAGGGGGATGTGGACGCCCTGCTCACCGAGCTGAATGGGCTGAAGGAGGAGGTGCAGAGGAACATCTCTGCCGCGGAGGATCTGATGGATGAAATGCAAGAACAACGGACAATCGTTAAAGACCAGTTGGATAAAGGAAAAACTGGCCAGAAGGTACAGATCAATCAGAAACCAGCTGAAAAAATAAATCTGTCAGAAGGGTTAATTATGAATAAAAAGTATTGAGACTCCAATGAGTCTGTTTGACTGTGACCAGAAGTTCCTCCTCAGATTAAGTTGGTATTTTTCTGCAGGAGTACAACAAGCTGTTGGACAGAGTCAACGATGCTAAAACCAAAACCGAAAAGGCTCTGCAAAGCATCAGAACCAACGACGAGGACCTGAGCAACACCCTCAACACCCTGAGAGGTATGGATGTCAGCTTAGTCTCTTCAACAGGAGGCGCTGTGGGATACATTTCACATGCATGCGACGAAATGTATGTATTTTATTGTACAACCACAATTGGTGGCTTCAGTTGATAATAAAAATAAAATCAACAGAAAGTTAAATTAGTTGTTTCAGCTCAAACTGCCAATACTGATCTGGGTGGTTTTAGGGCTG
The DNA here is from genome assembly GCA_030533445.1 of Cyprinodon diabolis. Classification (NCBI taxonomy): domain Eukaryota; kingdom Metazoa; phylum Chordata; class Actinopteri; order Cyprinodontiformes; family Cyprinodontidae; genus Cyprinodon; species Cyprinodon diabolis. Next base: position 44,680,665 of record CM060067.1, on the reverse strand, counting down.
ATAACTGATTCACAAAAGTTGTTGTGATTCAAGGAACTGTAAAAAAAAAAAAAAAAATCTACCAACAAAGGTTTTATAAATAATTTATATTTCTTCTAATCTGCAAATGTATTGGGAAGACGAAAAAGAAAATGAAGAAGTTTAGCAGATGATTCCAGCCCAGAAGCCAGACCACCAGTGTCAGTACTGTTTTTGTAGCGTTAATTTAACATTCCTCTTAACTTCTTTAAAAAAAATTGCATATTTTAATTTACTTAAACATCTAAAAAAAAGAAATTCTGGCCTCTTTAAAAACTCTTTCATTATAGAAATAGGACACCAAGGTGGCGTGTTCTACCCACATGTAGGAGACCTTACGATGTTCTTCACTCCTTTAGTGAGTTCAGGTTCAGGCCACAGGTTTACTGTCTGGTAGATGCAGCTGGAAAACCTCCACTGGGAGAATATTCCTTAATCCTTCCCCACAACAGACTGGTATTACTGCAGGCATAGCTCTGACCATGTTCATCTCTCTGCACCTGAAAGTCCTCCAGATAAAGTAAGGAATCATCCCACAGCTGGTAGCAGCTTTCCATCTGCACTACCTAAATCTAAATAAGTTATTTTTTCTTCAATTGAGGAAGAAAGTGAGACACTTTGAAATGTACATTTAAAATAAGAAAAAACAATTGCATTGTGTAATGCAAATTGAATATTATCTAATTATCTTATTTTAAAAGTAAAAAGACTAATTCCATTGGTAAATCATTTTAATTACCTTATTAAAGTTAAGGGTAAATACACGTAATATTGAGGAGCAAACTCTCCTTCCAGCTTTAGACCCTTCTGTGCACACTGAATGGTATAGCTTTAAGATGGGAAAAAACATAATCTGCATTAAGGAGGAATGAAACCCTGAGGTTGCAGGTCCAGAAACCCCTCCCTCTACAGAAAGACAGCTCTGCCGTAAACTTAAGAACCCCTATCTGAAGCAGCAATTCCCTACACAGAAATCCACAACATAGAGCCAAATAAGTGGAACCTAAACAGTAGGTATAAAATGTTCTAAAGATCTATGGAAGTCGATTAATATTGGCTTGGTCCTTTACTAGGTAAAGCTGGAAACTACGAGACACTACCCTCTTTCAGTGTTTATAACTGGGCCTTCTACGAGAACCGGTCACTAGAAATTAGCTTTGCCTCTAGTCCAGTAATAAGTTGTTTGTTTTTTAATCTAGGCCATTAAGCAAATCCTAAGCAATGATTGGGAAAGAAGGTGTAAACTGATGTGTATTATTCAATCCCATATCTGTCCTTAAAGGAAACCCACTGGGAAAAGGCACCTATCCAGGATTTAAGGCTTTCTAAAAACCATTTGGTTAGATTTAGAGATCCAGCTTCTAAACTGGATCAGAGCAGCTTGTTTATAGGTGGAATGCATCAGAACCTGACATGGAACACTGTAGAGATTAAACCATCTCTTTATAAATCCATTGTTTGTGTTCTAAGGTTTTGACCAGCAGATCAGTGACAGCAAAGCTCTGGCTAATGAAGCCATCGCACGTCTACCAAGCATCAACACCACCATCCAGGAAGCTGTTGGCAAAAATGATGAAACGCAGTCAGATCTGGACAAAGCGTCCGGGGATTACGATAAGGCCGTGGGAAATATCGACACTCTGGACAAACTGGCTAATAAACTGCAGGTAAAAGCTCTGAATGGAAGCTATTAGCAGCTGTGCTCATGGCTCAGCGTTTGATCTTTGTTTTTATTGTTTTTGTTTTGCTCCTTTCTAGGATTTTTTTAGAGGTAAAAAGCAAAAAAACAAAATAGGATTGTTTGTTTTTCACTTAAAAATCTATTTGACCTTTAAACAAATTCAAATGAAAAAAATATAACCTCTCTCTCTTTATATATATATATATATATATATATATATATATATATATATGTATATAAATGTATACAGAGAGAGAGAAAATAAAATAGGAAACCCCTTTATTGGCCTACAATGGGGAATGTCTGTGTATATTTATATAATATAATGGATATATAGAGGGTATATATGTATTTATACACTCTATATCTATATTTCAATTTCAATTCAATTCAGTTTATTTATATAGCGCCAAATTCATATATATACTGTTTATTCAGTATGTCTTACAAAGGTCTGATTACTACTGATGTCAACAGTCTGTCGGTTCAAACAAAAGTGCTGAAGCATCCTCAAATCAGCAGGTTAGGGTAGCAGGTCGACCTCCCCAAGATGGCGTCCGTAATTCCTGCACCACAACAGACAATGCAGGGTCTTTTCTTATATTATTCCATGTGGCAGCAGCCTCCACTACATGATAATAATAATAAACCTGTTCACAGTCATGATAAATATCACCATGACTCCTTGGCGGACATAGTCCAGAAGGTTTATTCAAACAATAAGGGCTTCACATACCAATTTTATATGAATAATTCGATTTGTTTTCTTAGCATTGACTTTAGGTTTAAAACTGAATAAAACAGTACTTAGGTAGACATTCTACAATCTGAAGAAGTGATGTAGCTCAGGACTCCTTGTTTTCATTTTACCCTCCAGAAAGCAGTTGAATCACTACCGCCCTCTGCTGGTCTGGTGGATGAAGCCAAAAAACTGAACAAGGAGGCCAAGGATCTAAAAAGCAGGGCAGAGGAGGCGACAGATGACCTGAATGATGAGCTGAATGTGGTGGAGACGCTGTCGGCTGATGCCCAAGAGGTAACCATTGGCAACAAAGACAAACGGTCCTCGATAAGGTGGACATAAATATAAAGGTGTGTGTTTATTGCAGGCGCTTGATGGAGCAGCTGCAGCCTTCACCAATGCTAAACAGAGCAAAGACGCTGTTCAGGAAACGCTAAAAGTTGTTAACGACATGCTGGCCAAACTGAGTAAGTTCTAAACAACTTCTTTCATATTCCTCACAGTTCTGGTCAAACATGAGGTTTCTACTGAGCTCAGCCTGCCATGCCTTCTGATGCTGTGCTGATTTTATTCAGTCTGGGTCATTGAGAGATGTCTTTGTGTCCTCAGATAACGCAGACACTGTAGATGAGGAGCAGGTGAGGAAGCTGGAGGAAGCTCTGAACAATGCTGAGAAGGAAGTGCAGGAGGGTCTGAGGCCTCGGCTGCAGGACATGGAGCAGCAGGAAGAGGTGCAACGCCGCCGGCTGAGCACCATCAACATGGACATCGACACCGTCCTGGCAGATATTGCTAACCTGGAGGAGATCCTGAGAACCATCCCTGATGGCTGCTACAACAATCGGCCCATAGAGGAGCCCTGAAGGGCGCCGCCGGCTCGGACACTCTTTCCCCTACTGACAATCTGCTGCAGTGACCTAGAGTTCCTGCCTTTGAAGCGGATCCTCCTGAGGAACCTTATATCAGACTGGCTCATCACTCATTCTCTGTGGTACCAGTGGATGAAAACGGCACTGCTTATTTTAATGCATCGTTTTACATTCTAAAAGAAAATCAAACCTGTTCTAGATCTGACTCCTAATTCAGAACAAAGAACACTTTGTATTTATCAGTACATTGTTGAAAACTACTTAGCACATCACCTCTATTATCAGGTCACTATATTTGTTAACTGTGTATTTCAGGCTCCATTTTAACATTCCTGTAATTTTTAAATCTGTCAATGAATTGGCACCTGCTGACCTCTCTGAGCTCCTACAACAATATTTACTAACCTGCTCCCTCAGGTTTGCAGCCACAGGGACGATCTATTCTGACAGCAATTATCACTCTGTTAGTTACAATTTTTTTAAAACAATGCATTTTATGAAAGCAGTTTGAATTTCCCGAGAGGTTAGCTCTTTTAATTTTATTGACAATATCTTTCATGTATTCTTTAATTTCCGTATAATGTATCTAAATATTTTATAGGATGTTTTTTAAACTTTTTAGGTTCAACCTTTTTTTGGATCTGCAGTATATATAGCACTTTGTGAACCTGGACTGTTTAAAAGTGTTTGTGATATGGTATATATTAGCATTACTATATCATCAGATTAGAACCTTTTATTAAATTGTTTTTTTTAGAATTTTTACATTAATTCTGCAGATTTATACAAAGTTCCCTCATTGAACAGTGCCAGACCATTCCTTTCACTGTCGCCATTTTTGACTTGAAGCCGTCCAAACATTTCCACCTGAGAACATCAGCTGATGACACTAAAATCAAGTTAAGCGTTAAGATTGTTACTTTTTATTAGCATTTTATTGAGACATTTCTTTTTTCTAGTATTTATTAATGAATAAGGAGGGAGAAGGTGAGTAACTCTAAAACATTCATTTCTCCAAGTTAATAAACTTCAGTTTACTGCAGGTAAAAGGAACCATTTAGAGTGTTATTACAAAAAATAACTATAAGCAAACATATTTCTCTTTTAATGTGTGATTGTCAGCAATAAAATACATTTCTTTATGTTGTTTTTGTATTTATGACTGTACATAGTGAAAGATAGTTTTGCTATTATATATATTAATTTTTTTATTATTATTTGTAATCAAAAGTCTTGGATCCCTGACAGTAGAAGGTATTTATGTTTTCTGACCGATTTAAAATAAAATATTTTTCAGATCTTTTGTTATATCTGGGTCTCCATTTCATATTGTCAAAAAGATAAATTCTAGATCCATCTTTGTCGCTGTTGTTTAATTTTCCAAATTTAAAAGAAAAATATTTTTAAAGAAACAATTTTGGATGAATAATAGATTAAAACAAAAATCTTTGAACCTCATTGTATTGCTGAGAAGTAGACTACTCCACCGTAACAAGACCGAGGGTCCATGTTAGGTGTGATAAGAATAAAGCCGGGCATACGCTGTGCGATTGTTTTCAATCGTTGCATGCAGCTACAGCTCAAACCGTACAATGAAACCACAGGGTTTAAAAGTTCATAGCTCACGATGTTTGTTCTCACGCTGTGCGGCCCGACGCTCTGATGCGATCTACCTGCTCACACTGTACGCCAAAAAACTACGTGGAACTCAGCTCCGCAGTGAGATGGCGCTACTCGGACTCGTCTATCCGGAAGCACAACCAGAAGAAGAGGAATATGAAGCTCACTAGAGTGAAACGCGCTTCCTCAGATATTTGTTCAAATTTGTGCTGAAAGCCCTAAAAAGAAAAGGCAACGATGTATTTGGACAAAAACATGGCTGAGCAAACGTGGCTTCTACAGTCTGTCAGTTTTTACAGAAAGAACTCCATTTCACTCATTGCACCCCCCCATGCTTCTGTGTTTACATCTGAGAGGAAGAAGAAGAAAAATCCTGGTTTATGTACTGAGCGATTTGCCCAAGATCACCTCACGACGGCCGACCGAATTTCAAACATGTTTGATTTTTCACCCGACCTTATGATTACTGATGGGGAGGTGATGGTGAGAGTCTGACCGCCCCCCTGTACACTACATGACACACGATCAGGCTGAAAGTCGGGCAGATTCTCCAGTCGTGTGAGAATTTCGTGATTAGGCAATAAATCACACTTGAGAGAGAAGCTCTTGCCTCCTCTCAACAGACCCACGGTTGGCAGAAAGCGCAAGACCAGTAGCCGTTGCATGCTAATGGAATAATCTGTTAGAGACAAGCAGTTACACCAAATGGCATTTAAGAAACCATAGTTGTTGTGCATTATTCAGCTGTATCAGCTGAAGATAACTGGACTCACATCTAAGCTCAACTCATGCTCTGGAACCCAAGTGCTGTAGAGGGCATCTGTCTTCTGTTCCCAAGTTTTTTAAGTACAGAAGCCTGGGCCAAGGTTGGATGTAAGAACACACCATGGCTGAGAAGGTCTAGTGTCTGTGCTCATGCATTATCAGCACTCATGATTGCCTTGGAGTCTTTGGAAGGGGTCCCAAAAGGTTTTCCATCTTGTAATTCTGTGGCACACAAAGGAGTCTTTTATACCCATGGTATAAAAGACATTTAATTCCAGCACTGTGTGTCCCGAGCCAGGAACATCCTTAATGACACCTCACCCCCCCACCATGGACTGTTCTCCCTGCTTCTCATTGGGAAGAGGCTTTGAAGCATCCGATGCAGGTCCAGCAGAATCCATAGCAGCATCTTTCCCATTGCCATCAGACTGCTGAACTGTTGAGAAAACTCTAAATCATGTAATAAACTCTGCATCAAACTGACAACACCAACCAAAAACACTGCATCATTACAGCATATATATGAATGCTCTGAACTTCCACATCAATGTGCACCATGTTTTTTTCTCCTTCACTGTTTACATTTGATCAGTGCTGTACTTTAGGAATTGGAAATGTTACGAAAGCTGTACAAAACGAAATTTTGTTTTGTTTACACTGTATACAAAATGACAATAAAAATTGTCTAAGCCTAAGTCCATGCGGGTCTCAGTGATGTCATAGGGGCATGTGATTAAGAAGAACACTTTTTCTGATCTGAACCTTGTTATTGGACTTTTGCTCAATGTCATGAAGATTCAAGTGAAAAGAAGGGCGAAGATGTCAATTTATTACCCACTGGTAATGAGTTGGATTCAGTGCTAAGATAGGTTTCTTTCAGTTACCCAGGAACACTTTGCTGGAAATGTCTGGCTGAGGAAATGATCAGAGGATCAAATTTCCACAGCCTCAAAGAGATATTTCCCTCATGTCCTGAGGGATGGTACTTGAACGGATGATGTTAAGGATTTCCAACATGAATACAGCGTCCAGGAGCTCAAAGGTTACGGTTATACTTAGCATGGTGACAGTAGAAGACCCGCTGGTAGACTCCAGTGATTCAATCTATCAGGTTGAAAATAGAGGCTTTATGGCTAGGTATTAGATGTCTCTTGAATCACCTGAGAGCAGGGGCGGATCTAGAAAAATATTTATGGGGTGGCGAGAGGGGGGCAGGAATTTTTGAGGGGTGGCAACATATGGCATTTGTTTACACTGAATTTAATCACAGTTATCACAGTTTGGTGAGAATAGTATGTAGAGTAAATGTTTTATGTGAAGCAGTTCATATTAGTAATACATTGTACAATGTGATCTCACTTAATAGGAGATGGAAGAATGATTACACTACTTCTAGAGGGGCATTATCACAGGAAAGGTATTAAGGTAAGACACAGGTGCTGAGTCGCAGATGTGTGAGATTGACTGTCAGAGAGGCAGCTTTGCAGCATTTGCACAAAAACAAACTATAGAAAGAAAAAGTTTCCCATCAGAGATCTATGGACTGAGCTGCACTAAAGTGAGCATAAATATACAGTAGAAATAAATGTTAAGGCACCCAAACAAGGTACCAGACATCCATGTAATGTTTCCTCTGAACACACATTTACCCCATTTGTTCCTCAGTAACTTTACATACAGCAGTTAAGGCAACATGAAAGGGACATTTCATGCATGTAGATCTGCTGTAGATAGAGCTGCTGGATCAACAAATCAACAAAAAGGCAAGTACTGTATGTTACATTAAAATCTCCACAAATCTGAAAAGAAGCAACATAAAAATACATTTTGCTTCCAGTCTGAAAAAGTACAAAACATTTAGTGAGCAGGTTCATACAGGTTATTTCTGGATGGTTTCATACTATATATACAAAAAAAGAAACAACACTGCTTCATATTAAGCAGGATTTACAGCAGTATCACATTTTAATTTTACTTTTAACACTTTTGGTTTTATTAAAGGAAATATCAGATTTTCTCAGGTCCTAAAACAAAATGTAACAGCTCTGTAAAGGTTCACCAGAGAGCATAACATAAAGTTACCATGACTATAACAGCTAAATGCGGCGATTTCCATGTTGCTCAGCAAAACGCTTCACTAATTTATTTAGATCCAAAGCCTTTGTGCGTTTTGATTTGAGTTCAACCAAACCTGATAGTCTCTTTTCTGTCATAGTTGACCGCAAATATGTCTTTTTGAGCCTGAGACGTCAGGCCTAACTAACATCATAGTTAGAGAAATAACGTTCTGCAACCTGATTTTTATCATCTCATAATCAGCATTGCAGCTATGCTAGCAACATTGTGCTTTCATAATGATTTAATTTCTCAATAGATAGTTAATCAGTTTTACCTGTTTCATCCCGTGTCTCCTCTCCCCATGACCCCTGGCTCCCTCGCTTTGCCCCATTTGGTTTTCAAAACAAATCAGTCTCAGTCGCTCTCTGTCATCTCGTGCTGCATTCACTGCAGTCCGACATTGGAAATTAGTGGTCATAATTCTCAAATTATCCATAATTTATAAGCCTTTCCACCACTACCACCAATTGGGGTTGCAGTAGGGGTGGCAAGGCTGTCATTTAGGGTGGCATTTGCCACCCTATGCCACCCCAGTAGATCCGCCTATGCCTGAGAGGTACTAAGTGGCCCGAGGAACTGTCTTCTGTGGTTGTTAAAAGCATTACTTGGGGCAAGCAAGAAATTTTATGAGGCTATAGGGAGTCTTTCGGTGGAGCTCAATGCAGTCCTTAAATTTGTTGCCAGCCCAGAAAGAAAAAACTGCAAACAGGCAGAGTCCACATGTAAGAAAATGTGATTACATTTCTGCAAAGGCGTAGCCAGAAAATAAGGGTGGCCAGGCAATAAGCAATGCACGCTGAGGGGTGGCCGAAAGCTAATAGGCGCCAGAAAGTCTTAGTCAATCTATGTTCCAACAGGAACAATCCAGAATATCCACATTTTCTAAATAAAGACTATACTTTCCTACCGCCTTTCCTAACAAATAGACGCATATATTTCAACATCCGTGCTTTCTAGATTAAAGGTGTAGAAGACAAAATTTCAGGGGCGAACATCTTCTCCATTGTCATTACCTACTATTACCAAAAGTTCTTCTGCATAAAATTGATATTTATATGTACTAATATCTACATTAAATGGATTTTTAAGTTATTATTAAAGTAGTTCACCGAAGACTCCTAGATGACTTGCAGAGACATAATTTTCTATTTACCTCATTTAACACAAAAATCTAGTTCTGAAAAGAGCATGAAATCTGTATATATCAACTCTAATGTTAGTATTTTGATGTGCATAAACACAGTGTTTTAGTTGTCAAGTAGATGTAATTCTAATGTTTAATAAGTTTTAGCATTCCTCTTGAGAGAATTACTGTTGCCACCATCTGTATTAGAGTGTGAAAAAAATGGTAGGGGTGGCCTCAGGGGTGGCCAGTGATTGGCTGAGGGTGGCCATGGCCCCCCTGGCCCCCCATCTAGCTCCACCCCTGCATTTCTGTAGCAAAGGTTCTCATAAAAGCTCCCCAGTAGCAGGGCACCAGGTGTGGAGGAGATTGGCCTTAGTTTCTTAGCTCTCAGGAAATAGTAAGGCTGTCTAGAAAAGTTGTGTGGAGAACTTGGACAATGCCTTTGAAATGTCCGACTGAGGACAACAGTCTCACTTCCAACTCTTCAAAAACTAACAGCTGGTCAATCTCCCTGCATGTCAGATACAGTCACATTTTTTCTCACATTGCCATAACCTGTCAGGCACTCTGGGATATTCTGTGCCTTGAAATATTTAAAGCTTATTTTTGCGTCATTTATATAAATAAAACAGCCTTGCTTAAATTTGATCTGATTTTTATCTAAGTGTCTGATTTCATCCTGATGCTTTATCTATATGTTTGACTTTTTTTCACATTTTGCTTCAACTCTGTCCACAGTGAATACACCCCTCCTCGTTGCGTCACTTCTTTCTACTTTAAGCAGCCTGTGTTGTTTTTGATACATAAATGTTGGGCAACAAAATCTCTTGTGGATTGGTTTACTGCATATGATGTGGAGAAATCCTTGTTTTAGCATCTAGGTATTCTTTAGGCCTTATTTCGTTTAGTCCTGTTTCTCTCTTGGCAGGAGTGAAATATTCACTCCACAAACTGAACTGTTGTAATAGGCACCCCTAATTTGTTTTGGGTTATGAATAAATGCAAACGTATTGTTTAATCTGGCTCAATAAAGAACATAAATGTTTCTGAGGAAGCAGCTGTCCAGTTCAATACTTTTTAAACCAGATCATACTTCTAAAAAATGTAGTACTTTTAATTAGATAAAAAACTTTGTTAAAAGATTTCATTACTTTATCAGTACATTTGTTAAAAAGGAAAATAAAAAAACTTTTTTGATTTTAGCTTCAAAGCAGTTGCTTTAGATTTCTGGAAATAAACTTCACATGACATTTAAATGAAAACTCATAGACATAGATAAAAACAGACTTTATTTTGTCAGCAGAGGGTGCAAATGTAACCACAGTTAAGTATTTACCAAACATCCTGAAACACTTTATTTAAATCTATTTCCTGATAATTTATGAACAATCTGTTGATTTGCTGCTAAGTATAGTTTTTAACAGAAAAAGGCTGAGAAACAGATATCAGGCTCATGTTTAAACAGAAAATGACCAACAATCCTGGGAAAACACACACACACACACGTTGTGTTTACGTGTTTTATTGGGACTTTTCAGGGACTTCCACTCATTGGTCTGGACCTTATCCTGAGCCTAGCCATTACCAACGTAAACCTTAAACTGAATGCACACTTTAGAGGTTACTGTGAGGTATGCACCAGTAATGGCTGGTGTTTTTGGTTTCATTGTACGGCTGTGGAAAGGGTAGAAACTGAATGGAAGTCAATTGGATTCTGTTCCATGTTCTTAAATTGCATTTAAAACACCCATTCTCTAACACACCACTCTCCATGTAGAAATCAGACATTTACAAAGTGAATAAAAAATGTTAAGAACATGACTCAAACTGAGGCTACGGTGTCTTTGTATATATCTTGTATAATTTATTTTATTTCTCAAACACATTTACAACAGACCATAATAATCTATTGAGTGATAAACATTCATGCCAGACCCACACGGTCAGAATAAAGCATGCAGACTAGAAATAGAAACAAACTAAAAAAAAAAAAATAGTCCTAAACGCTTTACAAAAGCTGCTTCATCTTCATCACTTCCTAAACATCTTCATCACATCCTCTGTATCACCCTTGCCATCGTCTTCATTACAAATATCATCAATAACATAATTATGATGCTGATCATCAACATCGTCCTCACCATCATCATCATTATCACCATCATCCTCACCATCATCATCCTCACCATCATCCTCACCATCATCATCATCACTGTCATCATCATCATCATCTCCTCTAGTGATTCCCTGAAGTCCTGAAGTCTCTTAATCCTTCTTCTCCCTCTAATCCCCCCCCCCCCCCCCACATGAAGCATCAGATCAGCTTCCCGCAGACATTCATAGATCTGTGGTTGAAAGTTCTGCAGAAACCTCCAGATACCCCGCAGAAACACCATGAGGGTTTGTTCAGGAACATTGTTTATTTACAAGACGAGGTGAAAAGAACTCTTTATTCTAAGGTCATGACCGAGACCACTGATTGTTTCAGATCTGCAGATTAGATTACTGTTAATCATCTAAATATCCTCTTGGTGATGTTTTAGGTCAAAGGGAGGTAAAGTAGAAGCGAAGACTCCCTGCTGTTCATTTTTTTTTTTTTGTTCTGCTGCCCCCTTTAGTTTGCTGTGTGGTTTCCCGGTTAAGCTCTAGCTACATGTCGGCAAACATCACATTACGTGGGTTGTGTGCAGATTGTCAGTCATTTCAGTAACGGCAGCTACAAATCAATGGAAGTCTGACTATACACCGACCCAGCATTCATCACATCTTAAAGACTCACAGGTGACAAAGGTGTTTGGGTGGTTGTCAGAACGTTGCAGTAATCATGTCACATTGTTTTGGCAGCAAGCTGTTAGCAGTGCGAACCACTTCATAGAGAATGGTGTTACAGCGCTGCCCTGAAGGAGATAAGCACTGACTTTTTGTAGGGTTTTTATAGTTTCCCTTTTTTTGCTTGTTTTAGGCAATATGACTAAGAAACATGTTTTACTCTAATGACGTCTGGAAAGCAAAAACTTCCTCCAAGAGCATTTCTCTTGGCAAAAAAAGGTCCAGACTCTGCCCAGTCCTGTAGAGTAATTGTGTGATCGATGCGGCCAATATGGTTTTCTGTTAATTATTTTTGGGAAAATTAGATTTCCCATTTTTGGTTGGAAAACCAGTTGAAGTGATCTTTTAAGACAGGACTTTTGACTTGGTAAATTAAAGGTCTCAGTAGGGTGAAGGGAAAGGGACCATCAGATTCTGGTTCTCATATTTCTGAGGTTTGACTGTTTCATATCTATGTGTTTGAAGATAATGTTGATTAGATATGACGCTTTAATGGTGGTTTTACCACAGTAACAATGGAACAAATACTAAAAACAGAGTAAAAGGTTTGGTTTTAGTTGGGGTTTTTCAACTGATTTATTTACTATATTGGATAGCTGTTTAAGCATAGAACCTCTGATTGTTTCAGGTACCTGTGCTTAGATCAGACACAATACAAACACAATCGTTCAGTTTAAACAGTTCAGTTAAATTGTGCAAATAGCATCTTAACCATCGGATTTTTCATATGAAAGCGATTTAGCTTTGGAGGCAGCCACTAAGATGATGGATGAGAAGCTAAGGGATAAAGCTGAGAAGATGAACCGGTATTTGATGAAAAACATCAACGGATTGTCCCCCTTCAGGTAGAAGTTTAAGTGGGTTTCTTGACTAAAAGCTTGATGGTTTGCAGCAGCTTTAAACTCTATCAATGCGGGAAAATCAGAAAAGTGTTTCTTAGACTAAGAGGAATCCTTTAGGTCTGCATCCATGAGAGATAAGCAAATACCCTTAAAAAGATGGAAGTTGGTGCACACTGAGCATGCCCAGCGGTCTGCCATGCATGCCTTATGATTTAACATGCCCCTCCCCCCCGCTCCCACCCAAGGTAAAGTCACATGACACAGAAGTATGGACACTAAAGCTCCTCTTAAAAAGCTCAAAAGGAGAGTATATGTTGACACAGAAGACATACAGGTTTCAGTTTTCTGCATGGGGGGGTTATATAGATGTTAGCCGTTTTTAGCCCCCCCTCCCTCCATATTAATTGTCCCAGTTGTCGTGTGGTCCGGCGGCTCTATCCTGAGGTGTTGATGTAGAGCTGGCTCTGCAGGATGTAGTCGATGACAGGCTGACTCAGGTAGTCCACCACGTGTCCGTCTCCGTGCTGCAGAGCCAGTCTGATGAACGGAGAGGAAGTTATTATACTGTTCACTTTAGAGGCATTTATTAAAGGAGAAATCCGGCCATATTCAGAATACAAACTTCTGAAAGTACTTTAAATATAATATTATTACATACTGTTCAATAAATGAAAAGTGTTTTTGATTCAGAGTAATTTTCATCTGAATGTGCTTTAATGGAAACATCCATGTTTGTCAAAGAACACTACTGCCACCTACTGGTTTGTGACGTCACGGTGCGGTATCGGCTGTTGATCAAGTCCCAGTGCTGTATCTGGTGTTTGTCACAACGCGCTATTATCCAAGTCATCTTGAAAACATTCTTCTTCCAAATGTTGGCTACATATTACGGGTTTTTTCTCTGGCCAGAAGTTCGATGGCAAATCCTCCCTCTTCAAGTTGGCGATCCAACGACCAACCCGTCCGTGGAGGATCAGGAATCAGAAAGGGGGAATAACTCTTTCTTTTCACTTTTACCCGATGTATTCCAGCATCCAGCTGCCATGCACGTGGGCATTGTCAGTTTCACTATAGCTCTGGTGAATTTCAATGGTGAAGTCCTCTGGAAATCTTCAATAATTGTTGTTGATTGCAGATGTGTCTAGTAGTTCCCATTGATTCTGCTTGTAAAGCGGAGAGAATGGCGCTAGGCTTACCGCACCGTGATGTCACTGCTGGAAGATGGCAGGAGGGAGGGGTTACTATATTTGGGCAAAAATGGCCGCTCGCAGGCTCAATGATCACAACAAAAGTTATTGTTTTATTTTATTTTTTTTACTGATTAATGCTAAATTCATTTAATCACTGCGTATGTATAAGTTTTTGGTCTAGATAATGATCCATTGGTTATTTCTTGCTGACCGGACTTTTCCTTTAACTGCGAGGTTGCTAAGTTCAAGCTTTCCTAACATTAAAATATCTTTTACATGCTTAAATAAGTTGTGGTCTGATTAAAACTCTAATATAGATCTTCTTCAGAAGAAAAAATATGGATTTCAGTCATCCTTTATTGACCTTTAAGAGTTTCTTATACTCATCTAAAGAGATTTCAATGTTTTGCATCCATGTTCCGTTTTTCAATGTAGTTAGGAACTTAGATTAGTTCAGGAAGTCTGTTAAACCTCCAGCAGAACAAACTGGGCTATTTTGTTTTAAGAATCCCTCATTGTGTGGATTCTGCGAACCCTTTTGTTAGATGCAGACTTTCGGTGAAAGACCTGAACATGTTTTACAGAAATTCAAAGTAATCAGAGACGTTGGCCTAGTTCAGTTTTTATCCCACCTGCTCTTGGTTGAGCTGACGATGGACATCGGGTGGTTCGTTGCATCCTTTACCACAATGATGTTTTCCTAAAACAGAGAAGGTCACAAAGGTCACGTGATGTTAAGATCCTCTCAAATGTTTTTTATGACAAGGCAGAAAAGAGACTACCGTAAATTCTCTAATATTGGCCTGTATTCCATTAGCGGCCGGGTCTCTAATAATGGCCTGTCTGGCTGTCGGCGGAGGTAAATAGTGGCCGGACTCTTATACAGGCCGGGGCTATAATTAAAACCAACGATGTTCCTGGGCAGTCCTCAACAACTTGTGATAGTAACATACAAGTACCACAGGGGGGCAATGTTTGCTAACAAATCCAAGCCATTAGCATGGGAAGTCCCATCCTTACACAGAGATCGTAGTGGCCTTTCACAATCGTTTTGATCTGAAAGACAAATGTGATTACGGGTAGGTCTGGAGGTAACCAGGCAGCGTTAAAATGACAGATTTCCGTTGGTCTTCGTTGTTCTAAATTTACCTTGAAATATATGATACTGGTGGCCAACTTCCACTTAGCCTGCCTCAAATAAAATTTCGCTATGATGGCAGAGCAGTTTCCATAATTTTTTTTTTAAACTTTGTTTCACAAGTCAGTTTGCCCAAGATTCCACTCTGTCTTTTTTTTTTTTTTTTGTATTGCCGTTCAGAAAAATTGCAGCTGCTGGAAGATCTCTGAATAATGTTCTGTATACCGTTATGGTAACTGTACTTTTTCAATAAATGAACCTAGTATTTTATAGGTTCAAAGAGACACAAAATCTGTTTTTTATTCATTCCACTGGTCGTTTGTTTTGATCAAATAGAGATAGAGGCCTGCCTTTAATTCTGGCCTCCTTCCAATAATGGCCTGGACCAAGATGTACCTGAGTGAAATAAAAGCCCCGGCCTATATTAGAGGATTTACGGTAATTTCAGAGGAGTGGGCGGAGTTCAGTAGCTGATAAATAAGATGCCCTGCTGCCTGCGACCAGCAGGAGCAACTGAAATGACTAGAACATCAGCCGTTATTCACCTTTATTTTATATTTTTTTAGAGCGATACAGCATTAAGATTCATTCTGAAGAAAGTATTAAGCTGGAAAAACACTGTACGATTTTTTGACTTTCAGCCTGATCTTGCGTCATGTATTGTACAGGGGGTAACGAGGGGCGATCAGACTCTCACCACCACCTCCCCATCAGGAATCGTAAGGTCAGGAGAAAATCAAATATGTTTTAAATTCATTCAGCCGTTGTAAGGTGGTCGTGGGCAAATCGTTTCTTCTTCTTCTTCCTCTCAGAAGAAAACACAGAAGTAAAATGGCGTTCTCTCTGTAAAATTGACAGACTGTAGTAGCCATGTTTGCTCGGCCACGTCTGTGTCTAAATACGTCTTTTCTTTCTGCACAAAATTGCACAAATTGTAAAAGGCAACACGTTTCACTCTAGTGAGCTTCAAATTTCTCTTCTAGTCCTTTGGCTTTGGGATAGATGAGTACGAGTAGCGCCATCTTACTGCGGAGCTAAGTCCCACCTAGTTTTTAGATGTACAGTGTGAGAACATACATCGTGACATGTGAACTCAGATTCTACTACGAAACCCTGCAGTTTCTTTGTACAGTGTGAACTGTAGCTGCAAGCAATGATTAAAAGTCTCGCACAGTGTATGCCCCACTTTAATGGTTGAGGGGGGTTAAATATAATCTGAGACCCAATCACCTGCTACTGGCACAAATGTATTATTATATCATTGGCTGCACTCAGCAGGGATTTAATATTCATAATTTTGTCCCTCTAACACCTAATCTGGGTCCCCCACCTTGTATTTACGGAGGACTGAGGAATGATTCATGATCCTCTCTGTGTCCACGCCGTCACGAGGAACAACCACTATCCCAAAATCACCCACAATCACCTCCATCTGCAAGCAAACAGAACCTTCAGAACCTTCAACCTTCAGCAACCTGCAACAGAGCTGAAAACATGATGACCTCATGGTGGAGCAACAGAGATTGACGTTCAGTTTATCCACCAGCAAGAAGATCAATCCTGATTTTATTATCCATTCACCAACAGAAAAAAATCATTAGATTCAAATGTATTATAATAGGTAAACGTGTTGATTTAAAGGTAATCAACCACTTCAAACAGTAGGGGGAGCCTCATTCTAACACTGTAACCAGATGCAGATATTAAAGAAACAGAACATGCTTGAATTTTTGCATCTGTATTGAATTCATGTCAGATCTACACACATGTGATGGGTTCATCTGACATTTAGAGGCTCATCAAAGATTCCTCATGTTGAAGCTTTATGCAGAATTCTGAAACCATGCAGAAACACATTGATGGGAATATCTGGGAGCTTTTTTAAATGTTTTTACAAAGTAGAGGAATATTTTCACTGTAATGTCTGATCAAACCAGGTTCTTTGACTTTATTGTTTGATCTGAAAATAAAGGATCATAGTTTCAGACGTTCAGGCAAAAATAACCAGTTTATCATAATGAGAGCTAACTGAGGCAAGGAGACACATGTAGTTGGGAAGAGTTACATGTTAGTGGCTGGGGTTATGTCTATGTGGGCGGGGCAACAGTGTGCTTACATCACTGTCCTTCCACAGGCCAGGGATGCAGAAGGACTCCAGGAGATCACTGCCACACAGGAGCAAGATGCGTAACTCTACAGAGGATGGACAGGCAGGAGGAAAGAGACAGACACGTCCTCACTAAACATGACGTTTTCTGGGTAAACACCACCTTCTCTTTCTAAACATCATGTTTACTGGATCCAAACACGACAAGAAGGAGTTTAGATAAAGTAGGAGGAAAAAGCAGAGGACAAAATTCTCTGATCTCACTCAGGACCAGAGAAAACTCACCAATCTCCTCATACCTCACCGTGGTCCCCAGGTTGGCATTTTCATCTGAAACAGACAGTTGGATATTTATTTCTGTCCTTAAAGCTGCATAAACATTTAGCTCTCTGAAAACAACCTGCTATTTTAATTACATTAAACCAAATAAACTGCCTATGTTCCTAACAGAGCACTTCACTCTCAGTCTGCAGGTTCACTAGTTGTTCCTAGAATTTCTAAAAGTAGAATGGGAGGCAGATCTTTTAGTTATCAGGCTCCTCTCCTGTGGAACCAACTACCAGTTTTAGTCCGTGAGGCAGACACCCTGTCTACTTTTAAGGCTAGGCTTAAAACTTTCCTTTTTGATAAAGCTTATAGTTAGAGTGGCTCAGGTTATCCTGAGCTATCTCTATAGTTATGCTGCTATAGGCTTAGACTGCTGGAGGACATAGGGACCCCTTTTTCATGATTCTGCTTCATTCTATCTCTATTCTCCCACTCTGCAGAATCTGTTAGTTCAATCTCTAACGTTCTGCTCTCTCTGCTTTTTTCTCATAGTAGCTTCATCTGGTCTGTTCCTGTTTGGCTGTGACTCCATCCTGGAGAGAAATATCAGCTGTGCTGCTGCCATCAACACCCTTGTTTCTAGTTGTTGGAGATCAGTGCGTTTTCCAGTGTAGTCCTGTTTCTCTGACTGTGACTAACTGGATGTGCTCTCTTCATCCTCTGACATGAGAGCTGGCTCCCAGCTGGAGGACTGTGGAGCTGGTTGACAGTTGGCTTTTGCATTTCTGCTTCTTTTTCTATGTCTGCTTCTGTCTCCTTGAACCCCAGTCGGCCTCAGCAGATGGCCGCTCACACTGAGCCTGGTTCTGCTGGAGGTTTCTTCCTGTTAAAACGTTTTTCCTCTCTTCTGTCGCTACAAGCATACTTGGTGTAATGGATTGCCTTTGAGTCAATGAGTCGATGCAATCAACTGGTTTTGATAAAAAACTTTGAATCAATTTAACTGTATGACCTGGTCAACTGTAGAGTGCCTTGAGATGACATGTGTTGTGAATTGGCGCTATAGAATTGAATTAGGCAAATTAAAACCTCTGCCTCCACACAGTGTCTATCATTACGAATAAAATTATGTTTTCTCACCAACAAATGTGAAACGCTCCATGTTGGGCCGAACACAGCAGATTTTACCCAAATTCTCACTGATCTTCCCCCAAAGCTTGACTGAAGAGAAACAAACAAACAAAAAAAGAATCCATAAAGAGACGCAGCTCAAAATGTTTTGCCTACATCAAAGATTTAATTAGAACATACATAGTGTCACAGTCCTACATAGGCTGCAATATCTATAGATTCATAACCATATTTATAGGCACTTTTATTACAGTTTTATAGTTTCTATTTATTCTGTTATTTCTATGTTAATTTATGCTATTTTTTGCATCGCCATGTTAAAATCTAATAATAAGTTCTATCACTCTGTGCTAAAATTACTGCTACTTCCTACTGATATTCTCTGCTATGCTGTTCTATGATATTCTATTCTGTTTTATTATAAGTGATAATGCAAAGATTTGATGTTTTATGCTGATCTATTCTTTCCAGTGCTATGCTATTCTTTACTACTGTATACTATGTTTATCTATTCTATTCTATTCTATTCTATTCTATTCTATTCTATTCTATTCTATTCTATACAATGTAATGTTCCTGCCATGCTATTGAATGCTTTTCTTTGTCCTCCTTTGCGTCCCTCATTAACAGATGTTGGATCAGTTGGACTCACTGGCTGTGGGCTTATGGTTTATGTCGTTGTGGTCCTGGTAGATGGGTGGAGTCTGGTTCTGTGGCTGACCAATCACAGGAGTGGTTGAGGGCGTGTTGACATTGGAAAGGATGCATCCGGTG
This sequence comes from Cyprinodon diabolis, assembly GCA_030533445.1. NCBI lineage: Eukaryota > Metazoa > Chordata > Actinopteri > Cyprinodontiformes > Cyprinodontidae > Cyprinodon > Cyprinodon diabolis. The sequence continues at coordinate 44,661,448 of CM060067.1, read as the reverse complement.
ACTCTCTGAGGAAAAAGAAAAGGTTATTAGCAGTTTAATAAGGACCACATTAGGTTTGCTGTCACTGCATCAGGTTGGACACAGAACACATGAAGCTCCTGGTCTTAAAAAGTTACTGTTGGTTATTCTGCTGCAGTTTAGCTCTTATTAGTTTAATGTACTGGTGAACGTTGGTGACTGACCTTCATGAGGTCACGATGGTGCTCCAACACGCTGCACGTGGTCTGCCAGGTTTCCTGATAACACTCCCAGGGATCCACCCTGCAGGTGCAGAAGTCTCACAGTGAAACTCTGCTCTCATTCCACTTGTTTCAAAGAATAAAACTATTTTTCACTTTTTTTCTAACTCTAACAAAGTTCAAGTTTTTTCCCCTTTACAATTATATGAGAAACATCTAGAACAGTTAAAAGCTGCAGAGAAGCACAACTGATGAGGTCAAAATCTATACTTAGGCCTTAAGCTCAAAGAGAGAATAAATCAGCAAACAAATATTCTGTCTATGACAGATTATGCAACAAAAAAAATGCATAACTTAATGTACTAACATGCTAAGTAAAAACACTTTCAAAATAAAATAATAATTGTTTCTTTGTTGGATAACTGACACCTCACCTGATCCAATCAGAAGACTGCACAGCCAGTTGACACATAGTAAGGCGATGTTGACTGGACACCAAGCCCTGAGAGGTGGAAAAAATGCAGATCAGATAGAAGTAAATTACAGACGCTGGGCTATAAACAACTTTCTGGGCTGTTTAATTTGGCCTGATAACTATTGGTACAGCAGCTCAAATCATAGTTGAGTTGCTGTTCTCCATGAATCAGTCTGTTCTGGAGGCCATTTCTGCTTTGAGTACTTCTGCTCCACTGCTTAAGGTGCCATGCCAGCTACATGGAGAGAACATAACAATAATTGAACTTCACTAATCTCACATTGGAGAAATTTACCTCTGCATTTAGCCCATCCCCTTGAGGAGCAGTGGGCTGCCACTGTGTGGCACCCAGGGAGCAGTGTGGGGTAAAGGATCTTTGCTCAGAGAGCCAGACTGACAGTCTGTGGGAGTGGGGCTTGAACTCAGAACCTCTGGATTCCAAGCGCTATGCCCTCACCACTAGGTCGCCACTCTTATCAATGTAAAAACAGTGTTTGAGGGCCTATATAAACTTCTATGTAGATAAACATTGGATCACTGGTGATCTTCACCACAAGCTAAAAAAACATTCACAGAGGAAAGCAGGGGACTATTAAGGAGTACAGAGAATCAGTTTAAAGTAAAGATAAAAGATAGCAAGGAGGATAAAAAGTTTTAGCAAAAGAAAATTAAATATTTTATATTTAAAAACTAAATATAAATATTTTTCTGGTAAAGCTAAATTACACACATTAGCCAACAGGTGTAGTTCAGATACAAGCTGAGCATCCTTCTCTTCTGCCCACAATCAAAAAGACATCCCACCTTCATTTGACCAAGTAGTTCATCTCAAATTATTCAACCATCACCTCTGCCATGGACCATCATTTACTTCATCCTTGCACATGCATGTCTCAAAAAGTCAGTTTAAGAGGCAGATTAGAACAATACATGACACCAAGACAGTGTCAGACCCAGAGTCCTGAAGGCATTTCAGCTCTTTTATATTCTATATTACCTCCTGCCTTGGTCTGGTACCAAACAAAACATAATGTAGGACAACAGACCCATTTTCCTACAGCTGCTTAAACAAACTGTTGTTAGGATTATTTTTATTGATGATGAGTGAGTCTGTTAATCCCTAATATTACCTGCCTGTTGTGTGTCAGAACAAATGTTTTACCCAGTAGTTTATCTCATTAGGACGGTTCCTCTGTCAGGATAAAAAAGTCATTTTCTATACCTGGCAAAGATTTGGGAATGGAATGAGAGCGGTGTCCTTGATCTAAGAACAACGTGTAACATTTTGATAAGGCTGCAGCCATGGATGTCTCCTCATCTTCAAGTGCGTATGATGTAATGATGTAATCACTGGCAGACTGGAGTTGTATAAAATGCTCCTTTAACTGTGAACCAGGGCCACTTTAACAAGATGTGAGCTCGGTTGGTAACCACTGCCTTCTATAACTTGAATGCAATGTCTCTGATATGAGAAAGATTACAATTTCTGTCTAAATCTGTTGTCATGTCTCATGGCTATTTAATACATAAACATTAGGAAGTGTTATTTTAAGAGTTTGTCCTGAGTGATCCCTTCTCAGGAAAAAAACGCAGAGAGAAAGCTTCAATTTGAAAACATAGAGCTTTCCTTAACACTGTCCTTTAAAGAATGTAGATATAGGTAATATCAATTATTACCTCTGAGTATTATTATAACTGAGTTTTATTATTTGATCATCCAGTGTGTTAAATATGGTTCAGCCTTATTGCTTCTCCAAAACTCCAGTTGCAGCCAACAAGTTTTTTACATAATGTGAAGCCTTCAGAACGTGTCCCTTCAGCCGGTGTCATGTCCTTTCTCACATGGTCCTGAAAAGATACCACAGGCTTTGCGGTTGGAGTTAATTGATCATCAATGTTGCCCTGTTTTACAGGACACGTTTAAAGGAAGCGTCCGTTCATATTCAGAATACAAACTTCTGAAAGTACCTTAAATATAAAATTATTCCATACTGTTCAATAAATTAAAAGTGTTTTTAATTAAGAGTAACTTTCATCTGAATGTGTTTTACTGGAGGCATCCATGTTTGTCAAAGAACACTACTGCCACCTACTGGTTAGTGATGTCACGGTGCGGTATCGGCTGTTGATCAAGTCCCAGTGCTGTATCTGGTGTTTGTCACAACGCGCTATTATCCAAGTCATCTTGAAAACATTCTTCTTCCAAATGTTGGCTACATATTACGGGTTTTTTCTCTGGCCAGAAGTTCGATGGCAAATCCTCCCTCTTCAAGTTGGCGATCCAACGACCAACCCGTCCGTGGAGGATCAGGAATCGGAAAGGTGAAATAACTCTTTGTTTTTCACTTTTACCCGATGTATTCCAGCATCCAGCTGCCATGCACGTGGGCATTGTCAGTTTCACTATAGCTCTGGTGAATTTCAATGGTGAAGTCCTCTGGAAATCTTCAATAATTGTTGTTGATTGCAGATGTGTCTAGTAGTTCCCATTGATTCTGCTTGTAAAGCGGGGAGAATGGCGCTAGGCTTACCGCACCGTGACGTCACTGCTGGAAGATGGCAGGAGGGAGGGGCTACTATATTTGGTAAAAATGGCCGCTCCCAGACTCAATGATCTCAATAAAAATTATTGTTTTTATTTTTTTTACTGATTAACATTAATTCATTAAATCGGCGCAAATGAATTACTTTTAGGTAAATTGCTTACAGTTTGTGTGTTTCATGCTTCATTAAATGAAGCCAAACTTCCAGACATGCAGGAGACTGCAAAGAAGATGCTGGTGTTTTCTGGCTCTACCTACAGTGTGTGAGCGGACATTTACTGTGATGAACAAAGATTACCTTACTGACTTATGAACACCTCAGATCTGTTCTGAGAAATTCCAAACACATGAACTTCAATGCAAAATCCCTGTTTTTTACTAACCGTTTAAGTGACAGTTAAATGATTTTAAAAGGGTTACATATGTTAAATTCTGAGTTGTGACTTAGTAAAGTAAGATCCTCTGTACATAAACATATTCTACAAAGAACTATTTAATTAAAACATTTATGCATTGATGGTGATCATTGATTTGGAATTTATTTATTGTGATTGTACAGCAGTATAATGAAATTACCAATACTTCCAAAGTCAGAGTTAAAACCATCGTTTTACCTCTAAATGATCATTATTTATCTGGTTACATAAGACCACAAAAGGTAAAGAAATTAACCAGACAATAAGAACTTAATGATTTTCTGTTTTGATTATGTATTTTTCATCCAACGGATAAAGAATAAATCTAAAAAGGCTTTAATAGAATACCTACGGTTGTGCATTAAGCAGAAAACATGGTAGAAAAAAACTCTAATGTTAAGAACAGAGAAGTAAAGACTCTATTTGCGGTATAAACTGGATTTCTGCAGCATCTATTATTCATGATATGTGTTTTTTGTGGAAGCTGAGAGAAAGTAGGACAAGATCTTTATTAATTCCTGCAGAGCTGCAGCTGCATACAGGCTGATGATATCTGAGGCTGGTAATGGAGGAAAACACAACAGGAGCTGATCCCCCATCAGGAAGACAGAACCTCAGGTTCTGTTCAGGCTAAAGCACCAACAGAAACAACTGGAATGTTCTGATCTTTAAAAGCACCAGAACAAAGGATGAGTCAGCATGGACTGGTTCTGACACACATCATTACCTCCCAACTGTGAGCTTCACTCAAACATGTCAAACACTGCAAACTGCTTTGACTCTCCTCAGTGGAATAATGACATTATCAATGTAATAAGAACAGATGAAGGCAGGATTATTACACAAAATATTGGACTAAGGTTTCTAATCTCCTGTTGAAGCAACAATAGTATTGAGTTATTGTCTTGTTTTTACTAAAGTCAAGAAAATATCCATGTGCAAAGGGAAATAATTGTGAAAGCAGAATAAATATATTAAAGGGAATACATTTTCAAACTGATAGCAAAATTGATGTAATTTGAGACTGAAAGAAAAGTTTGTAGAGAAAATATTTTGTCGTCCAATAAAAGATAAATTCAAGAGAATGAAGCCTTCTCAAATATATATGTTTACTCTCAAATATTGTTTAAGTCTTATGTTTTTATCAAATTGAAGAAAAAAGAAAAACAGCTGAGAGGGGAAAATAAATTTTTTTGACGAGAAAAATAAATATAAGTGTGTAGGACAGCTGCATTGCAGCAAGAAGGTTCCGGGTTCAAATCCCGGCCCGGGGTCTTTCTTACATGGAGTTTGCATGTTCTCCCTGAGCATGCATGGGTTCTCTCCGGGTACTCCGGCTTCCTCCCACAGTCCAAAGACATGACTGTAAGGTTAATTGACTTCTCTAAATTCTCCTTAGGTGTGAGTTTCTGCATGAATGGTTGTTTGTCCTGTTTGTCTCTGTGTTACCCTGCAATGGACTGGAGACCTGTCCAGGGTGGACCCCGACATACAGATAGGCAGCAGCACCCCTCGCTACCCCAGCTGGGATAAGCCTGATTGAAAATGGATTGATGGGTGGAGACTGGCAAGACACAATTTTGACATAGAGAGAAAAATCCTGAATGGAAAGCAAAGACTTACTTTTTGAAAAAGAATTAAAACATTTTGAGAGAGAAATCTATTTTTGAGAGAAAATGTTTACACTCTGCAAAAAAGAAAAAAAAACCAACAACAATATTTGAGAGTAAAAGTACATTTTCTTGAGAGCTTTTCCATTAGAATCATTTTCCAAATGTCAGTTTATCTTTAATTTATTAAGGACAATATTTTCTCTCAAAACGTTTTCTTAATTGTCAAATAACGTCGGATTGTTGCCATCATTGCTAAAATTTGTTTATTTTTATTTTCCTCTTTTATACAGCTTTTTTCCCCCAATCATAACCAGTAATCTATTACATCAGTTCATCTATACTGACTTAGTTCACACATTCCAGTAGTATCCTATTTTTAAAACCTTGCATTCAAACTCAGTTTCCTACTTTAGACAATTTATTTAGGTGGTTGACAATGCAGCAATCCCTCATACCAAGCATGAAGTTAGAGGAGGCGGAAGAAACCTTCAGCAACAGCTGAACCTGGCTCAGTGAGAGAAGCCATCTTTTTCTGATCATGTTGATCAGAACTGTTTTCTTCAACCAATATTTTCAGACTGCGGGGTTATGGTTGTAAAATGTGATGATATTTAATAGGAAAACTTCCTCAGGTTTTAGTTAAAGTTCATCAACAAATAATAAAACTTGTTTGCATTCAGATGTTTTGTAGATTTCGAGAAGCTACTGTTTCTTATTTGTTTTCTTAAGAACAGATCTAAACAGGTGAAGATCTAGAGTTTCTGAGAGTTGAAGCGTTACAGTCTAGAGACCTTCCAAGATAAACAAAGTATGGGTCCAAATTTCAGGAATAGAATCAGAATCTTTTCCCTACGTTGCTTCATTTAAGAAGGATTTCAACTTTGTTCCACTTTTGTTCTCAAATAAGACAACTAACTAAACAGAAGTTAACTGAAAGATTTCCATCGTAAATTTGAATTTATGCATTTGAACTACTGATAATGTGCTTTTCTTTTTTCCACATGGAATCATCATTATCATTATTTTAACTTTAAGAAATGTTTTCCTTCATTATGCAGGATTCTGAGTAAGTACAACTGAAAAGGTTGTGGCCACTATAACACAACCTCATTATACATTTCCAGAAATAATGCAGAGGATTTCTGGCTAAAATAACACTTGATGTTTTCCTATTATTTAAAGAGTTTATAATTAAACCAACACAATGAAATTAATCTTGGGTCCTTAATCATCATGAATAAAATGATCTTATTGGAACTGATTTTAACTGCAGATCCATCATGATACTGTAGCAGTACTCTAAAGTTGGTGTTTTATCAAAGAAAGGAGGCAATATCACCCCCATCAGGTCACTCTGTGATCTGCATCAACACAGACTGATTCCACCCTGAAAAGGTGTTTTGGTTTCACTCACAGGTTTTCCATAGGAGTCATGAACTGGTGAGATGATTCCTCCAATCACGATGAAACGTCCAGTTTGGTGCAGATATTCTCTGGCTTTTTCTAAAAGAAACACAAAGAGGAGAGGAATTTATTTTCAACAGAATAATCACAGTATGTCTACATAGCCTGGAGAGAGTCAGTTTTATTTTAAAGATTTTCCTAAAAGCAGAATCAGAACCTAATCCATGAAAAATCCTCAGAAAAATTGAGAAATCAAAATTTGCTCCATATGGAACTAAAGGTTACCAATATATAAACTCTGAATATGAGCAGCTATTTAATTATTTTAAATATATGTAGATATTCTAAAAAGAAATATGGTTGAGTTGCTTACTCAATGCTGAGATGCAACTCAAAAGCAATTTCTGACATTTAAATTGGAAAAAGCTTCCTGGATGGGAAGCGGAACGTCTTTAAACTTGGAAACAAAGTCCAGTGGATTGTTTTTTTGACTTTTTTTGGAATGACTCTGACCCTGATGACTGAGAATCCTCACCAGCATCTGTAGATATGTTGGCACTAAATATAACTTTAGATGTTAAAGGTTAATATTTAGGCTTGCATGAGTACAGGAGTTCAAGAAGTTTTAAGAAGCTGAATCTGTTACAAATTTTAATAAAAAAACATCTCTGTGGCTCCGGCAGAGGTTTTAGAAAAGCTCAGTAAATTGGGAAAAACCTCATGGAGTTTATTAATTACAGCCTTTCAAACCTGCCTGCAAGACATGTTTGTAAACAAAACTGTTGGTATAGATTATTGTCATCAGATTTACATAATGCAAATCTGAAATTTTCTAATTTTATTAAAAACACTAGGAAAATAAGGAAATATGTCAGTCATTTTTTATTTTGAAACTTTAAAATAACATTTATCTACTGTGTAAATCATCTAGATTTGATCCAACCAACTAAAAATGAATCATATTCTAGTGTAGGCCTGCTTTCCTGATGAGTCTTCATGTCACTGTTGTTCCAGTGTATTTCAGACTCACTTTCACTTTTTCCAGGAATTCCATCTTCTGGTTTATCCCATTCTCTCCTACTCCCAGTTTGACCTGCAGCTACATGCACTCCACCAACTCTTTAGCTCATGGATTTAAACATAAAATAATCTGTGTGGACAGTAATCAGTCAAGTATCATTTCTGGGGGATTCATGTCGTCACTGAACAGCTATGGAACTCAAGCTGTTGATAAAACTCAAAGCTTAGTTTTTAAAATTGTATTCTGACTTACTGAGAAAAAAAACATTAATTTATGAAAATTTATCAGACAAATTAAAGCATTTTATTTGTTTACCTTCTATATGTTAAAATGAGAACAGGGAAAAAATTATAATAATTTTTAAACATTTTAAACATAAAACTCAGTGACAAATATGGCCACCTTTCTTCTCAACAACATTAACACGTTTCCAATGAAGGAGTCTGTCCAATTCATGATCTGTTGAAGACATAGGGTCCTCCAGCAGTCGCTGCAATCAACTGGTTTTCCTTAGATAGAAAACTTTGAATCAATTCTACTGGATGATGTGGTGAACTGTAAAGTGCCTTGAGATGACATCCACAAAGGTCCTACTCGCTCGGCCTTAATAATACCAGCTCATAGCAGAACCTAGTCTCTACCTCGCTGATATCTCAGTCTAAACCTCAATTCAGGTTACTGATCTAGCCTCAGGTCCATACATTGGCTCTGTCAAGACTCTCATGAGTCTTTAGACGCTTCCTGGTCCCATCCTGATGTTTCAGTTTGCTTGTTACCTTACTTGTCGGTTTTCCTTTGCCTGGTCATGTTTTTCCTCTCAACCCTTTTCTGTGGTTAGGTGTTTGCAAGCAACAGAGTCATGGACAGTCACCCTGCTTATCAGTTGGAAAGATTTTTTTAAATCAAATTATAACCTAATATTTCTGTCTCTCCTGTATTAATATGCTGGTTTAAGGGGTTTTCTCTTTGTAAATGTATTAAATTCAATCGGTCACCCTTCCTTCTCATAATGCATTCAAGACATCTCACAGAAAGAGACGGAGCGTTTCTAAGGTAACCAACAGTACCAACGCTTTCACAAACTAAATCATTTATTAAATAAAAAAGCAATGTCATGGAAATGCACATCAATGACTCCATTCGGCTGACCTCTGCATACACATAAGACTATGTAAGCTGATTGTTATATTACATAGCAGTGTGCTTTAAATTTAAAAATGAAAGCTTCAACATTGAAATAGCGATATTTATATATTAGAAATTATTTATCACCCCCCCCCAAACTGCTCATGCACACATGTTAAATATCTGCCAGTTACAGAAAACTGACTGAAAAATTTAACCAATCAATCTATCCTAATCATCAGATTAGATTTGAAATTTGAAGCAATCAGCGGGTTGTTTTTTTTCTCACAGTGTTTATTGAGCTCTCTGGATGTGCTTGTTTATTCACAGATTTGTAATTAAAGAAGTTCTTTCCCATGTTTTCATCAGGAGGTTATCATGCTGAATTTCCACCCTAAGCATTCTGAGGGTGTTTTCCTGAACTTCCTGCTCCAGTTTCTGTTTGTTGTGTAACATGGTTGAGGAAAATCCTGCAGGATCCCAGGTTTCCTGTCTGCGCTGCGCCACACGGTTCGGACAGCGGTTCTGCCCCATGTTTTCTATCAGAACCGGTACTGATGAATCAGAAACGGGTATTGTTTGGATTATCGAGTTGTGTTTGATGCGCCGCCCATTTCAGCACCACCCTCCTGGACAGCACCAACCTGATGCACCAATCCGAACTAACATCTGGTTCCCTGTTATATTAACAGCTGGATTAGGTTCGGATGTGTATGACTGGTACCAGAGAGGGGGTATGGTATCCTTATGGGTCCCCTCACAGGCCTGTCCCCCCCCCCCCCTCCCCCATAGTCCCTCAGATGCTCACCGAACATATGGATGTGTCCCTTGGTGATGGGGTTGAAGCTTCCGCAGGACAGCAGGATGACGTGCGTCTTACTGGTTTCCGTCATAGTGATTCGGTCCGATCTCGGTTCGGTCGGGTTCTGTTTGACAGAGAGAGGCGAGGCTGATGGCGAGTCTGCGGCAGGGTGCTGAAGAAAGCAGCGTTAGTGCCTTAAAGTGACAGAGTCAAAGCGGCGGGAGGTTGAGAGCTGCTATATGTGACTGTCTCTTTAAATCTGACCATCAGACTCCATCACTGGGAGACAGGATAGTGATGCTGCCTGCTACTTACTCACCATCCCTGCAATACCCCTTAGTGTATATGAATCAGTTCCATCACAGGTAGATCATCTTCAGTAGAACTGGTGGAAACTTCTCCAGAATATTAGTTATATATTAGAGGTATATCAGAGTAACACTTTTCATTTGACCCTCTTTGCTTCACTGAGCTGTCATGTTACAGACACAATTACTAGGGTTTTATATTGAATGAACTGCCTGTTCATGTCATGTTTTCACTTCAAAAATGCTCTTGAACAAGACCACTTGATGAAATATACATCTAAACATATATTAGCAAATTAGTAGCTAATAAAGTGTGTAGGCACTAACAAAAACTAACCTTAATACATTTGAGTTTTTAACGCAATGATTTAGAGATCATCATAACACTGAAACTGCATTGGTGAAAGTCACCAATGGTATTATTGTCAGGTTGGGTGGAGGTTTGAAGGACCTAAATGCAGAGATGAAGGCTGAGGTGGTTACTTGCCAGTTTGATATCCATAGTTTTTTCAGCAGAAACAAAAATCCACAAACATAAATCCGGAAATCCACATAATACTGAAATCCAGAAAACTCACATGTAGGGTAAAGAAAAGACGATGAAACAAAGACCAGGCTAATCAGCCAATTGGGAGCAGGTGTGGACAGAGGAATGTAGAAGGGAACTTGGGGAAAGGAGACTGATACAGGAGGACCACAGAGGGAAAACAAGAAAACACATAAGAACTTAAATACAATCAAAAATAACTAGAACAAATAAGGGAATAAAACCAATGAAAACTAAAAGAGAAAACTTAAAACAGTATGGAGGACCAACTCTGCCATCTCTAAAAATAAATACAGAAATAAATAAATGCTCAATAAATAAATAAACATTCAATTAATTGCCCCCCAAAATACAATAAATAAATAAATGTAGGTAGAAATTTAATTATACAGTGAGACATAAATCTATCTAACTCTTTTAATTAGCTTCTTTGTTTATTCGCCTTTGTAAGAAGCACCTTATTTATGTATTGTCCATTATAATCTCAACTTTATTTATTTATTACTTACTTTTTTAAGTATTCATTTATGTGCATGATATGATATATTTCTCTGTTTTATCCTTCCTTTGTATTTTTTTACCCCCTTTATTTCTTCAACGTTATTTATTTTTGCCATCGTATTTACATTTCCGTATGCATTTCTGCCTCATTATGCAAATGAGGAAGTGTGTGTCTTAGAGGGTCACCCTCTGCTCATTGGTTGTTCAGCGTTTTAGTGCATACGTTGAATCCACAGGAGGAGAGGACAGTCTGAAGTCAGTGCTCGTTTCTCAGTTCATAAGAACGCGAGTAAGGACTCGTGTCCTCACCAAGTATGTTCTTGAGAAGAACCCAGGAAAGCCTGGACTCTGGGAGAACGTGAGCACGCAGCATAAATCGTAGAAGCATACTGATGAAGTCACCACACGCTCGGCTCATCTGAAGCTGCTTTTCTCCTCCTGTTATTAATAGTCTAGATAATAATAAATCATGACTTTTTCATTTAGTGTGGGGATAATAATTAACACAGTCAGATAAACATAAAACAAATGAACATTTTGCCAAATAAAATAAAAAAATCGCCATCATAGCCGCAATCCTCTCAACTTCGGAACATTTTTTTTAAAATCACGCATAAAGTCGGTAAATGGGCCGTATAGTGATGCTTAAAAGTATAATGTTCTTTCCTCAAATGATCTTAAAATGTACTTTTATTGAACAACAGTAACAGAAAAGTTAACTTTTAACTTAATACTCTGAGCTCTGTGAGTTAAGAAGATGGCCGCTTCCTCCAAATTCTGAAACACTACATTGTCTACATCTGTGTCCATGTGTGCCACTAACTGAAACACACGCTCTGTCAGAGCGTCTAAACAAAAAATAATAAAGTCAATACTTCTAACATTTACATTGTTTTCAAAAACAGTTGGTAAATAAAAAAAAAAAATAAAAAAAAAACAGTGGGTCGCATGGTTATAAAGGAACACAATTAATATTGTTGAGATAAAATGTCAGTGATGTAACAGAAGCGTCTCCCCTGTGGAGTCACACCCCTGCGACAGTTTGTTTTAGGAAGTGGCTCAAAATTCAGCTTGATGCTGCCACTGGCCAACCCCCACGTATAAAACATTGTCACTGCAACCACCTTGCACTCAGCCCGCTTCTGCCTGAGCCACAGCAACCAGCTAACTGACATAGCTAAAGGGAGACATCCAGTTTGAGGCTACAGGGAGTTATATAGTCAAACCCTTCAAAGTTGACTCTTGTTTTTGCATCATATTGACCCAAATATCTTTGAGAGCTGGTGAAGATTGTCAGTCATCCAGGTCATAGTCACTCCAAAAAAGCAGAACAAAATTCACTGGAATTTGTTTCCAAGTCTTGAAAGTTTTCTAGGGATAACCAGTTGATTGCATCGACTCATCAGCTCAAATGCAATCCCTCACACTCAAGGCCTGGTTATCCTCCTGCAGCAGTGTGTCGCAAAGAGCTTGTCGCAGTCATTTTTGATTTATACCCAATATTGAAGCGTGGTCTGCGCTATGTTATTCCACGCCACAATGCAAGAGGGACAATCAGGACCTAACTGTGGGTCTAGATACGACTGAGGCGCTGAGGAAGTGGGAACAAATTTATGCGACAATGGAGGGACATGAGGGTGAAAAAGAGATCCAGGTGAAAAAGGGTCCCAGCGTTCTTGTGTATCTCTCTTCTAGCTGGTTCATCTTCACATGTTGTTTTCCACAATGGCGATCATACAAACCAAACAAGCCGGTAAGTTACCAAACAGGAAATACGCATAGTGTAGAGTGGATGTAGATTTGACCAATCAGAGGTCTCCTGAGAAAAATTTTTATTTGAAAAACAGATATCCTTTGGATGAAGACAAAAAGCTGCTTTGAGTCAGTTTGCTGCTTTGCAAGGTCTGGTTAATGAGTTCCTATTTTAAGAGAATCTCTACTACACCTACTACACCTGCGGCACTGTCTGCGGTCACCTACAATTTGGGAGAGGTGAAGCAGAGTGTCTGCGTCTCTGCGTTCACTGTGACACGTGACACCTATGCAGACGACACAGTTTCGAAGCATAAATCAGCCTTAAGCATGCTTGTGCGTCTTAGCCTGCAAGTCTAAGCTTATAGCAGCATAACTATAGAGATAGCTCAGGATAAACTGAGCCAGTCTAACTATAAGCTTTATCAAAAAGGAAAGTTTTAAGTTTACTTTTAGAAATTCTAGGAACCACTAGTAAACCTGCAGATTGAGAGCGAAGTGCTCTGTTAGGAACATAAGGAACAATCAGATCTCTGATATCAGATGGAGCTTGGCCATTTAAGGCTTTATATGTGAGAAGGAGGATTTTAAATTCTATTCTGTTAATTATAATAATAATCTATATAATAATTTATATTTGTCATGAATGGGACAGATGAACCCAGTATTCAAGGCAAGTCAGACAATGGGAAGATTCAAAACGCTAAATTACAGAAAATAAAACAACAGAAACACTGGCTGCTGAGGATAATCGGACCGTGGCAGCTGCAGGGGGGCGGGGCGCAACCCATCACTGGCACTCTGGATGTGAGAGAAACACAGGTAAGTGATCACGATCATTTGACAGGAGATGAATATCAGAGCGAGTCACTTCCCTGGTTTAACAGTTAAGTACATCTTCCTTTAAAGAGGTGCGATCCAGCTGATTGGCTGCCAACGAGAAGTGGCATGCCCGCCCAGAGTGTCCACAATGCTGCATCCCCAGAGAACATGCAGGAAGCCAATCCAAGTCAGGGGAAAACATATCAGGCAGGAACAGTACAGCTATCCAGGAACAGAGGGATCCAGGCTTCCAGGAATCCTCTGAGCCTCAAGGCAGGTTCAGATGCAGACGGGTGTGGAAGTGTGCACAGACAAGATCGCTCAGTGGTAGAGAGGAACAAAGACGAGACATGGTCTCAGGATAAATGCCAAATTTTAAACTGGTCTCCTCCTAGGAGCCAGGCTTACGGGAAATTAAAACTGACCTCCCCCGCGTTCCGAGCCAAAACCCTGAGGGCTCCGCAGAGAGGGACCAGAACCCATGCTCCCCCTGGACGCCGCCCCAAAACCCTGAGGGTTCCGCGGAGAAGAGTTGGGACACGACCAGGATACAGGAGACAAACATTAAACCCTCTCAAACCACTGGCCTTCCAGAGTCACGAGGTGAACCAGAAACCTAACTACAACTTGTGAGACAAACATGAATAAATGAAATGGATAAACTAAGAATACACAAATAATGATCCGGCCCCAATTCCTGGGGTCAATATATATCTATGTATATATAACAGAAGGAAGCAGGTGAATAAGAAAAATGATAATTAGAGAGCAGGGAGGGTACTGCAGGTGAATGAAGTGAGTAATCAGAGAAGCTACCGGGGCAGAGATCATGACAATGTAGAGTGATTGTGTGTGTGCGTGCACTTGCATGCGTGTGTATGTATGTTTGTGTTCTGACTTCATTTGTGTATAAAAAGAATTTAGTAATGCAAGACCAAATGAGCAGGTGACTTTAGCCACTTTAAATTATTATATATTATTATATTTAATATAAAGTAATGACAAATTTACAATGACTTCATTGACTGACTCATTGACAGTTGTTATTTTAGCCTCAGACATGCGGCTATTTTTTTGGTTACAAGATTAATAGATTTTACAATTAAGTGTTCATTTTTTAATGCTAAAAAATAAACGTTTTTGGAAGTTTTAATACAGCCACAGGGCTGTAGGTTCTCTTGAAAGCTGTGTATGTGCCCAAACGTTGTGATTATGCCGTATTTGGGACTGACTCTAAGTTTCTCCGAGTGAACCAGGCGGACCCAGACCCACTGGAGTAAAGCTGTCATCAAAACAGCTGCTCATAACAGAAATAGATCAGAATGCATCAACTTCTCCTTCCATGAGCCCACGATGAGCTAAAGATCTTTATAATTTAATAGGTATCTTGCCCGGACGAGTAGAATTAGTGACTGAAGGCTATTTGGTTTATTAAAGGAGCTCCGTACATTTTTTGCAGAGAAAAAAGGTTTATCCTGCCGCCTCTTCTTTTATGCGCCTTTTTTGGTTTACGTGCTGCCACACAAATGCGACTGCTCGTCAGCCATCTTGTGAAAGGCAGTCTTGGTTTATGATCTAAAGTCCAACATCTTATGGCTACTGGCCTTTGTTAATATCATAGCACGCTGTTAATGTACCAGGGTTAGCCTGATTGTAGTAGTGTGTTTGTGGCTGGTTGACTAGCTGTTGCTCTGGTGGCAAAAGTATTGAATCATTTACATCGACGCTCCAAAACATCTCAATCCTTTCACATCAAATGCATTTTGTTTATTGGGAAGTTTTTATTATTGGATTAAGTGAAACTTGATTGATTTGACTTTTACCAAAAAATACTGTTACACTGATGTCTGCTATATATCATCTATGCTGCTAAACTGCATTCTCTCAGTGCACCACAAGAGTGGGGTTAATGAACTGAACATTATGGAGGACTCTACCTCTACTCTACTCTACTCTACCTTGTGTTCAATATTTATTTCATTTTATTCTGTATTTATTACAGTAGCTTGTCGTGTTTGCATAGTTTATGAAACATAATGTGATAGGGATTATCGGGTCCAATAAATAAAGCACCTTTCTGTTTCAGTTGTGGTCTTATTTGGATAATACAGCAGTGACTGGCCATCTAAAAAGAGCAGAACTCCTTTGATAAACAACTTGATAAGACAGACAAATATTTTTGTTGTGGTTAATGATTGATAACTGTTTAATTTTCAAAATGTGTTATTGACATCTACTAATGGGGAAGACATCTTGGATTTTAAGAATTGGTTCAAAAGTCCACGCAAAGATAAGTGGTTAATAACACCTGGTAATTGATTAAATCATAAGTGATAATCATTCAGTTGAAGAAGTTGAAGATAATTACTTGGTTTTACCCTTGATTTGAATGACATATTACTTAATGATAACTTCCATCCAAAAAATAAAAAAAAATTGAACTTTATCGAT
Organism: Cyprinodon diabolis; assembly: GCA_030533445.1. NCBI lineage: Eukaryota > Metazoa > Chordata > Actinopteri > Cyprinodontiformes > Cyprinodontidae > Cyprinodon > Cyprinodon diabolis. The sequence continues at coordinate 44,645,489 of CM060067.1, read as the reverse complement.
CTTACAATGGGGAAATGAACTCTCTGCATTTAAACCATCCCCTTCGGGGAGCGATGGTCTGCCACTGGGTAGCACCCGGGGGTTGAGGGTCTTGCTCAGACAGCCAGAGTGGCAGTCTGTGGAAGTAGTTTTGAAACTCACAACCACAGGTTTCCAAGACCTATGCCCTAACCACTAGGCCACCACTCCCCTCGGCTCTTTGCTTGGCTAGAGTGTTCTTGTCCACTAGGGGCAGTTCCCATGTTGAGTATTCATAATCTGCCTGTAAAATTACACAACAGGGGAAAAGGCTGTATTCCACACTATCTGGCAACCCTAAAGATACAGCCTGCAGAGAAGAAGTAGTTGTTAGCAGCTTTTGTTTTTTGGTAGATCACAACAGCAAATTAAGCCTTTAGATGGTGGCAGTCAGTAGTACACACTTTTTAATCAGCAATAAAGCATGCTAAATGCACTACAGCTTAACTTCCTTCTTTTTAGGCCATATTTAAGCTTTCTGGTACTCATTTTAACAATTAAAACTGCTTTCTTTTATTTTTCTCATAAATCATAAATTGCATGTCAAAGAAACAAGATTTTCAGAATAATACTACCCATTGGCTGATACACCAATGAAAAAGAAATCTCCCTACTTTACACAGCCCAATTTTGGCAGGTATGGGCCAGCGCTTTTCCCGAAAAGCAACCCAAATGTTATTCCATAATTATTATTTTTTTTCTAAAACCTTTTTAAAGACAATAACCTGAAGAACAGATATCATTTTTGATTGATAAATCTGTGTGCAATGTGATGGTGCAGAATCAAAAGTAACATAAAGCTGTACATTTTAAAGTAAAACTCAAATATCAATTATAATACAATAACTTTGAAAGGGGAAAATTCTATCCTGCAGATAATGAATAAATGATTAACTAGAACTAGAGTTATAGTTAATTATTTAACCTATTCAAAATCAGAGGTAAAATCAATTTAGTGTTCTTAGTTGAATAATTTTAGCTCTAATTTGCTTACTAACCAGGGTTTATGCGTTTCACCTCTGGATGATTCCTGGACCGGCTGTTAAAATCCAGGTATACCCACCAATCTAGTGACCCAGGGTAGGTTATCAGCAGAGCTATTAATTATCAATCAAAGAGCTATTTGTCTCTGTTTATTCACTAATACCAAAAGAGGGTGGATCTGGCCTGAGTGAGAAACCATTCGTATAAGAATCAAAAACAACTGCAAGTTAAACAATGACGTCTTTATTCTAATAATTCAGGATTACAGAAATCTAACATCTATGCAAACACTACACGCTATTAGAAAATAAACATGAGTTAGACTATTTCCTGCTGGGATTCCAGCCTTCTTGCCAGCTGATTGGTCCATGCGTGAGGTGGTTGTACCAGGGCTGGAATTTTCCAGAACTATCCAGAACATTCTTTTGTTCTCTTTGTGCAAAAGGGAGGGGGACAGTTTGATGTGGTTCATCTAATGGCTCCATTGAGGCAATATATATTCCAACAGTACCCTTAGAATAATAAAAATACTAAAGCTTAAAAAAAATAATCAAACGTATATGTATTAAAGCTGCAGTCTGTTACATCGAGAAGAGAGCAGACTTTGACTGAAAATTTGAAGAAAAACAGGAGGGGGCGGGATTCAGCGTGTGTGAGCTGTGATTGACACTCCATCAGACGCTCCTCTGGCTGTGATTGGTTGTTTTGTCTCGTCCCGAAATATTCTTTCCAGATTGCAATACAGGCAGTAGGCGGGACCAATTGAAGCAGTTTTTTTCACAGGTTACATATTTCATGTACTGCTGTCTGGGCATAGGGACAGATTTAGCCAATATGACAAAAAAGTGATTTTTAAAAACTTACAGACTTCAGCTTTAAGACAGACATACATAATTTTTTTTTCATTCAACAATTTTGCGCTGAGTCCAGCAGATGGCACCCCAGGTAGCAACCTATGTTGCCTGTCTGCAAAGTAGCTACAGTAGTATGGAGCTAAATCAGTAACAGCCTGGTATGACATGAATGTAAAAAATTTTAAGGTGTTTGAAAATTCAAACATTGAATAATCAGACAATGGAAATGCAAAGGCTGTTTTTTTTTACATTTTAAAATCTCAATCATTGATCCTTACAACCCCCCCTGTAAAAACAATGCCAGCATGTAGGGACATCATAGATGCAGAAACTACAGTGACTATGAATCCCTCACTGAAAAAAGGATGCAGTTAAAATGCTTCATTTCTTATTTCTACACTTTTTAGAGAGAATGTTGAAACGTTTTGAATGTCTGAATTTTCAGTGTTGAGTTTCACAGTTCTTTAATTTTAAAAACCAAATCTCACATACAATGTCAATGCAAACTGTCATTTAATTAGCTCCACAGGAAGTTAGATAATGTGTGACAAACACAGGCTATGGTGAGTGAACAATGATGAGCAGAGAATATGAAATGATTAAACAAACTACTAGAGTTATATCTACAGAGATAAACAATGACTTCATGACAACAGGAGTGATTGATCAAGAGACTGTTGTGGAGCTGAGGAAGGAGCAGGTCATGGAAACTGAGTGTGGTGGGATGGTGTTCCACCCTGCCCACTCAGTGGTTGGGCTTTTTTGCCATACCTGCATGTGTTTCTGCAGGATTGCTCTGCTGGTGTTAGCGGATGCAGTTGGAGGTTGTTGCGGTGTGCGGCTTCCATCTAGTCCTCACCTGCTGGTCCGCTTTCTTCCTGGTTAGGCTGCATTTCCACTCCTTGGTAAGCAGCCTGTTTAATTTTTAATTTACTTTACCTGAATCTACAGTTTTCTGATGGATTTTCTGATTTAGGGTTGTCTTGGAGCTGCAGCGCTTTGGACGCTCTGCTGTCTTGCTTTGCTGGTGTCTGTTTGGGCCGCTCTCAACCAAACCTGTTGCTGCTTGGACAGGCTGAACGAGCGGGGCATGACTCCTCCGGCCCCATTGAAAGGCAGATGAAATTGGACAATGACAATGTGTTCTACTGTTTGAAGTGCTTGCTTTTTTTTAAAGTTTGTTTGCTTATTATTGAAATTACTAATGTGTTTGCTTTTATGTTGATTTGCTAATTCTTTCCTTTTGCATTGCATGCTTTGTTTGTTCATTTATTTTTTTGGAATTATTGAAATTGCCTTTATTTCTATGATCACTTTTCTTTCCAGGGACCGGGTAGTAGGCCTGAGTAGATAAAGGAGACACCTCAAGTCAAAAATGATTGATGACTTCTGACCTTTTTGACCTTGATGACCTATATGGAATATGATCTTGACTCGTCAATCTGGAAGAAGAAGAACTCCCTAGTTTGCGCATACGGAGTGTTTGGGGTTCTGGTAGCTCTGGTAGCTCTCGTAGCTCTGCCTCAACAACAGAATTAGCCCACAAACACCTTACGACGGCCAACTGAATTTCGGACAGGTTTGATTTTCTCCCGACCTTACAATTCCTGAGCGCTATGATCACTCCTCTGAAACTGTTTATTTATGCCTAAATTAACTTAAAAATGCAGAAATGTGCCGGCAAAACATGTTCACCTTTAATTATCATAGTGCCTTCAGTTTGGATTACGTTCGTGTAAAAACACCTTCCAACACTCATGGTTTGCCGCTGCAGAGGTGACCGGGCCAGAGGCTGCAGTTGAATTGGATTTATAGTGACAATGCACCGCCCGTTGTCACTATAAATGATATTCTGACGGGACTTCACTGACGATGTTTTCAGGGGGACTTTCTTATTTAGAAATAGATTGAAACTACTTTTACCCACTGTTCCCAGCAAATATAGATGTCATTGTTGCAGGCAAAGAAAGGATAGGGCAGCTCCGCCATCCTAGTAAAGATGCTTCGGCTGCGTATCAGAACTAAACTCGTACAAGCATAAAAAATGAAGCAGCACACACGTTTTTGCTGCTCTCGCTGCTTTAGGTGTGAACATAGCATAACAGTGGCTAGCTTCCAGCCATGGCGTCCTGCACAAGCACTGTGGGGTCGATTCGCTTTTGTGTCAGGGTCTGCACACCCTAGTTATATCATCTATGCTGCTATAGTGACCATTGCAAGGTCAAGATAGAAATGGTGATAACGGAATTTTGTTAAAAGCTGTGATGCATAATCATCCTACTTAACGTTTTAAAAAAAACTCTTTAGATTTGTGTATTACAAAAAATAGTAATTATGCAATAATGTTTTAACACAATGGTATGGAATTCAGTTGTATTCTACATCTATGATATTTTACATATGTTTTAAAAAATGTGTGGTTAATTGTAAAAATATAAATACATTTGTACACATCTTTTCCACAGATGGACGCAGTTTCTCCTTTCGCTGAATGAGTTTGCAAAGTATTCTGGGAAGCCGCTTAGTTCCAAGTTAGCTCTTGACCACCCTCGCTCTTACAACTATTAGGTCACAGTACCCTTACACATGAACGTGCAAAACCGAGTGTAAGTGAGAGGTATTGGACTGGGCCTCCTTTTCTGATTCCAGCACAAGTACAGCTTCCTCCTCTGCACAGATAGTCCTTTCCTTTGCAGAAAGTGCTGAAGATGGTAGGAACAGACTGCATTTAAGAAAACTTTCTACTTTCTTACTGTGAGTAGTTTGATGTATTAAAAGCATTGCCACACTGTCTTTCATTTGTAAACACAATGTGCAAAGTATTTGGGAACCCCCCCTCCTTTTTTTTAAAAATGGAATCTTAATTGTGTTCTTTGTTTTTTTCATGATTGTTTCCTCGGCTCAGCCACCCATTGCTGTTACCCAACCTCAACCTGACCATGACATGAACAGCCGGAACTGTTCTCAGCACCAGAAACAGTGGATGAAAACAGAGATGCAAGAACTTGGCCTGTGACCTGGATCTCAGCCTGAGCGGAATCTTGGAAATGCAATATCCCTCTGGCTTCATCCCCCGCAGCCTGGACTCATCGACACAGTGGCTGAGCTACCGTCACCCAACATCTTTCAGCTACACCCATTCTTCATTTGTAAATCTGAAAATGAAATAAAGTTGAAAAACAACTACAACCTACCAAGGCAAGCTTCCCTTCAAAGTTTTCTATCTAAGGAAAACCAGCTGATTGCATTCACTCGTTGACTTGAAGGAAATCGTCACACCAAGCATGCTTGTAGCGACAGTGGAGAGGAAAACTCCCTTTTAACAGGAAGAGACCTCCAGGCTCAGTGTAAACGGCCATCTGCTGAGGCCAACTGGGGTTCAAGGAGACAGAAGCAGACATAGAAAAAAGAAGCATAGATACAAAAGGCAACTGTAAACCGGCTCCACAGGCGGCCCCGTCCAGGAAACACACAGCCAGGAAAATAAGCTCCGAGCCAGCTCCCATGTCAGAGGATGAAGAGAGCACATCCAGCCAGTCACAGTCAGAGAAACAGGACAACTACCTCAATCGACCCATCTTGTTAGCTTTGTCTTTTCTCAACAATTAACACATGAAATAATCAAGAATAATCTAAATGAAATATTATTTAGCTAGATCAACCCTGTGTCATCATCATGACTTAGCCTTGGTCAGTCTGTAGATCTGGAGCTTGGGGCCTGGGTTTTCCATGCTGGTGCATCTTCCAATGTGAGCCCCTGGGCAGTTTCGCTGAAAGAGAAAAATAATCGGTGTGCTGTGGTGTTCCTTTCTTTAAACAAGCACACTTTGGGGAGCAAAGGCGCCTCTGTGGAAGTGTCTTTTAGAATGAGTTGGGGGAGGGTTGTAGAAGCTTGGAGAAGAGCAGCACTTTGGGACAAAACTGCAAGGTCCATCCCAGTGAGCATGGTTACGATGAAATGTGGACATTGGCAATCATGGTTTATGACCCAACAAGTACACAATGTTTGTTTTTGTGACCTTTGTTTAAATAAGGGGAATATGAGAAGTTAATTAGGATATATTTTTATTCCTCTGTAGCATGTATGCAAACATGAAACCAAATGTCTTGTGGTTGTACTGTCATTTTGCAACAAATACGCTGTAAATGGAGTAGTTGACCTGGGGAAGTTTATAGCATTGATTTACTCAAAAATAAATCTCACTCAGAAACACAGCTTGTTTTCTTCACCATTGTTTTTTTTTTATTTCCAAAACCAAATGTGCGACTTAAAGGTCCAAATTGTTACCAATGCAAGAAGAATATGAACAGATATATATCAAACAGTATACATATCGTAAATATAATTTTAATACAGCAGAAATTATCAAGAAGCAACGTGTTTTGTTTTCAATGTGCAGTGAATGTTTTTTTTTAAATACAAATTTAATTTAATATAATATAATGAGTGTGAGGAAAATAATTTCTTACGGAAGCAGAGAAACAGATGAAGCTGTAGCATATAATCTTTCTCCGAATTGAAAGGTTGACCTCCTTTAAGTATGGTCTAGCAGGATTCCACCTTCACTTATGTTGGAGGGTATCCCTTAACAGATGTATTCTTCATGGAGCTTCAACAGAGCAACAAACAGCCTGATTAACAGGACAGATGATCAGAGGAGCAGAGTTTTCCCCTCCATTATTAAGAAAAGGACTGAAATATGGGTAGAGTTTCTCAGTGAAGCAGCAGCCAGTAAAGGAGTAGATCAGAGCTGCAGCATCTACGTCATAGAAGGAGACCAGACCCTCCTCATAATCCACAAACACCCCCACCTTCTCAGGACCAGGATGGAGATCAAAAACCTCTGTTGTATCATCCCCTGTTGAGTATTCATTTCCATTTCTCAGTACAACTGCCCAGATACCGTACTCAGTACATGGAGCAATGTCTCCCTTCCTGTCAACTGACTCTCTGGCCACTCCTAAATCCCAGTCAGTCTTTCCTTTAACCTGAACCTCAAAGTAAAATCTGCCTGAAGAGAAACTCTCATTTCCTAAAACATTAGCAAATGTAGAAAATCTCTTTGGCTTGTTTGGAAGATTCTGCCAAACATCTCCATGTTTCACTTGTTTCCTATCATCTGACAGAATTAGTTTAGGATGAGCTGTATCAGGATCCAGAGTCACATCGACTGCATACTGTTGGACCCTCTTTAGCTGCAACTGCTTCTTCATATCTTCCCAAAGAGTCTCCTTAAGCTCAGCCACAGTTCTCTCCACAGTCCCCTCATAGGATGGTGGATGGACTCTAACCTCGGTCCAGTTCTTTTTAGGTGGGTCAGCTTAAAGGGAGGAAAAACATTGGTGGTCATCATCTTCAAAGTCTTGTTTCTTCAGCTCAGATGTTTCCTGTTCCAGATCTTTAATGAAGTCTTTTGCCTCCTTCTCTGTAGTTTTCTGTTTGTCCTCAATCTCCTTAATAAGTTTTTTAAGGAATCTCTCAGCAGACTCCTTCAGAGCAGCGGTCACCAGAAACCCTTCTACTTTCTCTTTCTCTGCAGCATCTTTGCTGTTCTTCACTATCTCTGTGATTTCTTGAATCTTAATTTCATTTTTTTCAATCATCTGTTTAACTTCATTGTCTCTTCTTCTTCTTGGTTCTTCCTCATTTCCCATATGTTCTGTACTCAGAGGAACTAACTCATGGTTTTTGTGATTCAATTCAGAGCAAGAAACACAGACATGTGTCTGGTCAGTCCAACAGAACAGCTCCAGAGGACTTTTGTGCTGCAGACACATCCTGTTTTCTAAATTCTTAGAGAAAAGCAATCTTTGCAAAAGATCATTCCTGTTAATTTTCTTTAAAATCTGGGTAGTCACTTCCATACAACGTTGAAGCGTGTAGGTCTGCACCATCAAATCCACAATGTTTATGCTTTGTGCTCTTGCCAGTTTTTTCTTCCTGATTGTTGGGAGCCCAGGGATGCTCGCAGGCTGCTGCAGGAACCACTTGAACTTCTCAAACTCTTCCTCACTTAAATCTTCTAAAGCATTCAAGACATCTTCTGCCTTCAACTCGGCGTCTAACTCTGAAAAAGAGTAAAACTTCATTTTATAATGATAAAAGGAAAAGAATCTGCCTACAAAAAAACTTTTTATGAGTTAATGTCACAAACTTGTCCATTGTAATTATATAGTTTTTTATATGTTATTTATTTCCTGTTGCTATTTAAATTAGATATAAAAATCGTTTGAATGGCTTAGGTAAGGCACATTTATTCATGTAGCACACAATAGCAAGACAATTCACTGCTTTACATAAGAAAAAAGAAAAGAACACTGCATTGGCATAGATGAGTAAATGATCAAAATGAGATAATTATAAAAATAGTATTACTTGTTTGATTACAAGCCTGACTTTATAGGGTTAAATTTGAGTCACTCTCCACACCCAGATCTCAAGACTGGCTGACGTTTTCTAGCTGTACTAAGTGAGGCAGAGCACAAATTTATAAACACCCTTCTTTTGGTGTAAAAACCATCAATCTTGACCCAGTGCTTGAATAGGTTCAGTCACCTGGTGTGTTCCTAATGTAAAGGCATAAGTGTTTTGCATATTAATGTTAACTTATGTTGTTGTTTTTGGAAGATCTGAGATAGGGTTCTATGTACATATTGAATATGAGGGAAATGTCACATAGGATTTTGTGATCTGTGATGAAAAGTTACCTACAGGCACTAAAGAGGCCCTGTCCTGCAGGTCGGATATAAACCAGTCCAGTGCTGTACCAGAAAGGCTGACCCTGTTTTACAGGCACTCTAATAAAATGGAGTGATCAACAGTGTTGAATGCTGCACTAAGATCTGTCATTATCTTGGCATTGATGGCTGGCTTAATTGCTAATTTCCTTCCCTTGTCTAACTCTGCCGGTTACAGATGAATGAGAAATTCTGCTTGGTTTGTCTTTACTGCTCTTTTGATCCACCTGCTCCTGCTCCTATTTGAGCTGCTTGGTCCAAGCCATCAGTGCCATATTATTCTTGAGCCTATGGTGTGAGAGTTGTCTTGTGTTCTGATTGCCTGATCCTGACCCAATTTGCTTTTGGACCTTTGAACCTGCCTGTCCCCCTTCTGATCTGTTTGCCTGACCTGTCTTTTGACATTTACCAGATTCTTCTTGTGTGTTAAAATTATCATTCGTAATATTGAGTCTCTATACTGTGGTGAGTTTGGCTTAGCATTTGAGCTGAAACAGAAATTATGACATGCCAGGCAGAGCTTTGTTGAAGAAGGGTGTAAATATAGCAGTAAGATAATTTTATGGTTCTCTCCTTTTGGGACTTTGTGTTTTTAGTTTTCAAGTTTTCACTAGCTAACTAATTTTATTTTGCAGATCTTTTGTTTATTTCAAAAATTGTGTTATAATTAAGTTATCAGTGCCAGATTTTTCAAGCCTTTGGTGAGATAATCTAAGATAATAAAGTAAAACACCTTGGTGATATTAGAAATAACCTGTCCAGGGGTGATGCTGAGAAACTAGTTCATGCATTTGTTACTTCAAGGCGGGGCTATTGTAATTCATTCGGCTGGAGGTTTCTTCCTGTTAAAAGGGCTTTTTTCCCGCTATATGGTTGCTTGGATATGAATGGAGTCTGGTGTCCAACCAAACAATAGCACACCAGATGCTGATTTACAAAAGACAAAAAGTACATTTTAAATACAACATAACATGATTTTTCTTGTAATATATTTCTAAAATTTTATTTCATGTTTAACATCTCAGTAAATCTGTTCTATATTTAAATCTGCAGCTGTCCTTGCTTCTGCCTCTGTGTTCTGCTGGAAAAACATGTGGCATTAAGATGTTGACTAATATAATGATGCTAGAGAAACTAATATTCAAGTCACCTCTACATGACTTTAAAATCTCAGCAATTGTTCTTTTTATATCTCTCTCTACAGGTGATGAAGCAGACTGATGAAGACTTGTCAGTATCTCTCTTTTGTCTTCTTTTTTCTTGCTTCTTTTGTAACGTCCACCTAACATGAATTATTCCCTACATAAATCATGATCAAAGAATTTACATATATGAATCAAACAGAGCACTATGGCAAAAGTGATAATGCTCCACTTGTGAGAATAAAATCTGTTGGGCTCCTTCTGGCATTAAGAGAACAATTCCTAATACCACATTTCTCGGCAATTCGCCAAAATTTCTGTTGAATGAGAAAATTATAAATATTCAAATTAGTGGGCTGCTCAGTGACGCAGTGGGTAGCACTGCTGCCTTGCAGCAAGAAGGTTGCGGGTCAATTCCTAGACCAGGGTCTTTCTACGTGGAGTTTGCATGTTCTCCCTGAGCATGCGTGGGTTCTATCTGGGTACTCCAGCTTTCTACCACAGTCCAAAAACATGACTGTTAGGTTAACTGGCTTCTCTAAAGTCCCCTTAGGTGTGACTGTGTGTGTGAATGGTTATTTGTCTCTGTCTTGCCCTGCGATGACTGGCTACCCGTCCAGGGTGTACCCCGCTTCTCGCCCATAGACAGCTGGAGATAGGCACCAGTACCCCTCGCGACCCCACCTGGAATTAAGCATGTCAGAAAATGGATGGATTTAAGTTAGTTTTACCTGTAACTGTGAGTCATTATACTCTGAGGAGCTGAGCTGAATTGCTTTGTTTAACTAGTAACAAGGAACACAACATTTAAAAGCAATGTTTTTTCAAACTAATTCCCTTATAATACAAACCTGCATAGCATAGACACTGCTCTTATTTAAACTGTGCATGTCTAAAAGCTTTTTCAGTGGCATCTCTTTTTTTTTTAACCAACCTATCTCGTAACTGTTTAAAATAAAATGCAAAGTAGCTGCTGGTTCAAATTTACAAATACTGTGTGTTGTCTCTCCTCCGATTACTACAATGAAGCTACTTACTTAATGAATAGCTATTACCAATCATAGAGGCTAATTTCTCCAAGTGACAGATCCAGAGTCATTAGAGTTAGGAGTCTGACCTACAGGGTTCCAGACAGATCTGGTGATGTTATATGGTGTAATGTTACACTGGTAGGCAGGATTTGGGAGAGGAAAAAAAAAAGTTGAGTCTTAGAAAAAATGTTGACTGAAAACGCTGTGGACACAGACAGCTGCGCCCCTCCCGATTCTGGATGAATGAATTCTGTTGGCTAAATTAAATGAGCGGAACGAGGAACAAGAGTGCAAATTATTGGCGGGGACATGGCCACACCAGTCCTATACTGCAAAAATTTTACTGAGGGTGAATTTATTAAAGACTGCTTGATGCAAATGGTGGAAAAAATTTGTCCTGAGAAAAAGCAACAGTTTGCCAGATAGCCAGGGTCATAGCACTGTGGCATGAAGAAATTTCATCTGATATTAAGAGACACTTGGATGCAAAAGAAGTGGAGTTTGACTTTTTCATTAGCCTGTGACGAAAGTACGGATGCATCGGACATTGCACATTTGCTGATTTTTTTTTTTGAGAGGAGTGGACATTTAAATAAACGTAAACGAAGACCTTCTTGAACTTCAGAGCTTTAAGGACCAAATGAGAGGTGCTTGCTGCAATTTGTTCCACCATAGATGAAAGGAAACTACAATGGAATAGAACAAGCGTGTAACTCTGTGATAAAAGTTGGTGGGGACGCTCTGAGGATGGTGGCTGATGGACTCACAGCTACTCAACGTGAACGCTTTCCATAGGGTTTATATTGTCCAAAAATGAGCTCAAACATATATTTATTAAATGCTTTCCTATTGTTGAGAACACAAGAGCGCCACAGTACACTGATATTTATAGTTATGGACAGATGCCTGCTTTTAGTGCATTATTTATAAAGGGCTCAAAAACATTAACGTATAAAAAATGATGAATAACAGCTGATATCTGATGCCAACATCAATATATCCTGCATCCCTAGTATGGACACAACTTCGCTTCCATCCATCCATCCATGCATGGTTTCCCTTTAAGCTGCATCAGTGATTATCCTCCTTCCCAAAGCAGCAAAATCAAATGTAGAAATTTGTCGCATATGTCGTTAACAGCCAAAGCCTATATATATATATATATATATATATATATATATATCGAACCTTATATTTCAAAAATTATTTATACACTGATTTTTATTATTTGTGCTTTAATTCTTGCAGGTTTCTTATATTTTAATTTTAAATCTGTCTCCTGTGAATCTGGCTTTCTCTGGGTTGGCTGGCACAGCTATTTCTGAGTCTTGCTGAACTACAAAAGAAAAAGAGATATGTTAAATTTTATTACAGCATAGCTTATTTTTTCTTGTAAACTTGGGGATATATATATTTTATTGCATGTTGCATATCCCTGTAAATCTGTTTCAAATTAGCAGCTGTCCTTAATTGTGTCTGTGCTCTGCCTAAAAACAGATTTATGAACCTGTCTACCAATATAATAATGCCAGAGAAACTAATTCAATAAGAAAACAAAAGATATTTGTTAATTTTAATCTGTAACGCCGAGTAATGGTCCTCTGAGAAGCCCAGCTTTTTTTTTTTACTTATATACATTTTCAGTCTGTTGTCTTTTTTAGGTGTAAAAGCTCCGTATAAGTAACAAACAGATTTCTCGGTGGCATCTCTAATAATTTTAACCAACCAATCTCCTAACTTTTACTGAAAAATTTTTTCAAAGTAGCTGCCAGTTAGAATTCACTGAGTGCTGCTGTGTCTCTCCTCCTCCACATAGCTACTCTGTACGCAAATAATCACAACCCTAAATAAAATCAGAAAAAGCTGTTTTGGAGAAACAGCAAAGTGGGAATGCTGTTTTCTGCTGAATGAAAAAATAAAAATTAGCTAAAGAACTGAATTGGGGGGGTAAGACATTGGCTAAAAAGAACATATAAAAAATGTGATAAGAAGTTATCAGAAACTTCAAACTACAGAAAACTATTGAATCATCTGAAGATTTTGTAGGGTAGAATCATTTGGCAGAACAATGGAAAAAAAGACTAATCTTAAAAGCTGCACAGCCAAACCATCAGTGATGGGACTAACGGCGTTGAAAGTAACGGCGTTACTAACGCAGTTACCTTGTTTTAGTAACGAGTAATCTAACTAATTACTTTGACTGTAACTATAACGCAGTTACCATTGCAGACACCCCGTTACTGCGCGTTACTCAGGTCGCACAATGAACCTTTTTTCATGATAGGACTCGTGCGCAGCTGCGTGAAGCTGACACCCCACCCACGTCCAAAAACTCTGCAAATAGACTGAATGGTTAGTGCAACGTTAGTGCAGATTTGTGCAGAAAAAAAATATTGTTTGTGCTACTTTTGTTTAAGAGATATTAAAGATTATTTTTAGGTCATCCAGAGGTGCGCGCCTTGTCATGAGAGAGGGGAGGATGAGAATGGCTGATGTATAGTGAGAGTCCGTCTGTCAGTTGGGTAGGTGGGTGTTTCTGCTGGCGGGTGTTAACGTACAGCACACACAGAGAGATGGAGAGTGAGGATGACTCCAGCAGGAAAACAGCGTTTTCCTGATGGAAATACCGGTGTTACCTCGAGCTGCGTTTCCCCATCAGATACGGTTTCCTCTGCATCTCCGCACAGCGCAGGCGGCACGAGTCACTGCGCAAGCGACGGGAAACGCGCATGCTCGCTAAAGGCGCGCAACAGTCGCCCTGTGCTCGCGCCACAGGAGAACTATGGAGAGCGTGAACGATCAAATGAAAGGGAGAAATCTGGATGGATGGATGGATGGATGGATGGATGGATGGATGGATGGATGGATGGATGGATGGATGGATACTCTGCCTTCTCAACCTACTGTATTTTTTATTTTAAACATTATTTGATGGCCTTTGTGGCAGGGATGGAGATCCATATTTTATGTCACACGCAGAGTATACATCTAGATAGATAGATACACTATATTGCCAAAAGTATTTGCTCACCCATCCAAATTATTGGAATCAGGTGTTCCAATCACTTCCATGGCCACAGGTGTATAAATTCAAGCACCTAGGCATGCAGACTGTTTTTACAAACATTTGTGAAAGAATGGGTCGCTCTCAGGAGCTCAGTGAATTCCAGCGTGGAACTGTGATAGGATGCCACCTGTGCAACAAATCCAGTCGTGAAATTTCCTCGCTCCTAAATATTCCACAGTCAACTGTCAGCTGTATTATAAGAAAATGGAAGTGTTTGGGAACGACAGCAACTCAGCCACGAAGTGGTAGGCCACGTAAACTGACGGAGCGGGGTCAGCGGATGCTGAAGCGCATAGTGCGAAGAGGTCGCCAACTTTCTGCAGAGTCAATCACTACAGACCTCCAAACTTCATGTGGCCTTCAGATTAGCTCAAGAACAGTGCGCAGAGAGCTTCATGGAATGGGTTTCCATGGTCGAGCAGCTGCATCCAAGCCATACATAACCAAGTGCAATGCAAAGCGTCGGATGCGGTGGTGTAAAGCACGCCGCCACTGGACTCTAGAGCAGTGGAGACGCGTTCTCTGGAGTGACGAATCGCGCTTCTCCATCTGGCAATCTGATGGACGGGTCTGGGTTTGGCGGTTGCCAGGAGAACGGTACTTGTCTGACTGCATTGTGCCAAGTGTAAAGTTTGGTGGAGGGGGGATTATGGTGTGGGGTTGTTTTTCAGGAGCTGGGCTTGGCCCCTTAGTTCCAGTGAAAGGAACTCTGAATGCTTCAGCATACCAAGACATTTTGGACAATTCCATGCTCCCAACTTTGTGGGAACAGTTTGGAGCTGGCCCCTTCCTCTTCCAACATGACTGTGCACCAGTGCACAAAGCAAGGTCCATAAAGACATGGATGACAGAGTCTGGTGTGGATGAACTTGACTGGCCTGCACAGAGTCCTGACCTCAACCCGATAGAACACCTTTGGGATGAATTAGAGCGGAGACTGAGAGCCAGGCCTTCTCGTCCAACATCAGTGTGCGACCTCACAAATGCGCTTCTGGAAGAATGGTCAAAAATTCCCATAAACACACTCCTAAACCTTGTGGACAGCCTTCCCAGAAGAGTTGAAGCTGTTCTAGCTGCAAAGGGTGGACCGACGTCATATTGAACCCTATGGATTAGGAACGGGATGTCACTTAAGCTCATATGTGAGTCAAGGCAGGTGAGCAAATACTTTTGGCAATATAGTGTATATATATATATATATATATATATATAAAATCCTTCAATGTGAACACTAGAAGGGTCTGATGATAATATCTCCCAAGTTTCTAGAAAATTTCAAAGGAAATTTGGAAGGGAGGGCGCCGTAATGCCCGCTCAGGGAACCTTGCCAATAGGGTCCATACAAGTGATATTGGGGCTCCCCAGACTGATTGCTTATGCCTTTAAGGACAGAACAAGGGTGAGCCCATTGGCATAGTCTGCCACTTTGGTTGAAAGCTGTGAAATATACATACTGACGCACAAGGGCCATATTGCCCATATTGTCCATAGAGCATTGTAGGGATGAAAGCACCGTTGGTGGGCTCAGTCTGCATGTTCAATTTCAATTCAGTTTATTTGGGGGTTCAAGGAGACAGAAGCAGAGATACAAAAAGCAGCTGTAACGAGCCATTGTAGTAATGAAAGCACTGTTGGCAGGCTTAGGCTGCATGTTATGAGGTTAGCAGATGCTTTATTTCAATGGAAATGTTAGAGCCTTATTAAGAAATGTACACTGAGGTGTGTTGTCAACAGGCCTTGGTAGTGTAATTTGAAGGAATTGGTCTAGTTCGGGTCATAGCTACTAGCCATACGGCAGAATGAATGAGTTTGCATAAGGATGGGACTTTTATTTTGTAGAGTCCCTGTAGTCTTATTTTAAAAGTCTTTCATGGATGTGTGTCAAGGGAAAGGTCATGCCCAGCAGTAATATAGAATCCATTTCTAAGTGTGAAATCACTGATTTTCCATGTTATTGGGTGAATAAATGCTGAATTAGAGTGTAAATGGGAGACATTTATTATGAAATTTGTTCTGGGCTGTGTTTAAAAGGTCCCTAGAATCTAATAGAAACAAGCTGGTGGGGTTTAGGGCCATAATGCTGAGCCAATTGCATCAATTAATACACGGGTATAATCTAGAGGCTTTTATTTTGTACGGTCCCTGGAGTCTTATTTTGAAAGTTTAGCAGGGTTGTGTGTTGAGGAAAGGCTCAGACCCAGCAGTGATACTTAATTAATTTCCAATCGTTAAATCAGTCTTTTTCCCTGTCATTAGGTCAATAGATGAATTGGCAATGGGAGGATTTTGTTTTGAAATTTGCCATTGGGTGTGTTTTGGAAAAGCCCCCTGGAGTCAAATTTTAACAAAAGTGGTTGAGTTTGGGTCATAACATTGAGCCCTATGCTGCCAAAAAATGTATGAGTATAATGTTGAGGCTTTTATTTTTAAGGGTCCCCTGAGTCTTATTTTGAAAGTCTATCAGGGTTGAGTGTCAAGGGAAAGGACATAGCCAGTAGTCATATAATATCAATTTCCCAATGTTAAATCAGTGTTTTCTCCCTACATTAGATTAATATTTGCTGTATAAAGTGGCAGAGGTAAAATCCCTTTGAAGCTCCGTTACCTTGACGAAGCTTAACGAGCCTGTCACAGAGAGAAAAGTGTAGCACTATCTTTCCCTAGCTCTCAGGCTTTTTTGAAAGGGAAAAACATCTTTGAACAAATGAGCCCTGAAGGCAAACCGTAAATATTATCTAAAAAATTCTTTCAGTCTAAGTGACAGCTATCCCTCATCTCTGATTGGGGTAACTTTCATGTCTGTAGCTCTTTCACAACCCGAATGGGAAGACAAACAAAATGGTTTGTCCCAGCGGCTCATCTCATTGGATTACATGCAGCTCCTCAGCTACACTGAGCTTTCAGGTGCCGAAAACGCCCTCAGAACAAACGAGTCATGAGCCAAAACCGTAGGTATTAAAAAAATTGTTTCACTGTGAGCGTCAGCAATCCCTCGACTTCGATTGTGTCAACTTTCATGTTTCTACTGAAAACTATGAGACACGGTGACGATGTAAAAATATGGTTTGTTTTGAAAGATTTCAGTGTGAGACTTTTTTTTCCCCAAATCAATGTTTTCCTATGCCAGAACAGCTTCGCTTAAAAACTAAACCATAAATGATATGAAAAAAAAATCCTTCAATGTGAGTGCTAGAAGGGTCTGGAAATGTTCTATACCAAGTTTCATGTTTGTACATCATATGGTTGAGAAAAGGCAACGATATGAATACATTTGTTGTTTGGGATTTTTGTCTCTCATTGGATTTCTATTGGGGAAGTGTGGACTTCTTCATGGTCTGGGCCAAACTGCAGGCCAAGCTGAACATTTTGATGCCAAAATTGTTGAAAGCGGTTGAAAACTATGGGAGTAATTGTCAAAAAAATAAAAAGAGCAAAACAATAAGTGGTAATGCATAAGCATTATGTCCCAAAGCGACAGATCCGATGATGTTACACCGAGAGGTGGGACTCGAGAGCAGTGGGAGAGCGAGGAAAAAACATGGACTGAAAACGCTCTGAACACAAACGGCTGCACCCAATTCCAGTTGGGTCAGCAGTTATTGTTGGGGACTGCTCCCTCCATGCCAAAATTGGTGGGGACATGTCCACACCAGTCCTTCACCAAGTTACACCAGTGGAATAGAATCACTGGGACTAAAATAGACAGTGCACCTGCGATCAACGCTAGTCTGCAAAAAAGTCTGCAAAGAAGGAGGGAAATTTAAAAAACTCTACTGTATTAGTCACCAACAAGTTCTGTGTGCCAAACATCTTAAATATGAGCGCGTAATGAAACCCATGATAAAGACTGTAAATTATATTCGCCCCATAGCCATGTGACATTACCAGTTTCAGCAGTTTCTCCTTAACATCCACGCTGAATATGGACATGTTGGGTATCACAATAACATAACATTGCTCAGTCGGAGGTCTGCACTGCAGCAATTTTACTCCCTCAGAAAGGAGACTGGCAAAAAAGGGACAACCGATGCCGGAAATCTGTCATCCTGTTTGGCTGGCTGATTATTTTTGTAGACAAAACAACATGTTAACATGCTGAACACCAGCCTTCAGGGGCAAAATGCAGTGGTAAACTAACTGTATTCCTACATTAAAGCTTTTAAGACAAAGATTCTTCCATTCCAAAGTGACCTGACACAAACGCAGCCCAATACCACACGTTTAGCATCTCTACAGGAAATTGTATCCAGTTTTCAAGAGAACAAAATTTGTGCACACATTAGGAGCTATGTATAAGACATTTCATCTCTGAATGAGGAGTTTTGGCAGTGCTTCTTTTTTCTTCCCCTTTATCTGTGGACCCTAATGATGGTCCAGACCACCTGCAAATGGAGCTCATTGAGCTGCAGTGTGACAGAGAGCTTCCTAATCATTACCAACAACTCCATCTCATAAACTTTTACCACCAGCTGGACAAAGACAGGTTCAAGAGATTCAAGCATTTGCAAAAACATTGCTGAACTTGCTTGGCTCGACATTTTTATGCAAAAATACCTTTTCAGTAATGAACATTAACAAGAGGCTCAAATAATAAATAGTCCATCGTGCAACTGAAAAAATAAATAACATGATAATAATTTAAATGACTGCAGTATTATATATTTTTATTTAATTACATGCTCCTGAAGGGCTATTGTTTTAGTTCTGAAAAAGCAGGTTACTTTAAAAAACTGCCTCTCCTATAATGCCTCTTCCCACCACTCCACCTTGATGCTGGGGGTATGTTTTCTGCCCTAAAAGTAATGTATAATTAATTTAATAAAACATTTTTTAATATTTCTAATTTTGATTTCAATAGGTCAAATAAGCAAAACCCATATAACAAATGTAATCTACAGTGGTTTTTAGAAACAAATTCTACAAAGAAATATTTATTGATTTTGGTTTATATATATATATATATATATATATATATATATATATATATATATATATATATATATATATATATATATATATATATAGATATATCTATATAAAGATATATCTATATATAGATATATCTATATATAGATATATCTATATATAAATTTCTATATATATATAGATATTTATATATAGTAACTTGACAATTTAAGCAACAACATTTTATATGTAGCTTAAATTCAGGGCTGATAAATTATGTACGTTAAACTTGATTGTTTTTACACTTGTTACAAAATGTTTTGTCAGCAGTGCCCTGGACTGATTAGGAAACCAATTTAATTTTTAAATCAAATATTTATGATGCTGTTAAACATGTCAATTTATACCTTCCCACAAATGATATGTTAAGTGCAAAACCAGGTCTGTATAAACTAGAACTGGCACGCCAGAACCATATTTCTAAACGGAAATGTCCCTCATAAAGCCAAGCCCACACACTCTGCATCTTAATAACATTGGTTTTGCAGCAGAACTTCAGTGTTGCGTTAGTCTCCCCCTCACCTTTAAATCTTTCCTTCTCCATACTGTAGGATGTAGGCGAAGGGTCTCCACAAATTTTGGGATCTTGAAAGGTGAACAGAAATTATGTTAGGTGAATATGATATTTAAATCATTGACATTCAGATTTTAAACAAGCAACACTTCTAATAATTCCTCAGTTGTTGCAAAATTTCATTAACACTGTTTAACATGATCTTTTCTCCATGTCTCTGTTTTGTCCTGTGTTGAACTTGAAACCGGTCTGAGATCAGCTTTCAACCATTTACCACTAGAGTTTAACAACAGAAGTTGAAAAATTATTCCACATTTATTTATATTTACGGCCAGCTAAATATTCAGTCAAGATAATCTTATATCCTCAATCTTACTGTTTTGTTGGGACCTCTGCTAATGTCATCTTCTAAAACGCTGTAGATATGCAGAGTCATACTCACCAGTATTTCAATTGGCTAATGAGAAAGTTTGCCAGGAGTGTAGCTGTGGTGACACTGAAAAGGATTTACTTAGCAAGTGTTTTTGAAACGTTCCTTTCCACTTTTGCCCCACCTCTGACTTCAGGTATTTGTTTTGGTTTCTTCCCTCCTTAGGGTTATTTATAGTACAGTCTTATTAAAACTATACTAAGAACTGTCTAGTGCAGAAAAGTATATACATCTCAAGAATAAAGCTTGCCAAAGAAAAAATAAAAAAAATAGCAGGGATTCAAATTATACGATAATATTTGTTGCCAAAAAGTACATCTCTCTTTCAGCTCAATGACAATTTATGCTCAATTAGCTGGTAAAGTTTATTTTTGCTTCTTTGTATAAAGTCTGTCTCTGTCCTGAATTCAGTTGAATTCAATTCAGTTCAGAAATACTTTATTTATCCCAGAGGGAAATTAAATGTAGAAACTTTTCAACCAGGTGTTGTAGGTGTTGATAGCTGTAGGCAGTAAGGATCTTCTGTAACGGTCTGTCTTGCACTGAATTTGAAGAGGCCTCTTACTGAAGACATTCTGTTGTTGTTAAAAAAATCTTCTGGAGAGGATGCTCACTGTTGTCCATAATGTTCTTCACTTTATGAAAAATGCTTCTTTGTGAAACAATCTCAAGAGGTGCTATAGGAGCTCCTAGAACAGAACATAACTTCTTTATTAGATTGTTGAGCTTTTTTAAATCATTAGCTCTATGACATGAAAGGGACAGATGGATCCAGTATTCAGGTAAGACAGGTTAGTGGGACGTTTCAAAACGTTTAATGACATACATGAACACAGACAGAACAGAAACGGAACACGGGCCGCTGTGGATCAGCGGACCGCAGTGGTTGCGAGCGAAGGCGGAGCCTCGCTCATCCTGGCACACTGGTTGTAGGAGGAACACAGGGAAGTATCCACGATAATCTGACAGAAGACAATTATCTGTGTGAGTCACTTACCTGGTTTAAAAATTCAGTCCATCCTCTCGGGTAAGAAAGGATCAGCCGATGCACTCCCAACGGGATGTGGCACCAATCAGACACGCTCAGATGTAGACAGAAGACAAACACCCTCTCTACACACTGGCCCCGGAGAGCAGGGACATAAACCAAGGACTTAACTAAAATGAAAATAACAAGAGGAAACATGTATAACTAATAATCTGGCCCCCATAGCTGGGCAGAAATACATATAAAGCAGCGGGATGCATAAGAGGAGTATAAATGGGAGACTGAACTAGCTGACAAGGGTGGATGGAAGTAACCCCGAGGCCAGGGGAAAGGAGGCTGGCATAAGGAGGCAACAGGAAGCAACACAAAAAACACAACACTACCAGAAAACAACTACAATGATGCCAGATCACAGTGAAACAAGAAACCTAAACACAGGGCAGAACTAAGACATATTAGTTTTTCATCTGTATTGATGGAAAAAATTATTTAAGATTTGTTGAAGCAACACATCTTGTTTCTTGTTTATTTTTTAGAGAAATTTGCATATAAAGATAGACCATAAGATGTAATGGTTTCTGCACTGATTCTGGCCTGATCACTCAGTCCATACACCTGCTCTGCTCCACCCGTCTGCAATCAGCTCTGACCGGAGTCACCTGTTTCCAGCACTTTAAAAAACCCATCAGATCAGTCCTCTGTGCCAGATTATCTTGAGCCAACCCGCTACGAATAGTCCAGCATCTAAAAGAGTACCTGACCCCCTATCTGTTTCTGACCCGATCTGCCCCCTGACTCCGAGCCTGCCTGACCCCTGTTTGATTCTGCCTGCCTGATTACCCTCTCTGCTCTGCCTCTGGATCCCCAGATCTCTGTGTCGTTCTGATCGGCCTGCCTGCGCCCCTCTCTCTGGATCTCAGACTCGGAAAAGCTCTGCTAAACTGCCTGCCTCTCCGTCCTGGATCTAACTGGTAAACCTCCCTCAATCTGCCCGCCTGTCTACCTGCAGCCTGTTTGCCCACACAGATTCAGCCCCGCTATCAGATTAACCCTTTCAATAAACCAATCAAAACGTCACTAACCTGTCTTGGTTTATTTGGATCCAGTCTCTGTCTCATTAAATAAGAAGGATGTTTTGTCCAAGAATGATATATCACTTTATTTTTAGAAGCCTTGCTTTGAGTTGGGGGTTCGTTGACGGATGTGCGGGTTCATCCTCATGAAACCTATTTGAGTTAGGTCACCTCCCAGTTGACCCACCACCTGCAGGGGGAACAATGAGAGACTAGTGCAAAATGGATACAGCAACAGGCAGAGCCGGAGCCTGAGGTGACCCATTCGATGGAATCAGGGGTCCTAAGGGCCATCCGTCTGTCTACAAGTGGAGCAAGAGTTTGGGCCTTATTGCCGGTGTTAGGTCTGACCTTTTCCCAGTGCATATGGCTGCCAACTTTTACCTAAATGAGACTGAGCTCCTCAAAGTCTGAGGCAATGGTTATTGACCAGAAAAGGTTGGAGGAGAGCTAGTTCCTGCCTCAAGTAGAGGAACTCAAGTATCTTTCGGTCCTGTTTTGATTAATGATAGAATGAAGCAGGAGATTGATAAACTTATCACTGTTGCTTTAATTATATATTTTTAAAAAAAATAAGGGTTGCTTTAATTTGGATGCTTCACCAGTCTGTCGTGGTTAAGAGAGAGCTGAGCAAATAGGCAAAGCTCTCGATTTACCTGTTAGCCTACGTCCCTACCCTCACCAAAGGTCATGGAATCTATCATGGCCAAAAGAATGACATCATGGATAAGAGCTTCCAAAGTCCGCTTTCTCTACAAGGTGGCTTGGATCTCTCTTGGAGATATGGTTAGGAGCTTGGTCATTCAGGCGAGGCTTAAGTAGAATCGCTTTACCTCCACATTGAGAGGAGTCAACCAAGGTAGCTGGGAGATCTTTTTCTGATGACTCCTCAAATGGGCTCCAGGCAAACACCACCAGGTGGAGGACAAGGGGATCCTGAAGGCATGTCCAAGAGAGAACACAAATTGTCTGTACTACATTTTACAGTTATTATAGTTTCCTCTTCAGGTTCTCTAAGGGAAGCTCTGTGACTTGAGAGACTCAGTAGTTGCAACTGCTGTGGAAAGCCTTGCTGTCAATATGCCCCCCATTTAATGACTGGCAACATGTCAATCAATACATATGTGAAGCACAAGTAATAGTCCTTTCCAGTGCCTCTAAAACCCACAATATTTTTTAAAGCCTGGGTTCAATTTTGATACACATTGACCAAGGTAAGGTTCACCTTTTATTGAGCTTGTCTATCGCTGAGCTTTGGACTATTACCTAAGGTAGACCTTTTGAATGCCCCCAGTAGGGTCTCTCTTATTGGCACACTATGCAACATTTTTCAGTTAATTAATGTGTTCCATAACGTTTTGGATGATTAAATGAGTCATTTCAGGTTGAACAAAGGTATTCTCGGCCGCCCTGGTGGTCTGTGGGGGAAATACCGCACTTGCAATTGCAGGAGCACCGACCCGCACCCACAGGCTCAGAAGTCTCGCGAGAGTCGGTCTTGCTTTACGGCGAGAACTGCTACACCCCCCAGTTAAAAGCATGCTCGTTGCTAGCACAGTGGCGATCTCTGTGCAGTGCTGCTTTCACACCGGACGCAGCAAAAGCAGCAAAATCGCGTCTGCTGCTTCATTTTTACTGCTTGTACCAGTTAGTTCTGACGCCCGGCTGAAGCAGCTTTGCTGCTCTGGCTGCGCGGTGCAAAAGTGTGTCTGACGCGCGTTGGGCGGAGCTTCACTATCCTTTCTCTGCCTTGCAGCTATATTTGCTGTGATCAGTGGGAATAAAGTAGTTTTAATATGTTTTTAAGTGAGAAAATACACCTGAAAACGTAATCAGTGCAGTCAGTTCATTCTGATTATCATCCTGCCTTACAATATTTTTTCTGTCGGAGCCGCTCAGACCCCCACATACCAGCGGTGCGCCGACAGTAGGAATCCCTTCATCAGCAGCCTCTGGCCGGGTCGCCTCCTCACGGTTCACCGCGGCAGCTGGTAGGTGTTTTTCATCTAAATAATCCAAACTGCAGGCAGCAGGATAATAAAAGAGAACATATTCTGCCGGCAGATTTCTGCATTTTAAGTTAACTTAGGCGTCAATAAACTGTTTAAGAGGAGTGATCATAGCGCTCTGATCATCAGCGCTGTGTCTCTCTCCCTGCCAGCTCCCAGATCAGCTTCTCTGATTGGTTGACGCGGCGCGTCGAGCAGCAAAAATTCAATTTTTCCATCTCGAGCAGCAGCGCGTTTGCGGCACGTCACGCGCATCATTTAGTCATTCGTTGCGTTCGCCTGTCTGCTAAGCTCAAAACAACCGCGCCTGGCTTGACGGAGAAACCAGGAGAACAGCTGTGCATATTTACGACAGTGCACTTTTACTTTCGCCCTCTGGGGGGAGCCTCGCTGGAAAATCAACACCGGTTGCATAGTGTACCTTTAAGGCAAACAGGTTTCGGTTGATGGATCAGGCAAAGAGCAGTTAAAAAAAACCCTTATGATGGCAAAGATTGGAGGCATGTGAAATTGCCCAGTACAGCAGAACTCAGACCTCAACCTGCAGCCTCAACCTTCCAGCATCGTTATTGTCATTACACTGTCACAAGTACAGCCCCATGAAATTCGCTCTGCATTTAATCCATCCCAAATCGGAGTGGGTTGCCATTGTGCAGCGCCTGGGGAGCAGTGTGGGATAAGGGGTCTTGCTCAGGGACCCAGAATTGCAGTCTGTGGAATTGGGGCTTGAACTCAGAACATCTGTATTCCAAGCACAATGTCGTAATCACTAGGCCGCCACTCTCCCCACAAAAAAGTTTTAAGAAGGGCTGAGCATATTTTAGGACAAGTCTGAGAGTAATGTGTCTGAGAGTTTAAAATCATATTAGTAGAGCAACCGTAAAATGAGATTGCATTGAATATATATGCATTTAATAGGTTTCTTTATCATTAAAAAAGTACTTTGTATCACTTTTGAAATTGCTTCATTGTATGCCCATGGATAATGTCATGCAATATGTAAGCTCTAGTGTGTTGAATTTATTGATTTATAGATTGGAATGACTCATAACAGACAGTTGACTTTACTGCCTCGGTTTACTTTATGCTGGTAATTATAGTGGCCCTGTTCCTTTACAGTAACTCCCTGGGCAGTCATTTTGACGGTTCTGAAATTTTTAAGTGAAAGATTTTTATTTACATTAATCTTAATTTGTCATGTTAACTGACTCTTCTTGTTTTTATATTTCCTTCATTTTAACATTATTTTTAAAATTAAAGTACAAACCTAAAAAATAAATATGGTTAATTTTACCTAGATCTCACAAATTAGGCTCTATTAGTTTCATTCTTAATTTTTTCCGTGGTTGATTGACGTTCTGCACCATTGCCTTGCAACCAAAATTTTACCAAGAACTCTTTGGCTAATATGGAGTGACTTTCTGAAAAAATCTAACGGCAAAATAAGCTTTAGACTTGCTCCAAAGTATTGAAGATAGTGTTAGAAAAATGTATGTTATCATTTTATTTCAAGTTACAGGTATCTGGCCCAGAAATCTTAAGTGTTGCTCTAAATGGGGAGAGCAAATATTCCTGATACTTCTGACCCCTCCTGGTAACTTTTGACCACTCCTGTTATTCCTTTGAAGTCCAATAATAAAAGCAGCAGAAAAGAGAGGTTCTGGCAGAGTTGAGTACAGACTTTTTTAAGGGGAGTTTCCTCCTTGGTCTGTTCTCCCTCTCTCTTTTCTCCAGAAAACAGCTTGCTTTGTTTGGTTTTCATTTCTAGAACAATAAGGGATTATTACTATTAACCCTATCAGATAGGAATTTGGGTGGCGATGGAGAGACCGACGATAACGACTGGTCGGAAAGAAGCAGATCAGATTCTGATAGTGAGTCTGAGGATGATCACCCACCCCCGGCAAGACGCAGATGTATCAGTGGCCCATCAGACAATAGGGAAACTTTGGTCCAAGGTTTGGATAGCACTGCTCACACCTCAGCCGGTACACTCAGCGGCCCAAATGCAAAACCAGAGCACCTGGTCTATTATAATCACAGAGAGGTTGGCATGAATGTGTTGAATCAGATGATTAGAAGAATGCATGTAACTGTCTTTTGCAATCTCCTGCACATAGCAGCTATAAACGCTTAAGTTTTGCTCAAGATCTAGTTGAAAGTTGCCGTCCCATGCAGATATTTTACCCTCAGCAAAGTTTGACCTCTAACTGGGTCTTAAGGTTATTAAGCTAACCATCATGTTGTAACACTATGTTGTTTGTGAACCATCATCCATTGTAAGCTGAATGAAACAACACAGTTTAACTGCATTAATTGTTATTCACAAATACGTGTTGCTATTTTGACCAGATACTACTGAATGCTTTGATACATCTTTGCCTAAGAAATTCTTTGAATGGACTCTTAGAGCCCTTTGTCCCTCTTTCCAAATTATTTGTTTTACCAACCTAGTTTTTATTTTCTAGTAGTGTGTAGTGTTTGCTATAATCCTTGTGTCATAATGGGCTTTGAAGATCTGACCCACATGCAGAGAACCACTCAGGGACAAAGGGTAAAAATTAACTGGTTCAATGAGGGTTAGCAGAAACACAGATGGAGTGAGATATTCTGCTGGGTAATACTGTTGGACCTCAGCGGACTGGTGAACTGGAACAGGAAACTCTGAAGGGGAGATCACAATGATTAGTTCAGGGACCGTGGGGAAAAAAAACGGAGGCTAGTATATAGCTTGAGAGGCACTCACGATATGGGGGGCTCCTGGTTATTCCTTGGATCCAATCTGTGGGGTTAAATGCTAAGAAGAATGAACTCGTTGGAGAGCGGACAGGCAGATTAACGTTGGACCCAGAAGAGTAAAGGAGCGGACTGTCACTTGGTTTTCCAGAAGTGGACTTGAACGAATCATGTGGAGGTTCCCCTTGCTCAGTGTGACTCAGTTAAGCCTTCCAGGGGGGGTAGAAGGTCCAGGCTTATCCAGTGATACAAGAAGGCTTCCTGCCAAAGAACAAAGACAAAGAAAGTTAGGACTCAGAGAGACCAGGCTAAGGTTAGACTCCGCTAATATCAGTATGGCTAGAGTACCCAATACTGGCAAACACTCTGGCATCGAGGTAGTGACAGCCCTCTGCTCAAATACTCCTCTGGTAAAGACCCAACGAGCCGCAGGTGTGCAAGGAGGCTCAACGAGAACAGGGCCCCATCTAGCGGAAGAAAAACACAAAAACAACCCACACAAACTGGAATCCTAACACTTTGATTATTAGAAATAAATACATCAATATTTTAACAAGTAGTAGTTGGTGTTTATTGTGCAGCGATAAGTGATAAGGATTTATCATTTAGGTCAGACTCAACCTTCTCTTCTCATGTTTCACAATATAGACCCTGCAGAACTTAATTTGGTTGATATCATTTTATATATTTTATATATATTATAAATTATAAATCTTCACAACATTCAAGAAAAATGGCTTTATTATACAGTGCCTTTTTTAAGATTTGATTATTTTCTTGTTAGTACTTGTTTGTGCTCCTTCTGATTTATGTGTTTGTTCTTTCTTGTGATCTTTATATTTCAATAGCTGTATTTCTAAATTCTGTTCTGAAAATGTGTCATGTTTATTTTTGACTCCTCCCTCCTAATCTTCACTAGACTGCTGTGCATCTTTTTGCATAGAGCCAGTCGACACACAGGCTCAGCTATTTCTGCTATTACCTTATGGATTTTATCTAGTACTCTTATCCTAGCATCTTTTTTCTCAGTCTCTTCTATTAAAACATAGCCTGTTATTGCCAGGCATTGTTGTTGGGTTGCTGTTCTCAACATTTCTGCATACTATGCATAAGGAGGGGAAAGGAGCCTGATTATGAGGGTGTCTAGATTACAGGGTGGCTACAGCTTCCTGATCAGAGATGGCAAAAGTACTCACTTTCCGTACTTGAGTAAAAGTACAGATACTTGTGTTAAAAAATACTCTGGTAAAAGTGGAAGTACTGATTAAACTTCTTTACTCAAGTAAAAGTAACAAAGTACAGGCTTGTAAATGTACTTAGGGCCGGATCTATCAAAGGTTTGCGTGTATTAAAACGTGAGCTATTTCATTGCGCACGCTAAAAAATGTACAAACTGATCTATCAACAGCGTGCTAAAAGGATTTGGTCTTTAAAACGTGCTAAATAGCGCCTCTTATCCATTTAGTACTTTTTCTGCAATGAATATTCAATATGGGGCGTTTACACGCAAAAGTGCGTCTTGTGGGAGGAGAACATGTAAATATATTAATTTAGCACTCGCAAAGTGATTTATCAAACCTGAAAGCAATTTTGCTAACGGTATCTGACTCTATATTTAACACGTTTCAAAAGAAGGTGCAAATGGTCTGTATGCGTAATTGCGCACACATGGCAGCGGTTATTGTCGCAAGAAGGAGACATCGAAATGAAGCAAGGAGACGCAGAGAACGCATTTTTTCACTCCGTGTGAATATTTTTGGAATGAACGAGGAAACGATCATCAAAACGTATCGTTTATCCAGCATTGCCATTTTGGAGCTGTTGGGGGAACTCCGAATGGATTTGGAGCCAGCCACAAGGAGGACCCACGCAATACCAGCTATAACAAAACTCCTTGCAACGTTGCACTTTTTTGCATCTGGGTCATTCCAGCGTACGGTTGCAGCGAGAGCTGGGATCTCCCAATCTAATTTTTCAGAAGTGCTGTCCGACGTTCTAAATGCCATGTGTCGCCGTATGAGAAAGGTCATTAGGTTTCCACACAACCGGCAGTCACTAAATGACACCAAACAAGGCTTTTTTGCAATCGCTGGATTTCCCGGAGTGATTGGAGCGATAGATTGCACCCATGTTCAACTTGTGCCCCCTGCAGAAAGTGAGCATGTGTATAGGAATCGCAAACACATGCATTCTTTGAATGTGCAGTGCGTTTGTGATGCCCAAGGCATCATTACCAACGTTGTGGCAAAATATCCCGGGTCAGTGCATGACTCTTTCATTTTAAGAAACAGCTACCTGTTTTCCAAGTGCGTGATGGAGAGTTTGGAGATGGCTGGCTTGTAGGTGAGTCAAATATTTAGAAAAAGAAATAATTTCTTCATCAGTGTCATATTCACCCAGATTTCTTTTTTAAGGTGACAGTGCATATCCCCTACATCCCTTCCTCCTGACACCTGTTCTCAACCCGACCACTGCTGGAGAAATTGGATACAATGAGGCCCATATTCGCACCCGGAACATTGTGGAGCGCACCTTTGGGATCTTGAAGAGCAGGTTCCGATGTTTGGACCGTACTGGTGGAGCACTGCTGTACAAGCCAGAAAAAGTTGCCCAGATTGTAGTGACCTGCTGCATGCTTCATAACATTGCCAAACAACACGGGCTGGAGCATGACGCCCTACCGGAGAATCCCGACCTCCCCCCTGCGCCTGTGGAGCAACATGCCAATACTGCGGGAATGCGTATGCGCAAAAATCTCATCCACAGTCACTTCTTGTGAGCCATTTGGTATGTGCATTTTTCTACAGGCCAATACAAAACAATTAAATTTCTTAATGCACTAGTTTGTACAAACTACTAGTTTGAGCATCTAATTATGTTAAGTCCAGCAAAAGTTACACTTCCTTTAGATTAAGCAACATGGTAAAAGAAATATAGCCTTTTTTTCCCCCACAAAGTGAAGAATCAAACAGACAACTTAAGTGTTGCAAGTATTTATTTGTATCTCCTTTTACGCAGGTGGAACTTGCCCACAGTGCGCACTCCTTCCTCTGCGGTTCCTGGCTGCCTATTTGTTGCTGTGCCACTTTGTTGAGACGTTTCTCCACCTGGATTGGGGGTAGTCATTGGCCGCATCCCTTCCCGTATCCCTCTTGCCACAGAATTGACAGCCATCGTCAGGGCAGACACTGCAGAGACCATCTGTCTGCAGTGGGTGGCTATGGTCTGAGTGTCGCGCCCTGCTACGGGGGGATTTGATGATGGCTGGACCTCTGATGCAGATTCTAAATGTAAAGCAAATGTTTAGTTACGTATTTGACTTGAAACAGCATTAAATTCACAGGTGGTGCATTCTTTTCAGTTCTGAATAAATCTTTTCAATAAACCTTTTCTGAGATTGTGCACCTACCGTGTCCTGCTGTTTGGTCAAGTGTGTCATACCCGGCAATCCCAGTGATTTGCTCCTCACAGAGCGTCAGCTGTACTTGTTCCTCAATGCTGGTCAGAGGCATCTCATCTACTGTGCCCCCTCCTGTTTTGTTCGCAGATGTTTTGTTATATGCCAGTTTTTCTTTGGTTCGCCTTCTAATATCCTGGTATCTTCTTTTTACTTCATCCACTGTTCGCAAGGTTTCACCAACAGCGTTTACTTTATGACAGATTTGTTCCCATATCGCGTTCCTCTGTGTGACAGTCACACCTCTTTGCTGTAGCTCACTTAAATGTTTGTTGGCTTCATCCACCAACACCTCCATTTCCATGGGGTCGAATTTTCTTTTGCGCTTTCTGCTGCCCGAACTCGCCATGCCGCAAACCACAAAACGCGCAAAACCATCATTTAAATAGGGCGTCTCCAACAGTTTTGCACCTGCCACCAGTTACGCAATCACTCTTGTTAAATCACCCGCAAACCATGGTTCAGCCCCTCGCGCAAAATTCCAGTTTGCGAGCGCAAATTACTGCACGCAAAATTGGATCTTGATAAATCCGGCCCTTAAAGTATAAAAGTAAAAGTAGAAACCACTTTTTACATTTTTTCATTTAAGTTCTGAGTTCTATCAACTATGTTTTATGAGTTTGACATTAGGATTTTGAGTTCTACAAACTCAGATTTTGTAGTGTTATCTGTAAGTTGAGTACTATCAACTCATTGAACACACAAAAAATTTTGTTAATACAACATTTTTATTGCTTCAAGTCAAACATTGTATCAATAAAACCAATGTTCAACAACATAATCTTAATTGCACAGAGCAAAGTAACCTGAGAGCCTCTTGAGAACTGCACTTTCCTCTCCACGTGTGCGTGTGTTTGCGTTTGCTTATTCAGGAGTTGGAGACCTGAATGCAGGCGTGTGTGTGTGTGTGCGCTTTGGTAAATGGCAGTCTGGGCTATAGTGCTTCCAGCAGGAACAATGATGTGTGCAACAAGGCTACTATATCAACAGATACAAACATAAAACCACAATGTCCGCCAATCTTCTCAAACGCGAGGGAAAAAGGCTGTGCTCTTGAAGAAAGGGATAGGAAACCCTGTACCGTAGTAGCCGTGTCCATGAACATGAGCAGTGCGCATGCCCATGAGTTTACAGTTGAGGGATCTCAAAAAATCTTGTATAGGCATTTTAAAACTCCTTGTTAAACCAACTTCTGAGAATTTGAGTCGGGCAAACATGTATTTATTTGTTAGATGTCAAATGTATATTTCTGAGTCAGATTACAATATAATTGTGTGTTAGAACAACAATTGCCATTAACTTTTTAACAGTGTATCTGTGCTCATCCTGTTGGATCTCAGTGCTGCATTTGAAGCAGTTGATCATAATATTCTTTTAGAAAGACTTGAATATTTTGTTGGAATTAAAGGAACAGCACTAGACTGGTTTAAATCTTATCTATCTGATTGATTTCAGTTTGTTCATGTTAATGATAGATCTTCAACATGCTCAAAGGTTACCTGTGGAGTACCACAGGGATCAGTGCTAGGACCAATTCTCTTTACTTTATACATGCTCCCAATTGGTAGAGTTATTAGACAGCATGGGATTAATTTCCACTGTTATGCTGATGATAACCAGCTATATCTGTCTATAAATCCAGATGAAGCTAACCCATTACATAGATTACAGGCATGTCTGAAGACATAAAAACCTGGATGACTCTTAACTTTCTCCTTCTGAATGCAGACAAAACAGAAGTTATAATCTTTGGACCAGAGTCTCTGAAAAAGAAGCTGATTAGCCAGTCACTTCATTTGGATGGGATTAAACTGATTTCAGATAATAAAGTAAAAAATCTTGGTGTTGTTTTTGATCATGACCTGTCATTGAAATCACACATCAAAGAGGTTTCTAAAATGTCTTTCTTTTGTCTGCGAAATATTGCAAAAATTAGAAATCTCCTGCCCAGGGGTGATGCTGAGAAACTAGTCCATGCATTTGTTACTTCAAGGCTGGACTATTGTAATTCTTTACTATCAGGAAGTCCACAAACTGTAGTTAAAAGCCTTCAGCTGATCCAAAAAACTGCATCCAGAGTTCTGAGGAAAATGAAAAAGAGAGATCATATCTCTCCTATCCTGGCTTCTCTTCATTGGCTTCCTGTTAAATCCAGAATAGAATTTAAAATCCTCCTTCTCACATATAAAGCCTTAAATGGCCAAGCTCCATCTTATATCAGAGATCTGATTGTTCCTTATGTTCCTAACAGAGCACTTCGCTCTCAATCTGCAGGTTTACTAGTGGTTCCTAGAATTTCTAAAAGTAGAATGGGAGGCAGATCTTTTAGTTATCAGGCTCCTCTCCTGTGGAACCAACTACCAGTTTTAGTCTGTGAGGCAGACACCCTGTCTACTTTTAAGGCTAGGCTTAAACTTTCCTTTTTGAAGCTTATAGTTAGAGTGGCTCAGGTTATCCTGAGCTATCTCTATAGTTATGCTGCTATAGGCTTAGACTGCTGGAGGACATAGGGACCCCTTTTTCATCATTCTGCTTCTTTCTCTCTCTATTCTCCCACTCTGCAGAATCTGTTAGTTCAATCTCTAACGTTCTGCTCTCTCTGCTTTTTCTCATAGTAGCTTCATCTGGTCTGTTCCTGTTTGGCTGTGAATCCATCCTGGAGAGAAACATCAGCTGTGCTGCTGCCATCAACACCGTTGTTTCTAGATGTTGGAGATCGGCCTGTTTTTCAGTGTGGTCCTGTTTCTCTGACCATGACTGGCTGGATGTGCTCTCTTCATCCTCTGACATGGGAGCTGGCTTGGAGCTTGTCTGCCTGGCTGTGTGTTTCCTGGACTGGGCCGCCTTTTACAGTTTCCTTTTCTATGTCTGCTTCTTTTTCTATGTCTGCTTCTGTCTCCTTGAACTCCAGTCGGCCTCAGCAGATGGCCGCTCACACTGAGCCTGGTTCTGCTGGAGGTTTCTTCCTGTTACAAGGGAGCTTTCCTCTCCACTGTCGCTACAAGCATGCTGAGTGTGATGGATTTCATTGTGGATGTAATCAACTGGTTTTCCTTAGAAAACTTTGAATCAATTTGACTGGATGATCTAGTGAACTGTAAAGTTTCCTGAGATGACATGTTGTGAATTGGTGCCATATAAATAAACTGAATTGAATTGAACTTGCAATTCAATAGTACTCGCCACATTGTTTCTTTCAAACCTCAACATGCCTTTTTCTAAAAATTCAAGGTACAAGGTTTTGTACCATTTTTTTTGGTCTCATTCATCAGTCCTAAGACTTTATGATTTCACTCTCATGGACACCGTTCTTATATTCAGTCACATACTACGTTTCGTCCAGCCAGATATTGTAAATATTTGGCCTTTGAGGGATTTTAAATTGGAAAATCCCTGGACACCAAAACTTATTACCAGTACACAGTTACTGCAAACAGAATTCCGTTGCCACCGTTAGGTATCCTTCTGTTTGACTCCATTATGTACTGGTTTATTGGTTTTTATGATTAGAAACACTCAGTTCATTTATTCAGGCTGAAACACGTATTTAACTCTTCCATCCCAGAATTCTGACACAAAATTTACTTTTAACAACAACAAGCCAACAACACTCAAACATACACCATTAAAACATTCACTGTGACATACCAGACTGACTAATGGATCTGACAAGATTTTCCAGACTTGCTCTTTAAACTAAAAATTAATAATTATAAAAAAAAGAAAACAACAGATCCCCAAAGTGTCTGTTACTATCATTTTAGTACCCCAATCAGGAAATATAATCTCTTACCATTTATCTGTTTCTGAAAAATAAGCAATAAGCTTTAGATCCTTGCAAAAACAATTTAAAGAACAATTAAAATAGATCTATCTTTGTTTTTCTGTTAACCAGAATATGTAAAGACTTTCAAACCAAAAACTGGCATAGTTTCTCTCTTTCTCTTTTAAATATTCTCCTGTTTAATCTATTTTTTAGGGAATTGTTTTTTTTTTTCGTTTTTTTTGCACATGGAGACAGTTTTTATTACAAGGTGGTTTCTGATGGTGTCTCGTTCATCTTTGCAGAATCTGTTCCAGCAGTCTCTTTTTGAAGACCTCCACTCGCAGTCTGTTGATTTGACCCTCGTTTTTATCCTCCTCATTCTTCTTTGTCACCTCCAGCAGCTTGTTGTAAATCCGTCTGGACCTTGGATGCATCTCTCCGCCTGAAACAGACCTCTCCCGTTTTCTTCAATTTAAGTTTTAAATAAATTGACAACTCACAAATAAGCAATACCCAAAACTATAATCAGAGGTCCTCTTCGCAGACTCTTCTAGAATAGGGTGTCTCTTATCTTTTTAAGAAGCATTTTATAACATGAAGACTGATTCCAAATAGATTGATTCCAATCTATTTCCCTTTTTTAGCCGACGTCCTTAAATTAGTCTCCCTTCAGCACAGCACCTATTTGTTTGCCCCCCAGTCTTTTTTATCAGGATTTAATCTCCCTATACATCGAAAAGGAAAAAGCATTTTAAAGTTTTAACAGAATTCTCTTCACAGCATATGCAAATATGGGAACAGAAAACAGCTAGATGGATATTTACAGAACATCGTAGGCCCAAACAGTTTCCAAAATAGCTAACAAAGAATTTACAGGTCATTAATAAACTTAAGTCTCACCCTGAATCCCCTGTTAAATTCTGTCTAGAACCTCCACTGGTTCGGCAACTTTTTGTAGCCAAAACAGGGCCTACCCTGCTAACATGAAACAATTGTGTTAAAGTAGCTGAATATAATAAGTAAATGCAAAAAAACTGTAGCATTTTTTTTTTCCGTGATCCTTCATCCTGTAAGCCACTGTTAAGCAGGTAGTGGTCTTACTCATTCACTCAACTACAGCTCTGGCTGACGTGTCCACTAAACAAACACCCCCAATCCCTGAAGCTCACGTTACCGACAGAGACCCGTTAGAAGATTGGACATTTTCTAGGTGAGGCTATGCTAAAAGCTAATAAAAATAATTGTTAGATTGACAATATTTAGATTTTTTTTTATCCCATTCAAAAAGGATTTAGCCTATAGAATAAAGTTTTGGAGAGCAATGTAGGAAATATTGTCTTTTTACTTTGTTAGATGTAAACTGAGGGTTGAAAGTAAGCCTGAACGGTCTGGTACTGTGTACCAGTAAAAGATTCAGGGACGGCACGCAGTTTCAGAAAGAAATGCTGGCTGCTATTTTGTGCCAACAAAACACAGTAACCAACAGTAACCAACTTGATGAGACGAATGTGCCATTGTTAAATCTCACTGAGCCTGGTTCTGCTGGAGGTTTCTTTCTGATAAAAGGCAATTTTTCCTCTCCACTGTCGCTACAAGCATGCTTAGTGTGAGGGATTGCTGGGGAGTCAATGAGTCAATGCAATCAACTGGTTTTCCTTAGATAGAAATAGTTTGAAGAATATGATTGTGTTATGTGTATAAATACATTTTATTTTTTGTAATTGCTTTTCTCTGTGTGATTATCTCCAGGTTGAATTGATATTTTATGTTAGAATGTTGGACTGTGGTTTGTATAATTGTGTATAGTAATTTGCAAAAGCCTATTAATTTCCCTGGTTCTGAAAGGAAACACTTCTTTCTCACAATTAAAATGATTGGTGGTTTGTATTCTATATTTTTATTTGCCAATATAGTCTTTTTTATTTGTCAATTGTTAAAATAATTTATTTTACCTGCTTCTCCACAGGTTCTAAGAGGGTGTGTGTGGAAGGAAGGTGGGGTGCTTGTTAGTTAAATACATGTAGTAAGTCTTACCTGCCACTACGAGGACAGTTGGAGCCAGTTCTAGAAAGGTGTAATGGAGTTTTTAGATGAGCTTTACTTTTAATAATATTTAGTTAATATTTTTTTATGTATTTTGAGTGATTCTGGCCTTAGATTTTAATGTCTACTCAATGATGGGATAATGGTAGTCCTTAGAAATATAAAGTCTACTCCTGAGATATCAGGAGGTGAAAGTAGATGTCAGAGGCAAATAGGAAGGAAGAGTTTAAAGTCACGTGGTCGATGAAAGGCGGGGGATGACTTTATTTAAGGTGGGATTCAGATGGTTTGGGATCACTTCACATCAGAAGAGCAATATCAGGATTTGCAGAACCCTACAAGTAAGTCTAGTTATTCTTTCATTAACCTATTCTAATACAGAATTTTAAAATGACCACCTAGCAAAATCTAATACATTATTTTTTTTACTATGTTTCCAATGCTTGGGTTTCTTGTTTTCAAATTAACAGGGATTTAACAAGCAAGAACTCCGAAGATGTATAACTGTAAGGTTTTTTTTTTTCAGCATCCAGCTAAAATTAATTCTCTGTATCCCTCAAAGCAGTTTTTCATTGCTATTTGCATTATTTGTTAGCTTTTTTAATTATAGTAGCTCCAGTATCTTTCTCTCCTGCCTTCCTTATTCAGGAAACTAATTCTATATATTATGGGCAACTAAAATTACATATTAGTGTCTTTGTAATTTCATTGACTTGTACTCATGTAAACATATTTCAGCTACAAAGTACGCATCAGGTGCGAGAGATCCACAAACCAAAATTAAGGTACCTGCTAAAGGTGCAAGAGATGCCCCCCGAGCATCCAGCGCAGCTCACGGTGCAAAAGATTCCAAGCCAAAGAAACCTGCAGCAGGTGCAAGAGACAAGTGAGTGAAAAGGACAGTACCCAAAATAATACTAATGATAATGTTTTAACTAGCATGTCTTTAATAAGTAATATTTTAAATTAGTAAAACAATCCAATACGAAATTATGAAACCACCTGAATGTAACCAGAATATATAATTTTGAATATTTAACTAATAGAGCTTTTTATATTGGCAGGAAGTGAATATGGATACGTCTGCATGGAAATACCTAAGGTAAGTGTCTCTCATTACATTCAGACATGAAATTATAAAAGTCTCATGTTTCAGACTCTAACTCTCTGTTTCTACCTTTCAGAAAGACAACAGAAATTGATCCTGAATTCTTCGGGGAAATAATCAACTTTGGTGATGGCTTTAATAAAAAATAAAAATAAAAAAACGGTGAAGTGGATGTATTTTGCAATGGGTAAGCATGTGCTGGTTGAGACTGCTGAATGTTGTGTAAAATTGGTTATTTATTTATAAAAAAAAGAAATCATAGTAGAACTGTAAATATACAGTTATATGTTTATATTGTTTTTTTATGTATTTATTACTGTTTTCAAGGCTGCACTTCAAAAAATGAAAGTGTCTAGAGCTAATTTAAAGAAAATTTGTTTTTGTATACACTCATGTTTACAAAATGACAAAATAAATCTGTCTAAGTCTAAGTCATATACTTTTGTTCCTATTTTGGACATTAGCTAAATTCTGCATTTGAAAATCAGAAGCAGAGATAAACATACTGCTGCTGTTTACAGCGAACCTCGCTGATGAGGGGAAGAAATCACTATTCTTTGAAGAGATAAAGAAAAAGAGAATGCGCCAATGCACAAAATAGTATATGCAGAGATCAATCAATGCTTCAAAATGCTATTTTCTTTGAACAGATCAGTCACCTAGCAGCACAGCTGTTTCAAATCATTCTGGTGACACACCACGTATTTAATTACAAACATTTTTTTTTTTCAGTGCTATCGTTTGACATATTAGTGTACACACAGTGATAGCAGTAGTTGCAGTTGGGTACAAGATATAAACCCTGGATGGCAGAGTCATCATAGCCCTTCAAGCCCTCCAAACATATTCCTGATCTGGACCCTGAAGCAACAATAATCTTGCTACTTCTAAGAGCAACAATATCAGACAACAAGTACGTGGGCCACCCAACATTCCATTGCCCTGGGTTGTAATAGGAGATGTGTGACTGGGTAATGTGAATAAACCAATACATTTAAAACATGTTCTGTATGGTGGCTGCCATTTCATTTTTCAGCCATGTACAAGCTTTATGCAAGCCAAAGAGACACAACCAAGCTTCAACAACTCAAAGATACTGTCAGAGAAGAACTGGTTTCACAGCGTTTGATCAAACTCAACAGTCTTTTTTTAGAATCAAATTCAGAATCAAGTTGGTTTGCACTTAGAAGGAATTTCTTTCTGTTGATTTTGCAGACAAATTAGATATACATACAGAATACAGGATCTATAGTTATATACAATATTAAACTTATTATATATGATACACAATATTTAGTATATAGCTATGTACTATATACACAATAGGCTGTGAGTTAATGTCACGCAGGAGGTCTCGAGATACTACGTAGGTGTAGCTTCTAGGTCCTGAATGGGGAAGGGGCAGCGTCAGTGTCACAGGAGTCTTTGGGCCTGGTTGGTAAGGCTTGTAGCAGACGTGAAGAAACTCTTCCTGTGGCGTGATGTTTTGGTCCTGATGGACAGGAGCCTCCTGCCAGAGGGAAATGTCTGAAATAGTTTGTGGCTGTGGAGGGAGGGATCAGCCATAATTTTCCCTACATGCCTTAGAGTCCTGGAGGCGTACAGAACCTGGAAAGAAGGAAGATTGCAGCCAATCACCTTCTCTGCAGACCGGATGACATACTGCAGTCTGCCCTTGTCCTTAGCGGTGACACCAGTATACTAGATGGTGATGGAGGAGGTTAGGATGGACTCAATGATGGAGGAGTAGAAGGGCACCATCATTGTCTTTGGCAGGTTAAATCTTTTCAACTGCCACAGGAAGTAAATGTCATGATGGGTTTAAGGTTCTTAGCCCACATGCAGAACACAACGGAGGCTGGGTAAAAGTTTAACAGAGTTTATTGAAAGTTTCAACAACACAAGATAATGTACTGGTTCTGGAACTGGTCCGGGCAGGTTCACTGAAGTCTGCAGAGATGATAGTTTGGTTAGTGGAGCAGGCAGATGAGTTATGAGTTCTTGATTATTCAGATTCTACCTTGACTGAGTCCAGGCTTCTCTTTGAGAGAGA
This sequence comes from Cyprinodon diabolis, assembly GCA_030533445.1. NCBI lineage: Eukaryota > Metazoa > Chordata > Actinopteri > Cyprinodontiformes > Cyprinodontidae > Cyprinodon > Cyprinodon diabolis. The sequence goes on along the minus strand of CM060067.1, from coordinate 44,606,513 downwards.
GGGAACTGTTGGGTCCAGAGACTGTTGGTTCAGCAGAGGATACGACCAGCTGCAGCGTCTAACTTCTGACTTTGAATGGCAGACCTTGATCTGAGTTTCCAGCTCTTCACCAAGAGCAGCAGGGGAATCCACATAGGAATCTTCAGGTTTGGTTCACCAGGGCAGATTGGCAGGTTAAGCTCACCCAGAGCTTCAGGCTAGAGACAGGTTTCCTGTGAGGCAAAAACAGAGAAGAGTTAGAATCTGATCTCTCAACAGAGACAACTAGATTCTTTCAGTTTCAGAGGCTCAGGTTGCTAACCAAACTAAGGTCAACACTGCGGCGTCGAAGGAAGGTCTGGCAGCTGGTTATAAAGGAGAGGTCTCCTGATGAGTAGATGCGTCTCAGGTGTGCTGGAAAGCTCCAGCTCCAGGAGACCCACGGCGCACACTGCTGGAGGAAGGTGGTACAGCTCCAGATCCCAACAGTACCCCCCTCTCAACGACCGCCTCTTGGCGGTCCAGAAGAAGTCGACGGGAGGGAGCTCTCATATTCCTCGATAAGGGATGGATCGAGGATATACGAACCAGGAAACCATGTGCGGTCCTCCGGACCGTAGCCCTCCCAATCGACGAGGTACTGCCAACCGCGACCTCACCGACGGGAGGGGGCTAGAGACAACAGGTTTAATTTGGGAGACATGGAACGTGGGATGGATGCGGAGACTCGGAGGAAGGTGCAGACGGACAGCAGAGGGGTTGATGATCTGGGCTATTTTATATGGGCCAATGAACCGGGGGGACAGTTTCCGAGACATACCCTTGAGGGGAATGTCTCGTGTAGACAGCCATACCTCTTGGCCTATGGAGTAGTCAGGGGCCGGGCGTCTCTTGGAGTCAACGAAGCGTTTAGAGGAAGCTTATGAGCGGTTGAGGGTGGCGATAGTGTCCTTCCAGACACTCTGACAACGGCGGATGTGATGTTGGACTGATCGGACTGAGATCTCTCTCTGGTCTGCAGGGAAAAGTGGAGGCTGATAACCGAGAGACACCTGGAACGGGGATAGACCAGTAGAAGCAGATTTTAATGAATTGTGGGCATATTCGATCCAGGTCAGAAACTGACTCCAGTCAGTTGGGTTGTTAGAGGTCAGGCAGCGGAGAGTGGACTCTAGTTGCTGATTCATTCTCTCCGTCTGCCCGTTAGACTGTGGGTGATAACCAGAGGTGAGAGATGACTTACAGTTTAACGCAGAACAGAAGGCTTTCCAGACCTGAGAGATGAACTGTGGACCGCGGTCGGAGAGGATTTCTTGTGGGATGCCATGGAGTCGGAAAACATGCTTCACGAGAAGCTGGGCCATCTAGAAAGCCGTGGGAAGTTTCCTGAAGGGGATTAAGTGACAGGCCTTGGAAAAACGGTCGACGATGGTTAAAATGGTGGACATACCTCTGGATATCGGAAGACCAGTGACAAAGTCTACTGCGATATGTGACCAAGGACGGGTTGGAACAGGTAGAGGATGCAGCAGGCCAGAAGGTGGTTGGTGAGAGGTTTTGTTTCTGGCGCAGATGGGGCATGCCAAAACGTACTCCTTAACGTCTTTGTGTAAGGATGGCCACCAGAAACGTCTTGTGATCAGGGGAATAGTTCTGCCTACTCCAGGATGGGCGGAAAATTTAGCTGCATGCATCCACTGGATCAGTTGGGATCTGACGGAAGATGGAACATAGGTTTTATTTGGAGGACCGTTACCTGGGTCAGGTTCAGAGGCTAGGGCAGCGTTGATGAGATCAGTGATCTCCCAGGAAACCACTCCAACAGTACAGGAGGCAGGGAGGACAGGCTCGGGTGTCTCAGGTTGGTCAGCGGAGTACAGACGAGAAGGAGAATCGGGCTTGACGTTCTTGGATCCAGGTCTGTAAGAGATAATGAGATTGAATCGGGAGAAGAATAATGACCATCTTGAATGACGTGGATTAGATTGTTTGGCTGATTGGAGATAGGCCAGGTTCTTGTGGTCTGTCCAGACCAAAACTGGATGCTCGGCCCCCTCGAGCCAGTGTCTCCATTCCTCCAAGGCGAGTTTTATGGCAAGAAGTTCCCGGTCTCCAACATCATAGTTTTGCTCCGCAGGTGAGAGTCTACGTGAAAAAAAGGCACAGGGGTGAATCTTTTGGTCTGAGTCAGATTGTTGAGACAAAACAGCTCCAACACCGGAGTCTGATGCATCCACCTCTAAGATAAACTGTTTAGAGGGGTCTGGCTGGATAAGGATGGGTGCTCTTGAAAACAGGTTCTTTAATCTTTCAAAAGCGCTCTGGGCTTCAGGTGTCCATTGAAAAGTCTTCTTTACAGAAGTCAGGGTTGTGAGAGGTAGAGCTTTTTGACTGTAATTTCTTATGAAGCGTCTGTAAAAGTTTGCAAACCCAAGGAATCTCTGAAGCTGTTTGCGGTTTTCAGGTGTCGGCCAGTCCAGAACTGCTTTTATCTTATCTTCGGATGGCTTAACCTGCCCGCCCTCGAGCACAAACCCTAGAAAAGTGACAGATGGTTGGTGGAATTCACATTTTTCTGCCTTCACAAAGAGCTTCTTTTCCAAAAGTCTCTGAAGAACTAGACGGACATGTTTCTTATGCTCTGATAGGTTCTCGGAGTAGATCAAAATATCATCGATGTACACAAAAACTAATACATTCAAAAAATCTCTGAGGGGAATCCACATAGGAATCTTCAGGTTTGGTTCACCAGGGCAGATTGGCAGGTTAAGCTCACCCAGAGCTTCAGGCTAGAGACAGGTTTCCTGTGAGGCAAAAACAAAAAGAGTTAGAATCTGATCTCTCAACAGAGACAACTAGATTCTTTCAGTTTCAGAGGCTCAGGTTGCTAACCAAACTAAGGTCAGCACTGCGGCGTCGAAGGAAGGTCTGGCAGCTGGTTATAAAGGAGAGGTCTCCTGATGAGTAGATGCGTCTCAGGTGTGCTGGAAAGCTCCAGCTCCAGGAGACCCACGGCGCACTCTGCTGGAGGAAGGTGGTACAGCTCCAGATCCCAACAGTAAATCCTCTGCTGGGCTTCCTTGGTGAGGGAATTGATTTTCAAATCCCACTTTAGGTCCTGTGAGATCAGAGTTCCCAGGAAGTGGAAATACTCCAGAGTGTCAATTGTGGAGTCACAGAGCATGATGGAGATAGCTGGGGCTGAGTTCTTCCTGAAGTCCACAACCATCTTTACTGTTTTTAGAGCATTGAGCTCCAAGTTGTTCTACTTGCACTAGGTCACCAGATGGTCAACCTCCCACCTGTAGGAGGACTCGTCACAATCAGAGATAAGTCCGATTCGAGTGGTGTCATCCGCAAACTTCGGAAGCTTGACCGAAAGATGACTGGAGGCGCAACTGTTGATGTGCCATTGGAAGCAGGAGCTATCAACCTTCTCCAAATAAATCAGGCTTCCTTTGCTGAGTCAAATATTAATTTACACAAGTTTGTCTCAACAGTCCAGTCACGTTAAACTCCTTTGCAGTAGAAGATTGTTCTCAATCCACTGAAGAGCTTGATTTTAGTGGTGACACCGCATCCACGCAGCGTAGCTTGGGCCTTTTATGTGAGATCAGTTCAGATACATTCACATTCTCTACATCATTTGTTGTCAAACCCTTGTTGCAGTGTGTTCTTTCCACTGTCAACAGTGTTTCAAATCATTTGTGTTGGGGTCTGGAGATGTACCACCTTCCACCAGCAGAGTGCGCTGTGGGTCTCCTGGGCTGGAGCCCTCCAGCACACCTGAGACGCATCTACTCATCAGGAGACCCACCCTTCATAAGCAGCTGCCAGACCTTTCTTCGACGCCGCAGTGTTGACCTTAGTTTGGTTAGCAACCTGAGCCTCTGTTACCTGAAGAATCTAAGTCGTCTCTAAGTGAGAAAACTGGTTCTAACCTTCTAACCTGCTCACAGGAAACCTGTCTCAAGCCTGAAGCTCTGGGTGAGCTTAACCTGCCTTCCAGCCCTGGTGAGCCAAACCTGAAGATTCCTATTTTGCATTTCCCCTGCTGCTCTCTGTGAAGAGCTGGAAACTCTGATCAAGGTCTGCCATTCAAAGTCAGAAGCTAGATACTGCAGCTGCTTGAGCACTCTGCTGAACCAACAGTCTCTGGACCCAACGGTTCCCTCTCTCACAAGAGAAGCCTGGACCCCGTCAAGGTAGAATCAGAATTATCTAAAAGGACTCTTTAATCATCTGCCTGCCCAGCTAATCAAACTATCATCTCTGCAGACTTCAGTGAATCCAACCCCGGACCTGTACCAGATCCAGTTCATGTCTTTTGTGTCAAACATCTTTAATAAACTCTGTTAAACTTTTACCCAGCCTCCTTTTTTGTTTGATATTAAACCAATCATGACAGAACACTGCGGCCAAACACAAAGCCCAGCAGATCACCTCCGGAGGAGGCTTGAGGAACAGGACGCTCAGATCCTTGGACATGCGCATACCCTCCGTGAGTTACACACTAAAATTGAATATCAGAACCAAGTGCTACAGACGTATACCAGCTACATGGGAAGCGCTAATGCCACGCCAGCAGTACGTCCCGTTCCGGATCCACTTCCGCCTCTAAGGTCACCGGCAGTGACGTCATTTCCTGAGTTCCGTCCAAGTCCGCCTGAAAGATTTTCAGGTAACCAAAGGGATTGTAAAGGATTTTTGTTTCAATGTCATTTGCTTTTTGAACAATCTCCAGGCAGTTTTCCGAATGATAGGAAAAAAATATCCTTCATTCTCTCTCAACTCACTGGACGAGCTCTTGAATGGGCAGAGGCAAGGTTCTCTTCAGAGTCCAGTTTTTCTTGTACATTTTCCGAGTTCATATCTGAGTTTTCCCAAGTATTTAACCACGACTCAGATAAAACAATTGATTCCCGAGCTCTGCTAAATTTAAAACAGGGAAATTCTACAGTGGCTGAGTTCTCCATTGACTTCCGGGTCAAAGCCGCAGCCTCAGGTTGGAACGAATGTGCACTTAAGAGTGCTTATTTTAAGGCTTTAAATGATAACATCAAGGATGAACTAGCCACAATCGACGAACCAGCTAGTTTGGAGGACTTAATCCGTTTAACCATCAGACTGGATAACAGACTCCGAACTAGAAATCACTCTAGACAAAGAAGTCTAAATTTTTCTGTGTCAGCTCCTGCATTTAACAATGCTTCTGTTTTTTCTGGACCCACAGAACCCAGTTCCAAGCCTAAGTCTAAAAACCAGACTTTTTCTGTGCCTGTCCAAGTCTCTCACTCAGATGGAGCGGAGGTCGAACCCATGCAGATTGGACACACAAGGCTATCCCCTGAGGAAAGACAACGGAGATTTAGAGGCAATCTGTGTCTGTACTGTGGTGAGACTGGCCATTTTATTGCTTCATGTCCGGCTAAGTCAAAAGCCAGGGCCTGTCAGAGGAATTAAGGAGTCTGACGGGCCATCTGAAAACTGATAAAACTCCTCATCTGATGTTGCCTGCTCCTCTTTTTTTCTCCAACCAGAATCTCACCTTGTCGGCTTTCATTGACTCTGGGTGTGAAAGAAATCTCATTGATTCAGATCTGGTCCAGCAATTAAATATTGAGACTGTCCCTTTATCTAAGCCTCTCAGAGTATCTGCTATTGATGGAAAGAAGCTTCATCAAGTCACTCATCAGACACAACCTCTAGAACTTTTAATCTCTGGAAACCATCGTGAAACGTTAACGTTTTTTGTTTTTCCTTCTGCATGCTCCCCTCTGGTGTTGGGATTCGAGTGGCTGGAACGTCATAACCCCCATATCAACTGGGCTGAACGCCACATTGAGTCTTGGTCCACTTCCCGTCACGAGTCATGCCTTCGTTCTGCGGCTCCTGCTATTCAGTCCCCTAGAGGTAGGGGGGAGATGGACTCTCCTGACCTTACTTCTGTTCCTCCCGAGTATCATGATCTGGCACCAGTCTTCAGTAAGGTCAGTGCGACGTCTCTTCCACCTCACAGACCATATGACTGCACCAAAGATTTACTACCAGGAGCCCCCCTTCCCAGCAGTAGACTATACAACATCTCCAAACCTGAACACGAGACCATGGAAAAATATATCAATGAGTCTCTAGCTGCTGGAATTATTCGTCCATCTTCATCTCCTCTTCGTGCTGGTTTCTTTTTTGTGGGTAAAAAAGATGGTTCCCTACGACCCTGTATAGATTACAGAGGCTTAAATCAGATAACCGTCAAAAATAAGTACCCCCTACCATTACTGGCAGCAGCGTTTGAACCTGTTCAGGGTGCAACAGTGTTCACTAAACTCGATTTGAGAAACGCTTATCACCTCCTTAGAATAAGAGAAGGAGATGAATGGAAGACAGCCTTTAAGACCCCCTTAGGCCAATTTGAGTATTTGGTCATGCCTTTTGGTCTCACAAACGCTCCTGCTTGCTTCCAAGCTCTTGTCAACGACGTTCTCAGAGATTTTTTGAACATATTCGTTTTTGTGTACATCGATGATATTTTGATCTACTCCAAGAATCTCTCTGACCACAAGAAACATGTTCGTCTAGTTCTTCAGAGACTTTTGGAAAACAAACTCTTTGTGAAAGCAGAAAAATGTGAATTTCACCAACCATCTGTCACTTTTTTAGGGTTTGTGCTCGAGGGCGGGCAGGTGAAGCCATCTGAAGACAAGATAAAGGCAGTTCTGGACTGGCCGACTCCTGAAAACCGCAAACAGCTTCAGAGATTTCTTGGGTTTGCAAACTTTTACAGACGCTTCATAAGGAACTATAGTCAAACAGCTCTACCTCTCACAACTCTGACTTCTGTGAAGAAGACCTTTCAATGGACACCTGAAGCCCAAAACGCTTTTGAAAAATTAAAGAACCTGTTTTCCAGAGCACCCATCCTTATCCAGCCAGATCCCTCTAAGTAGTTTATCTTAGAGGTGGACGCATCTGACTCCGGTGTTGGAGCTGTTTTATCTCAGCAATCTGACTCAGACCAAAAAACTCACCCCTGTGCTTTTTTTCACGTAGACTCTCACCAGTGGAGCAAAATTATGATGTTGGAGACCGAAAACTTCGAGCCATTAAACTCGCCCTGGAGGAATGGAGACACTGGCTCGAGGGGGCCGAGCATCCAGTATTGGTTTGGACAGACCACAAAAATCTGGCTTATCTCCAATCGGCAAAACGATCCAACCCACGTCACTCTAGATGGTCATTATTCTTTTCCCGTTTCAACCTCATTATTTCTTACAGACCTGGTTCCAAGAACATCAAGCCCGATTCTCTCTCTCGTCTGTACTCCACTGATCAACCTGAGACACCCGAGCCTGTTCTTCCTGCCTCCTGTACTGTTTGAGTCGTTTCCTGGGAGATCACTGATCTCATCGACTCTGCCCTAGCCTCTGAACCTGACCCAGGTAACGGCCCTCCAAATAAAACTTATGTTCTATCTTGCGTCAGATCCCGACTGATCCAGTGGATGCATGCAGCTAAATTTTCCGCCCATCCTGGAGTGAGCAGAACCATTGCCCTCATTACAAGACGTTTCTGGTGGCCATCACTACACAAGGACGTTAAGGAGTACGTTTTGGCATGTCCCATCTGCGCCAGACACAAGACCTCTCATCAACCACCTTCTGGTCTGCTGCATCCTCTACCTGTTCCAACCCGTCCTTGGTCACATATCGCCGTAGATTTTGTCGCAGGTCTCCCGATTTCCAGAGGTATGTCCACCATTTTAACCATCGTCGACCGTTTTTCCAAGGCCTGTCACTTAATTCCCCTCAGGAAACTTCCCACGGCTTTCCAGACGGCCCAGCTTCTCGTGAAGCATGTTTTCCGACTCCATGGTATTCTACAAGAAATCCTCTCTGACCGCGGTCCTCAGTTCATCTCACAGGTCTGGAAAGCTTTCTGTTCTGCGTTAAACTGTAAGTCCTCCCTCACCTCTGGTTATCACCCACAGTCTAACGGGTAGACGGAGAGGATTAATCAACAACTAGAATCCACTCTCCGCTGCCTAACATCCAATAACCCTACTGACTGGAGTCAGTTTCTGACCTGGATCGAGTACGCCCATAACTCATTAAAATCTGCTTCTACTGGTTTATCCCCGTTCCAAGTTTCCATTGGTTATCAGCCTCCACTTTTCCCTGCAGATGAGAAAGAGATAACGGTCAGATCAGTCCATCACCACATCCGCCGTTGTCAGCGCATCTGGAAGGACACCATCACCATCATCAACCGCTCTTCTGCTTCTTCAAAACGCTTCGCAGATTCTAGGAGACGTCCTGCCCCTGATTACACCATAGGCCAAGAGGTTTGGTTGTCAACACGTGACATTCCCCTCAAAGCCATGTCTAAAAAGCTGTCACCTCGGTTCATCGGCCCATATAAAATTGCCCAAATAATCAACCCCTCTGCACCCCTCTCCACATCCATCCTACGTTCCATGTCTCCCAAGTCAAACCTGTCGTTACTAGCCCCCTGTGCCCTCCATCCGACTCCCCTCCACCCGCCCTGGACATCAACGGCCATCTGGCCTACACAGTTCACCGGATCGTGGACTCCCGTCGGCGAGGTCGCGGACGGCAGTACCTCGTCGACTGGGGGGGCTACGGTCCGGAGGACCGCACCTGGGTTCCTGGCTCATACATCCTCGATCCGTCCCTGATCGAGGGGTATGAGAGTTCCCTCCCGTCCACTTCCTCGGGACCGCCAAGAGGCGGTCGTTGAGAGGGGGGTACTGTTGGGATCTGGAGATGTACCACCTTCCACCAGCAGAGTGCGCTGTGGGTCTCCTGGGCTGGAGCCCTCCAGCACACCTGAGACGCATCTTCTCATCAGGAGACCTGCCCTTCATAAGCAGCTGCCAGACCTTTCTTTGACGCCGCAGTGTTGACCTTAGTTTGGTTAGCAACCTGAGCCTCTGTTACCTGAAGAATCTAAGTTGTCTCTAAGTGAGAAAACTGGTTCTAACCTTCCTCTGTCTTTGCTCACAGGAAACCTGTCTCAAGCCTGAAGCTCTGGGTGAGCTTAACCTGCCTTCCAGCCCTGGTGAGCCAAACCTGAAGATTCCTATTTTGGATTTCCCCTGCTGCTCTCTGTGCAGAGCTGGAAACTCTGATCAAGGTCTGCCATTCAAAGTCAGAAGCTAGACGCTGCAGCTGCTTGAGCACTCTGCTGAACCAACAGTCTCTGGACCCAACTGTTCCCTCTCTCACAAGAGAAGCCTGGACCCTGTCAAGGTAGAATCAGAATTATCTAAAGGACTCTTTAATCATCTGCCTGCCCAGCTAATCAAACTATCATCTCTGCAGACTTCAGTGAACCCAACCCGGACCTGTTCCAGATCCAGTTCATGTCTTTTGTGTCAAACATCTTTAATAAACTCTGTTAAACTTTTACCCAGCCTCCTTTGTGTTCTGCATGTGGGTTTGATATTAAACCGATCATGACAATGTGTGGTTAATACATCCTCTGTGCATTTAAGTAAGACCAAAGAAAAAGTCACGGTAGTCGTGCCACTATGCACAGTAGTTGAGCTCTAAGAGACTGTGATCTCTGCAGACCCCTCATTCTGATTCTAATGTTGTTTGCATGGAATGCACATTTTACCAACTGATTCTGATTAAAACTAATTTTTGAAATAAATTATTTTGTGTATTTTTTTACATAACATTTGCATACACAGTAATCTAGCGTACTTTAATTAAATAAATCAATTCAAGCTAAAATGTAAGAGTCTATAATTAGGCCATACTGAGCCTGATCTATTTGTACCATCTATTTGGGGGATATTTATTGCCACACTTTGGGCCAATTAATACCAATTTAGCATCAAATAAATGAGGCAGCCTACCTCAGCATTGTTGCTGACCTTATGTCCTTATGACCACAGTGTACCAATCTTCTGATGGCTACTTCCAGCAGGATAATGCGGCATGTTATAAAGTGAATCATCTCAGACTAATATCTTGAAACTTTTCTACTTAAGTAATTGTGAATTGAGCATATTGACAGACAACATTTTATTTTTTATCTTAAATGCAAATTTTTTTAAAAATAATTACTGCTCTAAATGTATTGCTCTGTCAGCTAAAGATCTGTTTTGGTCTCTATACTTTAATTAAATAAATCAATTCAAGCTAAAATGTAAGAGGCTATACTGAGCCTGATCTCTTTGTATCAGAGATTTTCTTACCTTTTAGAAAAATGTCACTTGGGGTAAAACTCCCCCTGCAACCCTGATTTGCATTTGTATAGCTCACAGCATTTTCATTTACATGTTAAAGCCTCCCCTAGAATTCCATGGGGGGGAGGCATGGGGGGAACACTGCCTAAGAAAGCCCACGTCAATTTCTGACAATTTCTGGGAGTTTTCGGCGACGCCTGCAAATTACCGTAAACTGCCGTTAACCTGAACTTCCACGACAATCTACAGTGCCGCATATTGACGAAAATCCCACTTTTCATGCAGTGATAGAATTTATCACTGGACAACCCACCTCTAAAGGTATGACTACCATTCTCACCATTATCGACCGTTTCTGTAAGGCCTGCCATCTCGCTTCGCTGAGGAAAGTTCCTGCAGCTCTACCAACAGCCTAACTCCTGGTTGAGCATGTTTTCTGCCTTCATGGGATTCCCCAAGACATCCTCTCAGATTGAGGTCCTCAGTTCATCTCTCAGGTTTGGAAGGGTTTTTGTTCAGTCAAAGTCTCACTGACTTCCGGCTATCATCCCCAGTCCAATGGTCAAGTCTTGCACATGAACCAGGAGTTGGAGGCCAGCCTCAGATGTCTGTCTGCATCCAACCCTACCGATTGGAGCCAGTTTCTCCCATGGGTCGAGTATGCCCACAACACCAATGTCTCATCTGCCACCCGACTCTCCCCTTTTGAGGTCTCTCTGGGATACCAGCCTCCCCTTTATCCGGCTGAGGAGGCTGCCATTGCTGTTCCCTCTGTTCAGCACCACATCCGCCGCTGCAGGGCCGTCTGGAACAGGATCGGCTCTCGGACGATCGCCTGAACTCAACCGTAGGTGGGCTGACTTCAGGAGGAGGATCGCCTACGTTTATTCCGGGTCAAAAAGTCTGGCTCTCCACTCGAGATATTCCCTTGAAGGTCATGTCTCGAAAGATGTCTCCATGCTTCATCGGCCCTTATGAGGTGGAGAGGACCATCAGCTCATCCGCTGTCCGTCTCCCCTCTACTCTCAGAATTCACCCCACCTTTCACCTCTCAACTGAAGCCTGTTTTTTCCAGCCTCTTGTGCCCACTTGCTGAGTCCCCTCCCCCTTGGATATTGATGGTCACCCTGCCTACACGGTCCGCAGGGTTGTTGAAGCCGCGTCGCCGTGGGTGGCAGTACCTGGTTGACTGGGAGGGTTATGGTCCTGAGGACCGCTCCTGGATCCCTGGATCCTTTATTTTGGACCCATCCCTTATTAGAGACGTCCATCTTTCTCAGCCCTCCAGCTCTTCAGGACCGCCGGGTGGTGGTTGTTGAGGGGGCTGGGGGGGTTACTGTTAGGAATCCAGTTTGTGTGGGTTGTTTTTGTGTTTGTCTTTCCCTCCACCACCAGGTGGTCCCCTGTCCTCGTTGGCCCTTCTGCACACCTGCAGCTCGTTGGTTCATGACTGAGGAGTATTTGAGCTGTTGACTGCCACTACCTCGACGCCAGAGTGTTTGCCAGTTTTGGGTACTCTCGCCAAGCTGAGATTAGCAGAGTCTAACGTGAGCCTTTGTTTCACTGAGTTTAATGTTTTTTTTCGTCTTTGCCTTTCGGCAGGAAGCCTTCCTGCAAACTGGATGTTTGACCTTCTCCCCCTGGAAGGATAGTTGAGCAGGGGAAAAACCCTCCACACGACCCATTTTTACCTGTTGGGCTGTTTTACAATAAGTGGATTGAGAGAATATGCCAGCACTGGTCAACAGGTGTTGCTGATTGTTGGCCATCTTGGATTCAGATTAAATCTACTTGCAGTTACGATGACTGACCACTAAAATTACCTCAATGGAGTGGGGCAGCAGAGAGCATTCTAGACACTAATATGTAGTTTCACTATAGAAACCATAGAATTAAAGAGATATTTACTTTGTAGTAGCTGTCCTCTACAGTTGTTTCTAATTTTACATGCTGTTATATCTGTATTAATTGTGTTACACGGATAATATGGACGTGGTCTCATTTTTCCTCTATCCAATAAATCTTTCATAACTGGCTTTATACCTTTCTGTACCTCACATTTTAGCAAATATTGTTCTATCCGTCGCCTGTATTGCCATTTAGGAACTATTTTAACTAGTGGATGCAACCATTTGGCCAAATTTGGTCCTACGCCGCTGAACATTAGTCTCCTCTGGTTAAAGCTCTAGTGTTTATTCTAGTAATGTTTTTTTTTTTTTGCTTATAAAATCTGTTATAGGAGGAGGAGCAAGTCCATTTAAAACTTTAAAAACATGGCATGCATCCAGAAACATCTGTACTTACTTAAAATGTTACAATAATGATAATGTACAGGTTCTTTTATCAAGAACTTTCAGAGTTGTCTTGAAGAGAGACTGTTGGGGTTTCAGAATGGCCTTTGAAGTGTGACACCATGTGGTACGGCAGTAGTTTATATGGCTAAATATCATGCCATGCATATAGGTTTTTGCTGATTCAGAAGTCAGAGAGGGTCTTATATGTTTAAAGTTTGAAAGATTAAACCTAATTATGTTTGAGATTCTCTTTACATGCTGCTTGAAATTTAAATTGGAATCAAAGACCACTCCAAGATATTTAAAGTGTTTAACCACATCCAATCTCTCTCCATTGATTAGCACAGATGGTTCATCACCCTCTACTGGCTGTCGGGAGAAGAACATACAGACTGTTTTTCTAATGTTAAGATGTAGGCAGGAGTCTTGGGGTCATTGAGACACTGATACCATAGCGCTGGAGCAGCAGCTACACTTTTAGTTTGTGCATGGACATATAGTACAGTGTCATCAGCATATAATTGCATGTTTACAGTTTTACAGATATTGGGTAAATCATTAACATAAAGGCTGAATAAAATTGGTCCGAGTATTGATCCCTGTAGAACTCCAGCAGAGCAAGTGAGGAAGGTGGACTGAGAATGATCTATTTGAACTGCTTGTTTTCTGTTAGACAGATATGATTTCATCCAGCAGATGGTACTTTTAGAGAAATTAAACTGAGTTAACTTAGCCAGCAGAACCTTATGGTTGAACGTATCAAAAGCACGTTTCAAATCAAGGAAAACAGCACCCACAAAGCCGCCCTTATCCAGCTGTTGTTTTAGATTTTCTAAGAAGTAACAAGTGGCTGTCTCTGTTGAGTGATGCTTCCTAAAACCAAACTGCATGGGATGGAGAGTATTTGAACAATTATTTAAGTATTCCACTAGCTGTGCAACAACCCATTTCTCTGCAATTTTTGAGATTGGCAAAATACTTATAGGACGATAGCTGTCTGGTTTGGTTTTGTCTCCTGTCTTAAACACTGGAGTAACTCTGGTTATCTTCCATGCTAAAGGCCCTATTCCGTGATTAATGGATTGATTTATCATGTGCGCAATTGGCCTAGCAAGTGCCTCTTTGTGAAGCTTTCTGAAATGACTTTTCAATTTGGGTATGCAAAAAGGCGAGGAATTCTTAAAATTAGGTGGATGTAAACACACTGGATTCTGACAGCAAATTTTTCACAGTGCTGACCTAAGTAATACATTCTTTTCTTTACAAGTGCACCCCGATTCTCAATTTTGGTTTGCTTTTAATTTCGAGGGGGAAAAATACATGTAAACATTCCTGCACAGGGATTCACAGACATCCCTACAATTTTTACTCAGGCCATTTCAACTTGTTTAGAGAGCTTTAATCCAAAGCACGGAAGCTAGGAGTTAATGTACTGGATGACTTTCTGGTTGCGCCTACAACAGCTGAACACTGTAGAGAAGACTCCCTGCAACTGCTAAATCATTAAGCTAAAACAGGACACTCAGTAAGCAAAGAAAAAATGCAGTGGGTGCAGGAACAAGTCTGTTACTTAGGCCATGTTATTTCAGAAGAAGGTAAAAAGATAAAAGAAGAGCAAAAAACTGCAATAGCAAATGCACCTAAACCAGTTACTAAAAAGAAAATGATGTCCTTTTTAGGATTGTGCATTTACTGCAGAGCTTGGATTCCACATTATGCATTTTCATATACAGCTATACTTTTGTCACAACCTTATCTGAAAAGACAAAGATGTACAGCTCTGATATTTACTTAAAGCAATAAACACAACAAATCAGTGATCTAGAAGTGCCATTAAACAGAAACAGCAGAACAACAAATGTGTATAAAAAAAGTGAATCTAGGAGGACTCTATACAGTAGGGATGTCAATGTCAAATACACAGAGGGACAAAAAACAAATTTGCTACAAACCGAGGGCCGGACTGGTAAAATGTTTATTAAAACATATTGAAATGAACATAGCCTATTGAACCAAGACCTAACACATTTTTAAAAAACAAAATATTAACATCAATAATAGAATAGAATTCAACTTTATTGTCATTCCACTGTCACAAGTACAGAGCAACGAAATTAATTCTCTGCATTTAACCCATCCCCTCAGGGAGCAGTGGGCCTCCATTGTGCGGTGCCCGGGAACAGTGTGGGCTTACTCTTACATTAGGATTTTACTCTGTAGTAAAATCCTAATGTGTCTGATTCCTCTCTGCTATTCATGCATCATCTCCAAGCTCAGCTCCAGACCCTCAGATCTTCCATCCATCCATCACTTCCTCCATGCTTCATTTATTTCAGGTGTTTCTGATCAGAGACATTAAACAAAGTCAGATTCAGGAAGTAGCAGCAGCTTCCTGTCCACAGATCCTCTACTTTACAGGCCCAGTCTGTGGTTTGGCTTTAAAACTGAAAACTAGAAACAAACAGTTTAAAACTAACAGAGAGTCCGGCGCCTCCGGAGGGGAAAGCAGTGCTTCACTAACACTGTTTTCACTGGGAGTGGGGAGCTGCTGACCTTGAAGGAGGATATTGTCGGGCGGTGGAAGGAATACTTTGAGGATCTCCTCAACCCGACAGACACGCCTTCCGTGGGGGAAGAAGAGACGAGGTGCTTGGGGCTGGATTCGTTCATCACCCAGGCTGAAGTCACTGAGGTAGTCAAAAAACTCCATGGTGGCAAGGCTTCGGGGGTGGACGAGATCCGTCCTGAGTATCTCAGAGCTCTGGATGTTGTCCGGCTGTCATGGTTGACACGTCTCTTCAACATCGCGTGGAGGTCGGGGACAGTCCCCCTGGATTGGCAGACTGGGGTGGTGGTTCCCCTCCACAAGAAGGGGGACCGGAGGGTGTGTTCCAACTATCGGGGAATCACACTTCTCAGCCTCCCCGGAAAAAGGCCTATGCCAGGGTGCTGGAGAGGAGAGTCCGGCCGATTGTCGAACCTCGGCTGCAGGAGGAGCAGTGTGGTTTTCGTCCTGGCCGTGGAACGGTGGACCAGCTCTACACCCTCTGCAGGGTGCTTGAGGGTTCATGGGAGTTTGCCCGACCAGTCCACATGTGTTTTGTGGACTTGGAGAAAGCATTTGACCGTGTCCCTCGTGCTGCCCTGTGGGGGGTGCTCCAGGAGTATGGAGTCGGGGGCCCTTTATTAGGGGCCATCCGTTCTCTGTACAAGCGGAGCAGGAGTCTGGTTCGCATTGCCGGCATTAAGTCGGACCTGTTCCCGGTGCATGACCGGTGACAGGGCTGCCCTCTGTCACCGGTCCTGTTCATAACTTTTATGGACAGGATTTCTAGGCGCAGCCAAGGACCGGAGGGGGTCTGGTTTGGGGGACAGCGGATCTCGTCCCTGCTCTTTGCGGATGACGTAGTTCTGCTGGCTCCCTCCTACCAAGACCTACAGCGTGCGCTGGGGCGGTTCGCAGCCGAGTGTGAAGTGGCCGGGATGAGAATCAGCTCCTCCAAATCCGAGGCCATGGTTCTCGACCGGAAAAAGGTGGCTTGTCCCCTTCAGGCTGGAGAAGAGTCCTTGTCTCAAGTGGAGGAGTTCAAGTATCTTGGGGTCCTGTTCACGAGTGAGGGAAGAACGGAGCGGGAGATCGATAGACGGATCGGTGCGGCTGCTGCAATAATGCGGACGCTGCACCGGTCTGTCGTGGTGAAGAGAGAGCTGAGCGAAAAGGCAAAGCTCTCAATTTACCGGTCGGTCTACGTTCCTACCCTCACCTATGGTCATGAAATCTGGATCATGACCGAAAGAACGAGATCCCGGATACAAGCGGCTGAAATGAGCTTTCTCCGCAGGGTGGCTGGGCTCTCCCTTAGAGATAGGGTGAGGAGCTTGGTCATTCGGGAGAGGCTCAGTATAGAGCCGGTTCTCCTCCACATCGAGAGGAGTCAGTTGAGGTGGCTCGGACATCTTCTTCGGATGCCCCCTGGACGCCTCCCTCGGGAGGTGTTCCAGGCACGTCCCACCGTGAGGAGGCCCAGGGGACGACCCAGGACACGCTGGAAAGACTATGTCTCTCGGCTGGCCTGGGAGCGCCTAGGGCTTCCCCCAACAGAGCTGGAGGAGGTGTCTGCGGAGAGGGAAGTCTGGGAGTCTCTGCTTAGTCTGCTGCCCCCGCGACCCGGTTCCGGATAAAGCGGGAGACGACGAGTACAAGTACGAGTACGACGAGAGAAAACTAACGGAACTAAATGACCCTTTCATCGGTTACCATTTGCATGTTTCCAAGCAATACAAGGCCTTGTCCATATAAGACTCAAAGTCACTGCGGATCCAGACATTTGAATTGAGAAAGCTTCCTGGAGAGGTGGCGAAACATTTTCAAATCTTGAAAACCAAGTCCAGTGGATATTTTTTGAATTTTTACGGAATGACGAGAGAAAAAGACTGAAGGAAAAACCCAGATAGATAATGACAGCAGATAAACAGCAACGGCTGCAACATGATGTGGTAAAGAGGCCCAGCTGTCATTTTTCAAACTGGGACCATTAAAAGTGGGCTTTGGTTCCAGGTTCTTGACCAGAACCATGGTTCTCCTGCATCATTTTATTGTTTTCTCCTCTTTACTGGAGCTGAACTCAACTGTTGGTCGGATCATTGACCAGAAGGGAATAAAAGGAGACTCATCTGGGATTGATTGATTGTTTTCCTCTTGATGTTTTTATGTTTCAGTTTATTTGTTCAATTTTATTGAAGTTGGTGTTTGATTTGTTTTCATTTGATGCTCAGATTAAAACTGATTAACTGGAGAAACTGGAAAACCTAATAATGGCGCCTATGTTTGGTTGGGAATGATTAAAAACATTCAGAAAACTCTGTTCTGTTCTGCTTTCTTTTTGCTTAGAAGAAAACTGGTCATGAAGCTGCATCATGGTCTGAAAAATGGACCAACTGGATGTAAAAAAGACCTCATTGATCTGGAAAAACTGCACGAGATGTTTTTATGAAACATGCTTTATCTTATTATTATCTTATTTCTATAGCTCCAATTCACAACACATGTAATCTCAAGGCACTTTGCAGTTCACCAGATCATCCAGTCAGATTATTTCAAAGTTTTCTACCTAAGGAAAACCAGCGTGCCAACTTAAACCGTGCTATCAGATCAGCGAAGCAGAACCACAGCCAGAAAATCCAGGATCTTTTCCACAACAACAGCAACACCAGGAGGATGTGGAAAGGCATTCAGATGATCACAGACTATAGCAGTTTCTCCTGCAGTGAAAGCTGTTCCAGCACCTTAGGAGGAAGAAGAAGTGCTTTCCCAACGCTGATTAGAGTGCAGGTGGGGAGTTAATGACCTTGACTGGGGACGTATAATACTAAAGAATATACATACAAAATAAAAGATCACTTTTCTTTTTGGGGAGCAGGAAGGCAATTCAGGTTTTTTTCCCACCTGTGAACCAAAAGACCTCACATAGGAACGTGAGGCTCTCTCTAAGAGTGAGAGGAAGGTTGTAGGTGCCACCAGAAGGTACTTAATTTTACTGAGACGTCGGTAATCTAGAGTGGGATCCCCCCAGTTATCCAGGTCGGCACCAGAAGAATGGTGTGGATATCGGGCAGAGTTAAATTACCTGTAGATAATGGGACAGATTTTGCATTTCTAGGGCAGTAGAACAAAGGCAAGGTTCCAAGGAATTGTCAACTGCCCAAGAAGAAATTTTTGATCAATTGCTAAGAAAATCAGGTTCTTTTAATGTTGCAATAGAAAAATGTTAAAGATAAGATAAACCAAGTTGAAGTTAGAGGCTAAAAAGAAGGTAAGGTAAGAAGATTTACAGATTTTAAAAAAGCATCAAGAAAAAAAAAACTGTTTAAAATGATGGATGGATGAGAGGAGAGTTCAAAGAAACGTTCAGCTCCAGAGGGAAATGGGTTAAAATAAGAAGTCAAAAAGGCAGTGTTTAAACCTGATACTAAACATATTTACACGGTATTATATATTAAACTTACACTATACTAAGTAATAATAACAAATTTTAATTTCAATGATTCTTTTAAAGAAACAAAACTCTAAAAATGTTTACAGGAAATTAATAACTCATAGCTAAAATTTAAAAAACTATTAATTTATTACAGAAAAGAAAGTAAGTAGGGCATAAAATAAGGTGAAATTAAAAGTTTAAAACTGAAAAAACTTGTAAAATGGAGGAATTAACCTAAAATTTAATTACAAAAAACGAAAAATAAATAATAAAATAAAGTTTTTCATCTTTACCATATAAAAGAAGAAGCCTTTTCAGGAAAGGAATGTCTTCTGGTCAGTCGCCCCACTTCATTCTTCAGTCACTTTTAGTCACGTTCCCCTCTCGTCACATACTTTTCTCGTCACCATATCTTTTGCTTTACTTTTGCCTTTTTCTCAACTTACTTTGCCTTTTTTTTTTCAACATACTTTTGCCTTTTTCACAACATACTTTTCACAATTTAATTTTGTTTTTTTGTAATTTAATTTTAGGTTAATTCCTCCATTTTACAAGTTTTTTCAGTTTTAAACTTTTAATTTCACCTTATTTTATGCCCTACTTACTTTCTTTTCTGTAATAATTTAATAGTTTTATATTTTTAGCTATGAGTTATTAATTTCCTGTAAAGATTTTAGATTTTTGTTTCTTTAAAAGCACCATTGATATTAAAATTCATTATTTTCTATATACATGCTCTCAATCAACTTCTGGACCAAATCCTGACTGATAGCAGTCCATTCTTGCATTCTGGTTCTCGTGTGTCCACCCGTCTCTTGATGATTGACCACAAGTTTTCAATGGGATTAAGATCAGGGGAGTTTCCAGGCCATGAACCCAAAATCTCCATGTTTTGTTCCCTGAGCCAGTTAGATATCACATTTGCTTTATGGCAAGGTGCTCCATCATGCTGGAAAAGGCATTGTTCATCACCAAACTGCTCTTGGACGGTTGGGAGAAGTTGCTCTCGGAGGACATTCTGGTACCATTCTTTAATCATGGCTGTGTTTTTAGGTCAGACTGTGAGAGAGCCGACTCCCTTGGCTGAGAAGCAACCCCACACATGAATGGTTTCAGGATGCTTTACAGTTGGCATGAGACCAGACTGGCTGTAGCGCTCACCTCGTCTTCTCCCAACAAGCTGTTTTCCAGATGTCCCAAACAATGGGAAAGGGGATTGATCAGAGAAAATGACTTCCCCCAGTCCTCAGCAGCCCACTCCCTGTACCTTTAGCAGGATATCAGTCTGTCCCTGATGGTTTTCCTGGAGAGAAGTGGCTTCTTTGCTGCCCTCCTTGAGACCAGGCCTTGCTCCAAGAGTCTCCGCCTCACAGTGCAGATGCACTCACTCCTGCCTGCTGCCATTCCTGAGCAAGCTCTGCACTGCTGGTAGCCCCATCCTGCAGCTGAAACACTTTTCAGAGACAGTCCTGGTGCTTGCTGGTCTTTCTTGGGCACCCTGGAGCCTTTTTGGCAACAATGGAACCTCTCTCCTCGAAGTTCTTGATGATGCCATAGATTGCTGGCTGAGGTGCAATCTTTCTAGCTGCCATTCTCTTTCCTGTTCGGCCACTTTTGTGCAGTGCAATGATGACTGCACGTGTTTCTTTAGAGATAACCATGGTTCACAGAGGAGAAACAATGATGCCAAGCACCAGCCTCTTTTTAAAGTGTCCAGTGGTGTCATTCTGACTTAATCCTGACAGATTGATCTCCAGCCCTGTCCTCATCAACACCCACACCTGTGTTAATGGAGCAATCACTGAAAGCATGTTAGCTGCTCCTTTTAAGGCAGGGCAGCAATGATGTTGATATGGGTTTTGGGGGATAAAGTTCATTTTCTAGGCAAATATTGACTTTGCAATTAATTGCTGTTACGCTGATCACTCTTTATAACATTCTGGAGTATATGCAAATTGCCGTTATAAAAACTGAAGCTGTAGACTTTGTAAATACTAACATTTGAATCATTCTCAAAACTTTTGGCCATGCCTGTACTGGTGGAGGAGGCTTAATTCAGATTTCCTTAATGTCTCTAAAGAAGCAAAGGGTTTCCTCGGCATCTCTGGTACTAGAGTGTCTCTGCAGGAGTTTTCTCACTGCAAGAGACGTCTCTGCTCAAAGAAGTTTTCTAAAAGCTGAAAATATAGACCAGATTGTATTTTTACACAAGAATAAAAAATAAATAAAAATAAAAAAATGGATGAGAACCTATGTACCAAGAGTTCTCATGTTCACACTTGTTTGTTCCACTGTTTTATGTTCATAGGCTTTTCTTAAACTCAACAAATCTTTTACACCTATGCTTATAGTGGCTGCTTTGCAATAGTGGAAACAATGTTAATAATGTAAGGCGCTTTAAAACAGTCATATTTTCAGCTGTTCAAACCAGAAACATTTCTACTCACTCATTTACATACACATTTTGGCTTCAGAAAACTATTTTTTTTATTTATTTTTGTTCTCATAAATGAAATGTATTTCATAGAGGAGTCTTTGTGTGGAAAGTGTATTAATGTAAAGATAAGGTTTTCCAGAAGGATAATGAAAAAACTGCCTTCTATATGATTTGTTAGCAAATCAAGATCTATTTTGATAAATCATATTTTGACATGTGTTTTGATGCGTATTGAATTATCTAATTCTTGACATTTCACACCAGTACTAAAATGTCACTGTCATAGATAGCCTCTTACCATTGAAAATAGAGGGTTAGTGTGTGTTTCAAACATAGGTCGACCCGCTAACAACCAGCTTTTAGCTCCCTTCCCATTTGCAATAAAAACTGCTTTCTGTCACACAACAGTGCGACAGAAAGCAGGAACGTAAACAATGGTGAGCAAAATGTAAGGAAGTAGTCAGTATTCTCTGTTTCAATTTATTATCTGTCTGAATCCCTCTCTCCAGAGCTGCTTCATGCTTATCAAACATAAACAGGGTAGTTTTGGCATGTTAGATCAGAAGTTACCTAAGGCAATTTCAACGCGGATCGCTTGCCGAGTCGTTTGACCCAGGTAGACACACATCAGTGAGCTGTTCCCACTGCCAATAGAAGCTGATTGTTCCCGGGTTTAAATGGGTTTTTTGGCCAATGGGAATGAGGTATTATAAGCCGCTTTCCCACTGAATATCGGGTTTTTCAAATTCGGGTATACCCTTCAACAATCGGGTTTTGGCTCTTTTCGCATTTCAACCGAAAAGCCGAGTCTGATCCCCTGCTTGCAGCTGCATGGCCACTGTCTGCCATCATTCCTAGTCTGATGATGGCATCACGCTGGGTTAGCGTTGATGATGTTGACAGTTGGAGGGAAATCAGGGAAATAAACAATGGAGAGCAACATGCACCGGAGTCAAAGCATAATCAGTATTCTTTATTGTTTCGCTCTATTATCTGTCTGAATCCCTCTAAACAGAGCTGTTCCATGTTCGTAAACTGTTATTTCGGCTCATTAGATCATAAGTGCAATTATTGACATCAGTACGTTGAGATCAATGGTATCACATAATTTACCAGGTCGACTCCTTTCTGGTGTTCCCGAAGCATGCCAATCAGAGCAGAAACGATTTTAACACAGGTCACTTGCAGAGTTGTTTGATCCAGGTGGACAGCCATCAGTGAGCTGTTCCCACTGCCACCAATTGGTCCAAGGTTTAAATGGGTTTTTTCGGCCAGTGGGAAAGGGACATTAAGAGAGTTTGTGCAATAGTGGACAAACACTTACCGTATTTTCACGACCATAATGCGCACCATACTAAAAGGCGCAGTCTCAATTATGTGTGCCATTTCTGTATTTAACACACACATAAGGCGCACCGGACTATAGGGCGCGTTTTTTATATACAGGTGCATGTCCTCTACTACGTTTAAATACCTCAACTGCGTATTTAAAAATACAGCGGGAGCAAAACTGAGTATGATTGTGCTTTATTCATGTATTTATTTCAAAGTATTAATCAAACCTGGGAGCTGGCCGCGAGACAGACACATCGCAGATGACAAAGCGCTGTGATCACTCCTAAATTAACTTAAAATCCTGAAACCTGCCGATGGAATATGTTCGCTTTTATTGCCGGTATCCTGGTGCCTGCAGTTTAAATTATTTAGATGAAAAACACCTGCCAGCCGCCGCGGTGAACCCGGAGGCTACCCGGCCTAGAGGCTGCTGTTGAAGGGATTTCTACTGTCGGCGCCCCGCTGGTATGTGGGGTCTGAGCGCCTCCGACAGAAATAGATAATCTGGATGAACTGACTGCCATTATTAAGTTTTCAGGTGGACTTTCTCACTTAAAACATATTAAAACTACTTTATTCCCACTGATCACAGCAAATATAGCTGCAAGATTTAGATTATTTAGATAAAAAAACACCTGCCAGCCGCCGCGGTGAACCCGGAGGAGACCGGGCCCAGAGGCTGCTGTTGAATTAAGTTTTCAGGTAGAAAAATAGAGCGGGAGCAAAACTGAATATGATTGTGCTTTATTACAAAGTATTAATCGAACCCATCAAAGTCATCATCCTCTGTTTCTGAATTAAACAGCTGCGCTAAATCAGACATGCCAGTTTCCCCTTCTTCGTTGTCAGAGTCACTTTCCGTGCCGTGCGGCTCCTCAGAAATAATGCCTGCTTTTGCGAAAGTTGGAACAACAGAGCCAGCAGACACGTTAGTCCAAGCATCTACAATCCATCCGCAAACGGTGGCGTAACTTGCCCGGCGCTGCCTTCCACTTTTCGTGAAACTGTGGTCTCCGTCTGTCATCCATCGCTCCCACGCCGCTCGCAGCCTTACTTTGAACGGCCGGTTCACACCGATGTCGAGCGGTTGAAGTTCCTTTGTCAGACCTCCCGAGATAACGGCGAGCACAGCGTTTATTTGATTCACCTTTTTTTCACATCGGCTGTGAGATGGGCACGCATGGAGTCACAGATTAACAGAGATGGTGATGCGTGGAAAAAAACACCTGGTCTCCTCACATACACCTGCCTCAGCCACGCTTTCATCATCTCCTCATCCATCCAGCCCTTTTCATTTGCCTTAATATCATGTGTCATCAGAGCGATGTGTCTGTCTCGCTGTCAGCTCCCAGATCAGCTTCTCTGATTGGTTGATGCGGCGCATCCAGCAGCAAAACTTCAATTTTTCCATCTCGAGCTGCAACAGCGCGTTGGCGGTGCGTCAGATGCTTAAACGCTCCCGACGCGCTGCGCCTGCTGCTCAAAACGCGCTGCGGGACCTTTTGCTGCGCCTATACGCGCGTCAACCATTGACTTTGCACGTAAACTCGCTGCTTCTGCTTCTGCTGCTTCTGCTGCGTCCGGTTCACACCGATGTCGAGCGGTTGAATAACAGCGAGCACAGCGTTCATATGTTTCACCCTGTTTTTCTCATCAGCTGTGAGATGGGCACGCATGGAGTCACAGATTAACAGAGATGGTGATGCGTGGAAAAAAACACCTGGTCTCCTCACATACACCTGCCTCAGCCACGCTTTCATCATCTCCTCATCCATCCAGCCCTTTTCATTTGCCTTAATATCATGTGTCATCAGAGCGATGTGTCTGTCTCGCTGTCAGCTCCCAGATCAGCTTCTCTGATTGGTTGATGCGGCGCATCCAGCAGCAAAACTTCAATTTTTCCATCTCGAGCTGCAACAGCGCGTTGGCGGTGCGTCAGATGCTTAAACGCTCCCGACGCGCTGCGCCTGCTGCTCAAAACGCGCTGCGGGACTTTTGCTGCGCCTATACGCGCGTCAACCATTGACTTTGCACGTAAACTCGCTGCTTCTGCTTCTGCTGCTTCTGCTGCGTCCGGTTCACACCGATGTCGAGCGGTTGAATAACAGCGAGCACAGCGTTCATATGTTTCACCCTGTTTTTCTCATCAGCTGTGAGATGGGCACGCATGGAGTCACAGATTAACAGCGATGGTGATGAGTGGAAAAAAAACACCTGGTCTCCTTACATTCAGCCACTCTTTCATCATCTCCTCAATGAGGTGGTCTCAAAAGTCGCAGTTACAACACACATAGGGCGCACTGCACCAAAGGGCGCACCGCACATATTGAGGGGAAAAAAAGACGTTTATGTGCGCCTTATAGTCGTGAAAATACGGTATTTTCCTCTCTGCTACTATTTCCTTCTCCTGTCCAATTCTGTATCATTGCTTGTATCTTAACCTAGTTTTAATTTTTCCTGCTCTTGAAAGCAGTTCCGTATTACCTGGTGCTGGTAGCAGCCTGGCGGCACTTTATGTTCCACTATGATCCACAGGCGATCCACTGGTCCTACAGCTATTGGCTAAGCTTTTACTGTCATTGTTTCGCAGCCATCTCTACAAGAGCTGATCACCTGGGTTAAGACAGAGGCAAGATAAGACACAGAGACATGGATTTTCATTTGGTCTGCATGCGATCAATTTTGTGAATGAGCTGCCTCCATATCATGATTGCACACCAGTGTGGGTCCACGCCCACATCCAAAAGTGGGTACAAGCAATACCTTAATTAAGGGGGGGGGGATCGGATCCAAAAAATCATCTCCCTTCTTAAATGACCATCCCCCCATACCATCCTGTGACGTTTTATTACTGAATATGTAAAACTTCTACTATATATAAACAGTAATGGCAATAATATTACCCTTTCAACATTTGGCAGGCTGTGGGCTTACTAGTAGCCTGGACAAAGTCATCAAAGAAGAAACCTACCATGACTATGAAGCAGATAGTTAGGACAATTTGTCCCTAACTATGTAGGGGCAGCGATACCCATGCTGACTGCGTAGTGGCAGTAGGGGGAGCAATAGCCATGCTAACTGCGTAGGGCCAGCCATAGCCATGCTAACTGTGTAGGGGCAGCGATACCCATGCTGACTGCGTAGGGCCAGCCATAGCCATGCTAACTGTGTAGAGGCAGTAGGGGCAGCAATAGCCATGCTGACTGCGTAGTGGCAGTAGGGGAGCAATAGCCATGCTAACTGCGTAGGGCCAGCCATAGCCATGCTAACTGTGTAGGGGCAGCGATACCCATGCTAACTGCGTAGGGCCAGCCATAGCCTTGCTAACTGTGTAGGGGCAGCGATAGCCATGCTGACTGTGTAGTGGCAGTAGGGGGAGCAATAGCCATGCTAACTGTGTAGAGGCAGTAGGGACAGCCATAGCCATGCTAACTGTGTAGAGGCAGTAGGGGCAGCAATAGCCATGCTGACTGTGTAGAGGCAGTAGGGGCAGCAATAGCCATGCTGACTGAGTAGGGCCAGCCATAGCCATGCTAACTGTGTAGAGACAGTAGGGGCAGCAATAGCCATGCTGACTGTGTAGGGCCAGCGATAGCCATGCTGACTGTGTAGGGTCAGCGATAGCCATGCTAACTGTGTAGAGGCAGTAGGGCCAGCCATAGCCATGCTAACTGTGTAGGGGCAGCAATAGCCATGCTGACTGCGTAGGGCCAGCCATAGCCATGCTGACTGCGTAGGGCCAGCCATAGCCATGCTAACTGTGTAGGGGCAGTGATAGCAATGCTAACTGTGTAGAGGCAGTAGGGGCAGCAATAGCCATGCTGATTGTGTAGGGCCAGCGATAGCAATGCTAACTGTGTAGGGCCAGCGATAGCCATGCTAGCTATGTAGGGCCAGCGATAGCCATGCTGATTGTGTAGGGGCAGTAGGGGCAGCAATAGCCATGCTGACTGTGTAGGGCCAGCGATTGCCATGCTGATTGTGTAGGGGCAGTAGGGGCAGCAATAGCCATGCTGACTGCGTAGGGCCAGCCATAGCCATGCTAACTGTGTAGAGGCAGTAGGGGCAGCAATAGCCATGCTGACTGCGTAGGACCAGCCATAGCCATGCTAACTGTGTAGGGGCAGTAGGGGCAGCAATAGCCGTGCTGACTGCGTAGGGCCAGCCATAGCCATGCTAACTGTGTAGAGGCAGTAGGGGCAGCAATAGCCATGCTGACTGCGTAGTGGCAGTAGGGGGAGCAATAGCCATGCTAACTGCGTAGGGCCAGCCATAGCCATGCTAACTGTGTAGGGGCAGCGATACCCATGCTGACTGCATAGGGCCAGCCATAGCCTTGATAACTGTGTAGGGGCAGCGATAGCCATGCTGACTGTGTAGTGGCAGTAGGGGGAGCAATAGCCATGCTAACTGTGTAGAGGCAGTAGGGACAGCCATAGCCATGCTAACTGTGTAGAGGCAGTAGGGGCAGCAATAGCCATGCTGACTGTGTAGAGGCAGTAGGGGCAGCAATAGCCATGCTGACTGAGTAGGGCCAGCCATAGCCATGCTAACTGTGTAGAGACAGTAGGGGCAGCAATAGCCATGCTGACTGTGTAGGGCCAGCGATAGCCATGCTGATTGTGTAGGGGCAGTAGGGGCAGCAATAGCCATGCTGACTGTGTAGGGCCAGCGATTGCCATGCTGATTGTGTAGGGGCAGTAGGGGCAGCAATAGCCATGCTGACTGCGTAGGGCCAGCCATAGCCATGCTAACTGTGTAGAGGCAGTAGGGGCAGCAATAGCAATGCTGACTGCGTAGGACCAGCCATAGCCATGCTAACTGTGTAGGGGCAGTAGGGGCAGCAATAGCCGTGCTGACTGCGTAGGGCCAGCCATAGCCATGCTAACTGTGTAGAGGCAGTAGGGGCAGCAATAGCCATACTGACTGTGTAGGGCCAGCGATAGCCATGCTGATTGTGTAGAGGCAGCGATAGCCATGCTAACTGTGTAGGGGCAGCAATAGCCATGCTGATTGTGTAGGGGCAGCAATAGCCATGCTAACTGTGTAGGGGCAGCGATAGCCATGCTGACTGTGTAGAGGCAGTAGGGGCAGCAATAGCCATGCTAACTGTGTAGGGGCAGCTATACCCATGCTGACTGCGTAGTGGCAGTAGGGGGAGCAATAGCCATGCTAACTGCGTAGGGCCAGCCATAGCCATGCTAACTGTGTAGGGGCAGCGATACCCATGCTGACTGCGTAGGGCCAGCCATAGCCTTGCTAACTGTGTAGGGGCAGCGATAGCCATGCTGACTGTGTAGTGGCAGTAGGGGGAGCAATAGCCATGCTAACTGTGTAGAGGCAGTAGGGACAGCCATAGCCATGCTAACTGTGTAGAGGCAGTAGGGGCAGCAATAGCCATGCTGACTGTGTAGAGGCAGTAGGGGCAGCAATAGCCATGCTGACTGCGTAGTGGCAGTAGGGGGAGCAATAGCCATGCTAACTGCGTAGGGCCAGCCATAGCCATGCTAACTGTGTAGGGGCAGCGATACCCATGCTGACTGCATAGGGCCAGCCATAGCCTTGCTAACTGTGTAGGGGCAGCGATAGCCATGCTGACTGTGTAGTGGCAGTAGGGGGAGCAATAGCCATGCTAACTGTGTAGAGGCAGTAGGGACAGCCATAGCCATGCTAACTGTGTAGAGGCAGTAGGGGCAGCAATAGCCATGCTGACTGTGTAGAGGCAGTAGGGGCAGCAATAGCCATGCTAACTGTGTAGAGGCAGTAGGGGCAGCAATAGCCATGCTGACTCTGTAGAGGCAGTAGGGGCAGCAATAGCCATGCTGACTGAGTAGGGCCAGCCATAGCCATGCTAACTGTGTAGAGACAGTAGGGGCAGCAATAGCCATGCTGACTGTGTAGGGCCAGCGATAGCCATGCTGATTGTGTAGGGGCAGTAGGGGCAGCAATAGCCATGCTGACTGTGTAGGGCCAGCGATTGCCATGCTGATTGTGTAGGGGCAGTAGGGGCAGCAATAGCCATGCTGACTGCGTAGGGCCAGCCATAGCCATGCTAACTGTGTAGAGGCAGTAGGGGCAGCAATAGCCATGCTGACTGCGTAGGACCAGCCATAGCCATGCTAACTGTGTAGGGGCAGTAGGGGCAGCAATAGCCGTGCTGACTGCGTAGGGCCAGCCAACTGTGTAGAGGCAGTAGGGGCAGCAATAGCCATGCTGACTGTGTAGGGCCAGCGATAGCCATGCTGATTGTGTAGAGGCAGCGATAGCCATGCTAACTGTGTAGGGGCAGCAATAGCCATGCTGATTGTGTAGGGGCAGCAATAGCCATGCTAACTGTGTAGGGGCAGCGATAGCCATGCTGACTGTGTAGAGGCAGTAGGGGCAGCAATAGCCATGCTGACTGTGTAGGGCCAGCGATAGCCATGCTGATTGTGTAGGGGCAGCGATAGCCATGCTAACTGTGTAGGGGCAGCGATAGCCCTGCTGACTGTGTAGGGCCAGCGATAGCCATGCTAACTGTGTAGGGCCAGCGATAGCCATGCTGACTGTGTAGGGTCAGCGATAGCCATGCTAACTGTGTAGAGGCAGTAGGGCCAGCCATAGCCATGCTAACTGTGTAGGGGCAGCAATAGCCATGCTGACTGCGTAGGGCCAGCCATAGCCATGCTAACTGTGTAGGGGCAGTGATAGCCATGCTAACTGTGTAGAGGCAGTAGGGGCAGCAATAGCCATGCTGATTGTGTAGGGCCAGCGATAGCAATGCTAACTGTGTAGGGCCAGCGATAGCCATGCTAGCTATGTAGGGGCAGCGATAGCCATGCTAACTGTGTAGAGGCAGTAGGGCCAGCCATAACCATGCTAACTGTGTAGGGGCAGCTATACCCATGCTGACTGCGTAGAGCCAGCGATAGCCATGCTAACTGTGTAGGGGCAGCGATAGCCATGCTGACTGTGTAGGGACAGCGATAGCCATGCTGACTGTGTAGGGGCAGCGATACCCATGCTAACTGTGTAGAGGCAGTAGGGACAGCCATAGCCATGCTAACTGTGGAGAGGCAGTAGGGGCAGCAATAGCCATGCTGACTGTGTAGAGGCCGTAGGGGCAGCAATAGCCATGCTGACTGAGTAGGGCCAGCGATAGCCATGCTGATTGTGTAGGGGCAGTAGGGCCAGCCATAGCCATGCTAACTGTGTAGAGGCAGTAGGGCCAGCGATAGCCATGCTGATTGTGTAGGGGCAGTAGGGCCAGCAATAGCCATGCTGACTGTGTAGGGCCAGCGATAGCCATGCTGATTGTGTAGGGGCAGTAGGGGCAGCAAAAACCATGCTGACTGCGTAGGGCCAGCCATAGCCAAGCTAACTGTGTAGAGGCAGTAGGGGCAGCAATAGCCATGCTGACTGCGTAGGGCCAGCCATAGCCATGCTAACTGTGTAGGGGCAGTAGGGGCAGCAATAGCCATGCTGACTGCGTAGGGCCAGCCATAGCCATGCTAACTGTGTAGAGGCAGTAGGGGCAGCAATAGCCATGCTGACTGCGTAGGGCCAGCGATAGCCATGCTGATTGTGTAGAGGCAGCGATAGCCATGCTAACTGTGTAGGGGCAGCAATAGCCATGCTGATTGTGTAGGGGCAGCGATAGCCATGCTAACTGTGTAGGGGCAGCGATAGCCATGCTAACTGTGTAGGGGCAGCGATAGCATGGCTATTGCTGCCCCTACTGCCTCTACACAGTCAGCATGGCTGACTGTGTAGGGCCAGCGATAGCCATGCTGATTGTGTAGGGGCAGCGATAGCCATGCTAACTGTGTAGGGGCAGCGATAGCCCTGCTGACTGTGTAGGGCCAGCGATAGCCATGCTAACTGTGTAGGGCCAGCGATAGCCATGCTGACTGTGTAGGGGCAGCGATAGCCATGCTAACTGTGAAGAGGCAGTAGGGCCAGCCATAGCCATGCTAACTGTGTAGGGGCAGCGATAGCCATGCTGACTACGTAGGGCCAGCCATAGCCATGCTAACTGTGTAGGGGCAGTGATAGCCATGCTAACTGTGTAGAGGCAGTAGCGGCAGCAATAGCCATGCTGATTGTGTAGGGCCAGCGATAGCAATGCTAACTGTGTAGGGCCAGCGATAGCCATGCTAGCTATGTAGGGGCAGCGATAGCCATGCTAACTGTGTAGAGGCAGTAGGGCCAGCCATAGCCATGCTAACTGTGTAGGGGCAGCGATACCCATGCTGACTGCGTAGAGCCAGCGATAGCCATGCTAACTGTGTACGGCCAGCGATAGCCATGCTGACTGTGTAGGGCCAGCGATAGCCATGCTGATTGTGTAGGGGCAGCGATAGCCATGCTGATTGTGTAGGGGCTGCGATAGCCATGCTAACTGTGTAGGGGCAGCGATAGCCATGCTGACTGTGTAGAGGCAGTAGGGGCAGCAATAGCCATGCTGACTGTGTAGGGCCAGCGATAGCCATGCTGATTGTGTAGGGGCAGCGATAGCCATGCTGACTGCGTAGAGCCAGCGATAGCCATGCTAACTGCGTAGGGGCAGCGATAGCCATGCTGACTGTGTAGGGGCAGCGACAGCCATGCTGACTGTGTAGGGACAGCGATAGCCATGCTGACTGTGTAGGGGCAGCGATACCCATGCTAACTGTGTAGAGGCAGTAGGGACAGCCATAGCCATGCTAACTGTGGAGAGGCAGTAGGGGCAGCAATAGCCATGCTGACTGTGTAGAGGCCGTAGGGGCAGCAATAGCCATGCTGACTGAGTAGGGCCAGCCATAGCCATGCTAACTGTGTAGAGGCAGTAGGGGCAGCAATAGCCATGCTGACTGTGTAGGGCCAGCGATAGCCATGCTGATTGTGTAGGGGCAGTAGGGCCAGCCATAGCCATGCTAACTGTGTAGAGGCAGTAGGGCCAGCGATAGCCATGCTGATTGTGTAGGGGCAGTAGGGGCAGCAATAGCCATGCTGACTGTGTAGGGCCAGCGATAGCCATGCTGATTGTGTAGGGGCAGTAGGGGCAGCAATAGCCATGCTGACTGCGTAGGGCCAGCCATAGCCATGCTAACTGTGTAGAGGCAGTAGGGGCAGCAATAGCCATGCTGACTGCGTAGGGCCAGCCATAGCCATGCTAACTGTGTAGGGGCAGTAGGGGCAGCAATAGCCATGCTGACTGCGTAGGGCCAGCCATAGCCATGCTAACTGTGTAGAGGCAGTAGGGGCAGCAATAGCCATGCTGACTGCGTAGGGCCAGCGATAGCCATGCTGATTGTGTAGAGGCAGCGATAGCCATGCTAACTGTGTAGGGGCAGCAATAGCCATGCTGATTGTGTAGGGGCAGCGATAGCCATGCTAACTGTGTAGGGGCAGCGATAGCCATGCTGACTGTGTAGAGGCAGTAGGGGCAGCAATAGCCATGCTGACTGTGTAAGGCCAGCGATAGCCATGCTGATTGTGTAGGGGCAGCGATAGCCATGCTAACTGTGTAGGGGCAGCGATAGCCCTGCTGACTGTGTAGGGCCAGCGATAGCCATGCTAACTGTGTAGGGCCAGCGATAGCCATGCTGACTGTGTAGGGGCAGCGATAGCCATGCTAACTGTGTAGAGGCAGTAGGGCCAGCCATAGCCATGCTAACTGTGTAGGGGCAGCGATAGCCATGCTGACTACGTAGGGCCAGCCATAGCCATGCTAACTGTGTAGGGGCAGTGATAGCCATGTTAACTGTGTAGAGGCAGTAGGGGCAGCAATAGCCATGCTGGTTGTGTAGGGCCAGCGATAGCAATGCTAACTGTGTAGGGCCAGCGATAGCCATGCTAGCTATGTAGGGGCAGCGATAGCCATGCTAACTGTGTAGAGGCAGTAGGGCCAGCCATAGCCATGCTAACTGTGTAGGGGCAGCGATACCCATGCTGACTGCGTAGAGCCAGCGATAGCCATGCTAACTGTGTAGGGGCAGCGATAGCCATGCTAACTGTGTAGGGGCAGCGATAGCCATGCTAACTGTGTACGGCCAGCGATAGCCATGCTGACTGTGTAGGGCCAGCGATAGCCATGCTGATTGTGTAGAGGCAGCGATAGCCATGCTAACTGTGTAGGGGCAGCAATAGCCATGCTGATTGTGTAGGGGCAGCGATAGCCATTCTAACTGTGTAGGGGCAGCGATAGCCATGCTGACTGTGTAGAGGCAGTAGGGGCAGCAATAGCCATGCTGACTGTGTAGGGCCAGCGATAGCCATGCTGATTGTGTAGGGGCAGCGATAGCCATGCTAACTGTGTAGGGGCAGCGATAGCCCTGCTGACTGTGTAGGGCCAGCGATAGCCATGCTAACTGTGTAGGGCCAGTGATAGCCATGCTGACTGTGTAGGGGCAGCGATAGCCATGCTAACTGTGTAGAGGCAGTAGGGCCAGCCATAGC
The DNA here is from genome assembly GCA_030533445.1 of Cyprinodon diabolis. NCBI lineage: Eukaryota > Metazoa > Chordata > Actinopteri > Cyprinodontiformes > Cyprinodontidae > Cyprinodon > Cyprinodon diabolis. The sequence goes on along the minus strand of CM060067.1, from coordinate 44,573,855 downwards.
CATGCTAACTGTGTAGGGGCAGCGATAGCCATGCTGACTGCGTAGGGCCAGCCATAGCCATGCTAACTGTGTAGGGGCAGCGATAGCCATGCTAACTGTGTAGAGGCAGTAAGGGCAGCAATAGCCATGCTGATTGTGTAGGGCCAGCGATAGCAATGCTAACTGTGTAGGGCCAGCGATAGCCATGCTAGCTATGTAGGGGCAGCGATAGCCATTCTAACTGTGTAGAGGCAGTAGGGCCAGCCATAGCCATGCTAACTGTGTAGGGGCAGCGATACCCATGCTGACTGCGTAGAGCCAGCGATAGCCATGCTAACTGTGTAGGGGCAGCGATAGCCATGCTAACTGTGTACGGCCAGCGATAGCCATGCTGACTGTGTAGGGACAGCGATAGCCATGCTGACTGTGTAGGGGCAGCGATACCCATGCTGACTGTGTAGGGCCAGCGATAGCCATGCTAACTGTGTAGGGCCAGCGATAGCCATGCTAGCTATGTAGGGGCAGCGATAGCCATGCTAACTGTGTAGAGGCAGTAGGGCCAGCCAAAGCCATGCTAACTATTTAGGGGCAGCGATACCCATGCTGACTGCGTAGAGCCAGCGATAGCCATGCTAACTGTGTAGGGCCAGCGATAGCCATGCTAACTGTGTAGGGCCAGCGGTAGCCATGCTGACTGTGTAGAGGCAGTAGGGGCAGGAATAGCCATGCTGACTGTGTAGGGGCAGCGATACCCATGCTGACTGCGTAGAGCCAGCGATAGCCATGCTAACTGTGTAGGGCCAGCGGTGGCCATGCTGACTGTGTAGAGGCAGGAATGGCCATGCTGACTGTGTAGGGCCAACAATAGCCATGCTAACTGTGTAGGGCCAGCGATAGCCATGCTAGCTATGTAGGGGCAGCGATAGCTGTGCTAACTATGTAGGGGCAGCGATAGCCATGCTAGCTATGTAGGGGCAGGGATAGCCATGCTAGCTATGTAGGGGCAGGGATAGCCATGCTAACTCAGTAGGGGCAGGGATAGCCATGCTAACTCAGTAGGGGCAGGGATAGCCATGCTAACTCAGTAGGGGCAGTGATAGCCATGCCAGTCCAGGACGGACTACAGTTCTACTGTAAGGTGCCTTGGTCAAGGTCAGTGACCGGCGTACCTGACATGTAACCATACCATGCATAGTGCTTTAGCTTAATAGAATATATTAATTAGGCTATGTATAAAAAAAAAATAAAAAATTCCACCCCTTTTCTTTTTACAACTAGACTACTGGATACCAGGGTACATTATGGATACAGATGTCAACAGTCAACTCTTGTATCTTAAAACCTTAAATACTGTCTCTGAGTCTTTTTCTTACCTGAAGCCACTGCATTGGGAACTGATGCGACTAACCTACTTTTCTATCAGATATTAGTCCTGGATCAGTGCCTGTACGTTCCTCACGTCTGCTTCTGTCTCCCTGAACCTCAGTCAGCCGCAGTAGAAGGGAGGCTAGAAGAACCTGGATGCTCTAAGGAGAATCGTCAAAGCTTTAGATAAAAGTTATAGGAAAGCTTCACAGCGTTTTGCAGAGAAACGAGTCGAGCCGCACTTTGGGTTTTCTTGTTAATTTTTTTATTATGCTTAAAAAAGAAAATTAAAAGACAAAGGAGGAGGTGATCAAAGAAAAAGAAAAATATATATTCATATTCAAATCTCTTTATACGTCTCTATTCATATCTGATTAACAAAGCAAAGAAAATAATCCCCGTAGTCGTAGTGCTGAAGTAAAGTTCAATATAGACTTTCATTATAACAAAATAGGCAGTTTACCCAAAGGTTAAATATCTGTCCAAATCTCATTGTGAGCGCCTGCAGGGGGCGCTGCAGCTCCAGGTGCAGCCACAACAACACGTAAGACACTGACTCTGCTGATAGACGTCGCCATAGCAACTGATGGGCTCACTTCAATGCCAGAGAGCGCCACTGAGCCTACAGAATGATGTTGCCACGGAAACAAAGAGAAACACTACATTTAAAACTGTTTTAATGCCTTTTTAGATGTCATCTCAGAATGAGGTAAACTGGTTCAAAAGGTGTCTATTATTACATTTAATGTAAACTTTATATCTCTCCAGATCTGGTTATTTGCTACTGATTTAAAAACATTTAAATCATGGATATTGTGCAATTAAGCTTTCAAAAATAACTTGTTTTTATGTTTATGATAGATGTTTTCCATCCTAAGGCAAAAACGTTATTTTCCTTCCTGAGTTTTTAATTTTATTTGTAAATATTCTTCAGAGGAAGAAGTTTTGATAAGATTTTTCTTTTTCTTAGTTTTACTGCATTTTTTCCCCTCCAGTTTTAACAAGTAAATATTTATCTCTAAAGTTTGAAACATTTTATACATTATATAGAAACTTAATTTCTCTTTGATATAATTTTCTAACATGAACATTTGTTTCTTTTTCTCTGTAACAGAGTAAATTGTTAACGCTCATTTATAAAAAATTGTGCTAATTTATGCTTCTTGTGGTGAAATAAATTTTCACAGGTTTTGGCACAATTATAGACTATTAAGTAAATATATAATTCTTAATAATATTTTTGAAATGATAAAATATAATATACGTGATTCTGATAAAAAAAAGTTAAAGAAATTTTTTTTTTTTTACTAAAATGGTCATTTTAATTAATTACTGGTTCATGGCTATATAAAATCTTTCTATTAATAAAATAAATATATATAGCTTTGCTTTGATTGCTATGATGATCCTTTTTGTAAAACTAAGCTTTAAAATTATGATTTTAAGCTACTTTTTTTTATTTTGGCACAAAAGTTATTTGAAATGTTTTTTTATATATTTTTATCAGTTTTAAAGTTTAGTTTCAGTTGAACCGATCGAAATCCATTCAGTGATTCACGCATCAACTAATTCAACACCAAAAGTTTCTGGTTTCAGTCTATTAAATATATTTAACATGTTTTGACTTTACATCTTAGTATTTAGGTCTCTGGCGCCCTCTAGGAGCAGAGTGGTGGGCCTGCAGCCTCCTGACGAACATCCTGCAGCAGTGAGGAGCGAAAAATGTTAAAAACTAAAAAGATTTAATTAAAAAAAAAATAGTGAAAGGAGTTGTGATAGACGCTGAGGTGAAGGGGCTGATGGGAAACAAACGGGTCTAAACCGACATGCTGTTAAAGCTCAAACGTGCAAAGTTCTGCTTTTTGTGTCTCTGCTTTCTCCGATCCAAACAAACGTTGCCAGAGGTTCCAGCTGGAAAAAAAAAACCCACAACAGCCAAAAGAAACAGAACCAAAGAATTTGTGTTGTACATTTTTGAACTCTTGTTCTTCTCCTCTGAAATCCTCCGTCCTTAAACATTAAGGAGCTGTACCGTGTGATGTCACTTCCTGTGTGCTTCCAAGGAAAGGAACATGAAGCCTTGGGGAGATGGATGGAAGTAGAGGTGATGCTGCCGTCTGCCGGTCCATGCTTCTTTCCAAAATAAAACAAAGTGATGAAGAGGAGGAGAGATGAAGCCGGCGCCGGGTCTCATAACTTCTCCTTGGACAGAACCCAGATGAAGGGACCAGACTGCTCCTCGATGATCTGCTTCACCTGCTCGTAGATCTCCTCCAGCGTGTCGCCTTGAACGATGGCTGCAGGCACAGAGCGACACATCGGGTCAGAACTCGAACCAGCAGGTAGAGGGACCAGCGGGCCCAGCAGAACCACACAGAACCCTGATAGACTCGTTCTTAAGAAAGAACCTAAGGGATGATGAGTCTCACCAGTTAGGTGAACCGGACCAGAACCCGCCTCACCTGTGAAATGCTCGGTGAACTCCTGCTCCAGCTTGGCGGCTCTGTCTAAGGTTTTCCGGCCCTGCTCCTCCGTCAGACGTTTGTTCATCTCCCTGCAGGAGGAGCAGGAAGGTTTCAACCAAAAACGAAACACCAGAACCAGATCGGTAACACCGGACCGGAACACTCACATGATGTTCTCCACAGATTTGGGTTTGATGAAGATGGCGATGGGGTGAAGCAGAGCCAGCTGGAGCCTCTTGATGGCGTTGCCCGACACGTCTAGGATGCAGTGTTTACCCTGAACAGAACACAGAACCCAACATGATGTTCTGATGCCTCTACAGCTGAGATTCAGACAGTCTGCTCGTCCATGTAGGGATGTTTCTGAAACAACCAGGAAAACCTGAAGCATGTTCTTCCCTCTGGTTCCGTACCTTCTCTGCCACCTCTCGGACCGACTGGACGCTGGTTCCGTACAGGTGGTTGTTGTACTGGCCCGCCTCGATGAACTTGTGATCCTGGATGTCCTTTTCCATCTGCTCTCTGGAGACCACGAAGTGGTAATCCCTGCCGTCCACCTCGTAGTCTCGTTTGGGCCGGGTCGTATCTGAGAGCGGGACGAGGAACAGAGATCAGAACGGGTCAGGTATCCGCTGGAAAGACAGAACCAGGGGAATGTCGGTGGAACCTACGTGGGACACAGGAGCCGAATTTATCTGGGAATTCTGAGATCAGGTCGTCGTTGATCCGGTCCTTCATGGGTCCCAGGATGATGACGGGTCGGGTGTAGTTTACTGCCAGAGGGGAGGGAAAAAATGGATCCAGATCCGATCAGAAATGTTCTGGTTTTAACTGGAAAAATATTATTTTTAATATGAAGAAAAAAGCTTCATCACATTAGTTTTTTTGCATTTTTCATATCTATCAGGGTATATCTCCATTTCTATTCAACCAAATAAACCTATTTTTATACTTAAATAAATTCATAATAAATTTGTACTTTCAACTTTAATTGTATTAATAAAATCCAATTTTTTTCCTATATGTATATCTGATTACTTTTAAAAATCACACCCTTCTATTAAACGGTGGTCAGACTATTTACTGTCTCTCATTTCGTATATTGATCCATCCTATTTACTCACTATAAAATGTTCACTCAGCCTGTTTCACCTGTAAGGCCGTTTGTAGGCCAGCCATACCTTCTTCCATAACAAACCAGATTCTTTCTCAAGGTTTATTCATTACATGTTACTGTTATGACTCCGACTACTTTCCATTGTTCTAATTAAAGGGGAACGATATTACGTTATTACCATGCAATAACGGCCGTATGATGAACTGTTCTCTCTTTACAAAGATAAAAAGAAGCGCCGACTCCATTTATTTACCTAAAGTAAATAGTTTAATAGTTTTTTTCTCACTATAACATATAAAAAAGGTTATTTCTATTGTGAAATTTCTCTTGCAGGTGATTTTAACAGCTTTTAGCCTCTTGAGATAAAATTAATGAAGAAATGATTTAAACCTGAGAATCTATACAAGTCGGTGAAGCTCTGAAGTCCTTCAGGTCCATTTCTCTCCATTTGGACCTCAGTTTGTTTTAAAGCTGACTTTCTGTCACCTAGATCTGAATTATTTTACTCTGTCAGGAAACAACTCTTGGTCCTTTTCTGGCGTTTCAGCGGGTTCTTGGTTCCGGGTTCATGACCTCGGTCAGACTAAAAGGAACCTTTTTAACATTTCACAGAGACTCACCTTCCTGCTGAACAACCGGCTCATAGGACAGAACGTACTCCTCCGCTCCACCTGAGAGTAAAAAGAGAAATGTTAACATGGATTCAGCTGGAGGAGGAGGAGTAATGCTGAGGGATGAAGGCCAAGGAGGAGGAAAAGAAACTCAGATACTTTTAACCCCCAAAAATCGTAAAACTCACTCAAAAAAAGTCTTTAAATTCTTAAAACCTGACAGGTTTAGATCATTTGGACAAGAAGCGGTAATTAGAGATGAAAGCAGAGCCCCTGGTGTTAAAACCAGATTTTTTTGTTTTATTTAATGAGGGAAAAGCTTCAGAAAAGCAGATGTTAGCTTTCATGCTCCATGTTCTTTCTGTAGGCCTTACATTTTTCACCACAAACATCAAGAATCAGACCTTAGCTTAAAACCCATCAGGAAAGGTTCCAGTAACACTAGACAACAGGCTCTTAAACTCTGGTATTAAAGCCTAAATGTGACAATTTATAAAAAAACATCAACCTTTTCATATCATGCATTTAAATAATGATTCCAGGTTTAGGTCTTTTATAGATCAGTCATTTCTGAGAGGGCAAAAAAAGGAATAAGAAGGGGAAATAGTCTGGGAATGAAACGATGTGAAAGGATGAAGCTCGACAATAAGTTAACTAATCATAGATTAGACAAACTTCCTACAGAGATCATAATTATCCGTCAAGATCATCAGGGGAGTTTAGAACCATAAATATAAACCTAAAAACCCTGAACTACAGGGTTTACAACATAGTGGAACTTTGGAAGCCTGTCTGCCCAATCAGCAGAGTTCATCCAGCTATAAACACCAATCAGCAGCCAGACTCCATTAAGCCAATCAATTCAAAAACACTCCTAATCCCAGGGCAAAGTTCTGTTGCTGTAGTGACTGGTAGGGTGATTCTGATAGCTGCAGATGGCAGAACTCTGTCTGGTCCTGGAAGTCAGACGTTTACGGAGTAAAAATGAATAGAGAGAGTACCGCCCCCTGTGGTGCTGAATACTTCATTAGACAGCTGATGCTTCAGTCTGACAAACTGTGGACTGTTGGTCAGCTGCTCTTTGATCCCAGTCACCGTTTGTCTTCTAGGTTCTATGAGAAATGTAATGCACTGGAGAAATCAAAGAACCTGATCCTCACAGTGCTGTCTGCCTCTTCTAAATGACAGTGGGTTTGTTGAAGCAGGTGTATGATGGCATCATCAACTCCACGGCGATAAGCAGACTGCAGGGGCTCCTGATGGCTGCTTGTTTGCTTGCTGAGGGGAACCAACAGAAGTCTCTCTAGGACCTTTGTGATGTGGGATGTCAGGACAGCAGCTCTATAGTCACTGAGGGATGTTGGCTTCTTTGGTCCTGGAACGAGGCAGGAGGTTTTCCACGTCACTTTAACTGATTCCAGGGTCAGACTAAGAGTGAAGAGGGGCTGTAGAATTATACAGAGCTGCTCTGCAGGAGGCTCCTTTGCACAGGTGGAAGCTGAGACATTTGAGATGTGAGAGAGAAGCTTTGAGTCAGAGGGTTCGGGATGTCCATGTAACTGAGCAGGATGGAATGATTTCATGTTCCTGAACTGAACCTGTTGAAGAATGAGTTCTGTCCAGACTTCCATCTGTCTGGTCATCCTTCTGCTTGAAGCCAGGGATCTTCTTCATCCCTGACCACACTTCTCTGATATCATTCTGCTAAATCTTGTTTTCCAGCCTCTTCCTTTATGCCTCTTAGCTTTCTTTATCTTGGCCTTAAGGTGCTTCTGTGTACTCCTCAATAAATCCCTGACTGGCCAAAGACTCCTTTATTGTTTAGCAGTTCTTTCAGAATGCTGATGATCCCGGGTTCATAAGTTATAAGGTGTAGTTAAGCTCATACTAAGTCCCTGTAGTGATAAACCTTTCTTCTCATAGTTCTCTTTAATACAGGCTGCCACTATAAGGTGACTTACACTCTGAGGAGAAAAGGCTGTTAGATGGTTGGTAGTGTAGTAGAGAAGGCAGGGTTATTATAATCACAACTAATAGAAGTGATGACATCACATGCAACGCACCTCCCTAAAAAAACTTTTTATGGCTGCTATTGTTACACATCGTAACAAATGTCAAAATTTACCCAAAATTATACTGGCAAAAACCCTTTCAGCTGCACATCATCCAGCACCGACGATAAAAAGCTCAGAAACATAAATGGAGGAAATTATCTTAAAAGGAAGATCAGAATCAAACTACCAAGAGCTGCTCCAATGTACAGCCACCTATAGCAGTGCAATCATAATCAATCAGTGGTTAGCCTTTAAAAACCAATCAGTAGTGAGTTTGTTAAGCCGGACAGTGGGTTAGCTCTGCTAAATAATCAGCAGTCAGATTTCATTTAGCCATTTAGAGGGTTAGCTCTGCTAAATAATCAGCAGTCAGAGTTCATTTAGCCATTTAGAGGGTTAGCTCTGCTAAATAATCAGCAGTCAGAGTTCATTTAGCCATTTAGAGGGTTAGCTCTGCTAAATAATCAGCAGTCAGAGTTCATTTAGCCATTTAGAGGGTTAGCTCTGCTAAATAATCAGCAGTCAGAGTTCATTTGGCCAATCAGAGGGTTAGCTCTGCTAAATAATCAGCAGTCAGAGTTCATTTGGCCAATCAAAGGGTTAGCTCTGCTAAATAATCAGCAGTCAGAGTTCATTTAGCCATTTAGAGGGTTAGCTCTGCTAAATAATCAGCAGTCAGAGTTCATTTAGCCATTTAGAGGGTTAGCTCTGCTAAATAATCAGCAGTCAGAGTTCATTGGCCAATCAGAGGGTTGGCTCTGCTAAATAATCAGCAGTCAGAGTTCATTTGGCCAATCAAAGGGTTAGCTCTGCTAAATAATCAGCAGTCAGAGTTCATTTAGTCATTTAGAGGGTTAGCTCTGCTAAATAATCAGCAGTCAGAGTTCATTTAGCCATTTAGAGGGTTAGCTCTGCTAAATAATCAGCAGTCAGAGTTCATTTGGCCAATCAGAGGGTTAGCTCTGCTAAATAATCAGCAGTCAGAGTTCATTTGGCCGGACAGTGTGTTAGCTCTGCTAAATAATCAGCAGTCAGAGTTCATTTAGCCATTTAGAGGGTTATCTCTGCTAAATAATCAGCAGTCAGAGTTCATTTAGCCATTTAGAGGGTTAGCTCTGCTAAATAATCAGCAGTCAGAGTTCATTTAGCCATTTAGAGGGTTAGCTTTGCCAAATAATCAGCAGTCAGAGTTCATTTAGCCATTTAGAGGGTTAGCTCTGCTAAATAATCAGCAGTCAGAGTTCATTTGGCCAATCAGAGGGTTAGCTCTGCTAAATAATCAGCAGTCAGAGTTCATTTGGCCAATCAAAGGGTTAGCTCTGCTAAATAATCAGCAGTCAGAGTTCATTTAGCCATTTAGAGGGTTAGCTCTGCTAAATAATCAGCAGTCAGAGTTCATTTAGCCATTTAGAGGGTTAGCTCTGCTAAATAATCAGCAGTCAGAGTTCATTTGGCCAATCAAAGGGTTAGCTCTGCTAAATAATCAGCAGTCAGAGTTCATTTGGCCAATCAGAGGGTTAGCTCTGCAAAATAATCAGCAGTCAGAGTTCATTTGGCCAATCAAAGGGTTAGCTCTGCTAAATAATCAGCAGTCAGAGTTCATTTGGCCAATCAAAGGGTTAGCTCTGCTAAATAATCAGCAGTCAGAGTTCATTTGGCCAATCAAAGGGTTAGCTCTGCTAAATAATCAGCAGTCAGAGTTCATTTAGCCATTTAGAGGGTTAGCTCTGCTAAATAATCAGCAGTCAGAGTTCATTTAGCCATTTAGAGGGTTAGCTCTGCTAAATAATCAGCAGTCAGAGTTCATTTGGCCAATCAGAGGGTTGGCTCTGCTAAATAATCAGCAGTCAGAGTTAATTTGGCCAATCAAAGGGTTAGCTCTGCTAAATAATCAGCAGTCAGAGTTCATTTAGCCAATCAAAGGGTTAGCTCTGCTAAATAATCAGCAGTCAGAGTTCATTTAGCCATTTAGAGGGTTAGCTCTGCTAAAAATCAGCAGTCAGAGTTCATTTGGCCAATCAGAGGGTTAGCTCTGCTAAATAATCAGCAGTCAGAGTTCATTTGGCCGGACAGTGTGTTAGCTCTGCTAAATAATCAGCAGTCAGAGTTCATTTAGCCATTTAGAGGGTTATCTCTGCTAAATAATCAGCAGTCAGAGTTCATTTAGCCATTTAGAGGGTTAGCTCTGCTAAATAATCAGCAGTCAGAGTTCATTTAGCCATTTAGAGGGTTAGCTTTGCCAAATAATCAGCAGTCAGAGTTCATTTAGCCATTTAGAGGGTTAGCTCTGCTAAATAATCAGCAGTCAGAGTTCATTTGGCCAATCAGAGGGTTAGCTCTGCTAAATAATCAGCAGTCAGAGTTCATTTGGCCAATCAAAGGGTTAGCTCTGCTAAATAATCAGCAGTCAGAGTTCATTTAGCCATTTAGAGGGTTAGCTCTGCTAAATAATCAGCAGTCAGAGTTCATTTAGCCATTTAGAGGGTTAGCTCTGCTAAATAATCAGCAGTCAGAGTTCATTTGGCCAATCAGAGGGTTAGCTCTGCTAAATAATCAGCAGTCAGAGTTCATTTGGCCAATCAAAGGGTTAGCTCTGCTAAATAATCAGCAGTCAGAGTTCATTTGGCCAATCAAAGGGTTAGCTCTGCTAAATAATCAGCAGTCAGAGTTCATTTGGCCAATCAGAGGGTTAGCTCTGCTAAATAATCAGCAGTCAGAGTTCATTTGGCCAATCAAAGGGTTAGCTCTGCTAAATAATCAGCAGTCAGAGTTCATTTGGCCAATCAAAGGGTTAGCTCTGCTAAATAATCAGCAGTCAGAGTTCATTTGGCCAATCAAAGGGTTAGCTCTGCTAAATAATCAGCAGTCAGAGTTCATTTGGCCAATCAAAGGGTTAGCTCTGGTAAATAATCAGCAGTCAGAGTTCATTTAGCCAATCAGAGGGTTAGCTCTGCTAAATAATCAGCAGTCAGAGTTAATTTGGCCAATCAGAGGGTTAGCTCTGCTAAATAATCAGCAGTCAGAGTTCATTCGGCCAATCAGAGGGTTAGCTGTCATACCTCATTTCGTTAGTGACCGTCTGCAGAGCGGCGGTAAAACTTACGGTAGCTACTTTCACTATCACTGGCGTTAGACGTCATATGTTCTGAAATCAAGCACAGGAAACAGCCAATTAGACGCCAGGTCTCCCAGAATGCTTGGCTTTGGGCTCCCTTGACCAAAACGACAACGTGATAAATCGAAGCACGTAACTGGTAACTGATTCAGTCATCAGCCTTTGATTTAAACACTTTACTGTCATCATGTGGAAACAACCAATCAGCAGCTTCCTGACAGGAGAATCACTTCTCTGCACCGCTCCATCTCAGCTGGACCAAGAACCTTGAGCTCCCAGAGAGCAAGAGGACAGGTTTCTGGAGCATTAATATTTTAAACTTTTAGCTTAATTGTAAAATTTAACTGTCCTGAAACACAGGATTGGACCAATCAGATGATTCAGTAGATTTCACCATAAGCTTCCGTTTTGTTTCTGTATGATCAGATTACACGGTTTACAATAAATGCAGACATTAAACTCAGAAGATACAGGTTCTTAGACCAACTGTGGAGGATCGAGAAGAAAATAACAGAGGAGAACAAACTGATGGAGGTTTTCCTCTTTAATCCACCAAGGTCTGAGATGAGGAGAAGATGAAGGTCTCAGACCAGGTTTCCACCAGGATGCAAACTATTCGGATAATTTTGTGTCTGCTGAGAATAATAACCTGGAAATGTTTCTAAAAATCATAAAAACCATATATATCGAGGTATTTATTTTACGTGTTTTTCTGTGTTTGAATCTTTTCTCCAAACTGAATGTAAAAAGTTATTGTTAAATGTTATCATGTGTTCCTTGTTTCCCCTCAGTGGGATAATGAAACATGTTCTCCTCCTGGTGGAGACCCTCAGCCTGATGTTGGCAGGTGTTTTACTCACTGTGGCTTTTGTTCATCGTGTCATCGTTGTTGTCCTGAGTCAGCAGAGGGACAAACAGAAAAACAACCAGAGAAACACAACGTTACTGAGATCCAGCGGCAGACGGAGAGAGCAGAGGGAGCACAGCTGGTCGGCAAGGCGGCCATTTTGGCTCCAAACAGAGAACCTTCTGCAGCAGTTTTGGTTTTGTCTCAGTTTCTAATTGGATATGAGTCACTGCTACGTTGCTGTGACGACTGATGCGCCCGACACCACTGCCAGCTGATCTCTCTTCCTGCCGCTGACCGATCGTCTGCCGGGACACGGCGGCGGCGGTACTTACGGTCGGCGTCGCTGGTCTCCTGCTCGCTCGGCTCTCTGCTCTTGTAGAAAGGAAACTTTCGGGTAAAGAGGTTCTTTTTACGCTTGTCATTGACGGACTGCTGAAGAGGAGGAGGGCGATAAAGGAAGAAGAAGAGGGGCAGATGAGGGGCTCTGATGTTGGATTGGGCAGAACGACAGGATGCGACTCATTTCATTGGACGGCGACGTTAAACAGCAGGGAGAGTTTAGAGGTTAGGTCAAACAGCTGGATCCTAGAACCTGATGTCCTGGTCTGACCGGGCTCTGGGGGTGGCGGTGGTGCTGTTAGAGGTTTTGAGGCCGTTTTTTTGTGTCCTGAGTGTCAGTGAAGGCAGCACAGCAGAATGGGGGGGGGGGTGCATGCTGTAGACGTGCAGACAGGGAAGCTGGGCGCAGAAGGAGGGGAGCTGTGGACCCACCTCTAAGGGCCCAGTAAGGCTGGATCCTGGTTTAAGGTATGAGCCAAGTCCTGGTTCTGGTTTCAGAACACGAAAGAACTCAAAGGTTTGGTTGATATGGTATCTGCAGTTTAAATTCATTTTAATAGGATTAGAAACCCTCCCCCCTCCTCCACCTATTGTTGTCAGCCAGCTGTCTTTGACTGTAATCATGTTGCTGGTTCCTCACATTCAGGCACAGTAGCAGCGTAGTTAGAACAGGTCTGAATGTTTATACCTTTAAATGAACAATAAACATCTAGTGATGGCAATAATAACAGTAAGTGTTATAGACGGTTAAACTCTGACATTAAGAAACGCTTCAAAGGTGGTATCTACGAGGGGCGTTCAATAATTAAGCCCCTGGACTCACGTCCAGTTGTTTGATCTCTCTGAAATTTTTCATGCGTAATTAGTTCCTATCTCTATAGAATAAGCTGCAAATTGGGTGAAAAGAGTGAAATGGAGCCTGTTGAGCGTCGAGCAGTGATCAGTTTGTGTATTTAAAAAGGATTCATACCACATAGCCTATGGAGATGATGCCCCATCATATGACTTTGAAAAATTTTGGCCAATTTCTCCACTGTGAGAACTTTAAAGTAAATCAATCAATATGATGGGGCATCACCATCATGGGTTACTTTCACTTCCTCAGAAGTCTCCCGTGGTGTGCGTTCCTTTAAATATAGAAACTAGATCGCTGCGCGACGCACAACAGGCTCTATTTCACCCTTGGCTAAGTTCAAACACCTGTAAATCAGAAACCACAATTAGTTCAAAGCTAAAATTTACCACCAATTCTATAGAGATATAAATAATTGCACATTATGGGGAGTGGAGGCCTAGTGGTTAGGGCATAGAGCTTGGAATCCAGAGGATTCTTAGTTTGAGCCCCTGGCACCCTGAGCAAGACCCTTAACCCTACACTGCACCCCTGGCGCCCCACGATGGCAGCCCACTGCTCCCCAAGGGGATGGGTTAAAATGCAGGGGGAAATTTCTCCAATGCGAGATCAATAAAGTTAAATTATTTAATCATATGCAAAGTTTCAGCTAGATCAAACAACTGGAAGTGCGTCAGGGTCAGTTATTGAACGTCCCTCGTAACATAGGAGATGTTTGTGTTGTAGATGCTATATATATCCGTGATGGTATGGTTAAGATTCGATTAATGTAAATTTAAATAATTACCATCATGATAATGTTAGGATTCTCCTTTAATCAGCATAATGCTGCACAGAATCCCTCTATGAGCCAAAACTACCCTATGATTACTATGGGAGCAGAGGAACATGGTGGGAATCCTGCAGCCAATCATTATAACCCAGGATCCCCACAGACTGTCCAACTCTCCAAACTGTTAACATGTGGGGGACTTACTGACAATCCTGATCTAATTCATAAAATTAATAAGTTAAACAGCGATTCATTCAAAAAAAAAAAACATTGTGTAAAAACTTTGCTATTTTGGCCACTAGAGGGCAGTGCCGCCCCTGGATAGAAACACAGACATTCAGAAAACTAAAAAAAGTTAATTAAAAAGAAGTTTATTTTCTACACCTAATTAGAATTGGTTTATTATTATTTATTTTGTTTGGTTTCTAATTCTAATTCGTCTAATTCGTTTTTTTTTCCTAACCCGTTATCAGCTGATCTACTGCAGCAGAACAAACTGATGCTTCTGGTTTATATTCAGTGGCCAGCAGGGGGCGACTGCTTTGACTGCAGAGGTGGAGAATGTGGAGGAAGAGGAGCAAGAGAGGAAGGAGGCAAGCAGATATCAACGATGAGCGTTTATCTCTCAGGGGGTCAAAGGTCATGCATGTTCTGCGGGCGACGCATGTTAAAGCAGCAGCAGACAGCCTGAAGGAGGCGCTGCTGCTGGTCTCAGGTGGACATGCGGTTACCAGGGCCAGTACCGGGCCGGCGGTGGTTACCGGGCCAGCGGTGGTTACCGGGCCAGCGGCGGTTACCGGGACAGCAGCTGTCAACATTAGTCATTAGTAGGTGGAGAGATCAGGTGGCAGCAGCAGCATAAACTCTTTAAATTCACACATCATGCAGCAGATTAAAAAAAAGCAGCTGGAAACAACAAACATCTGGAAGATTCCTTCATCTGATCAGTTTCAGACTGAAACCATAAACCATGAAGGTTCTGTCCTCCAGAGGGTCCACACTCACCCCCCGGTCTCTGGACTTGGAGTTGAACTTCACCGTCTTTAACCTCGCTCGCTCCTTCTTCTCCACTCTGGAGAAAAACACAGAAGAAGAAGAAGAAGTAGGGTTGTTGAGAGGAAGTGCATCTGCTGAGGGTTCTGGACCTGACAGTCTGGACCTCAGCATGAGGAGCTGAGGTCCTACAGCCCTGGATTTATCAGGTTCATATGAAGCCGTCCGTTTAAAGTCGTAGGGAAGCGGCTCTTCCAACGGTTAAAATTCCGAATTCTCCTGAGTGGTGCCTGACTTTACATGAGCGAATAAAGTCAAAGTGATTGGTCGGTTATTAAGGGGCGGGATTGTTTGTGTTGAAAGGTTCGTAAGCAGGAGAGTTTAGTGTCGGAGGTCGTGGATGAGTCTCCTCCGTCATCCATTTTTTATTTAGAAGAGGAAAGCGGGGATGAAGATGTTGTGGAAGAGGACGCCAGGGCGGCAGAAGCTTGGTTTGGTGTAGAAGGCTTCCAGCCGTACATGTTTGAGCCCTTGCCTCGCAACGCTGCCAGTTCTGTTAGCTCTACGCCTGCCGAAGACACAGACATCCATCCCCGTGAACACTGGGACGCAACTCAATGGAAAAGGAAAGGATTCAGATTTCAACTGTTGCGTATATTAGCTGCGACAGATGAATCAAGATGCTATGACCGAAAAAATCTGATTGACAGATGACCGTTGATTTAGGTGTTCAGGCTGACGTAGAACTAACTGGCCTGCATAAGATAGCGGAAAAAAATACAGATTTTAAGACAGGATTTTTTTAAAAATAGAAATCTTCTAACTTTTGGGACAATATCTGATAAAGAGAACATTTATATACATGTTTAAGCCAGAATGATTTGATATTTAAATAAGATTTCCCTACGACTTTAAATAAGGACCTGGCGTTCCATCAGAACCCTGGGATCCGGGTCTCCGTGGGTTCTGTTAACTCACCGTCTCTTGCTGGGAATCACCCCCACCTCCTCCAGCTCCCCCTCAGGCGTCAGATGTCGGGCCTGCCACCACTCGTCATCGGATGCGTTCACCACGTGGAGGATGTCTCCGAACTTAAAGTTCAGGCCCTGACTGGGCAGACCCGAGTCCCTGGTCTTGTCGTAGTCGAACAGAGCTCTGAGGTGCAGGGACAGAGCAGCGGTGAGTCAAACGGGTTCAGCTGTGACTCTCCTCCGCTGATCCGACAGCGTGGGCTCACCTGACGTAGAGGGACCTCTTCTGACTGGTCCGCAGGGACCCGGACCCGGAGCTGATGCTGCTGTTCATCATCTGCTCCCTCAGGTCGTGGATCTTGGCCTCGAAGCGGCTGTACTCTGAGCACAGACACACGGCCGGTCAGCCACCGAGCGGTTCTAACCGGATCACAACACAGACAACCGGACCTCTCACCCTCTGGCCTGTAGTGGGCCACGATGGTCACCGTCTGCCCAGCGTTCTTCAGGGCAGCGGCGGCCTGTTCGTGCGTGGCGTTCCGCAGGTCCACCCCGTTCACCTGGAAGCAGGAAGATCCAGTTTATTAAAGCGATGAAAACCTGAGCGGCTGCCGACCCGAGTCCCGATGTAGAACACCCACCGACACCAGCCTGTCTCCTTTCCGCAGCTCCCCGCTCAGGTCCGCCGGGCCTCCGGCCAGGATGAAGGAGATGAAGATCCCCTCGCCGTCCTCCCCACCCACGATGTTGAAGCCCAGGCCCGTTGCTCCTCGGTGCAGGACCACCTTCCTCGGCTCCCTGTGGGAACAAACGGCCACGACCAGCCGGGGGGCAAAGGGAGGAAGTGTTCATCTACCGCTGACAGATGGTCTGATGGTTTCCATCTCAGGAAACAGAGAAACTATTACAGCTTCCAGCCACCAGGGGGCAGAGCAGCTGCTTTATGAGCCATGAAATACATTCCTGCTTTTAATGAAGCTTAATGCAAAATAAACAGAAAGAACTGAAAGTAATAGGCAAAATATAAAGATTATAGAAATGGTGAGTGGATGATGGATGGATTTGATTATAGACTCAGTCCAAATTACATAAAACAATTCCATAAAAAGAGAGTCCTAGCCATTCAAAGGACAACCATACCAATGTCTCCATAGTACAGGCGAGTATTTTACTGCACTATGATTAACATTAGTCAACAGAAGGGTCATTCTGTTGTTCAACTCATTAAAACAACAAATAAATGTATACATATACTTTCTGAAAACGAAAGCGAGCAGTTTAGCGGCGCTGTTCCATCTGGGTTTCTAACAGGTCTTAATGCATCATTATCGACCACCTTCAGTCTTTGTAGACTTCCTTTTTAAAGCTGCACCACATGTGCAGCATAGAGAGATTTACCATGTGACTTAAACAAGTTCAGTTTCACTTCATCAGAACAGAATCTAACAGTGGAACCTCACGGTAAATGTCCTCATCACCAGACAGACGGTCCGTCAACACATGGCCAGGATATTATACTTCATTTTATATTATATAAACAGGAAATAACAGATAAAACTAAACATCTTAAACACTGGCAGCTTCCTTCTGCAGTGATACATGAACAGAATAATCATGACACTGACTGTACAAACCTTTCTGGAACATTTTGGATGCTTTAAGGACAGAAAAATTCCCTTCATGGCTGTAAAAATGCAGAACATTTAAATCCAGACTGGAAAAACCATCAAACTGAGATCGAAGCTTCCAGATCAGCTTCACTGCTGTTATCAGTCAAATTAAAGCCATAAAAGCTTTTATGTTTTATCAGAATAAAGGTTTATTTATTAGCAAATACTGTACGTCAATAATGACCAAATAACAATCAAACTTTCTCCAGCAGCTTATTGATGGTTTGCTCTGCAGGCATGTCTGCAAACACCTTCCATGTCTAATGCATTAAATCGTGTATTCTTTTGTTTTTTGGTATTTTTAATGACCTTGTTTATCAAAGTCCTGAAGGATGATGACAATAAATTCTATTTTATTCTACTTTAGAGACGATCAGCATCTTTTCCATCACATCTACATGAGTCTGCTGCTGCTGAGGAAAACCTCCAAGCTGAGAAGATCCAGGATTAAATGATCCTGTTTTGACCAGGAGGTCAGCATCCTCACCGTGTGACATCATCTTCTCCAAGCATGCTCTTCGGCGTTGGCGAGTACCGTCCCGTTGGTGCCGGTGTGGGGAGGGTCTGACCCAGGAAGTTAGGGGTGCTGATATGGTTCTCCATGTGCTGCGTGAAGGCTGCGACAGAACCGGAGAGAAGATCAGATAAATCCATGAAAAACCAGAATAAAGAGCAGTCAGCTGCTGTTGGCGTCTGATTGGACCGGAGACATGAAGGGCTGGAATACACGGATGAAACGTTTGATGTAGCAGATAAACCCAACAGAACTAACCCGGAAGATTCCCCCAGATTATGAATAATTTCCATGATTTCTGTGACTTAAAGATGGTAATGTGACTCTCTGCTCTTTATTTTACAAAGTATAATCCTAAAGATGGATGTTCTCGCCCTGTGTAAGCAGACGCTCTGATGCAACCTCACGACGGCCGACTGAATTTCAAACATGTTTGATTTTCAGCAGGCTTTCTTCCATTGGCATCACTAGCACTCCGTTGGACTGGTTTATTTCCTATTTTTCTGACCACACCCAGTTCATTCAACTGAAGACCCTCAAATCCACCCCCTCCCCCTTCACCTCAGGTGGGCCCCAGGGCTGTCCTGGGGCCCCTGCTCTTCATCATCTACCTCCTTCCCCTTGGCAATATCTTCCGTAAATTTAACATCCGCTTCCACTGCTATGCCGATGACACCCAGCTCTACCGCACCACGCAACCATCGTCCTCTCTTCCGCCCGCCTCCCTCACAAATTGCATCTGTGAATTAAAATCCTGGTTCACCAACGACTTCCTTCAGTTAAACAGTAGTAAAACCTAGGTTCTCCTCATTGGCACCAAATCAACTCTTTCCAAAACCGACAGTTTCCAAGTTACTATTGATAGTTCCTCCCTCTCCCCCTCCCCCCAGGTTAAGAGTCTGGGTGTCGTCCTCGATAGCACCCTATCTTTCCAATCCCATATAATAACATTACCCGGTCTGCCTATTTCCACTTAAGAAACATCAACCGCCTCCGTCCCTCCCTTACTCCACACACTACTGCCATACTTGTGCACAGCCTTGTCACCTCCCGACTAGATTACTGCAACTCCCTCCTCTTTGGACTTCCTCAGAAATCCCTCCACAAACTACAACTTAGGGCTGGGCGATATAGAAAAAAAGCTTATCGATAAAAAAAAATGCATATTGATCGATATCGATAATTATTGAAAAGATTTGAAACCATATTTTATGTGCAGCTCTGCCTGGACTTTTTATAATATTACTAAATGATTTAATTTTTTAAAAAAACACAGACTTCGAATTAAATCTTTATTTAACCAACTTTTTTAACCATAAAAGAATTGTTTTAAAGAAAAATAACTTAAGAGACCTGAGTTATGTTATTAAATACTGACAAAGAATAAACTAAAGTGACCAGAAAAGTGACCAAAATAAATATAACAAATAAATAAATGCCCCCCACTGTCTGTCCCCTCCGCCCGTCTCACCACCATGGGGAGCAGAGCATTCAGCTGCTCTGCCCCCCCGCCTCTGGAACTCTCTACCACCCCAACTTAGAAACACGGACTCAATTCTCCATTTTAAAATGCAACTCAAAACCCATCTGCTTAAGATTGCTTATTCTCTTTAAATATCAATTTCACTGTCACAGCCTCTGTATTTGTTAAATGTTTTTATTCTGTTTCTGACACTGTGTTTTTTATGCTTTTGTACGGTGACCTTGAGTGTCCAGAAAGGCGCCTTTTTAAATTAAATGTATTATTATTTTCTCCTGACCTCATGATTCTTGATGGGGAGGTGGTGGTGAGCGGCACCATCAGGCTGAAAGTCGGCCCGATCGAAAAATTCTGTACGGCCGGCTTAATCCGGTCACATGTTCAAAGCCAGGATTCATTTTGGCAGACGGCTGTTTGACCAATCAGATGAGTCCTTGAATGATTTATTACCTACTGTAAATTAAGTCGAAAAAAGTCAAGAAAAAAGGTAAAAAGCTAATTGAGAAGTTAAAGTTAGTAAGCCTAGTTAACAATTATTTTAGTCTTGTCATGGTTTCTAATAACACTATTGGCTTGACATTTAGATTTTCTAACTATTTCACTGAGCGTCCTAAAAAGGGTTAACTAGGAAACGAGGGTTTAGACTGATTCCAGGTTTCCAACCAGACGACAGGAAGTGAGCTGATCTGTTAGCTAAATGATGAACAGCTGAGTCACTGACTGATGAGTCAGACAGCGTTACTACTGCAGCCGCTCCACGTTCCCATCATCATCATCATCATCATCATCATCATCATCATCATCATCAGCCGCAGCTCTGATCTCAGGCTGGTTTATCCGCAGCAGAAGCGGCTGCATCTGTTCACTCACAGTTGGTGAGGTCTGGCGGGGCGAAGCTGTCGCTCATGAAGACACTGTTGGGTTTTGCCACTTTCAAGTAGACCACATCAGGAGTGTTTTTCAAGGCAGTGACGGCGTGTTCGTGGGTCACCTCCTCTAGGCAGGCGCTGTTCACCTGGACGCAGACAGACAGAAGAGCTTAGCCTCCGCTCGCCGTGAGGCGGCAAGGGAGCGTCAGGCGGAGAACTCACGGCCAGCAGTTTGTCTCCGATCTGCAGCCTCCCGTCCTTCTGTGCGGCGCCGCCTTCGATGATCTTGGTGACGTAGATGCTGTTGTCTCCGGGGATGTGCTGGTTTCCGACCCCCCCTGCTATGCTGAAGCCCAGACCTTTGGGTCCTTTCACCAGCTTGATCTCCATCACCTTCTCTGAGACAGGTTTCCTTCTGCGGATGTAGAGTCGGACCAGAGACCCCGCCTCCTTCAGCGCCTCCACGGCCCGGCTGTGGGTCACGTCCCGGACATCCACCTCGTTTACCCGCAGGATGACGTCGTTAACCCTGAAACCCAAGACAGACCCCGCCCCCTTTAGTCAACTGGTAATCTGAGGAAGAGCTCCTCCTCTTCATCACCACCTGATCAGGTGAGGCTTAGTCTCTCTGCTGCTTCATGAAGTTAATAGAGCCGAACCGAAAGATTTATATTGAGAAAAAAACTGTTTTCTTCCATTTAACATCAAAACATTTATTCAAGTCATTTATTCAATTTTTTTTTTAAATCAGCACAATTTTTTTGCATATTGCCCCAAATGTACGGAAGAGGATTAGGGCCACTGAAAAAAAAAAAAAAAAAGTTAACTGATTTTAAAAATTTTTAAATTTAAAATTTTTCCAGTGGCCCTAATCCTCTTCCGTACAAATGCTTCCTTGTAGCTTAGAGGTTTTTCTGATATAGCTTCTTAATTTTTTGTCTGAAACTGAAAATTAAAACTGGATAAATAGGGTGGAAAAGGCCTGCTTATAAACAACATGACGCCTGTTAAACAAAGCAGACAAACTTCCTGAGAGAAAACTAAGATCTTTATCAAAATTTAACCGATATCTGGCCGTGCAGGTGGTGCAGTGGTTAGCGCACACATCCCATAGTGGTGGCCTTACTCCTCAACGAGGGCGACCCGGGTTCGAATCAGACCTATGGTCCTTTCCTGCATGTCTCTCCCCCTCTCTATGACCCGCTTTCCTGTCAGCCTACTGTTGAAAAGATGAGCCACTAGTGCTGTAAAAACTCAAACTTTTTTTTTTTTACCATACTATAATCTGTAATGCTGGGATGTGGGATCATGTGTAGAACTAGAGTAGATAGTTGTTGATGAATTCACAGAAAATGATGATTGGACCAGAAGCTTTTCCACATCACAGAGAAAACGAGCTTTTATTAGCTTTTTATTATTTACTGTTCAATAAATAAGTGTTTATAATTCAGAGTAATTTTCATGTGAATGTACTTTACTGGAGGCATCCATGTTTGTCAAAGAACACTACTGCCACCTACTGGTTTGTGACGTCACGGTGCGGTATCGGCTGTTGATCAAGTCCCAGTGCTGTATCTGGTGTTTGTCACAACGCGCTATTATCCAAGTCATCTTGAAAACATTCTTCTTCCAAATGTTGGCTACATATTACGTGTTTTTTCTCTGGCCAGAAGTTCGATGGCAAATCCTCCCTCTTCAAGTTGGCGATCCAACGACCAACCCGTCCGTGGAGGATCGTGAATCAGAAAGGTGAAATAACTCTTTTTTCACTTTTACCCGATGTATTCCAGCATCCAGCTGCCATGCACGTGGGCATTGTCAGTTTCACTATAGCTCTGGTGAATTTCAATGGTGAAGTCCTCTGGAAATCTTCAATAATTGTTGTTGATTGCAGATGTGTCTAGTAGTTCCCATTGATTTAGCTTGTAAAGCGGGAGAATGGCGCTAGGCTTACCGCACCGTGACGTCACTGCTGGAAGATGGCAGGAGGGAGGGGTTACTATATATGGGTAAAAATGGCCGCTCCCAGACTCAGTGATGGCGATGAAAATGATTATTTTTATACCAAAAAGGTTATCCCCATGATGTACACACGAGTCAAAGAGGACATCCAAATGAAAATTGCATTTAGGAGAGAAAGTCTGCACAGCTCGTGACACATGGACATCGCTGTCAACGCAGTCCTATGACGTTGATGATGTAGCCCGTACGAGTCCACGCTGGCGTTCTTGTGAATTGAGAAACGGCCTAAGTTCCTCCTGTGTGCGACATCTCACCACAGAAAGGAGTAGCTCTTCATTCAACCTATTAAAGCTGCAATATTAGATTTTTAGCTAGCTTAATAAAAAGATCCAGAAGCTTGAACCTTGCTTGTTAATTTTACATTAACAGCTCACTAAACATCTAAGAGCAGCAGTAACAGTACAGATCATTAGGATTAACTGATATGTACCATCTAGTTTTCACCAAACGCTACCTTGCTAATATTAGCAAGCTAGCTTTGTTATCTCTGGGATTTCTTATGCTAGCATTGGTAACTAATGTTAACGTATTTGCTTGGATCTGTAAAAAATTTCATTTGAGGGTTACTTCTGTTAGCAAATGTATTAATTAACCAATTAACTGTTAGTTAATTAACAAACGTATTAATTAAATATTATTATTCTTATTTTGTTAAGCTAACAGAGTTAGCCTTATTTTTCATAGTAACATGTCGGTGCAAATTCTAGAACATTCCATGTCTATTTTGCTTGAAGCTCTTAAAAGCCACTAAGCTAACTTAGACCTAAAGCTTGTTTTCTATCTGTTTGGCTCCTCAGATTTCTTCTTTTGCTCTTATTAGCAAAGTTTTATATTTTCAAGGTTAAAGAAAACAGGAGCGTGTGAATCTGTGCTTCCTGCTTCCTACCTGAGCCGTCCGTCCTGAGCTGCTGCTCCTCCAGGAATGACTTTGGTGATGAAGATGCTGGGGTCTTCACCGATGTGGGGGTTATCTGTACCTCCTGCGATGCTGAAGCCCAGCCCAGAGTTTCCCTGGATCATAGCAGCCATGATCAGCAAAGGAAGGAATTTGAACACTTTCTATGTCTTCTGATGATAAATAAAACAGTCATTCTAACGTATGCTGACATTAAACGGCTCAAACTCCTCAATGAATCCAGGATTTATTCCACACCACAACTGAATCCCTGAATTCCTGCAGAACCCAGGGCTTAGAATAACAGCGGGTGGTTTCCATCTGCAAACCTTGATCTGCTTCCATGCTTTAGTTTTCACTAAATCTGATTAAATATGAGAATTAAGGACTTTAGTGCGACACAGTCAGAGATTGTGTTAAAGGAGAGGACAGCTTTAGCGTTAAACCTGCAGAAGGAACACCAGATGCTGCTTGAGTTTGATCTGAAGGCTTCTCTGGGGATATTTTCCTTAAACGCAACAGAGCTGAGAAGGATTTTATGTCTGTGAAGCCAGATTACAGAGGATCAACAGGAAGATGCTTCATGTTGTTCTTTCTTAAAGGAAATTCAGACTGAGGCAAAGCTCTGCAGTCCTGCAGGTTGGTTACATCAGAGCTTTATAATGAGGCAGATGGACCTGAGCTCAGAGAGACTGAAAGCATCAGACCAGTTGGGCCTCCATCAGACCAAGATCAGACCAGCTGGGCCTCCATCAGACCAAGATCAGACCAGCTGGGCCTCCATTAGACCAAGATCAGACCAGCTGGGCCTCCATTAGACCAAGATCAGACCAGCTGGGCCTCAATCAGACCAAGATCAGACCAGCTGGGCCTCCATCAGACCAAGATCAGACCAGCTGGGCCTCCATCAGACCAAGATCAGACCAGCTGGGCCTCCATCAGACCAGCTGGGCCTCCATCAGACCAAGATCAGACCAGCTGGGCCTCCATTAGACCAAGATCAGACCAGCTGGGCCTCAATCAGACCAAGATCAGACCAGCTGGGCCTCAATCAGACCAAGATCAGACCAGCTGGGCCTCCATCAGACCAAGATCAGACCAGCTGGGCCTCCATCAGACCAAGATCAGACCAGCTGGGCCTCCATTAGACCAAGATCAGACCAGCTGGGCCTCCATCAGACCAAGATCAGACCAGCTGGGCCTCCATTAGACCAAGATCAGACCAGCTCGGCCTCCATCAGACCAAGATCAGACCAGCTGGGCCTCCATTAGACCAAGATCAGACCAGCTGGGCCTCCATTAGACCAAGATCAGACCAGCTGGGCCTCCATCAGACCAAGATCAGACCAGCTGGGCCTCCATCAGACCAAGATCAGACCAGCTCGGCCTCCATCAGACCAAGATCAGACCAGCTCGGCCTCCATCAGACCAAGCTAACAGCTCCTTACCCTCTCCAGCGTGATCTCCTCGTACTCATACTCAGCCTCCGTCCCGTTCACCTGCAGAGATAATCCATCATCAGCACCAGAGGAAACAATTTTAAGATGATTCAGAACATTTCAACGTTTCTCCAAAACTCTAGATTTTATTTAGAGATGTAAACTAATACTTATAGTTAATTTCCCCTTTAAATCTACAACAGAAGTTTAACGGCAGCTTGAAAAACACTAAATATAAACCATATTATCAGCTGGTTTAAGATCATCTTTGTTTGCAATCATTTTCAATGAATCTCAGTTTTAAAACAAACACCAAATCTCTATAACTGCAAAAAATTTTAATCTAAATAAGTCATTTTTTCTTAAATTAGGTCTATTTGTTCTTGAACTGAGGAGGTAGATGAGACACTTTAGCAATTCAACAAGACAATGTACAGTTAAAATAAGAAAAACTATTATTTCAAGTGAAGATTGGCTATTTATCTTATTTTAAGAGTAAAAATATTAATTTCATTAGCAAATCATCTTATTTACCTACTCCAATTAAGGGTAAATACACTTTTTAAGAAATTTTTACTTATTTCTAGGTCATTTTTGCAAAGTACACTGCAAACAACGATCTAGAAATAAGCAGAAATGTCTTAAGTGTATTTACCTTTACTTTGAGTCGGTAAATAAGATCCAGTTCTTCTTGGTTTGATTGAAAGTCTTTTTTTCTTTTTCAGGTGACTCATGAAAGCCATAAACGTGAAGCACATCAGCTTTGAAGAGACTCTATATCAGTTCCTCCAACTTGGAGAAACAGAAACGTTATGAGTTTTAAGCAAAGTATTGGAGGTATGGTGATATGGGCTGGTTTTCAGGGTACAGGATTAGGAAAATAAGTATTTGAACAGCCTGCTATTTCTCACAGTTCATCCTGAGCTAAGTTCTCACACTTAGAAATCAATGAGAGGTCTGAAACTGTCATAATAGGCCACTGTAAAAGAAAAAGAAATCCAGAAATCACAATATATGATTTTTTAAAAACTATTTGTATGATACAGCTGCAAATAAATATTTGAACAGCTGAGGAAAATCAATGTTAATATTTGGAACAGCAGCCTTTGGTTCCTGTTAGAGAGGTCTAACATTTCCTGTAGTTCTTCATCAGGAGGGATTCTGCCCACTAGATCAGTCGGGTTTCTGGGCTGTCGGTGAGAAGCAGAGTTCAAGCTCCCTCCAAAGGTTCTCTATCAGGTTTAGGTCTGGAGACTGGCCAGGCCATGCAAGAACCTTGATACGGTTCTTCCAGAGTCCCTCCTTGGTCATCCTGGCCGTGTGCTTCAGCTCATTGCAATGTTGGACAATCCATTCTAGACCCATCCTTAATGCTCTGAGGAAGGAGGTTGTTCCCCAAAATCTCTCAATACATGGTGATGGTCATCCTCTGTTCCATGCCGCCCTGTTCCATGTGCTGAAAAACACCCCAAAGCATGATGCTACCACCCCCATACTTCACAGCAGGGCTGGTGTTCTTGGGATGATACTGATCATTTCTCTTCCTACAAACACAGTTAGTGGATTTATGACCAAAAAGCTCTATTTTGGTCTCATCCACATGACTCCTCTGGATCATTGGCCTTGACATGTGCTGGTTTAAGCAGGGGAATTCCGGCCATGATTTCAAACCATGATGTCTTAGTGTATTACCAACAGTAACCATGGAAACGGTGGTCCCGGCTCTTTTCAGGTCATTAAGCAGCTCCTCCAGTGTAGTTCTGGGCTGATTTCTCACCTTTCTTAGGATCATTAAGACCCCATGAGGTGAGGTCTTCCATGGGGCCCCAGTCTGAGGGAGATTGACAGTCATGTTTATCTTCTTCCATTTTCCAATGATTGATCCAACAGTGGAGCTTTTTTCACCAAGCTGCTTAGCAATTCCCCCGTAGCGCTTTCCAGCCTTGTGGAGGTGTAACATTTTTCTCTTTAGTCTTTTCAGGTGGCTCTTTGCTCTTGGCCATGTTAGCAGTTGGATTCTTAGGCCGAGTCCAAATGTCCGCCCTAATCAGACATTCGGACACTATATAGTGGTTACGCCATTTTAGATGAGTGTCTGAATCTCTAGTGGATGAAAAGGTGGTGGACTCGAAATATATCCTGGAATGCTTTATGTGGAGAGCTCTCCACACAAAGCATTATGGGATTTGTTGTCACAGTGGCGATAAATAAAGATGGCGCAGGCACCGTGCAAGGAGGCGGAGTCACGTAACAATGGGGAGCGAAAAGTTGTGATCTTCTGTCCGAACGGTATGTTAACTGAGTTTTCTAAAAAGTCCACTACATACGCCCCGCCCTATATACTGATGGAGGGATGGAGGGTTTAGGACTCAGCTTTACTGATTGTACAGGGCGCATCTAATTTAGGATAATAAATGGAGGTGGACATTTTGAAGGCAGAATAACGGGTCTTTGAGGGTCAGAATTCTAGCTCAGGGTTCCTACAGCATAAGGCAAGTTAAATTCAAGACTTTTTAAGACTTTTTAATGCCACTTGAAATAAAAATTTAAGACCAAATTCACAAGAAACAGAAGAAAAACCTGCTTGCGACAACTTAACCCAAAGGTTTATTTAACATAAACCGCTGCACTAATGTTTCAAATTTTGAAAAGCTTCCCGTACAGGAAGAAAGCTAAAAACACACAAATGACAGATATATTTGAACAATTATTTAACTGAATTCAAACTTTGTTTTAGCAAGGAACAAAACTAATCAGTTTTAAAGCCCCAACATAACCAGTGCTAAGTCTTTTTTGCAGCTATTTTTCTTTGTATGGTTTTCTTAGTATGTTTGATTTGGTGATAAGTGGAGGCGTTGCAGAGACAAGGGTGGAACTAAACTGAGAAATACCGGCTGTTTCTCCGTAACTCCATTTTGACGCTTTGTGTTTCGTGCTTCGCATGTGTGACTCCACTGCCTTAATTCCCATCGCTCCCAGCTTGAATGACTTCTTGCATAAATCCACTGAGCCTCATGTCTGTTCCCTGGTTTTAGCCGTGGAGAAAACTCTTGGCTGGAGACAATTATCGTTACATTTACACTCGCTCATATTTTCCAGACAAAAAGTTAATGGTGCATCTCCCAAATGTCCCGGCGGCAACAACGCTTTTATTGGTTCCGCTATCGGGACTGAACCAATAATGGCGAGCCGTTATTGGTTATTGGTCAACTTTTATGTTTTATTTAGATTACAAAAATAAATCGGAATAATAATAATCGTGTTTATGATGTTTTAAAAATTAAGACCTACGAAAGACTGATTTAAGACATTTTAATACTAATTAAGGCCTTAGTTTTATTTGAAGAATTCAATGCCTTTTAAGACTTTTTAAGGACCCTCAGGAACCCTGTAGCTGATAGACAGCTGTTCAAATAATTATTTGTAGCTGAGTCATACAAATAAATAGATTTCTGGAATTTTTTTTTTTTAGATTATGTCTCTTACAGTGGACATGCACCTATGATGACAATTTCAAACTCCTCCATGATTTCTAAGTGGGAAAACCTGCAATAAAAGCAGGGTATACAAACACTTTCCCTCACTGTAAGTATTCATAAACCCTGAAGTTAGCTTGAGGGCTAGCAAACATCATCAGACCACCATCCAATAAACAAGCCGACTAACCTAAAAGTAGGCCTTTAGTCTCTACAGTCAATCTACTGATTTCAGTTAGCTGGACAACAGAAAAGAAGACATGATGGTAATAAGGGACGAATTAAAGGTCAATTTATCATCTTTGTCTCATTTTAAGGCAACTAAACATAAGAATGAGAAAATCCACCTACTGAACAGTTAGAGCCACATTGCTTTCCATGAATCCTTTAGTTTTTAATTCCAATGAAATAAATATAAAGTCTGATGGATGTGAAAAAACAAAGGTTCAGATATTTTAATACGAAGGTCAACTGGCCAATCATCAGACAGCGGGAAATACATCAGGATTTGACCGTATTATTGTTTCTTTACAAACCAGCACAGTCATCTGATGTGATGCCCTCAATATAAATCAAAAGGCCGCAATGCATCATGGTCCGCCTGAGCTAAGTGATGATCATGCCTGATCATGTCCCAGAAGATAAAAGGTGAACTCACGTATGGAGGCGTGTCCAGGCTGTCCGTGTTGACCACCACAGGCGGAGGGTTGGCCTGAGGAGAGAACAAACATGGCAGCGTCACACACACCGTCAGCCAATGTCCTCCCAGTAAATCCCCACCAACATCCACCCAGAAAGCCTGAGCTCCACCCTGCTAACACACAGCAGACGTACACGGTGGCTTTTCACGCTGCAGAGGATGCAGTTCTGAAGCATGAAGACGGGAGTCAAACCGCCGTCGATGCTGCGAGACAAGATGAGCGGCTCCTTCCTCAAACTACTGCTGATGGCGCCGAACCAGATGGGCTCTGAAGCGCTGAATGCATCTCTGCAGCAGCTAGCGTCCCTAATCTGCTCAGTCCATCAGAGCCACAACTGGACCATAGACTGAGCTAAACTAGGAGAGCAGCGGCCAAATAAGCTGAGAGATAACTGAAAGGATGGATGGATGGATGATGGATGGATGGATGGATGGACGATGGATGGAGCACAGAGAGAGGAAGGACAGAGAAAGGAAATAAAAAGCAAAATAAAACCTGTGACGTCGGAGGGATGACGGTGGTCTCGGCTGGGATTGGCGAGATGGGGATCACAGGGATTATAGGAGAGGAGGGCGGGACGGCCTCGGCCTGCTGGACAATAGCATGGTGAGGGTCAAAGGTCAGACACACAGATGAGCAGCAGGAGGATGATCGTGGGGGGAGTTTAACCAAACATGGCTGAAAGGGTCAGAGGAATGGACCAATCACAGGAGGAGGAGGGGACAGATCTGACAGATGGTCCGGCTGTTGAGCCCCCACCCACTCCCATGGTGTGTGAGGGTAAATCCTCCGTCCTGCAGGAGCAGCTGCAGCTGGAGGTCCTTACAGGACGCTCACAAGGTCAAAGGTTAATCCTTCAACAGAAACCTCAGAAACTGGACCAGAACCAAGAACCTGGAGAACTTAAATGAGAGGCAGAGTGGTTCTGGGCCGGGTGGTTCTGTTAGTGATGGATTATTGATCAGAGAGGAAACATGCAGCAGCAGAGGGGAACTGAGCCGAATGATCAACCAACCCAAATAAAATCCTTTCAAAGCTGAAAGTTCAGAACCTGGTGATGAAAAAAGGGTCCAATAGAACCTAAAATGCATGGAAAGATTATTGGATCAGTAGTAATAATCATCACTGTGTTTGTGTTTTAGTTTTTCTTTGTGTTTTTATTTCTATATCAAGGCGATGAGAAGAGGAACCGCTCAGATGGACCCATAAACCCAGAAGAACCGAGACCAAAACAGACTCCAGCAGTGACTGGACCCGAGGAGAGCTGCTGCTTCTGTCTGAGAGGACAGATTTAGGGTCTAAAACCAAACCGCTTCCTCCTGCTGAATGACCAGAACCCTCCAACACGGTCCGATCCGTTATGCAACAGAACCAACTTCATGAAGCTGCTGCTGCAGAAGCTGATGGAAAACCAGCCGCCACTAAATTTAGCCCAGAACATCGACGCCATTGATCTGAAAGCCCTACTTCTGGATCGCTGCCGACAGCAGGGCCCGATGACACGGATGGGGGGTGGGTTTGCCTGTCAGAACCGATCCGCAGACGGCTGGGAACAAACCTCCTGAGCTGCAGGACCCCCCCCTGAATCCGTCAGTAGTAGGCCCAATCACAGAGCTCTTTGGCACTGAAGGGAAAAACCTACAGAAATCAGCTTTATAAGGTTATAAGGGAAACGGGCCGCAGAACCATCAGTGGTTCAGAACCCGACTCAATCCAACTGATTGCAGCTCCTCATGGTTCAGAACCAGAGACCCAGAAAGGAATGGAGCCCCTGAAGCGTCTCAGTTCTGCTCTGACCCGTTCTAAACAGAATGAACAGAGCCTTGGTTTGGTCAGCAGGACATCGGGTCGGGTCGGGGCCGGCTGCAGTACCTTACTGAACCAGGGGACGTCCTTCCTGCTGCTGACCACCTTGGCTGTGCTCTTGGTGGGGCTCTTCTTCACGCTGTCCCGCAGGTTGAGGAAGCGGCTGCGCGCCCTGAAGGACGCCGGGACGGCGCAGGACGTGAAGGAGGACAGCAGGCGGTGCTGCTGCAGCTCCGCGGCGTGCTGGCGCTGCAGGTGGGCCATGGACTCCTGCAGGCCGGGCTCCGGCGGCGGCATCCGCTCGGCGGTCCTGGAGGGGAACCCCGGCTGAGGCTGACGGGTTGTCATCGTCCTGGAGGAGATCCCTGACCGCAGGCTGAATAATTAACGAGGGCGGGTTCCTCCGGACCCGGGTCGGAGCGTCTGATCCCTGCACAGAAGCAGAACTCTCCCAAACCGTCACAGAATCGGACCTCCTCCGGGCCGGCCTCCCTCTCGTGTCTCTGCAGCCAATTAATCAGGCTGCGAGTGGCACATGTCAGCAGCAGGAGGGGTCCGGCTGGTTCCGCCGGCTGCATGAATAATCGATGCGACCCCCTGCATCCGCTCAACAGCAGCCATGGCGCAGGCAGAAGGCTGCCACCGTCACTCAGGGGACCGGTTCTGGTTCTGATCCACAAACACAGAAGGAACACCCTGTTTCCATTAGAACCAGTCCTCGTCAGTGCAATGGATCCTCCTTATTCACAGGAAATCATCCAGAACCCGGAGTCCCTGAACGCCTTTGGATCCAAACCGGGTCGACCCGGATTAAATCTGAACACAGTGAATGTTTGCTTTTCCACACGAGCCTCAGATTAAACCTAATCCAAGTGGCGCCTCCTACTGGCCACCTTGATACCCACAGCTACAGAGGTTCTGCCCATCCAGCTCTGCTCTGGACCCGCTGGTTCTGGTTCTGTACCATCCAGCTGTCTGCCTCAGGATGCAGCTGAATGGAACCACAGAACAGTTTGGGTTCTGCTACATTCTGAGTCTCTGAACCCAATTTATAGCCTCAGAACCGCTGTCAGCTTCAGGTTCTGACCCGGTTAGAAAGGCCCGTCACACTCAGAACCGAATGATCGGTTCCCCGTCCGGTTCTGATAGTTCTGCAGATCCAAACTCCACAGGTTTTATTTCTCAGAATGAAACAAAGTTAAAAACAGCAACATGCAGAGAAGAGCCGGTTCTGACCCAAACCAAAGGACCTTCAGATGACTGGGTCAGGATGAAAACAGGCCAACGGAGGAGCGTTCACAAACACCGACCCGTTTCAAACTGTTGCAGAACTTCTACTGGGTCTCAAACAATAACAGGAGAGGTCCGATAACATCCGGGCCATGACCAGAACCAACATTTAAAGGATTATTGAGCGGTTCTGAGGGTTGGTCCACTTCTTCTGATGGATCCACTTAGAGCTGTATCTGACCCGGTACTGCTAAGGTCAAACTGGATCTGGTTTGGAGAGTAATCCGGGTCAGATAAACCAGAACCAGCTGGACCCTCTGGTTCTGGATCCGTCATTGGTTCTGGTGTGCGGCCAACGGGCCGTCCAGGTGGACCGGGGATCAGCCGGACGGCGTGTTCTCCTGGTCATGCATGTTAACACGCGCGTTGGAGGCGGTGAATGGGGACCCGGTGGTTGCTAGGCAACGTCAGCAGAGACATGTGTGGCTCGTTCCCATCAGAACACGATGCAGGTGAACCTGGAGTACTGAGCACGATGGACCCGATCGGACCCGACGGCGGCTGGAGGCTCCCGCTCTGCGCGTTCCGGTCGGACCGGACCGCTCTCTGGCCGCCACATGACGCAGCAGCTCCGACGCTCGTCGCCACCGAGGGGCAGCAGCTGCAGCGGGGGGGTGGGGGGCGGACCTACCAGCAGACGGCGGTGGAGGCGTTTGGTTCTCCTCAGGGTGCCCATGATGCGCCCCATCTTCTTGGCGTACCACACGGAGTTCAGCATGCTGCCGCTGCGGCTCCTGCTGCAGGCTGTGTGGGGGGGGGGCCAGAGGTGGTGCTGGCTGGAGAGCAGACGATGGGGGGGGCTTCACTCCACCTAACGCCCCCCCTCCTTCCTCCTCACAGACACAAACAGGGAGGCTGTGGAGCAGCCGGAGGAGCTCCTGCAGCTTCAGGAGCAGCGGAGACGCAGCGGAGACGCAGCGGTGCCCCCCCTCCCCCCACGCCCCCGTCAGCGATGGAGGCTCTGCAGCCTCCGTCTGTCTGAGGAGCAGCAATAACTTACTGCAGGGCTGACGGAGGACGTGCAGAGAGTGTTCCTCCTCTGATCCCTCTGCAGTCTGACAACATCACGCACCTCCTCCTCCTCCTCCTCCTCCTCCTCCTCCTCCTCCTCCTCCTCCTCCTCCTCCTCCTCCTCCTCCTCCTCCTCCTCCTCGCTGACAGCTCAGAGTGAGGCTGGATCAGCTGACCTTTGTCCCACTTCACTCCTTCTCCCGAGGAAGGAGAAAGGAAACAGGTCGACGGGGAAAACTGGGAAAGCGCTGAGTAATGGCTGTGTGACTGACGGGGGGAGGGAGGGGTCAGAGGATAAACCGTCACCGCGGAGACGCTCCGCGCCTCCGTTACCATTCGTGACTGATGCATAAACAGGGTTTACGATGAGGCTCTGTCTGCAGCTCCTTCCTCCTGGAAGTCGAAGGTTTTACCTTCAAATGAGGAACTTTCCAGGTTTGTGTTTCTGATGGTTTGAACCAGCAGAGGCTCCTTCTGATCACTGACACATTTACTCAGGTACTTCAGGCCCGTCTTACCTTTCCTCCCTACATTCACATGATCAAAATTACAATTAGGGCAAATTTTATTATAAAAGAAGTCAGAATGCAGACCTCCACCCAGGGGCAAATTTAGGAAATGTGGGGCCCTGGGCAAAGACAGGCTGGGGGCCCTCTGAACTGAGAAGACAACACATAAAACAGCCCCATTCTACAGATAGAGAAATGTTAATAGAATAGACATCCATTATCTGTTCTAGGTTGTGTCCCTCTGTTCTTGTCCCTTTTCTTCTTGTTTTCCTCTCTATGTTTTGTACTCAGCTGACTTTTCATGCCGTCTCTAAAGGAATGAAAGATTTTTTCCAAGCACTAAGCTCACTTAGCTGATTGCTCCTTCCTGTGTTTCCAAAAAGGCCAAAGTAAATAACCCAGTCCTTCTTTTCACTGTAGACAAGCCATGATCTGCTTATCTGTTCTCCATTTTTCATTTGGATGAAATAATAGCTGCATGAATCATGACAGCAGACAAGATAGAGGAGAGCAGGAGGCGGGGTTACCAATCTACTTGCTCTGGAGAGCAGAGTTCGCTGCTTTTAGATGTTGTTGCCATAATCTCCAGTAGCAGAAAAAAGTCTCTAGATTTGGCGCTAGGAGCTTTTTAGAAATCAAAGTGCTAGAGGGGTCTGAAAAGTGGCTAAATATAGCGACTAAAGCGCTAAGTTGGCAACACTGCTCTTTGCATGGTTTGTTTTCAAATGGTTTGCTGCTGTCTGTTTGGACCCCAGGAACTTGGGGCCCCAGGCAACTGCCTAGTAATGCCTTGATGGTAAACCCCCCACCCCACCCCCCTGCCAAAATTGGCCCCATATTGTGACTTATACTTAGAGCTGAAATGATCATCACCACATCCTTGGACTGAGGCCCCTCTGCTAAAAATGTCCTTAAAATCTGTTCATAACTTTTCAAGCAATCCTGCAAAAAAAAAAAAAAAAAAAAAAGCGCAGTGGAAAACATCACCTCCTTGGTGGATGTAACAAACCACACAATGTCCTTCATGCCGAAGCACATCCTTCATGTGCTCTGAAGGCCTGGCTGCTGAATCCGCTAATGAATCCACCGATGTTGAAAAAATATAATGTAAATCCCTTTATTGTCCCACAATGGGGAAAATAACTCTCTGCATTTAACCCAACCCATTGTGGAGCACTGGGCTGCCATTGTGCGGCGCCCGGGGAGCAGTGGGACCTGATATCACAACCTCTGTGACCCAGGGGCAAGGCTCTAACCTCTAGGAGCTACTCCAACAATGTATCGGCCAATGACAACACATGGACGAAACACATAAGCATCGGCCGTTACATTTCTAAGTCCGTCTTTAAATTGAGTTACACAAACATTGTATTTCTTCTTCCCGGCCTGTAGGTGGCAGTAATACGCTGAAAGAGTGACCTACTTGGAGCAGTAATTATACCAACATTGTAATAAAAAAGATGTCATTTGACTGGATGATCTGATGAACTGTAAAGGGCTTCGAGATGGCGGGTTGGGAATTGGTGTTATAGAAATAAACTGAATGAAATTGTATTAAACATTTTGCATTTGCCAAAAAACGTATACGGTAGTAAAAACTTTTACAGTATGCCCTATCTGGAACTCCTCAAGGCAAAAATAATCTAGTTTCACCTGGTTTAATTTTGTAAAAACAAGTCTTCTTTAAAGGTATAGAGGAAAATGTTTTAATTTTGGGTGGATCATCTAAATAAGTCGTCCACCTAATTTTCAATGATTCTGGTGACATGTTTACGTAAGGCCGCCCTACGCGCTCGTCTCGTTAGCTATCTTTTTCCGCGCATGTGCACTTTCAGGTGTGTATATGTGTTGAGCTACAGTTCCAGTCATTGAAGCTCATCTTTCTCACCTTTGAAAATGGCCGAGGGATTGAAGAGTAAAAGTGTCTACGAAGTGTATGAGAAGAAAAGAAAGGCCTCAGAAGGGGCAGATATATCCCAGAATGCTTTGCGCTGAGAGCTCTCCTCGCAAAGCACTATAGCAGGGGCAACCAATTAAAAATCAGCGGTGTCCGAATACAGAAGATGATAAACCAGTAAAGGTCTGGAGACATTTTTAATTATAAACCGTTACTTTAAACAGAATTTAACACTAAAATAAAATGCAGGTGTTTATGCATCCATGTTATACATTATATTTTTAAATAAAAAAATCTGCCTGGATCCAGATTTATTGTTGATTCTGTTCATGGTGGAGAATCCTGCTTCACAGCAGCAGGTTGAGCCAAACATCCTCTAAAAGTGCAGGGTCATCTTTGAGCACCATTTCACTTTTCTTTCACCAGTTCACCGCAGTTCTTCCAGCAGTCCACACTTTCTCTGCTCTGTTTTTCTCATCGTCTTCTTCTTTCCCATCGCCCGGCTTCCCACAGGTCTGCCTGCTGTGTCTAAAAGTAGCAGCAGCAGCAACCCAGAGCCGGACGCTCTGGAGGGTCCGCTAATCTGTGACCTCTGACCTATAGGATTTGCTGTCACAGCAGCCGACTAATAACAAAGATGGTGCAGGCACCCCGCGGTGGAGGAGTTACGTCACCAATGGGGAGTAAAAAGCAGTGATCATCTGTCCGAAAGTTCAGTTAACTGAGTAAAACTGCTATAAAGTCCACTATATAGTCCCCGCTGTATGTGGACAGTTAGCTTGTATGAGCTGTGAGAACAGCACATGCTCTTGCACACACATTTTTTTTTTGTAAGTGGAGAGGCCAGGTCTTTTAAAGAAATCTGCCACATAAACGGACGAATAGGAAACATGGACAAATGTCCGCTGGTGTGGAATGATTTAAAGGATGATGAGCAGAAACCAGCTGCTTCTGTTTCTGTGACGGAGCATCCTGACCGGACCGAGCCGTTAATCTGCAGAACCTGGAGGCTGTTGGAGGAGAAGCTCAGCTCAGTCCAGGTGGACTGAGACCTGAAGTAAAGCATCTTCACCCAGACGGGACTCCATGACCCGGACATCTACGGCCCTCAGCCTTCCTAAACATCCATAAAGGCGTGACCAGATGCTCCTCCGTGCACGAGGATGACAGAGTGTTTACCGCGAGCCGCTCTTTGATCACTGCTAAATAAACCAGAGAGCAGCAGCAAATCCTCCTGGAGGCCTTGACTGCTGCCCCCTCCCCACCCTGTTACTGAAAGCCTCTTAATCTCTCACTGCGGTTTAACCCGCTCCTCCTCCATTTTCCTGCCGACACTCATCCCCTGCGTTTCCATGGAGCTGCAGAGAGGCGGCTGATAAGAGCAGAGCGGCGCTCAGCGCTACGGCAGCGCAGATAACCGCTGCTGACGTCAGGAAACGCCTCGCTGGACATGAGGCGAGGAGGGAGCGATGAGAGGACGAGGACCCAGCGCTAAGGGTCCCCATCATCAGAGGGTTCCTTCACTGCAGCTGCTTATTGGGTATGGATCCATCATCCCGTCCACATCAGCGCCATCAGTCTGGGGATGGTTTCAATCCAACATGAGACCTGCTTGGTTCTGGATGAGGAAATGAGAGGATTCTTCCAGATCAGAAATTCAACAAGATTTGTTTATTTCTACAGTTAACCTTTTTTAGATCTTACAGCATGATTATAAAATATCTCCTTAGAGTCCGATAAGTTCTGATCAGTGTCGCTACCCGATCCGTCCCGGAAGCATGATCCATCCTGCCAATGCACCATCAGCTCATTTGCTCATCCAGATATACATCCGGGTCGCCCCCATTTCATCGTGTTAAGAAGATCTAAATGACATTTTTTCTTCCCTAAAAATAGTAAGCGTACTAAAATATGTGTTAAAAGTTAATAATGTATTTCCTGGGAAAATAAATGCCTTAAAATCCTGTTTTATCACTGGTCTGTTCACTGATCTGCTCCGGAAATGGGCTCCTACTCTATTTCTGGGAGCTAACTTTCTCGGCTTTGGATTTAAACATAAATCTAGTGTTTTAGAGTTTTATATTTTCCTCTCTTGCCAACATTATGGTATATAGTGCGTAATCTAAAAGAGAAACAACTAAAATGCAGATAACCATTGTTTAATCATATTTAGCGGAGCATGTCTGATGATGTCAGAGAAGCAGAAAAGTCAGGAAGCTTTTTTATAAAGATGTGAATCAGCATTCTATAGTAAGTTAAGGATAGAAATAAGTGATTTCAGGACCATAATTACATTCATTATGGACACCTGGATGTATATCTGTTCGTGTATGTGAAGGACGGATCGTTCTTCCGGGACAGATCTGGTAGCGATAACCAGTTTGACCCGTCTGCAAACTGCAGGTTCTGTTGGGTCCAATGCTGATGAGGTCAGAACAGAACATGATCCATGATTCCAGGAACCAAAGGATCGAAACGATCTGGATAAAGGAAAAAGGTTCTGTGTTCTGAGCGGGAAGAAACATGGAGGATTCAACCAGAACCTTGGCTGGGTTCTGTTCAGGTCAGACGGTTCTCTAATCATCATCAATGGTCATCGGTCTGTTTACCGTATCCCATGAAGCAACAGAAGCGTGTCTAAACCCGGTAGAATCCGATCATGTTACCGTCCAGAAATGATCTGTTCTAGAACATCGTCAGAACCGTTCTGCGCTCACCTCCTCCAAGTCTAGGTCCAGTGGTTCTGGTCCACATCTCAGAGGCTCAAAGTAACGGTTAGCCTGACCTGCTGATTCCACCAGCTCCAGAGGAATGCTGGGTAAACTTCTGGAGAATATGCTTCTTATCTCAGTGAGACCCAGGAGGGGGAGCTCAGAAAGACCAACCCTCTGATGAAGGCCATCATCATCATCATCATCGGAGAGGAGGCAGAGCTGCTTTACACCCAAGATGTCAGAGGAAGATGGATATAGGGTCTTCCAGCCTCATAAGACTAGAAAAGCCCCAGGAAAATGTTTCCCCTCATGGCTGAGAACCTGCGCTCCCGGACAGGTCCACATCTTCACCCATCATCATCATCATCATCCTAAGACATGCACCGTCAGAGGTTAACGCGTGTTTTCCACACTAAACACTGTCCCCTACTAAACCTGTAGGGGGAGCTCTACATAAAGCCCCTGGAGTAGGGATGAAGAATGCTAGCCTCCCGTTAGCTTGTTAGCTGCAGCAGTGGGAGCTTCTAATGAAAGATGGGCTTCATCAGCTCTTTATTTCAGCTCTGTAGGAGTTCAGTCCAGTCTGTTCATTAGTTTGGCTGCTTTAATGCGGCAAATAAATGTTAAAATGTGTGAATTCTGGACATTTGTTGTTCCTGCAGCTAGCATGCTGTGCTAAACGAAAATTAGCTCCTTATTCTTTGATTTCCAACTTTGACTCCCCCCTCTGGCGGTTAAAGAAAAGCCGCACATTCTTATAAGCTGCATGGTTCAAAGCGTGGGAAAAAATGACGGTTTATAGACTGGAAAATACAGTAACTGATTACTGAAATAATTGTCAGCTAATTAAGTGTTCGATTAATCCTAACTGGAGTAGAGACTAAGGCTACGTTCACTCTGCAGCCATATGTGACCTGGATCTGATCTTTTCATGCGAGTCTGAACAACTCAGATCTATTTTTCCAGTGCGACCCAGGCTGGGCTCTGTGCTCCTGAATCCGATAGAATCTGATCTTTTCAATGCGACCTGTGTCTGAACGGCCAGGTCGCATTCATCCGCCCTGAACACCATTAACACCAGACATAGGTCACTATTCTGGGTCTTCCTACACAGAAGCAGGAAGAAAAACAAAAAACCACGGCGGACGATGATGCGGAGAGCAGTATTTATATTGAACCATCTTTAAAAGATTGAGTTTTTAAGGTTGGGAAAGATGGCTGAATGCGCTCCAGCACTACCGTCCATGTTTACTTCTGTAAACACAGAGCACGCTGGCTTGTGACATCATGGCGTCTCTGTTGCGCATGCGGGACACTTAAGCTCTATGAATGCAGTTCAAACAGGAGATCACTTAGAAGTCGCATATATTTGAAAATCTGAACGGCAACGCAAACAAATCTGAACGGATCATTTAGGCCTGCAGTGTGAACGTAGCCTCAAACATGCCTTTAGCTGACAGAGCAGTAATTATACCAAAATTATAAAACAGAAAAAAATTGCATTAAGAGGAAAAATCTTTGTGCATCAATAACCAGAACGCATCAAATGGAAAAGTTTTATTTTCACCTGCTTTAAATTCTGTAAAAAAAAAAAATCATAATTAAAGAACCTTTTGCTATCCAATGATTAATGCAATAAATTATCAGCAGAGAAATTGATTAACAGAATAATTCGGTGTAGCAGCCCTAGTTGATAAAAAAATTGAGATAATTAAATGTTCCCCTGGGGGCGGGGCCACTGATCGATGTTATTGATTAGCTTAATTTTCTGTTTTAGAGGGTCTTTGGATTTCTTTCCACCGATGCTCTCCTGGTTCTTGGGTCGCAAACTTTTTCACTTTCTAACTGAGCCCCACTTCGGTTTATCAGAAAGTTTTAAAATCCCACATTTATTCCCCTACTTTGAACAGAGAAAAGTCAACTGAAGTAAACTGCTATAAAATCAACTACAATCTCCTCTGGGATATTTAATCTATAAAGGAAATAAAACAACAGGGTTATACTAACAACCAGAACTGAAAGAGAGTTTTGGTTTGGAAGTATTTGTTTGGCTCTGGATCTTAAAGCTGAGCATTAAATATGACTGAAGGTGGGAAAAACTACGGTCATTGAACGCATCGCAGGGGAAGAGGCTCCCTGCTGGATCTACGGTAGCCTGGAGGCAGAGGACGGCGGACCAGTCCATCGACCCATCAACGCTACTGATTTATGGGACTGTAGGAGGCCAGCATGCTAACTCCATGTAGAAAGACCTCAGGCAGGGATTTGAACCGAGGACCTTTTAGCTGTTAGTCAGCAGAGCTTCAGGAGAACTGTGGTTCTGATTCTAATCCCGGCTGGACTCATTTCTGAGGATTCAAACCAACATGTCAGACATGATGCCTGAGCCGCTTCC
This sequence comes from Cyprinodon diabolis, assembly GCA_030533445.1. Lineage (NCBI taxonomy): Eukaryota > Metazoa > Chordata > Actinopteri > Cyprinodontiformes > Cyprinodontidae > Cyprinodon > Cyprinodon diabolis. The sequence continues at coordinate 44,533,683 of CM060067.1, read as the reverse complement.
TCTATGCGGGGGTGTTAGGAGAGGGGGGGTTTACCTGGATCGGGGGGTAGGGGTTGGACGAACAGGAGGGGAGGGGGCTGTCCTCTCCGTGGGGGTAGAGAGTGGAGGGCGTGGGGGAGGGGAGCTCCGAGTGGAAGTGTCCTAACGAGGAGGAGCCGTCAAAGATGCACTCCAGAGACGCTACCTACAGGATATAGGGGGGAGAGATACGGAGGCCCTCAGAGGACAAAATACAGCAGAAGGAAACAGGTTCTGCAGGAAAACTTCACAGCCTCTCAGCTTTTCCAACATCCTCTCTCTGTGCACAGACTCAAAGCAACCGGGCCGGTTCTGGAGAACATCCTAAACCCATTCCAAGAATGAGGGTCCGGTAGGTTCTACGGTCTGATGAGACGGGAAACTGGATCTGGAAAACTTTACTGGTTCCTTTGATCTGATCAATTAGCAAAGTTTATGACGGATAAACGGCCCGACACGGCCGATGATCGGTTCCTATCAAGTTGGACTCATTGGTGCTGAAAAGGGACCAAACCTGATTTAGTGGGTCCATCGTTTCACGACAGGAGAAAAACTGACCTCCATGTTGATTCATGAAGACGGTTCTCAGGTTTTAGACTGATTTTAACCTTTAACAAGCTTTTTATTCTCACCTAGGAGGATTTTCTTGAGCTATTCCATCATCTGTCCACCAGAGGGCACCATGGGGGCAGCATTCAGGAGGAGCAGAGTGTCAAAAGTATTCAATGCTGCCTTTTTTAATCTCCGATCGGATTATTTCCATGTCCCACTGACTGCGTATAGAGAGGCCCTGATGGGGCACGGTGGGCAGATCTGAGCTGATTATTTTCACCTAAATAAATTACATAAATTAAAACTATTTCCCAGATTTGAATTGAAAAACATTATGAACATTTTTTTTTTTTTTAATAATTAAAATAAAACCCCCATGGGCGCATTCAATAAAGCAAAGCCCCTCAGTGCAGCATCTCTATCCAGAACAGATAGAGAATGTTGATATATTAAAAACATAATGAGATCTACGTCTAAAGAAAAACGGCGTGGGACGGTTTCTATGCAGACTGAGGCAGAGAGCTGATTCTCAGAGAGATCTGGGAAATTTATCTGAGTTTTTCTTTAATTTCATAAAGAGGTGAGAGAGATCTGCTGCTCTTTCCTGCTCTGTCTGCGTTATTTTGCTTATTTTGGTTTCTGTGAGGCCTAAAGAGGAGCAATACTTTATCCTTTTCTGTCCTCCTGAACTCCTATCATAGTATTTTCTCTTTTTAATGTTTCATTCATGGTCTTTGCATCAGTCTGTCCTGCTTACTATACAAGTGATGTGCGACTATAGAAAGACTGATTTATCTGGGATGAACAGATTTTATTTAGTATTTTCCTCCAAAGCGGATGTGTTTTTCTTTGTAACCGTGTCTCTCCTCCTGTCAGATTCATGAAATTGCAGCTGAATTGCTGCTGAGTCTGACTAAAACAGACCTAGACTCTATCTCAGTTGGAGCTACGCTGCCCCCTGCAGGAAATCCGGTCTAGATCATCGCCACTGACTTTCCATGAGCGCTAAACGCCACGTCGGATTCAGGGTGTTCTGGCCGTCACGTTTTAAAAACCCTTTTGTAGAAGTTAGAGAATCAACTAAAGATTTTTACTCAAGTAAAAGTGTAAAAGTTTTTTTTAAGAACTAAAAGTATAAAAAGTTAAGGCCAGAAGCTTTGCTGCACTACACCATTAAAGGAACATTTTCCTAAAATTCTGGATGATAACTTCCTTAGACTTCATTTTCTTAGTTTTATAACTAAAGGTAACAGTGTCAAATTTAACAAATTTACATCATCTTGATAAACGATTTATTTATTTGAACAACAAGTTGGGGCAGCACCGAGTCCAACCACAAAGAAATTACTTGTTTGGATGAAACTTATTATTTTGATGGTTTATATTTTCTTTGAAACACCGACAGGTCATAATGAAAATGAGCTAAAATGAAACCAAACTAACAAAGCAGTTTTTTTAAATCTAAGGATTAGAAATAAAAACTCCAGTAAAGTTAAGATTGGCAACATTTCTACTGAAGAACAAAGAATTTGTTTGTTGACGCCTCTGAGGAGGAGGGGGGGTTTGGGTCTGTGCACAGAAACACCAACGGATGACGGGTCACCTCCAGGAGGTCTGAGGAGGAACCTGGAGCCGGATCAGGAGGAAGAAGAGTCAGGAAGTTCAGATAAAACCACAGAAGAAGAGTGAGACAGATGGAGGGACAGAGAGCAGCTGACCGATGACGGACAGACCACTGATGAATGAGAACTGGAACGGCTCACATCATAAAAACAAGGCCGTGTGGCGGTTCCGGTCCGAGCCGAGCCTCAGAGCAGAACCGGAGTAAGACCAGACAGCGGCCCGCGTTGTTTTTAGTGATGTGGTGACGCAGACGGGACCAGACACACGGAGCAGACGAGATGTTAGCGCATCGACGGCGCTCCAACTCGAACCGGACCCAGAACCTCAGACAGACCAACGCGTCCGACTGGTCCTTCAGAACCAGCAGTCAAACCCCAGCGCGTCCATTAGCTTGTTTTCTTCAGCTTTAAATCCATTCCTCAGTCAGGCATCAGTAGAGTCCAGCAGCCTGAGGTCCAGAAGGTCTGCAGGGACCCGGTCCAGATCATGAACTCAGTCCCATCTCCTCTAAACCAACCAGGACCAAACTAGACTTTGAGCAGAACCAACTGGGATTCATTAATCCCAATTAGTGGACTCTCAGACCGAATCAGATGGATCCAATCAGCTGCTTTTATTCACAGTCTGAGTTTAATGTTTAAACCTGCAGCAGCTCCTGCAGTGTGCCTGAGTCGCCACTGGAGGGCAGCACTTCCTCACATCATCCTGACCAAAACCTCAGCAGTGGAGCTGCAGATGGTTCTGTTCTTGGTGTCGCTTCCTTTCTCTGCTTTCATGATGTCAGAGGGATTCAGCCAATCAAACGCAGGGAAACCAGCAGGTATTAAAGATCATCTCTATGAGGTTTCACACACTGATGCTACAGGCAGCAATGTCACATCATAGAGATGAGAGCAGGAACAGGTGGGCTCCTCTACTGGGGATCAGAACACCAAAGAATGCCAAACGACCCCCATTCCAGAGGGGTGGACCCATTCGCCTGTTTCTATTTGCATGTTCTCTAAACTAAAACAAGGCTTAGTTGGGCTGCTGTATAAAGCCTGCAACTCAATGCTATTTCTGACTTTTTTTACTAGCAAAAGCTTCCTGGATGGGAAGCAAAGCATCTTCAAACATGGAAACAAATTCCAGTGGATTGTTTTTTAACTCTTTTGGAATGACTATGACCTGGACGACTGAGAATCTTCCCCACCATGATTTGGGATGTTAGTTTTCAAAGTAAAGCTTCTTTGATCATAAAGGTTCTGTCTGCAAACGAACCCGCTGCTGTTTCCGTTAAGTGATCGGGGCGGAAGAGCTTCTCTCCAACAGAACCAGTCTCCTGTGCATGGAGACACTGATCCATTTAGACTTTCTTCTCTTTAATAAAACCTCCGATAAATCAAAGCAGTGACTGCAGTGTTCTGGTCGATCCTCCATCTTTAAAGGCCTGACGGATTTATCAGTATAATTTCTGTTAATTAATTACATCCATCAAACCACATAAACCTGCTTCAATGAGGCAATTCTCTGACACTGTGGCTGTTTTTTAGACCGTTGTGGATCAGACCTCTTCATCCTGAACTATAGCTGAAGAGTGGCTGATCTACCAGAACAGCTCTACCTTAGATCTAGATCTACCAGAGCTAAAGGTATGGGGTTTTCTTCAGTGTTTATCTTGTTATATATATATATATATTTTTTTTTTTTTTCTACAATACTTCCTGCTTCCTGAGTCAATGCAATCAACTGGTTTTCCTTAGATAGAAAACTTTGTATCAATCTGACTGTATGATCTGGTTGAACTGTAAAGTGCCTTGAGATGACATATGTTGTGAATTTGGCGCTATATAAATAAACTGAATTGAAATTTAATTGAATTGCTTCTAACTGAACCAGGAAGTAATGACACTGAGCCACGACATCAGTGAGCCGCTCTGGTAGACAGGCTCTGGACAGAACTCTGGTTTTATTTTCCTTTATTTCATACAAGAGTTTTTTCCTTGTTTTATTATGTTGCTTGAATTACATATAGCATCGTGAGCTATCTCTATAGTTATGCTGCTATAGGCTTACACTGCTGGAGGACATAGGGACCCCGATTACATCATTCTGCTTCATTCTATCTCTATTCTGGGCTGTGACTCCATCCTGGAGAGAAATATCAGCTGTGCTGCTGCCATCAACACCTTTGTTTCTAGATGTTGGAGCTTGGCCTGTTTTCCAGTGTAGTCCTGTTTCTCTGACCATGACTTGCTGGATGTGCTCTCTTCATCCTCTGACATGGGAGCTGGCCCGGAGCTCGTCTGCCTGGATGTGTGTTTCCTGGACGGGCCGCCTTTTACAGCTGCTTTTTGTATCTCCTCTTCTTTTCCTCTCCACTCAGTGTGGGGGATTGCCTTCGAGTCAATGAGTCGCTGCAATCAGCTGCTTTTCTTTAGATAGAACACTTTGAATCAATCTGACGATTGATGATGATTTGGTTGGGAATTGGCACTATAGAAATAAACTGAATTGAATTTAATAATATTCTATTCTATCCCAATTTATGAAGATATTGTTTTTGAGAACTAATTCAATTAAATTGACTGATTAATAAACAATACATGTTTGCTGATTTCTTCAGTATTTTTATTTAAATTTTTACCTGTCATATTTTTTCTCAGATGATCTGTATGGTTCTAAGCTATCCAACAGTATCACTCATCTGATGAGGAGCAGTGCTTCAGTCAGAACCAGACGACCAAACCCAGCGGTTCTGCCTGTGAGGGTCATGTGACTCCAGCGATGGAAGGTCCAGGTTCAGTACGGAGCCATGAAAACACTTTAACTCCGATTCAGACTTTTTTATTCTAGTTTTAAGAAGCTGAAGCTTCGTCTCAGCAGAGACTTCCTCACTACGTTCCCTCAGAACCAGTTTAATGATTGTTAGTGAAAACAACAGGGCCTTCAATCTGCAAACATCAGGAGATAAATCTGATTTAGATCCGCTGAAGGAAAGCGGCGCCGCTGCTACCAGAACCAGAGTGAATCTAGAGCCCTGAGAGGTATTTCTATGAATCAAACTAAAATCCCCTAAAAGCTAATAAAGAATAACGTTAATAAAGATCAACGTTTTTCTGACACGAACAGCTTCTGTTTCTGGATCGATGATAATGAACAGATCGGATCAGAACATTAATGTTCCTGTAGGTTTCATTTGCTTAATATACGTGCAGCAGGGGGTTGCCATGACAACCTAATTTTGTGGAAGTGAACATGATGCAAATAAAGATCAGGATGTGTGAGCAACGCTGATGGTTAGTTAAAAAAAACCTGATGAGTTCAGTTTATTAAAACTGTTCCAGCTTCCTGTAGATCTATGGAAGCCTGAAAGGGTCAAAATTCATCCAACTGCTATCATTGTTTTTACGGCCTTAGCTCCTCAGACAGAGACGGCTGTTCTCTGAGGAGAGATGTTCGTTCTTCAATTCACGAGAACAACAGTACTGACTCGACTGTGTTCTCGCCAAGTATGTTCTTGACCAGAACAAAGAAAGTCTGGACAGTGGGAGAACGGGAGCACGCAGCATAAATCCGGGTCAACTGACACTGATGACATCACCCCTCGCTCAGCTGGTCTGGAGCTGCATCTCACCTGTCACTACCAGATCCGTCCCGGAAGCACGATCGGTTCTGCACATGCGCTATCAGCTCATTAGCGCATCCATATCGTTTTACCTGAATGACATTTTCCCTCTCCAAAGGTAGTGAAGATACTAAAATATAATGTGTTAAAGGTTATCAATGTATTTCCTGAGAAGTTAAATGCCTTAAAATCCTGTTTTATCACTGGTCTCTGCCCAATCTGCACCTGAAATGGGATCCTACGCTGCTTCCAGGAGCTAACTTTTTCGGCTCGGGATTTAGACATAAATGTTTTTCAGTTTTATGTTTTCGTTTCGTTTTAATCATTTGTTATATAGTGCGTAATCTAAAGAAAGAACCATCTAAAATGCAGATAAACATGGTTAAATCAGATTTTGACAGACCGCTCTGAGCAGATGATGTCAGAGAAGCTGTTTAACGTAGAACACGTAAAAAGCATAAAAATTGTCTCACATAAGTCATAAAACATTTTTTTAAGATGTGTCTAGCATTATTTGGTGAGTTAATTATAGGAATAAGTAGTTTTAGTACCATAATGACATTATTTATGGACACCCGGATATATATCTATTCACGCATGCGCAGGACGGATCGGGTAGTGACATCACATTCTGTTATCAATAGTCTCTAGATAATAATAAATTATTTTTCATTTAGTGAGGGAATAATAATGAGCACAGTCAGATAAACACAAATCAAATGAACATTTTGCCAAATAAAACAAAAAAACCTCCATCAGAGCCAGGAATGCTGCGGACAGGCTAACATTATCCCGTCCGCAGCGACCGGGGCTACCGTTAGCCTGCAGCAGCCCTCTGTATGAAGTGTGTGTGAAGGACCGCTGGCTCCGATAGAGGATCTTTTGTTTTATTTGCAAATGTTCATTTGCAGCGGCCAAGGCTAACGTTAGCCCCGCGGTTAGCCTCGGAGGTCAGCTGGTTGCCACTGACCTCTCAACAAAGGTTTTTTTTTTTTATTTCACACTAAAACAGTAAATGGGCCATATAGTGACGCTTAAAGCGGAGGTCTTCAACAGGGGGTCCACGACCCCTAGGGTGTCCATAGAGGTACTGCATGGGGGTCGCAAAAGTTTGAGTTGATTATACTTTTTTTATATTCCCCCAGAATCAGAAATACTTTAATAATCCCAGTGCAAAAATAACTTAATATAATGACTATAGGGCCAGTTTGATAGAACACAATTTCATGCAATATATATATTTAGGGGGGCCCCGCTCCATCTCACCATCAGTTTGGGGGTCCTTGGTCTTAAAAACGGCTCCTGGCTTAGAGTAAAATGTTCTCGCCTCAAATGAACTTAAAACGTACTTTTATAGAACAACAGCAAAAGGAAAGAGAACTTTTAACTTAATCCTCTGAGCACTGTGAGCGCTAACCTGGAAGCTGCTGCTGCCGCAGTGCATGTTGGGTAAAGAGGGAGGAGCGAGAACGACATCCGGGGACTTTGTCCGTTTTCTGTCTTCTGTTCTCGTGAACTGGAACCGTACTAGGGCTGAGGCTGATGATGTTTCACGAGCACACGAGGACACACAAGTATAGGAACAGCACATCCAGTTCACATGGACCAAAGCTGCTACAGCCTGACAGAGTATCGGCTCAGTTCATCCCTCCTGCTGATCCCCTACTGGACTCTGTGGTTCTGTGTGGCAGAGATCTGGATCCTCAGAGGATCAAGCTTTATTATTTATAACTGACTGATGAGAAAATAAAAAATAAATCTAAGAAGTAGACCCTGGTTCTGATCCGATTCCTTTCAGAGAACCAGCTACTTCCTGCTGCTGCCTTCCTGCAGGACCGAACCATCAGGGATCTGACTGAAGGTCAGAGGTCAAAGGTCAGACCCTGAGCCTTCAGCGGTAACAGACAGGACCACAGCCAACATGAGGACAAGAGGAGGTGATGCACAGAGACAGGAAGAGGAGGAGCTCCTGATCTGGACCTCAGCCCACTGAGGAAGAGGCGAGGCCCGGATCAGGGTCAGAGGTCAGAGACTCCGCCCCCTACCTTCATCGGCGAGATGTGAGCGTGGGTGACGTATCCATGGACGTTCTCGATCTGGGAGAGGTTCTTCTCTGCCACCTGGACCAGCTCGGGACCCCCCGGATCCTCGGTCAGCTGGGGGGAGCTCTGCTCCTGGGGGGACGAGTCCTCATCGTGGTGCCGGTACTTCTGCAGGACAAACAGCGGGTCAGAACCAACAGAGACGCTCTGCCTGAAACACCAGCAGGTGGCACCGGTTCTGGAGGACGGATCGCAGAACCCAGCAGGTGCAACCAGAACCTGGAGGTAACGTTCCTGAAGGTTCTGGACGCAGAGGACCTGCAGCTCCAGAACTCATTCAGCTGGTTTCAAAGATCCAATCGGACCAGCAGACTGATCTGGGTCCGGTTCTGGTGCAACAGTGAAAGATGTTATTTTGAAAAATGTCTGTAGACTGAAGAGGAGGAACACCTGCCATCAGAACACTGACCCGGTCTGACCCGGTCCAGCTAAAGGAAGGAGGTTCTGCCCTGAGCGAGAAGAACCAGCAGCAGCTTCCATCCAAACAGCTGCTCTGCTTTGAGTTCTCCAGAACCGGGTCCTATAAGCCTTGGTCCATTCTTGGTTCTGCTCCAAACTGCAGCCATCCAGACAGAACATCTCCATCCTGAATGGACCAAGCTTTACAGAACCGGGTCACTCTAAACCTGCAGAACAGAACCATCACAGGGTCTGTCTCTGACCCGGTCCACAGCCCAATCTCATCAGACCAGAACCAGAGCGGCAATCATGAAACATAAATTGTTTGGAAATTTATACAGGTCCGGTTCAGTCGGTCAGAACCTCTCTGAACGGTCCGGGAACCTCTCTGAAAGGTCCGGTTCAGTCGGTCAGAACCTCTCTGAAAGGTCCGGTTCAGTCGGTCAGAACCTCTCTGAAAGGCCCGGTTCAGTCGGTCAGAACCTCTCTGAACGGTCCGGTTCAGTCGGTCAGAACCTCTCTGAAAGGTCCGGTTCAGTCGGTCAGAACCTCTCTGAACGGTCCGGTTCTGTCGGTCAGAACCTCTCTGAACGGTCCGGTTCAGTCGGTCAGAACCTCTCTGAAAGGTCCGGTTCAGTCGGTCAGAACCTCTCTGAACGGTCCGGTTCAGTCGGTCAGAACCTCTCTGAAAGGTCCGGTTCAGTCGGTCAGAACCTCTCTGAACGGTCCGGTTCTGTCGGTCAGAACCTCTCTGAAAGGTCCGGTTCAGTCGGTCAGAACCTCTCTGAACGGTCCGGTTCAGTCGGTCAGAACCTCTCTGAAAGGTCCGGTTCAGTCGGTCAGAACCTGATTAAAGGTTCTTTTCTTCCTGTAGTTCAGTTCAACAAATGAAACAAAAACATAAAAGATTGATTTTATTAATGAAAAATAAAAACTAAACCGAGTCATGAATAGAAGCTGAATGTTGGATCAGAACCATCAAAGTTCTGTTGAGGCCAAGCAGCATTTTGATAGAAAACGTTTGACAGCAGAATAAAGAGCAGAGGACTACAGCTGGGACCAGAACATTTAGATGGTTCTGGTTCCTCAGCCACTGAGAAGGCGGCCTGAAAACCATCCATGGTAACCAGTGGCGGCTGGCCACTAGAGGACGCTATGGCACTGCATTGACCCTGATTCAGACAATAAAAACAAAATAAAAATAGAATTATTTATTTATAATTTAATTTGAAATCAAAATTTAAAATATTTCAAAATCTTTGCCCATTGATTCTTGTTAAAAGTTGCCCGGGTTGCAGCTAAGCAGCAACCTGAGGTGACTGGAAGTATTAGCTCACCACCTGCCGCCACAGCGCAGACGTTTTGCAGGTGATTGACAGGTAGAGTCACGGGAGTAGATGCCTGGGGGTGGGGTGAGTGAGAGAGAGAGAGAGACCTTTGACGTCTTTTATTTGCTTCACATCAGAAAACAGACCCTGCTTCCATCATCACAATAAAAACAACCATTACCACAGATAAGTTAAATATTAAGAACCAGTGAGCCATCTTCCTCTACTGAGCATAAACATGTCTGATCCCCACAGAGCCCTCCAGGTTACTGGTCAGTGTGTAGAAAGCATGCTACACTCTCAGACCAGCTGCAACCAGACCTTTCAGGTTCTGCACCACATCTGTCCAACCCTGACCCAGCAGCTGGTTCTTCCTGGTCCTCCAAATTGCTAGTTTAACCACCCCAAACAATAAAAAATAATTAAAACTAATGTCAGTTTTCTCCTTACTGAGTATCTGGGTCCAAAGACAAACAGAGGGACAGAGAAAACCTCTCCCAAAGTTTCCACCCATTCTTTCAAAACTTTCAAAACACCAACTAGCGGAGGACAGCCCACCACTAAGGGCTCTAATGTTTCCCTCTGGGTGCAGAATGGACAGCCCTCCCCAGTGACTGGATCCAGGTGAGCTCTGTCTGTTCGTGGCTATTGCTCCATGTATCATCCTCCACTGAAGGCCGCCATCCTTTTCTCAACAGAGGGTTCATGGAGGACCCTCCACCTGCCTTTAGGGGGAACGTCTGAGGCAAATACCTCACACCATTTCCACTCCGTTACTCCAACCAGAGAGTGACAGTTCAGCATCTTCACACAGTTGTAGTGGGTGGGGGGAACCGTCCTTTTCCAGGAGCTGGTTTAGCTCCAAGGCTTGGCTACCTGCCTGCAGCGAGGCCAAGGCTTTAGTCTGCTTTCCCTGCCTCCTTTTTTCTGAGCCAGCATTAAAGACAGCTAGGACTGATTTAAATCACTTTTTAAAAAGGTAAAGAAGAATGAACAAACTGGGATTCACATGGAAAACAATAGAATATAGTGTCATTTTTCAAGGTGTCTGTTAATTTGCATGGTTTCTCATAAATTAAAAAATAATCAGAAAATAAAAAGTTTTTATATCTACTAAGAAAATATAAAGCTGACAAATAGCTTCTCCATTATTAAACTGGTAAATTATTTTTTTTTAAGTTTGTAACACAATATGGGACCATTAAAGCACAGATTTACCTTCAGAAAGCCTCAGAAGGGCAAGATTTATGTACAAAAGTAAACCTGTAAATGAAAATATGTTCTCGGTTTTATTAAGTGTTTTAATAATGTTTTTTGTTGTTGGAATTTCTATAAATATACTGGTGAGATAACTCCGTGTACGTTTGATTGGTTTTTGGTATAAGTCTATTATGAATTTATAGCCCCCCCCGGAGAAAACTCCAATAGCTGTCGCTGATATTAACCAGAATCATCAGAATCTTTGCTCATTTGAAGCTGCAGATTACATAAACTTTCCCTGCATCAGTTTACTATAAAATGAAAAATAAAAACTGTAATTTTCCCTTTCACTGGACTGCTCCCCGGCACCAGAACCGAGCACGTCTGCACCGACCCCCTCCCAGAGCAGTCGATGGCAGCGGATCGATCAGGCTTAATTATGACGGGCCGGGGTCAAAGAGTCACAGAGCGGGAGGTAGAGGAGCAGAGGCCTTCATCACAGGCAGCATGCGGCCTCTAGAACTGATCAGAACCACCAGCTCGGTTCTGCTCAGAGAGATTAAAGCAAAACCAACCCAGAAGAATCAAACCCGCAGCATCATCATCGTTCATTTCTCACAGTTGTTCCAATCCAAGAGTTAATTCTGGTTCTACCGGAACCAAACCCGGGTTTCAGCCCATATCCTCAACGCTGAATGAACTTTGACCTTTAGGAGGATAAACGGTGAAACACAAACCCATCCAAACCCACAGAACCCTCTGGTTCCACTGTGTTCTGCTGGTGCTCTGGCAGTTGGCTGAATGCTATTAGTTACCATGGCAACTTTGGGCTGATTAACTCCCTCTGTAGGCGGAGCTTAAAACACCTGACAAACAATCCCCAACTGCTACCTCTAAACCCCCACATCCTCAGGCTCCGCCCCTCTCCGCTCCAGACCGCCTGCATAAAGCAAACTTACAGCCTCCGCTGTTCCTCCCTTCCTGCTCCTCGGAGCTTTAGGAGAGCATGCACGATAATATTATCAAACTGTTCGGACCAAAACATGCGGAAATGAAGACGTAGTTTAATATGACATATTAAAAAAATCCCCACCAGCATCCAGCACTGGTTCAGTTTTTGCCCAAATATTTTCTTTTTGTCGTGGATTTTTCTAACAGAGATAACTAGATCATAGAAAATAGTTTTTATTAACTATGTTTGCTCTCTACTTCCAAACTCAGCATCTCTTCATCCATGCCTGCAATAAGAACTTTGTTTTGACTGGATCTGATTAAACTTCTAAGCCCCTCAGTATAAACTAAATGTTTTGATGGAGATGAGTCATCTGCTTCTGGTAAAATGAAGCACTAATAGTTTGCGTCCAATCATTTAATTAAGCTGTCTTAGTTTTGGGGAATATATAAGAATTATGCTCTAATCTGTAGTTACTGTTCTGTCTTTACCATATTTTAATTTGACAAACCGGATCTTCTCGCCGTTTTTTTTTCCTGTTTGGTACGATTGCAATCACGGATCTTGACCTGAGCAGAGCAGACCTCAGATGGACTCTGTATGTTGACGGTGGCAGACGGAGAACGTGGACGCATGACGTACGTGAGCGGAGCGGAGGATGTGGAATTGGGGTTCCACAGGGCTGACGCCTCGGCCCCTTTGTTCTTCTACGTTTATGAAGTTTTATGAAGTCGGGTGAACTGCATGTGATGAAAACTAAGTGTGCTTCCAATGGATAGTCCTGTGTAACGTGAGTTCAGTGTCACATGCAGAAAAATCCAATGATCAGACTTTCTCATAAAGATGGACACTGGGTCACGTACAGTCATGGCCAAAAGTATTGAGATTGACACAAATATTTTCACATGATCTGCTACTCATGTGTGTCATGTCAGATTTTGTCATTACATACCGAAATACAATTGCAATCATATTCTGAGTAACAAAAGCTTTTAATGACAGAATGAGTTCATGCAGTAAGTCAATCTTTGCACTGTTGACCCCTCTTCTTCAGGACCTCTGCAGTTCTCCCTGGCTGCTCTCAATCAACTTCTGGACCAAATCCTGACTGATAGCAGTCCATTCTTGCATTCTGGTTCTCGTGTGTCCACCCGTCTCTTGATGATTGACCACAAGTTTTCAATGGGATTAAGATCAGGGGAGTTTCCAGGCCATGAACCCAAAATCTCCATGTTTTGTTCCCTGAGCCAGTTAGATATCACATTTGCTTTATGTCAAGGTGCTCCATCATGCTGGAAAAGGCATTGTTCATCACCAAACTGCTCTTGGACGGTTGGGAGAGAGACACTCTTCAGAGACAGTCCTGGTGCTTGCTGGTCTTTCTTGGGCGCCCTGGAGCCTTTTTGGCAACAATGGAACCTCTCTCCTTGAAGTTCTTGATGATGCCATAGATTGCTGGCTGAGGTGCAATCTTTCTAGCTGCGATTCTCTTTCCTGTTCGGCCATTTTTGTGCAGTGCAATGATGACTGCACGTGTTTCTTTAGAGATAACCATGGTTCACAGAGGAGAAACAATGATGCCAAGCACCAGCCTCTTTTTAAAGTGTCCAGTGGTGTCATTCTGACTGAATCCTGACAGATTGATCTCCAGCCCTGTCCTCATCAACACCCACACCTGTGTTAATGGAGCAATCACTGAAAGCATGTTAGCTGCTCCTTTAAGGCAGGGCAGCAATGACATTGAAATGTGTTTTGGGGGATAAAGTTCATTTTCTAGGCAAATATTGTCTTTGCAATTAATTGCTGTTACGCTGATCACTCTTTATAACGTTCTGGAGTATATGCAAATTGCCATTATAAAAACTGAAGCAGTAGACTTTGTAAATACTAACATTTGAATCGTTCTCAACTTTTGACCATGACTGTACAGAATTGTTTTTGTCAGCCATGTAGATTTAGTCTTAGTCTTCAGGGTGAAAACTATTATTAGTCTTAGTCGCATTTTAGTCTGTTTTATGTATCAAGAAAAAGTGAACCTTTACAATTTCGAATAATAACCAGATTCTTTCCCAGACTGACAGCTCTAGCCTAGATGCTACAATAGCTGGTTATGGAATGCAGCGCTGCAGGTTCATCATTGCTGTTGGGCGTAAAACTTTTCATTTAAAGAATTCAAATAAATGAATTGTATGAATTAATGCTAGTTCAACTCATCATATTGGTTAGATGGCAAGGATGGAATCAAACGTACAGTGTGTGCCCTGCTTTACAGATTATGCGATTCAGGAGCACCAAAGACGCGCTTGAGGGATTCCGGACCATAATGTAAAAAAGCATCAAAAATGAAGCAAAAGCAGCTTCTTTGCAGAGTCCAGCACTTGCTGTCTGAACGTAGCATGAGGTGTAATGGGGGGACGAACCAAACTGATATTGGTACCAGAAATCAAACCAGTATACGGATAGATCAGCTGTGCTTCTGTTAAACATTGACGTTATCGGTACGGTATCAGAAATGAACATTTCTATTGACACAGCCCTAGTGTGAAGGGAAGCAGGAACCATTTCTTGTTAAGCCTGGTTTATGCTCAGAAAAAGGTTGCCTCCTCTGCCTTTGTGTTGTGGCCTTAGTGGTTTTTCCAGATGTGGCCTTAGCTAGGGGCGGAACAAGAACCCATTCTCTCTTCCAGAAGTGGTATCAGGGTCTAACTGGCCTACTTCTGCTTTAAACCCTTAAGCTCGGCCGGCCCGGTACCGGGACCAACTGACTCCTGCTCAGGTTTATTTATAGAAATGGCCAAAACAGTCACATGGTGTTTCATCCACATGCTTTTAAAATGTTTCAAATTTTAGTTTTCACATATTCTTTTAGTTTTACAGCTGTTTGAACAAATAAAATGAAATTTAAAATTCCATCTGACGTGTGACTCTACGGGAGTAATGCAACAGCAGGTATTCATTTTTAGCCCCGCCCCCTAATGACCGGCATCATTGATAACTAGAGGCTCAGACCGTCCCAAAGAGCGGTCAGCTCTAACTGAGCAACTATTTCAGGTGATGTAATCGGCATGCGTTACATAAGCTGCTCTGTTATTCTTATTTTCTATTCAGTTTGGTGATATTATTAGTCAATTTCAATGAAACGCCTAAATCTTAGGAGCAAACGCTTTGCCTCGTGCAGAAGGTGTCCAATAATGGAAATCAGCATATTTGTTTGTATGAGTGAAAAAATGCATTTTTACACTTCTGTCATTGTGCAAACTCTCACTTCCGCCTTTCACACTGCCCACTAAAACCTTTGTGGAACAAACATGCTTCCACTTTTTCAGTCCAGATTAGCTTGAGTTAGAGTCAAGATGTGGATCTATAAAGTCTGAGGCTCATCCAGAGTTTCTAATGGGCTTTCATGGTGTTTTGCAGTGTTTATTTTGGAAAACAAATTTGGTGAGGCTAAATATTTTTAAATTTTTTTCTTTTAATCACCTATAAATCAGACATGGAGACATTTAAAATAGTGGTTTCACCTGAAAAATATTCCTTAATGCCTTTCTGTTATACAAATACAATTTCATTTCATATTTATAGTTTGGGATCTGTACTTGCTTTAATTCACAGGTGTCATTTCAGGGGGAATTATCTCCTAAGACCCTCTGGGCTTAATGGGTTTTAAGGTGTATGAGGATTTTCCCAGCCTCCTTCACCAGAACCGGACCAAACCTAAAGACGGGTCAGTGCTGACGTCCTTGAGAACTCTCTAGGTCAGAGGTCACGGATCAGCGGACCACGTTCTGGATCCGGACCAAACTGCTGGCTAATCCAGACCCAACCTGATTTAAAAGATTTATAAATTACTGCATGTTGTCTGATGACAGTGTCTAACTTCACTTGCGCTGCTTCTCCTGTTAATACGGTAAAGCCCTGGGGAGCGTCCGGCTCCAGGCTGCACGTGATCCAAATGATCCAATGAGCTGTCAGTCAGGGGTGCTGCTGCTGCTACTTTTAGACACAGCAGGCAAACCTGTGGCAAGCCGGGCGATGGTAAAGAAGGAGAAGATGATGAGAAAAAGAGAGCAGAGAAAGTGTGGACTGCTGGAAGAACTGTGGTGAACTGGTGAAAGAAAAGTGAAATGGTGCTCAAAGATGACCCTGCACATTTAGAGGATGTTTGGCTCAACCTGCGGCTGTGAAGCAGGATTCTCCACCATGAACAGAATCAACAATAAATCTGGATCCAGGCTCAAAATGAGCTCCTTGATATGTGCTTGAGAATGGCTTAGTCTCCATTCAAACCAGGTTTAAAGCCTTGCAGGGCAGCATAAAGCCCACTGCCAACATTAAGACAGAAAAAAGAAAGAAATAACATCATCATGGATATCGTCCTATAAAAAAAGGCAGTCAGGAAATTGTCTGTAAACCAAACTGAACGATTGTTGTTCTATACTTAAAAAACACTTTAGATTTTAAAATTGAAACTTTCTTTTTTTATGTTCTATTTATAAAGTGAATGTATGACATGAATATGCATAAACACCTAATTTGACTCTGTTTAAAATAACAGATTATAATTAAAAATGTCTCTGGACCTTTATTGGTTGATTAGTTTCTTTATTTGGACGCTGCTGATTTAGGTGTTTTTTAAGCTTCTGCTTTTTTTAACAGCAGGTTGTTCATCCAGGAGTAAAGACGTTTCATCTTTATTTTCTCTCTAGTCTGGATCCAAGTCAGAAACAGTGTAAACACAAAGCATCATGGGTAATCAGGGGAAGGTGATCCCCACCATCCTCCTCCTCTGTTGTTGTTTCCCTGTGGAGCACATGGACCTCACACAGACACGTGCACGCCTGCCTCCGTCTGCCAATCACAGCGCAGCTCTGCAGCTGACGCAGCCTCTGATTGGTCAGCTCACTGAGGGAGAACCAGCAAGGCAGCCTGGTCGGCCAATCAGGAGATGTCAGGTTTGCTGGTTAAAATGTGGGATTTTAATCCCTGAGTTCAGTCTGCCAGGTAGAAGCAGGAAGCAGAGGAACCTGGTAGATGTTCATCAGGGTTTCCTGCTGCCTGCTGAGGCCTGCAGCGTCTCAGCGCTGCTCGCCTGCTTCAGCCGCATCTTCATCAGTTATATAAGGAACCAGAACCGGTTCACTGGACTGAGCTGCATCAGGACACGCTGTTCTGTGCTATCAGAGCGCTGCAGAGTCTGAAGGGGGAGTTTAAGACGGTTCTGATCCAGAAGAACCAATGAGAAGAACTAAACAGTCCCCCCCCCAGATGCAGATCCATGTCTGACTGGCTGCACTCGGTTCTGACCGTGTTCTGAAACCATCAGCATGAAGGTTCTGATTCTAACGGCGAGATGATTCCAGGAAACCCAATCAGACCAGAGCTGGATCCAAGGCCTGATCTGGAATCAGACCCTGAGGGGAGAACTGGACCAATCAAAACCAAAACCGGACCGAGGGAGGAAGGAAGAGTCGTGGATCTCTGATGGGGGAAGAAGAAGCGGACCGTTTGGACCTCTGCCTGCCTTGTTCTGGATGCTGGAGAACAGCCATCATTAGAACCTGTGGAGGGAACCATGGTTCTCCTCCCAGCGGTCTGGGTCCGCCCCGACCCGCTGCTGGTTCTCCTGGACTCACCAGGGCCCACCTTGGAGAACCTGTGGAAACTAAAGGTCGTCTCCTGGGCTTTACCTCCGGACAGGAGCAGAAGGGCATGATGGGAAATGTAGGACCCGCTAACCTGATAAGAGAACTGGGAGGGTTTGATCAGTGAGAACCGCCCCCTCCGGCTGAGCAGGTGAACCGCGGCTCCACCCACCTTGCAGCCGAACATGAGTGAGATGGTGCTGTTGGTGCAGGCCACCTTGCAGTGGCACAGCATGGGCGAGAAGCACTCCACCTTCCTGGAGCTCGGGGACATCTTGTCGCTGCCGCCGCCGCCGCCGGGGCACTTGGCCGACAGCCGGCTCCCCCGGGAGCGCTCCCGGCCTCTCCCGCGCCGCCTCCCGCTGCCGGCGCTGCTGCTGCCGCCCGCCGAGCTGCCCCCACCTCCTCCGCCTCCGCCGGCACCTCCTGCCTCCCCACCTCCTCCTCCACTGCTGCTGCTGCTGCTGCTCCCTGCTCTCACCATCCGCCCTCATTCCTCGCGTCGCTCCATCGCGGCGGGGAGGAAACGACTCCCAGAGCTCTTCCTTCATCCAGGGAGAACCTCCCCTGTCCTCCCCCTCTCCTCCTCTTCCTCCTATGGAGCGCTATAATCTCTCCTCCTAGGCGCTGGCTGCAGCTCCTCTCCCTCTATCTTCTGCTCAGAGTCCTCCTCCGAGCGCTGAAGAGCGTTTCTGCCTCTGTGTGCGTGCAGCTCTGCTCTGTGGGGGTGTGAGCGGTCGCCAGGGAGGGGAGGGGGGAGGGAGGCGGGGGTGACAGGGGTTGGTCACATGACTCATTGGAAACGAGCAGCGCTGAACGGAGTGAAAGCGAGTGGGGGTGTATCCTGAGGGAAGGTAGAGGGATGTAGGACAGAGGAAGAGGAGGGAAGAAGAACAGAGAGAGGAAGAGGAGGGATGAAGAACGGAGAGAGGAAGAGGAGGGATGAAGAACAGAGAGAGGAAGAGGAGGGATGAAGAGCAGAGAGGAAGAGGAGGGATGAAGAACGGAGAGAGGAAGAGGAGGAAGAGGAAGGATGAAGAACAGAGAGGAAGAGGAGGGATGAAGAGCAGAGAGAGGAAGAGGAGGGATGAAGAGCAGAGAGAAGAGGAGGAAGAGGAGGGATGAAGAGCAGAGAGAGGAAGAGGAGGGATGAAGAACAGAGAGAGGAAGAGGAGGGATGAAGAGCAGAGAGAGGAAGAGGAGGGATGAAGAACGGAGAGAGGAAGAAGAGGAAGAGGAAGGATGAAGAACAGAGAGGAAGAAGAGGAAGAGGAAGGATGAAGAACAGAGAGGAAGAGGAGGGATGAAGAACAGAGAGAGGAAGAGGAGGGATGAAGAGCAGAGAGAGGAAGAGGAGGAAGAGGAGGGATGAAGAACAGAGAGGAAAAGGAGGGATGAAGAGCAGAGAGAGGAAGAGGAGGAAGAGGAGGGATGAAGAGCAGAGAGAGGAAGAGGAGGGATGAAGAACAGAGAGAGGAAGAGGAGGGATGAAGACCAGAGAGAGGAAGAGGAGGGATGAAGAACGGAGAGAGGAAGAGGAGGAAGAGGAGGGATGAAGAACAGAGAGAGGAAGAGGAGGGATGAAGAGCAGAGAGAGGAAGAGGAGGGATGAAGAGCAGAGAGACGAAGAGGAGGGATGAAGAGCAGAGAGACGAAGAGGAGGGATGAAGAGCGCTGAGGAAGAGGATGAAGAGCGCTGAGGAAGAGGATGAAGAGCGCTGAGGAAGAGGATGAAGAACACTGAGGAAGAGGATGAACAACACTGAGGAAGAGGATGAACACTGAGGAAGAGGATGAACACTGAGGAAGAGGATGAAGAACACTGAGGAAGAGGATGAAGAACACTGAGGAAGAGGATGAACACTGAGGAAGAGGATGAACACTGAGGAAGAGGATGAAGAACACTGAGGAAGATGATGAAGAACACTGAGGAAGATGATGAAGAACCCTGAGGAAGAGGATGAAGAACCCTGAGGAAGAGGATGAAGAACACTGAGGAAGAGGATGAAGAACCCTGAGGAAGAGGACGAAGAACCCTGAGGAAGAGGACGAAGAACCCTGAGGAAGAGGATGAAGAACACTGAGGAAGAGGATGAAGAACACTGAGGATGAAGAACCCTGAGGAAGAGGATGAAGAACACTGAGGAAGAGGAGGGGTTCCCTAAGAGATCTTCCTCTGGTTCTTCATCTGTGGAACCATGCAGAGTTTGCTGCAGACGTCGTCCAGAAGACGGTGAGCTGAGAAGGTCCTGCTGCAGTTCTGGAACCAGCAGAGAGGAGCAGAACCACTGAAGGCCGATAAATTCAGATCTCCTACAATCTGATTTCCTGACAGAAATCAAAATGTCTGAACCGAGAGGAATCAGAGTCAACGGATCCAGGATAAAACCGTTCTGGATCTACCTGGGCACCCAGGGTAGGACCTGTGGACCTTCCAGTCTTCCACAGACCTTCTGCTCCAAGCCGGTTTTATGAAGGGGAGGGGCTTAGATTTGTTGGAGGGGGCGGGGACCCGATTGACCTGAAGGGGTGGGGCTTAGTAAAGCTGCTGTTCGCTGTGTTGCAGGTTGTGGAGATGAAAAATTTCTCCAGCTGATTTAATTTTAACAAATATTCCAAGAATTCGTGTTTTACAATCTGAAGTTTACAGAAATAATATCAGAATATCCAATAATTAAGCAGCCCTCTGACAGATGGAGCCCTTAAAGCCAAGCAGAACCAAACTGGACCCTCACTGGGCAGCAGGGGAGCATCTCTGGACCGTTACTGGACTAACTTTGGACCTAAACTGGGGCCCAGTTTAACTAAAACGATCTAAACTGGGGCCTAGTTTAACTATAACAATCTAAACTGGGGCCTAGTTTAACTATAACAATCTAAACTGGGGCCTAGTTTAACTAACTAATCTAAACTGGGGCCTAGTTTAACTAACTAATCTAAACTGGGGCCTAGTTTAACGAAAACGATCTAAACTGGGGCTTAGTTTAACTAACTAATCTAAACTGGGGCCTAGTTTAACTAACTAATCTAAACTGGGGCCCAGTTTAACTAAAACTATCTAAACTGGGGCCCAGTTTAACTAAAACTATCTAAACTGGGGCCTAGTTTAACTAACTAATCTAAACTGGGGCCTAGTTTAACTAACTAATCTAAACTGGGGCCTAGTTTAACGAAAACGATCTAAACTGGGGCCTAGTTTAACTAACTAATCTAAACTGGGGCCTAGTTTAACTAACTAATCTAAACTGGGGCCTAGTTTAACGAAAACGATCTAAATTGGGGCCTAGTTTAACTAACTAATCTAAACTGGGGCCCAGTTTAACGAAAACGATCTGAACTGGGGCCTAGTTTAACTAAAACTATCTAAACTGGGGCCTAGTTTAACTAAAACTATCTAAACTGGGGCCCAGTTTAACTAAAACTATCTAAACTGGGGCCCTTCTGAAGCCAAACCTGGAACCTCGTGTCCAGAATCTGAGCCCTAGTCGAGCAGAGTCCAACTGAACCATGAAGCTTGCTTCAGGCCTAATGACATCATTTTGGCCTTCAGAGCCTTTCTGCAAGGAAGCAGCTAGGAATATTTGTAACTACGCAGACGGATACGCGCATAAAAAATTTAAATGTTGATCGTTTAGCAGGGATTAGTAGGGATTTACCATCAGGCAATACTAGGCAGTTGCCTTAGGGCCCCAAGTTCCTGGGGGCCCCATAAAAACTCTGTTTCCATGTATGTTATATAAAACTATGTTTTTGATAAAAATCCTTTGGCTAAAATGCCATCAGAACTCTGATAATATTAAGTGTGTCTCACCCCCCCTTGAGTGTCCACCATATTGGATCAGTCCATGTGCTGCACTTGTTCAGAAAGGTCCAAACAGACAGCAGCAAACCATTTGAAAACAAACGATGTGAAGAGCAGTGCTGCCAACTTAGCGCCTATTAAGCGGCTTTTCAGATGCCTCTAGCACTTTGATTTCAAAAAATCCTTCATTCCTTTACAGACAGCATGAAAAGTCAAAACACAGAGAGGAAAACAACAAGAAAAGGGAGAAGAAGAGAGGGACAAAACCTAGAACAGATAATGGATGTCTATTCTATTAACATGTCTATTTGTGGAATGGGTCTGTTTTATGTGTTCTTCTCCATTCAGAGGGCCCCCTGCCTGTCTTTGCCCAGGGCCTCATATTTCCTAAATCCGCCCCTGATCACCACTATCACCAGATTGTGGAAAAACGACCATCTTGATCAGTGTGCTGCTGTCATGTGTGGAATGTCTGTGAGTGGAGCATCATGAGCCCTTTAAGCAAACACTACTGAGACCAAAGAGGACAGGGAGACCCCAAACACACCACAATCAGACCAGATGTGAAAAACAGCTGGACCAGAAAGAAAAAGGAGCAGCTCATGGATTTATCCCGCTGTAGTGTCTAAATTCTTCAGGCCTCTGATCCTGTAGAACGTCCAGGTCCCCCTGCTGAGTGGACCGTAGAGGTCTGAGTGAGGCCTGAAGCCCCCCTCAGAGTCTCCCCCCCCCTCAGCTCTCAGCAGGAGCAGGCAGACCGGGTCCACAGGCGTCAGGAGGTTCCTCCTGAGCGTTTGGATCGTGTTGCTTCTTACAGGCCTGATTCTCTGCACATCCGCCCACCGTCTGCCGCTGTCCTCCGCAGAGCGTTAGTCATCGGGGTGAGCGGGAGACGGGACGCGATGTGAGAGCAGAAAAAACAGGTTCTCTCTGTGAGAGATACAGTCAGACCAATGGCAGCAAACAGACCAGCGCCGCCTAACCAGGCTGGAGACGATTCCAGAGGAACCTCAGATCGTCTGCTGATGATGAATTATACATCTGATCTGATCCGTGCGGCGGTAAACGCAGCGTTCCGCTGCATTGGGGTCGACCCAGGAGCTTTCCCCCGTCAGTGCCATCCAACAACAGGAGAGCTGCTTGGTTAATATTTCACTGCATCAGTCAAAACAGGAGCAGCTGGATATGGAGACGGCCTCTTTTCATTAAAGAGTTCACATCCCGTCATAACGGGCTGCAGAAAATGGCTGCAGATTCATTTGGAGCAAAGCCATCACTTCTAATCAAGTGAAGCTTTCAAACAGATGTTTTTTAGGATGATGATGATGAAGGACAGCGGTCTGACCTGATTTCCATATAGTCCTATATCTTCTTTCTCAGTCACCTATCTGCATATATATGGTGAAATTATGCCTTTTACATTATGTATGTATTTGTTTGCAATGAAATATTTTTCTTTTAAGACCTTCAAGTGGTTTGGTGCCAATCATTTCATGATCACACCACATCTGGAGGCTGATCACAGCCAAACGATGCTTTATATGACTTAAGGTCCCAGCTACAGCCTGTTTATGCTCAGAAACCAGGCTGGCTGCGTGTGTGTCGCAGTTAACGCAGATATGCCCCCCCCCACAGAGCCGCAGATAGCAGAAACTCAGGCTGTAGCGCCGTCCACACCGCCTGGCACACCTCAGATACTATGCCAGACACCGTGCAGGACGCTACACAACTAGGATGCTAGTTCCTGGTTTGCAACCGAAGCCAAAACACGCAGCGCCACGGCCAGACTTTGGGGAACAGTCATGAGTGAACTGTGTGTCGTCCGGCGTGGGATGAGGGGTTGTAGACTCCCACAATCCTAGATAGGTCCTGATTGTCCCTCTGGCATTGTGGCGTGGAATAACATAGCGCAGATCAAGCTTCAATGTTGGGCACAAATCAAAAATATCTGCGTCATACCTGCGACAAGCTAACTGCCACACACAGAGGGAGGATAAGCAGCCCTATAGACAGAGAGCTTTCTGTCCTCGGCAGATTGGCTGCTTAAAGAGACACTTCTTAACTCCGAGCTGAAATCATCGCCCTCAGCCTCACAGCAGCCCTCTATGACTGGATACACTGGGCTTTGTTTACAGTGCAGGCACAGAGGAAAGGTGCGTCCTGGGGAGATAAGCTCGGCACAGGCATAGCTGTTCTAAACATTTTCACAGGTCATGGAGGGGCGGCTCCGATGGGAAAAATCATGAGGATTACTCAAAGATGAGAGAATGAAGCAGAAAAAAACTGACTGTGAAGAAGTCTGCCTGGTTGTGTGTTTCCTTTTACAGCTACTTTTTGTATATCCGCTTCTTTTTCTATTTCTGCTTAACTGGCCGCTCACACTGAGCCTGGTTCTGCTCGAGGTTTCTTCCTGTTGAAAGGACGTTTTTTCTCTCCACTGTCGCTACAAGCATGCTTAGTGTGAGGGATTGCTGAGGAGCCAATGAGTCGATGCAATCAACTGGTTCTCCTTAGTAAAGCTTAGAGTCAACCTTAAAGTCAGGTTGGTTCAAAGTGCCTTAAGATGTTGGGAATTGGGGCTAATTAATAAACAGAATAGAAGTGAATTGATTTTAGGATGTGAACCGATCTCAACCGATGATCCATCGACCTCTGAAGGTCTGGAATCAGCTGCTGTTAAAGCTCCTCATGTTTATTGAAGAGCATTTATCTACTGCAGTTAAAACTAGTTTATGTTCTTTATTGCTGTGTTTTTTAAATAAAATAAGGCTGAAGGAGGAGTACTCTGATTTTATAACATCTGCCTGTGTCACTTATTAAAAACAAAGAAAAAAAGAGAAGAGGTGTCTGTTCTAATCAGAATATTCATGTTGGGTTTTTTATCATTGGCGATCAGTGCACCTGGACCAATCAGGGTGGACACAGGAGAGGGACATGCACAGTCCTGGAAAGTTTTCAATCAGTAAAACATAGCAGCCCATCAGTCCCCATCCAGCCCAGGTTGTTCGGTCCAGAGGTCTGTTGATCCGGACCCCCTTCAAAAAGACTCTGGGCTGTTCTGGACGACTGGAAGGAAAATTAAAATAAATCAGAACCGTTTGGTCCCAGTTAAGCCTCCTGAAAGCGACCCGGGGCAGAAGTCCATTGCACTTGTGTTGTTTCCACCAATGGGCTTGCGTCTGTCTGAGCGCCTCATTATCAAAGCCTGAGTCAGGCAGCTCACACACGTGCGTCACAGGGCTCCTCGCTGGACTCCCACACACTCGCAGCGCCGGGAGACGGTGATGGCAGCTGACGGGTTCAGATGTGACAGCCTCCTGCTAGAGTTACCCCCGCTGCTGCTCGCCGTCCACAGACCTGCTGCCCGTCCCCTGGAGGAGCCGACCAGGACCAGCCCCGACCCAGACCAGCAGGATCGGGACTTTAACCTTGGCTGGACCCATTTTATCTGCTTTATTCCCATCAGACGGAGTCAGTGAGAGGATGAGCTGGGCAGGTGGCTCACCCTGCTGGACCAATACAGTCCCTGCACCGGTTCTGACACTGAACATGATCCAACAAATGAGAGGCGGAAGGAAATGGGCAGATTGTCTATTTAATTCACATCTGCAGCTATGGAAGCTCAGTTAGGTCAATCTTGGTTCAGACATGTGAGCAAAACATCAACTAGGAGAGAAGAAAAGGTCTGAAGGACTGGATGCTCCTCTAAGAAATCAGCAGGCAGGAACTGATGGTGACCTGGATGACTGAGAAGCTCCACCAGCAAACAGCAGGCAGGAGAGATGCTGAACCGGATCCAACCAGAACCAGGACGTAAGGCAGAGAAGTAGAACCAAAAACACCCACATCTGGATAAGATCTGCATTCTAGGAAAACATCTGATCTTCCAACCAAAGAAAATCAGAAACTAGAACTTCCGAACCGGAGAACAACCACAATGTGAACCAGTATCAGAACCCCAGAAAGAACCACGGTGGAGACGGCGTCATGATCTGGGCTGCTTTACTTCACCTGAAGCTGGAGGCGATCGCTTCCAGGTACCGACTGGTTCTGAACCTGTGATGAGCTGATGGAACCAAGGCTGAACTGATCACACTCAGCAAACATCAATACAGAAAATCTGAACCATGGAGAGGCTCGGCGGTGGCAGCATTATGACGTGGGAGACTTTTTTTCTACCTCTGTTTTTATCCATGTGAAGTTCCCAGTGAAAAGTATTTTTGTTTAAAATGATCTGCAGTTCTGGGATGGGTTAAACTCCTCACGGCTTTACTGTCAAAGATCAAAAGAGTTTTATCCTGATTTTCTACAAAGAATCAGATTAACCTCCAACATTTATCAGTGTTGGAGGATTTATGGCATTTTAGACCTGTCAGTCAGTCACCATGGTGACAAACAGTTCTACATACCACCAGCAGGGGGCAGCATAGCATCAGAGAAGCTGCAGCCACAGCTCCTACTTTTCACTCTCCTTCTGGTATCTGATGCAGTTCAGAGGAAACCTGAGGAAAACATTTCTCCTTCTGCAGATTCTTCCCACAGAGACCTCCTCCTGACTCCCTCAGACTGAACTCCCTGGAAGACTCTCCTGTAGCTACTCATCGTTCCTACAGAGAGCTGATCTTTAGTGGCTCGCAGCGATTATATTCCTCTGGGTCACCTACAGCTGGGAGGCCACGCCCCCTCTAACCCCGCCCCCCAGGAGCCTGCGGGATGAAGTTTGAGATGAAGAGTGAAGCAGGGTTGCTCAGGCTGATTCTAAGCTGCTGGTTTGCCCTGAGAAGCTTCAGATGGGAGCAGCTTCTAGTTCCTCCACATCTATAGAATGATGGTTCTTCATCACCACCTGAAGAACATGCAGACAGGGAACCCATGTGAACCAGCTGAAGGACCAACCTTCTCCTGCCTGCTTCCCAGGATCAGTTTGAACCTGACCCGTTATTCTGGGAGCTGGTCAGAAGCAGGTGGTCCATTCCTGGCTCAGCTTGGACTCTTTACAGCGAAACTTTGATCTACTGTCAGTCCTTCATAATGTTAAGAACGTTCTGACCGACCCAGAGACCGCACAGGCTCCATGAGGTCCACCTCAAAGATCTGAACCCATCAGATCCTAAAGGGACGTCTAGACAAAAAGCATGATGACCATCCTACTGAGGCGACAAAGACCACGCCACAGAGGCGACAAAGACCACGCCACAGAGGCGACAAAGACCACGCCACAGAGGCGACAAAGACCACCCCACAGAGGAGATAGAGGCGACAAAGACCACCCCACAGAGGCGACAAAGACCACGCCACAGAGGCGACAAAGACCACGCCACAGAGGCGACAAACACCACCCCACAGAGGCGACAAAGACCACCCCACAGAGGCGACGAAGACCACGCCACAGAGGCGACAAATACCACCCCACAGATGCGACAAAGACCACCCCACAGAGGCGACAAAGACCACGCCACAGAGGCGACAAAGACCACCCCACAGAGGCGACAAAGACCACCCTACCAAGGAGATGAAGACCATCCTACAGCCCTTGTTCTTCTCCAATCTATCTGGACCTCGGTGAAGCGGTACCAGAATCTTTTGGGTCTTGTTTTCTCTAAATAGATCCATCATGTTCAGCACCACAGAACTGTCCATCACTCTTCTGTTTACCGTTTCTATCCCCCTTACAAATGGATCCCCCCCCATCCTTCAGTAAGGTCTAGAAACACAAAATCTATATCTAGCTATTCAGCATAGATACTGCAACATGGCTGCACATCTTGTTTTGTTGTTTGACCAATGAGCCCTTAACCCTTTAAAGCCCGATCCAAGAATAAAACAAAACAGAAAATAATTTTTTTTGGGGTTTAAAGTCCTTCTTTGGCCTTTTAACAAAATGTAATGTAATGTAAAAAGAAAAAACAGAAATACATTTTTGATAATTTATTACTATGCGATAAGTCAAGATAATTTTTTTTGTAGTCTTCTACTGGCTGTTATCAGGTATATCTGATTATGTACAATAGGATTTTGAGCAAAGTTTTTACCATTAAATTATGCAAAAGGTGTCAGACGCAAAACATTTCAGAAACCGTATGTATCAAATACGATACATTTGGCATTATAGGGTTAAATGATTTATTACCTACTGGAAATTAAGTTGGAAAAAAAGTTGAGAAAAGGGTAAAAATCTGATTGAAAAGCTGAAAAAGTTAATAAGCCTCATTAACAACTATATTTAGGTCTATAAACTAAAAAATGTAAGTTCCAGTATCAGCATTAACGCCTCTAAGGTTATGTTGAAGCAAAACAAATGTGTTTTTCATGAGTTTCTTCTAGAAGCACTTTTGTCATTTTTCTTAATATATTTGGGGAAAGTTGGTGTTTCTTGTTATTACATTGAAATTAACTTTTGCCATGAAAAGATCCATGTTTTTTGAATGTTACAAAGGTAATAAGGTCTTGTCCTGGATTCCAAAAACACTATAGGCTTGAAATGTTTGCGTATTTCACTAAGGTCATATAAAGGGTTAACCTGCAGGTTTCTCCTGCAGGAACAATATAAACCCCAAAGGAGGCGTCACACCTAACCAAAGGAACCCTGTAAGTTCTCTGTAAATAGTCCCTGTATTTCATCGTTCAGGAAGTGGTCAGAACCAGGAGCCAGACTGATCCATTCATCAGCCTGGTCCAGCAGGAGGTTCAGCTCAGCTGAGGGAAGCAGCCGGATCCATAAAGACCAGCAGGAAACAGACTGGATGCAATTAGCTGGGTTTTCCTTACAAACTTTGAACCAACCAGAATGGAGGAGCTAAATACTATAATATACTGTAATCTACTGAGGAACTAACACTAAGAGCTCCTCTTATTCTTTGTGGGTAGACTCCCTGCTGATCATCACTCCATCAGTCCTGTAAAACACAGCGGATCACAGAGGGAATCAATTATTCAGAGTGCAGCCTGCTGCCTTAAGATGCAGCAAAGCCTGCAGGGAGACGGAATACAGAACGGAGGGCAGAGAGATCAGAGCAGGAGCAGCAGGAGGAAGGTCTGCAGCAGGAGGAAGGTCTGCAGCAAGAAGATGGTCTGTAGCAGGAAGGAGGTCTGCAGCAGGAGGAAGGAGGTCTGCAGCAGGAGGAAGGAGGTCTGCAGCAGGAGGAAGGTCTCCAGCAAGAAAATGATCTGCAGCAGAAAGAAGGTCTGCAGCAGGAGGAAGGTCTTCATCAGGAGGAAGGAGGTCTGCAGCAGGAGGAAGGTCTCCAGCAAGAAAATGATCTGCAGCAGAAAGAAGGTCTGCAGCAGGCAGGAGGTCTGCAGCAGGAGGAAGGAGGTCTGCAGCAGGAGGAAGGTCTTCATCATGAGGAAGGAGGTCTGCAGCAGGAGGAAGGTCTTCATCAGGAGGAAGGAGGTCTGCAGCAGGAAAATGATCTGCAGCAGAAAGAAGGTCTGCAGCAGGAGGAAGGTCTTCATCAGGAGGAAGGAGGTCTGCAGCAGGAGGAAGGTCTTCATCAGGAGGAAGGAGGTCTGCAGCAGGAAAATGATCTGCAGCAGAGTGAAGGTCTGCAGAGACCAACTCTCCTCAAAGCTGCTGAAACAGCTCCTGACTCTGCGCCTCCTGCAGGACAGAGCTCCTCCTCCCTGCCCTCTCCGTCTGTTCCTGTAGACTCCCTGCAGTCTGCTGGCAGCTTCCGCTCTGCTGCTGACAAACATGCAGCAGTGCTCTCCTTCCTCCTCGGCCTTCAGAGCACGCCCAGTCCCTGAACCTCCTCCAACTGGACTCCACATCCAGGCCAGAACCTTCAGAATCAGGAGGTTTAGGATCGATCTGCAGCGGCAGGTTCAGATGTTTAGGAGCTGCCTTTCAGAACTGGAGGCAGACTGACTTCCTGTTCACCTGAGATCAGCTCAAACACCTGCAGGCGGGAGGAAGCAGGCTTGTTTCCTAACGTCCAGAAACCAGTTCATGGATGTTTAAAGCTTCATGTTAAATAGATTCTAGCTGACATCACTGCTTCATGACCCATCAGACCTCCTGCAGCTGAAAGATCAAGTGACCTTTAACCCCAGGATTGACCACAGAGGAGAATATCCATCCAGAGAAATGAGCAGAACCTCTCATGTCCACCTCAGGTAGCAGGTCAAAGGTCATGGCAGGAAACAGCAGGCTATTAGGAACTGAATGAAGGAGCAGGCACAGTGGTGGAAGGATGATGGTGCGGGCTTCTTTCTGCACCAGCAGAACCAGACCAGGAACAGACTGGAACTTCAACTCCTACAGGGATGGACTGGGTCCTCAACAGAACAGCGGTACCAAACCACAGTGGCCTAGTTAAAGTCCAGACAGACATACAGCCATAGGGAAGCAGGCAACCCTAAAGACAGATGGAGCCACTGCTGAGGGGGGTTCTGGAGCCCAGGCTGGTCTTGGAACCAGAAAAACCTCCAGTTTGGGTTTTTCTAGGATCAATCCGCACCAATGAAATGTTTTCCTGTCACGCTGAGCCAAATCCGACCAATCAGAAGCCGCTCTGGTGAGAGAGGTTCTTCAGAACCAACAGAGTGTCATTCTGAGCCAGAACCCGGCTGGATCACCTTCACTCGTTCCGTTTCCCTCCTCTATTCCTCCTGATTGGTCGGCGGGGCGGGTAGCATCACACTTGCCAAGAGCTTAAAAATAGATCCGGCCCTACAAACACAAACAGAACCGAGCTGCACCGGGGGTGGAGAACCTCCTCTGGGATCGGTCCAAAACACAGACTGAACAGGAACCCTGCTCCACCAGGAGACCGTCTGATGCTACAGATCCTCCTAAAGAAGATCCGCATTAACGGGTCGGTTTTAGAGGCCATGATGCTGAGTGAGTCTGTTCAGATGATCGGATGCTGGAGCTGCTACAGGACTGAAGGAGAACTTTTACCCGTTACTCTGACCAGCACATCAGTACCAGAAGCGTTTACACTGTAAAAGAGGAAAATCAGCCAAAAGCAGGGAGATCTGCAGAGATTTACCTTCATCTGGAGAAATCAGGTTCAGTTCAATGATTTCTGATCAAATATCAATAAAAATCATCTGAAATATCCTAACCTGGGAGGCATTTCAATACTTTACCAACAAAAGAAACTAATTATACAATTAAGCTGATTATCTAGGAGTCACAGCTTGATTCCATGAGGGAAAAACTAAACAGAAATATCCTAAATAAAATATTTCCAAGGAGTGAAAACAGAACCGATCACCAAATAAAATGTAAGCAAAAAAGTCACATTTGTAAACATTTATTACAAAAAAATCCAAAAACAAATAAACTGCAGGGATGTAGAAATTATAATCTTAGAGATATTAACATAGTTTTAGCAATTTAAGTAAATCAAATAATTATTTTTTATATGATCAAAAGTTTAAAGCCAAACTCCATTTACAAAAAAAATGATAAATAAAAATCGTCCCCCATTGCGGATATAAAAAATTATTTTAAAATGTACATAAACACCCCACTTTAGATTTAAAATGTTTTACTTTAATTCGGCTGTAATTAGGTTTTAAAAAATAACCAACTTTAATCAGTAATCAGGGTATTTTTATTGGTTGCCTCGCGTCGTTAAAGAGCCTCAGTGGAGGCAGAGCCGCTAAGATGCGGAGGGGAGCGATAAAAAAGTACATTTTGTACCAAAGAAAAGCGGCTTGACGGACTGAAAGATGCCGAACTGTTCACCGACCCATGCCGGGTCAGACCCTCCGCCTGCAGCGGCTGTGCTGCGATAATTTCCCCGTTTTTTTTTTTTACCTTGGTTGAGACGATACAGATGCAGTCCATCGTTCCGAGGCAGCGGGGAGGCAACACCCCGGCAGCGTCAGCATCTCATCCCGCGTGTTTCCTCCACAGACGCCGCTAAGTCCACGCAGACCGACCGGCCGGCTGCTGCCGCCACTTCTACCCGAGTCAGAGTGGTTTCTCACCGGTGAGGCAGCTCCTCCCTCCCCCCGGTCCGGACCTGAACCTCTCACACTCCCGCTCCTCAACACAGGGGATGTGTTCAAGTACCGCCGCAAAGCTCGGATTTCTCTGAATTTACAAACTGTTTTTTATTAATGAAAGATAACTTAAATCAGGGGGGGAAGGCTGTTCTTAGAACTAAAATAAAAAAAAAACATGTGTTTATAAACAGGCAGCAAACCTAGAGATCTTAAAGGATAGATCATTTCAAAGTTTCATGTATTTCATAGAAAGGTTTTATTTTAGACAAAACACT
Source organism: Cyprinodon diabolis (assembly GCA_030533445.1). Classification (NCBI taxonomy): domain Eukaryota; kingdom Metazoa; phylum Chordata; class Actinopteri; order Cyprinodontiformes; family Cyprinodontidae; genus Cyprinodon; species Cyprinodon diabolis. The sequence continues at coordinate 44,502,223 of CM060067.1, read as the reverse complement.
TGAACCAACTAGGCGGAGAGTCCAGGAAGACCAAGAACTGGATCCCTCCGGACCCAGGAACTCTTTCCATTACAATCTAGATCGTTTATGGGAAGAGGAAGCTCTGAACATAACAGGGAGGGAAAAAATAAAAGTAAAATGAAATCACTAAACGATGATCTGATGGATGAACTGTAAAATCCAGAGTTCTGCGACAGGCCGAGCCTATCTAACGTCACTCTGCTCCCGCCTTGTTGTGGACCAGAGTGCTTCATATTTAAACACACACTAACTGCCTGGGAAAAACATGTATGATGACTCAACGCCAAATGGCTGCGGAGGATGAGGAGGAGGATGAAGAGCGTGAGCAGAACAAGCTGTGTGGGCAGGAGACACAAGTCCCAATCTTTCACACTTCCATAAATCCATCATGTGGTCGCCCAGGGTGCGTGTGTCATCATCATCATCATCATATGGTGTGTTACATGGCTTCGTTACCAGCAGCACACAGGAAGTGATGTCAGCGGTGTCCCAGGTGTACCTGTCCGCTGCTCTGCTGCAGCTTTATTGAAATATTGGAAGAAATAAACCTTTAGTGTGATTTAAACCTTTGATGCGAGCTCCTCAGAACATCAGGAACATTTTAAACCTGGTTCTCAGAACTCAGCAGAACGTCAAAGACTTTTGTAGTCTTCATCAGTCCACTGCGTCACACAAACAGAGGATAAAGATAAAGGCATTCGGTTCTGCTGTGGCGTTCTGAGGTTTTACGTCCCACAAGTCACCAGTTGTTGATGTGAAACAGGAAGAAAGAACATCAGGTGTAAACAAACCAGCATCGTCTCCTCAACCACGGCCCGGGTCCATCTGCACCTTATGGACAGAGGACACTCTTTGGAGGACCAGAATGTTCCCATTTTGGACATTTTGGGCTACTGAATAAAGCCTGGAACTCCTGACATTTTGAATTGAAAAAGCCTCCTGGATGGAAACTTGGAAACAAAGCCCAGACAAATGATTTTAACTTTTTTGGAATGACTATGACAGGGATGACTGAGAATCATCACCAGCAGATGCCTCCTCAAAAGAGACAGAGCAGAAGGTTAAATGGACCGGTTTGTCTCCAAATGGACAATGTCCCTCAGCAAACATCAAAAGAAGCCATCATGGAGTTTGATCTGAGCCAAGGAGCAAATTATTGGTCTCAGGAGGACAGAGAGCAAACCTGACCCAGTTCTGCCGGTTCTGATATGAAGCATGGGCCAAAATTACAGCTAACTGTTGAGAGAAGGAAACCCAAATGTTTGAGGTTCTGGTATTTGAAGTTTTCTAAAGGTCAGATCAGGTGACGGTTGGAAGCCCAGACAGGTCTGTCCAGAACCACGGCCCGGGTCTTTTAAAGCAGTTCTGGACCTAAAGAGAGACCTGAGCAGCTCCTGTTCTCAGCATAGTGGAATCTGGAGCTGCGCTTTGTTGGTCGCTGGAACCAACAGACCAAATGTCAGGCAGTGATGTCTCTGGAGGTTAAATAAAGCGCTAATGACAGAAAAACCTGACCGGATTCTGTCAGAACCTTTATGAAACCAGAAGCTCAGAGGAAACATTTCTGGTCCTGGTTCAGTGTTTATTAAAAAATAAATAAAAAAAAACACAATTCAACAGTTTAAAAAGAATCTCAGACCATCTACTGTAGCCGGACCTCTAGACAGTACAGTCTGGTTCTAATGGTCCAAAACCAATGCGCGTTTTTCCCATCAAAGAATCCCAGTTTCCTTTTTTTGTGAGGCAGACCTTGACCTTTGACACCCGCCCATCAGAACCAGTAAAGCTTCAAACATTGAACAGATGAGAGGATGGCTGATGTTTCTGCAGAGCAACACAACTGAAAATCCACACCAACCCAACCACCACCATGGATGCAGGTCTCTAACACCAGTACAACTCCAGTCGGTCCCACAGTCGGCCAACATCTGCGGCGCTGGGAAACAGAAACTAGATGGGGAGGGGGGCTCCAGGGTCAGGCCAGCTCAGGGTCCGTTTTCATCTTGGCGCTAGAGAATAAATCGCTTGTCGCTTGTGAACAAATGATGGTTTTTTAAATCGGTCGGCAAGCGGACAGAAAGGTCCAGTTTGATGCAACCTGCAGGAGTTTATCCTGATTGGTTGGTAGTTCTCTCTGCAGCTTTCTCTATATACCATCTACTGCATAATGCTGCATGTTTTTTAGGGGTTCTACTGCCATAAAAGGCATTTTCTATTATTATCTAATATGTTCTGAGCAGAACTTTGGTTCTTGAGGAAAACATCTTCCTAAATAAAGCAGTTAAATAAAGTTGAGGGCTTCCTTGTTTTAGCAGGTTTTGAAGATCGTCTCTAGAAACAAACAGCCTGATCTTCATCTCAGCCAATCAGCTGTGAGGACCTCGCTTTGTTTCAGGAAGTTCTGTCACATAGACTTCCAGATTGCATGTTTGGATACTCTGCCTGACTTTGGAACTACATTACAGCTATACAAACGACTGTGGCTATCTCTATTCTCCCACTCTGCAGAATCTATTAGTTCTATCTCTAACGTTCTGCTCTCCGTTTTTCTCATAGTAGCTTCATCTGGTCTGTTCGCCTGTGACTCCATCCTGGAGAGAAACATCAGCTGTGCTGCTTCCATCAACACCTTTGTTTCTAGATGTTGGAGCTCGGCCTGTTTTCCAGTGTAGTCCTGTTTCTCTGACCGTGACTGGCTGGATGTGCTCTCTTCATCCTCTGACATAGGAGCTGGCTCGGAGCTCGTCTGCCTGGCTGTGTTTCCTGGACGGGGCCGCCTGTGGAGCTGGTTGACAGTTGCCTTTTGTATCTATGCTTCTTTTTCTATGTCTGCTTCTGTCTCCTTGAACCCCAGTCGGCCTCAGCACTGAGCCTGGTTCTGCTGGAGGTTTCTTCCTGTTTAAAGGGAGTTTTTCCTCTCCACTGTCACTACAAGCATGCTTAGTGGGAGGGATTGCTGAAGAGTCAATGAGTCGATGCAATCAGCTGGTTTTCCTTAGAGAGAAAACTTTGAATCAATCTGACTGGATGATCTGGTGAACTGGAAAGTGCCTTTAGATGACCGGTGTTGTAAATTGGTGCTATAGAAATAAACTGAATTGAATTGTGGAGTATGGAATCGTAATAGCTAAAAAGGTAATATGAAGATTGTGGGAAACTGACAAGGTTCCTCAGTTTAAAATGTGGGTCAGTGATTTTACTGAGATGCTTTATTTGGAGAAACTGCAGTATGATGTTAAAGGCTCTACTAAAAAGTTCTGTAGTATCTGGCAGCTGCTCAGGTTTTCAGAACGCCAACCGTGCCTCCATAGGTAGGTACGACCATCCTAAAGTGTAAATGTAACCGTTACTTCGTTCCGAAGTAACCAATAACTTTACGGACTTGTGTGGGTGTTTTTTTTTTTTTTTTCCTCAGTTTGTGGTTTTTATTTTTATTGTTATATTTGTAAGAGTATATATTTTCTTAAGCAATTTGTTAATAAACCTTTGCTTCATATTCTTGGGTACGATTTACGTATGTTGCATTCTAATGACTTAACATATATATATTCAAAAAAGAAGTTCTGTCCAATGAGTTTGGAGAATTTTACTAGAACTTCCAGAGCGCCGACAGATGTGGCAGTGGTTGAGGCCCACATCATGATACTGCCTACACCGTGTTTAGGAATTTTTTCCTGGTTCTGATCTGTTAGAGAGGTGACACCATAGAGATGGTTCTGGGAGCAGCAGTGGAGCTCTTCTCAGTGGGATTCCACAACCAACCCAGACAGCTGACTGGGGCTTATTATCCTCATGACCATCGTCTTAGTGACCTTTGTCCTCATGTCTTCTTGGCCTTAATCCTCTTAAACTTCATCCCAAAGAGCATCGTCTTCTTGACCTTTGTCCTCATGTGAAGAGCTACTGACTCTATATGCAGAGGCATCCAGGGAGTCAAAGGAACGTGTCTGGACTGAACGAGACTTTACATAAAACCTAAAACCTTCACTAATTTTAGACTGAAGAACTGAGAAGAAAGTCTGTCCTAAACACTACGACAGACGCTGCTTCATTCAAGTTATTTTTATGAGTTTATTAGATAAAAAAGGTTTTCAATACTTTGTTTTGAAGTAAGTTAGCAGTATATTTAACTTCATTTATATTAGGTTAAAGAAAAGGTTCTAATGTTGTTGGAAGTATGGCTTTTCCTCCTGGGTTGCTATGGTTACTATCATTTTAGGGCAGTCAGATGTTCATCTCATTTCCCCTCCCACTGGCAGACTCAGAACCATGAGCGCCTCCCTCTGGACCCACCGGAGGTGTACTGTTCAGACCCAACAACATGAACCAAAACGAATGAAGCGTGATGAACCATGAGACCTGAACGCCTCACAAACCGCCTCAACATGTCACTGATGGTTTAACGCCACAACATCCAGAACATTCCGTGAAACCAGAGAGGCGGTCCAGTTCGACTCGGTTCTGGTTTCACTCCCGTTCAGATTCTGCTGTGATCAAACTACAGCGACGCACTGAGGCCGTCTGACCCTGGACCCACACCCCGCCCCGCCCGTCTGATGGTCCAAAGCACACGAGGACTGGATGGGACATGCGGCGAAGGTGGACAACACCGACACCCCCCCACCAACAGCAGAGCTCCGGTACTTACTTGTCCGTCATGGCAGGGGGAGAGTTTGGCCTGCGCCAACGTGTGCAGGATTTCGTTAAGGAGGGGGGACTCCTACGAGGGACGGAGTTCGTTTACAGACGGACAAAAGAGGAAAGAGAAAGACAGCATTCAATGACAGAACAAGCTGAAAGAGGACCTGAACCTCCAGTCAGGAGCCAGCAGTTAAACACTTCAGCCGTTTGATTAAACTCTTTTATTGTTCAGAGTAATGCATCACCAGCAGTGTGGGTACCAGATCTGCTCGGGCCATGAACACGCCAATGTTACGCTGCACGATTGGCTGAACGTTGCCACATGATGTAAATCATTGTGGTTGCCCAGACAACGTTAATAACATCACACAGTGTCCATGAGCCGAGTCGGGAGCATCTGTAGCGTTAGCGTGTCTGATGACCGATGAAGTTTTACCTTATTGAGAAGTAACGGTTAGACCATGATATCAAGGGGGAGAGCTGGGTAGAGCTGTGGCTAGCTGTGCTCTGCTAGCCACAGCTCTGACTTTGTGACTTTTGTGAGAAAAGTTTGATGCTTTTTACATTTTCTTCCTTAAACTGCTTCTCTGACGTCATCATTGTAGATGCTCAGAGCAGACCAGCAAAATATGATTAAACCATGTTTATCTGAGGTTTACTCGTTTCTTTCTTAAGTTTATGCACTATATCCATAAGGTTAACATAAGAGAAAAACATAAAACTCAAAAAGACTAGATTTATGTTTAAATCCAAAGCCGAAGAAGTTAGCTCCTGTGAGCAGCGTAGGATCCCATTTCCTGTGCAGATCAGGAACAGAGTGATAAAACAGAAAGGTATTAATAAATTTTCTCAAGAAATACAATATTAACCTTTAAAACATTATATTTTAGTATGCCAACTATTTTTAGGGGAGGGAAGAACGTCATTTAGGTCTTTTTAACAAAATAAAATCGAGGGTGACCCAGATGGATATGTTGATGCACAAATGAGCTGACGGATCAAGCAGAGACAATCAGATCTGGTACCTACACCGGACATCATCTGGTTTTATTCTTGTCCAAGAACTCATTTTATTTTAATTCAAGAATAAAAAAAAACACATTGATTGATTTAAACACCCATAAAGACATAGGTAATATATCCTAAACAATGATGGGGAAACAGGTGTACCCCAAGGCTAAGTGTTTGGCCCACTGCTTTTTCTGACGTCTATAAGTATAAGCTTGTGTTTATATGTATGCAGATTACACAGTTACATATTTAACAGATGAAAACCACTGGACAGAGAACCTGTGTGAGAATCTATATGTTCTATAGCAGCACAGTTTGAGGAGGCATTTTAACCCCCGATTCAAAAAGCAGAACCCTGTTTCCTCTAGCATTGAATCTTTGGACAACTTCTGCTCAGTCACAACGCACTTAATCCCTCGTTACGCACTGCTTACTGCTGTATGAATGTGTGTTTTAGGTAGGTCAACATTGAGTTTAAAGCTCTCTGAACATTCAGTATGACTAACAAAGCTCAGTAGAAATTCAGTTTATTCCTCATTGAGTATCTTCAGTCATTTCCTAAGATCAACCAGCATATGTTTCAATTTCAGTGGTGAAATACATCAGACTGACGTGATTATTTTTTTTTCATCAAGGTAGGTGAAGGTGCAAAGATAAAGCTAAACCTAATGAGAGACTAGCAACTAGGACTGAACGATTAATTGCATTTGCAATAATATCGCAATAGGGTAAAACAAGATCACGTCACGGGTCACGTGATCGGAGGTCACCTGCTAGCAAAGTAGCATGGAGCGAAAATCGATACTCATATGCGAGTAACCCGCTGAAAAATGGCCTCAGACTCAATAAAAACAGACACAACTGAAGGTCTGGCACCAAACAGGAGCTTGTGTGGAATTTTCTACACAAGCTCGTCACTTTCACTTGTTTGGAATTATTTTGGGTTAAAACAAAAAAGACGCTGGGCATCGTCAGGTGTTGTGCAGGACATGCCTGGCTATTTCTGCTACCTCATAACAAACCTTTATCAACATTTATAAAACCACCACAGACACAAGACGAATATCTTCCTACAACTGGTTGAAAGAAGACATTTAATCAATGAACTTTTTCAGTATGTGTGATGCAGCAGTTCATATTATTTTCATCTTATTTTATGTATTTATTTATGGACTGTCAAGTTAAGGTTTAAGGTTTTAATTAAAGTCCTCATTAACATGCAGAGGTTATAAATAACTAGGTGCTCAGCATGGTTCATTAAAAAGGTCCATTAATAATAACCAGATTGATGGTTTGTGAGTAAAAAAGGACAAACTTTAACAGAGAACATCTGGAGAACAGCTGGTTAAGGTCATGTCTAGATGGAGAGAGAATCTCCACATACAGAAGATGTTTAAAATAAGGAATATCTGCTTGAAATAATGAGTCTGACCAAACAGAAAAAGTGGGAATATCATCAACCTGTTCAGGAGAAAACAATCTAACTCAGTAGAACTGTTTATCAGAAAAGTCCAGCTGCTGCAGGGAACATCTGTCCAGCTGCAGAGCTGTCCAAAGGATTTCCATTTATTACTCAAGCAGAATATACTAGAAATCCTACAGTTTAAAAACACTTTTATAGAAGTCAGAGGAAAAACTTAAAGTACCATTTTTAAAAATACTTCAAGTACAAAAGTAAAAGTAATGCAGGAAAAAAGCTTCACTGCGCTACCCTATTAAAGGAAAATTTTTCTACAGTTTCCTTTTTTTTTGTTTCATTACTAATGGTAACAGCGTCACATTTAGCTTTGCATCATCTGGAGAAATTATTTTAAATTATTTTAATGGTTTTTATTTTCTTTTAAATACCAACAGGCCAAATGAAACAAAAGGAGTCTGTTTTTAAAACATAAGGATTAGAAAGTAAAACGCCGTCTAAAAAAATAATGGCTCCAGTAAAGTATAGTATATATAAAGCTGTGATGCAGCTGGATTTTACAGCAAACCTGATCTAAAGTAAAAACTTTTTAAATTCTGTTTGTTTTAACAGGTAAATAAGATGATCTACCGAGGCAAGGACTGTTTCTTATCCCTAAAAAAAAGATAATCTGATAAAAAGCACTTGAAATAAGACAACTGTTTTTTTTCTTATTCTAAAATCCCCTTATTTTAAGAGAAATTCGTATTTTGTAGTAAACCCAGAGGTCAGCGATCTTTACCCCGATCAGAACCTTAATCTCTGTCAAATAAAGCAACCCGAGTGGATCGGCTGCAAACAAAGAGTTAAAATCCTCCCAGTTAAACCTTTAAATCCTCTCGCTGGGAAAAGAGCAAAGCAGATGACTTGTTTTCATCTCCCAGCAGCTCCTCACATTAACGTTCCCTCCATTATCCCCCCACCGGCTCGGCAGCAGAACCCCACACGGTTCTGAGCGTTCTCTGGTTCTGCAGCGTTCCTCAAACTTCTGATTTAAAACCCAATCCCACACCAACAGCTCCCAGATTCCCATAATCCCATAAATTCCTCAAACAAGGGATTATGGAGGACTGAAAGCAGCTCACTGATCCGCCTGCTCAGAGGTCGTGACGGGCCGTTTTCCTCCCTATCTAACTGGTTCTAATGGTCCGGTTCATCTGCTCACCCAGGCAGAAGAACCAGAACCGGTCTGTTGCTGACTGACTGATCTGAGCTTCAGAACCGCCTCTTCATGTTAAACATCTTTATTCCATCACAACCATCCAGCTGATTCACTGATGCTCGGGTTAACAGATCCGTCCTAACTGGTTGGGGCCGGTTCTGTTCTGACAGCAGCAGAACGGAGAGGTTCTGTCGCGGCAGCATCAAAGGAGCGTTATTTTTAAACTCCTCTCATCTATTTTTATTGCTGCTATTTTTACCGCCCGCAGGACGCCTCCGTTTGTTCACGGGACAAATGGGGGGGGAAGAGGAGCGGCGGCGGTGGAACCGGTCCAGACCGGTTCCTGGCACATCCTTACCTCGATGCTGGTGCTAAGGCTGGGCAGGGTCTCCGAGGTTCCGGTCGGGCTCTGGAGACTGGAGAAGTCCCACAGGTTGATGGGCACGCCGGGATCCGGCCCTTTGGAAGACTCCGCCCACCTCTGGCTGTCCAATAAGGTCACTTCGTAGAATTCCTGGATATCTGGGAGGACAGAGAGGAAATTATTGGAAACAGGAATCAGGTCAGAGGTTCTACTGAACCCACAAACAACCATTAATCTGTTGGTTCTGATTCTAAACCTGCAGCTACAGTCAAGGGTGGGAAAGTTCAGAACCTTCTTAACCCAGGATCTAACCCTTAGATCCATCAGCAGGATTTATCATCTTCATCAGGAGACATCGGAATTCGAGCAGGATTCAGATTATTCAATCCTAATCAGGGATTATCACACTGAGAAAACAACAGAAATCTAAACATGCTCCACCAAGATTAAACACCAATCTTATGCTGTTCTCTCAAACAGACTAAAGTCAACGTCCCAGTGCGTTTCTCACTATGTGCACTTGTGCGTTCTCGTGAAACGTCATCAGCCTCAGCCCTAGTACTGTTCCAATTCACAAGTACAGCAGACCGAGAACGGACAAAGTCCCCGGATTTTGTTCTTGCCCCTTCTTCTTTACCCAGAATGCATCAGAGGAGACTTGTCCGTTCTACAGACTGACAGCTGTCCCAGCAGCGTCCAGGTTAGCGCTCACAGAGCTCAGAGCATTAAGGTAAAAGATCTTTCCTGGGCCAGGGCTAACGTTAGCCCGTCTGCAGCGGCCAGGGCTAACGTTAGCCCGTCTGCAGCGGCCCTCTCTCTGCATACCTGTGTGTGTATAACGGGTTAAATGCAGCTTCAGACGGGCCAAGCTCCAGAACATACCAGAACAAGAGTCTGTACTCACATTCTTGAGCATTGAGAAACGGCCACAGAGTTTTCCAGAATCAACTCCCCAGAATTCCCATTAAAACTTGAAAAACTGGTGAAAAAAAAAAGGTCTCTTTTATCTAATATTTTATCCTATATTTAAAGTGTTAATTAGCTAAACTAGAAGGAGGGAAAGAAGGAAACAAGAAGGCAGGAAAGAACAGAGGACACTAGGAAGGAGGAAAGTCTTTGGGTCATGATGGGAGTTCTGACCATTTGGACCCAGATGCAGTTTTTCTTCTCTAGCTGTGATCCAGAGTTTATTGTCTGACCCAGAACTACAGGTTTCTGTTATCAGAACACATTTAATGGACCCGGTCTAAGAAGACCAAAACCTTTTCCAGCTTCTGATACAGGATGGGTGTTTTCACCTACAGGGGGCGATGCTGAGCAGGAGCTCCGTTGCTCACTTCATTCCCCTGCAGAGGGAAGCTGAACTTCTCCAACCTGAGAGGTTTTCCATCTGAGGAGGCTTCCAGCCTCAGTTAATCAGGTTAAACCTGGAGGCTGGCCAACAGGCTCTGGCTCCGCCCACTCTGACAGCTCTAACGAGCTTGTTAACGAGCTGCTGCCTGGGGTCACATTAACCAGCTAATCAGATCCATCAGGTTAATGTTCTGACTCCTTACCCTCAGACTGCTGCTAACACTGACGCAGAACAAACAGAACCCTGATGGGTTCTGACCTGCAGCTGGACCAGGAGAGCTGCAGGTTTTCTTCATCTGCAGCCATGATGATGATGATGATGAGGCTGGGTTCCTTTAAAGGCGGGCCAGCAGCAGGAGGCCTGGTCCAACAGCGTCTGTATTTTTGGAGCGAGCGTCTAAAATAAGCGGCGGAGCAGCTGAGCGCCGCCCGACCCGCTGCAGATGTTTCCTCATAAAGGATCAGAACTGTAACCGCTCTCCTCTCTCCAGACCACAGGCCAGACCTCCCTAACCTCCAGAACCACGGCTCCCTCAGCCCACAGGACTCGGAACCAGGCTGCGTTCCAGGCTGGATTTATCAGCAGCTGCTGGACGCCTGTTCTATCAATAGAAGAGCTGCTGGTTTTACAGCCTCAGCTCAGTTTTTACCTCCACACCCGACCCGACCATCAGAACTCTGACCCGCTGAAGGGATTCTAATGTTTCTACAGAACGTCACTGTAAAGCTAAATCCTGGTCAGGCAGAACCAACAGAACCTTTCAATGAATCCCATCAAACAACCCAGAGGATGACTGATAGCGCCACCTACAGGCCGGTTCTACTCAGAGAAGCACCAGCTGAACTGCATCAGACCAACATGGAACATGGACCAGAACCTTATCTTTAGGTTCTGAGGAGCAGTTCTGGTTCTGGTTCAGCTGCCTGATGACCTGTGAGGAATGTTGTGAAGTTCTTCATGGCGTCTCTGTAAACCGAAGCCCTGGAGGTCCAAACTTAGAGCGTAATGCTGGACGGCACAGAGGTCCACTGTGAAGCTGACACGGCTGAGAGAGAACAGAACCAGAACCAGTGAGTGAATAGAGCTCTATAGGAGGCAGTTCAACATGAATGCCTCTCCAACACCGTCCTCTGGACCGGCCAGAACCAGTACTGTCCCTGATCCACCTCAGGAGGTTCTGATTGTCCCGTACTGTCCCTGATCCACCTCAAGAGGTTCTGATCGTCCCTAACTGTCCCAGATCCACCTCAGGAGGTTCTGGTCGCCCCGTACTGTCCCGGATCCACCTCAGGAGGTTCTGGTCGTCCCATACTGTCCCGGATCCACCTCAGGGGGTTCTGATCGTCCCATACTGTCCCAGATCCACCTCAGGAGGTTCTGGTCGTCCCGTACTGTCCCGGATCCACCTCAGGGGGTTCTGATCGTCCCGTACTGTCCCAGATCCACCTCAGGAGGTTCTGGTCGTCCCGTACTGTCCCGGATCCACCTCAGGGGGTTCTGATCGTCCCTAACTGTCCCAGATCCACCTCAGGGGGTTCTGATCGTCCCGTACTGTCCCAGATCCACCTCAGGGGGTTCTGGTTGTCCCGTACTGTCCCAGATCCACCTCAGGAGGTTCTGGTCGTCCCGTACTGTCCCGGATCCACCTCAGGGGGTTCTGATCGTCCCTAACTGTCCCGGAACCACCTCAGGAGGTTCTGGTCGTCCCTAACTGTCCCAGATCCACCTCAGGAGGTTTTGGTCGTCCCGTACTGTCCCTGGTCCACCTCAGGGGGTTCTGATCGTCCGTACTGTCCCGAATCCAGATGAAACATGCTGAGGATGAAATGGGATAATTCTGCTGGTCTTTACAGAACTGGACCCATCCAGCCGTTGGGCCGACCCAGCAGAACTCTAAGAGTGTGAATGAAGCTTCCAGTTGGATTCAGAAGAACAGAACCAGGATCAGAGGGTGTATTGGCCTTAGATGTTTCTATCATCAGAACTAAAGAGTGGATCATGTTCTCCTTCTTTCCTGCTCTGACCTCAGCGCTATCGGACCCTCCCAGAACCACAGGAACCTCTTATCAGGTGGAAATGGACCGTGAGCCTCTGGAGGCGCAGACTGTCTGAAAAAAGCCAATCTCTGAGTTGTTGTGAGCAAACGGACCACAGGAAGCGGTTAGAGTCGCCTGGGAACGCTGCTGGGAAACACCCAGACCTCTGCAGAGGAAATGGCACCAGCCCCATGTGGACCAGACCGGGAGGAGGGACCAGAACCTAGTCGTCTCCCTCAGACCTTCCAGTTAAAACGACTTCATCAGTTATAAATCCTGACATCCAACCAGACTGTGCATGTTTGGGTCGAGGTGCGGTCCAACCAAAATAGCGCCCAGTGACGAGCTTCCTGCTGTGGAAGCTCCACGCTCTCCACGCTCCACGCTCCACGGTACTAACTACTGTTTAAAGGAATAGTACACCCAAAACATGATTAGTCTTCATTTTCTACTCACCCCCATGCTGAACAACACTCTGGAGTACTTTTTTGATATCTCAAATGCATCTGGAGATCTGGGAGGCTTCTTGCTGTCTGCTGACATTCAAATAATGGAGGTCCATGGTGCCCGAGGCAGAAAGGTCCATAAAAGTCCACAATAAACGTGTCAATATTCCTCCATACTGCTCGTCCAATGTATTCCAAGTTTCCTGAGTGGGTAGCGTCCATAATTTACTTGAAATGAAGTCATTTAGAATGTTTTTAGAGCATAAACAGTAGTGTATAGGATTTCCTAAAAGCGCGTTCACAAGTCTACGGAAACCGCGGCAGACCAAACCAGATGAAAGTGCGCATTCAGCTCGGCAAAGAACTCATGCTCTTCCTCAACACTGAAGTCCTCAGACATTTTTCTTTCGTTGTTTCTTTCTTTGCACAGGTAAACAGTACATTTCTTCTTCTACGCTTGCATTATCGGCAGAGCAGACGCTGAATGCGCACTTTCATCTGGTTTGGTCTGCCGTGGTTTCCGTAGACTCGTGAACTCGCAGGCGCTCGCTTTTAGGAAATCCTATAAACTACTGTTTAGGCTCTAAAAACATTCTAAATGACTTTGTTTCGAGTAAATTATGGACGCTACCCACTCAAGACACTTGGAATACATTGGACGAGCAGTATGGAGGAATATTGACACGTTTTTTGTGGACTTTTATGGACCTTTCTGCCTCAGGCACCATGGACCTCCATTATTTGAATGTCAGCAGACAGCAAGAAGCCTCCCAGATCTCCAGATGCATTTGAGATATCAAAAAAGTACTGCAGAGTGTTGTTCAGCATGGGGGTGAGTAGAAAATGAAGACTAATCATGTTTTGGGTGTACTATTCCTTTAAACAGTAGTTAGTACCGTTATCCTGCACCAGAACCACCGGCATATCAATCAGCACAAAACGGACCTGCAGAGGGTTCTGCTGGGAGGCCCGGCATCAGCTGGTGCTCCAACAGAGCAGGCTACAGAACCGACAGCTAGTGGGACCTTTATTAGCGGTAGAAGAGCCAGAACCTGCAGCTTCACAGCGTTTCTGGGCCAAACTGGGGAGCTGCTGCTGCGGGTTGAAGCCATCTGTCCACCAGGAACCGGGCCAGAGAGGAGGAAGAAAGCAGAGGTATAGGAAGTCAGCTGCTGCGGCGGTGGCGGGGGATTAACGGGCGGGTAATCATGGTGTCCACGGAGGGATTACACCGCGCTCGAAATGCTGCAGACATCTCCTCTGGGATGAGGTGGGGGGGTGGGGGGACTGGAAGCTAAGGCAGAACCTGATCCGGGCCTGAGGAACCAGAAACCTGATGAAGCAGGATGATCTGAGAGAACCGGACCGGACCTGAAGCAGAGCTCCTGGGAAGGTTCTACGGGTTTGGGAACATCCAGGACTCTTCTTTGCTTCATACAGCTGTGGCTCTTTACTTTACTTTATACAGCAGCCCAACAAAGTCTTGTTTTCGTTTATAAACACGAAGATTGAAACGGATGAACGGGTCCACCGCTTTGGAAAACAGAAGCAACCTGACAGGTTATGGGGCATTGCAGGACCTGCATTCTAAGGGGGTGGACCCGTCCGTCCGTTTCAATATGCGTGTTTTCTAAACAAGGCTTTGTTGGTCCACTCTATGAAACCTGGAACGCTATTTCTGACATTTTTAATTAAAAAAGCTTCCTGGATGGAAGAGAAACGTCTTCAAACTTGGAAACAAAGTGCAGAGGATTGTTTTTTAAAGTCTTTTGGAGGTTCTGCAGCTCGTGTTGAGCAGCCGAAGCAGCGCCTCAGGAGCTTCTAGGCATTCTGACACATGAAACGTGTTTCAGAAGCAGCAGCTGCTGAACTTGGAAAGGTTTGACTTTAGCTGCTCGACGCCCCACATCAACCAATCAGAGAAGCTGATCTGGGAGCTGGCAGGGAGTCAGACGCAGCACTGCTGATGCAGAGCGCTATGATCACTCCTCTGAAACAGTTTATTAATGTTAGATTAACTTAAAATGTGGAAACCTGCCGGCGGAATATGTTTGATTTTATTATCTCTGTGCCTGCAGTTTGGATTAGGTACGTGAAAAACACTAACATCTACTTCCAGCCACCGCAAATAGTAGCGGAAAACCACAAAGAGGCGAGCGGGCCTGAGGCAGCTGCTGCTGGGGATTCCCAGTGACAGCGCAGCGCTGGTATGTGGGGGTCTGAGCGGCTCCCACAGAGAAATACTCTTTGAAGGCAGGATGGTAATCTGGATGAACTGACTGCACAGACCATGTTTTCAGCAGGACTTTCTCACTTCAACATAGATTCAAACCACTTTTTATCCACTGATTACAGCAAATATGGCTGCCATAGTTCCAGGCAGAGAAAGGAGCGGTTAGCTCCGCCCACCGCGCATCAGAACTACTGTGTCCTACGCGCAGCCAGAGCAGCAGAGATGCTTCAGCCGCGCATCATCAAACTATTACAAGCATCAGAAATGAATTCCTCCTGCTGCGTGCGTCTGAACGTAGTGTATCAGAACCGTTGCCATGGAGACCACAGAAAGCAGCATCACTCTCACTGGGCTCAGGGTCCGGTTGGATTAACCCTCCTAATGGAGTCTAATCCCATCCGAGTCCGATTCAGAGGTTAATCCGAGTCAGAGACACGGTGCCGCCGAGCGTCCGACTCCCAGCTGCTGAGCAGAGTTCAGTCGGTCAGACTGGACCGGGCTCGGTACCAGAACAATTCAACCCAAAGGAGCAGAACCATCAGAACCGACCGGCCAGCAGCCTGAGGAGGACAGGACCAGAACCCAAACAGCTTCCTGTGGTCTACAGAAGCTATGCTGCTGCTTTTACACCATCACAACCCGACCCAGAGAGATTCTAGAACCAGAACAAACCGGCAAAGTCCAGAACAGCTCAGTGGTTCTGGACCGGTTTAAAGTTTAAAGAGATAAAGGACGTTAGACCATGATGGGTTCTGTCAGCTGGTCCGGTTTCCCTGCCAGCAGCATTCGGGTCACATTTCAACACGGCCAACGGATTAGAAACAGAAGCGTAACCCGGTACGTGTTCTTTCAGAACCAGAACCAGGGGTCCAGAACATCTGCAGGAACCAGGAGTTGGACCAACAAGGTGAAGATCAGGGTTCTGTCTGGGTTCTGAGGAGAGAACCGGGCCCAGACCAGCAGGAACACGTCATCAGAGCAATACAAGCAGCGCCACAGGAACCGGGTCTGAGGAGGGAACCGGTCCGGTTCTGGTACTGCTTACCTATGAGAGCCTGGAAGAGGTTGCTCTGGAAGATGTCGATGACCCGCTGGAGGGAGAGTCTCAGCTGCCGGTCCTCGGTGTGGGTCAGCTTGTTCCGGTACTCCTCCAGGAGCAGCAGGGCCCGCTGGGCGTCTGTAGAACCGGGTCGGGGGGGGGGGGGGGGGGGGGGGGGGGGGGGGGAGAGAAGAGGAAGAGGAGATCATCAGGTGGCTGAAGCAGCTCAGCAAACAGAACCAAGCCCAACCGGGTCCAGATCAGGAACATAAACATGAACGATCAGAAGGTTCTGCAGCAGATGATGGATTAAAAAGACCAGCTGAGAACAGAACCGTCTGCTCTGACCGTAGAACCAGAACCAACCTCTGAAATCAAACATCCTTTGCCCCGCCCCCCTGCGCTGCAGACCGGCTGCACAAAGCAAAGCCTGCAGCCTCCGCCGCTCCCTGGAGCTCAGGCAGAGCAGGTGCCACTTTATCATGATTATTGTTAAATTCATGATGGCAAAACGCGTGGAAACGAACGCTTCATTTAATCTGACATCTTAAAAAAAACCATCAGCATCCAGCACCTGTTCAGTTCTGGATAAATAGGATCGGATAAAAACATTTTTATCAACCATGTTTGTTCTCCAGCTCCAAACTCAGCATCTCTCCATCAAGGCCTGAAATAAGAAGTTAGTGAGACTGGATTTGATTAAACTTTTAACCTTTGATCAGGATGAGAAATCTGCTTCCTGGAATGATGAAGCACCAATAGTTTGCATCCAATCATTTAATGAAACGCTCTTAGTCTTTGGGAATATATAAGAATTATTCTCCAATCTGTAGTTACAGATCCATCATAAAGAAGCTGGATCTTCTCGTCGTTCTTTTTCCTGTTGGGTGTGATTGCAAAGCGGACCTTAACCTGATTGGACCAGAGCGGAGCGGTGATGGATAGAGAAGACGTGCGGAGGGGCAGCGGAGGATGTGGAATCTGGGGGTCAGACTCTCATGTTAAAAAGTTTTTAAATCTTCCTTCTGCTGATTGCTTTGTTTCTAAACTAGAAAATCTTAAAAACGTTTTAAAATATAACTTTAATCCAGATTAATCCTTCATTATGAACAGATCTGAAAAACCAGATCCCAGAGTTCAACTGGTTTTAATCCCCTAAAGATGCATCAAACTACAGCGGCTCCAAGGATCCTAGAAGGATCCTGGAATCTGCCTGGAAGAAGGAAAGTAACGCAGTGGAGACACAAACGCCTCCGGATTAAACCACAGAACGAACAGAACAGAACCAGGTGAAGTTCTCAAGCTTTAGGTGATTAAAATCTGCAGAAAATTTAACCATTTTACATTTAATTATAAAACAATCCCCAAATGTAGAGTGTAGTCATGCAAGGCTTTTATTCTGAAGGTCCTATATCCTGATATCTCAGCGGTCTCCAACTATGCTAGTCCAGATGAGCTGTCCTGCAGGTTTTAGATGCATCCCTGCTCCAACGCGGCTGGTTTTTAACCAGACCTTTGCCAAACCTGATGGCATCAGTCCTTTAATCCCGCTGTGTTGATCAGGGATGCATCTAAAACCTGCAGGACCGTAGATCATGAAGAGATCCTGGAGAACGCTCATTTAGATTCACTTTGTTATTTCTAATAAACTCTTCAATAAATCCACTTAACTTCTGTAGATTTTGGAGCCAAACTGACTTTTTAAATAATGATTGAATTGAATTTCTGATGCCAGTAAATAAATGAAGATAAGAAACTTCTCCCAGAATAAAAATAAACTGGAATATTTGGATAAATTATTTTTAGGTTTAATCCAAAAGAAAAGCCTGAAGTCTTTTATCCTTGTGGTTTTAAGCAGCGTTTTCCTGCAGAACAGATGAAAGTGTTTCCTCTGCAGACATGCAGAGCTCTGGATGCTGCTGCCAGCAGACACCAGCAGCTTTAGTTTTTAACAATAATAAACTAAATGTTTTACTGTCCATCTGAGTTTATATGGGAAGAGAATATTTTTAAGATTTTTTTAGTTCAGACGCTTCAGGTAAGCTGATCTTTATGAGGCGGCTGTGAATATTTTATTGATATTCTGGGTTTATTTTTAGTTCCTACAAGGTGCCCCAATTAGAAGTTGGTTAGCATTTGAAGCTAACAGGCTAGCTGTGTTTTAACTTCAACTGGCCCGGTTCTGCTGGGCTCAGCAGGCCACAACTCAGTCCTGTTCAGCACATTTAGCCCGGGTCTGACCCGGGTTCGCCTTCCTGTCTGTTTCTCTGGGTTTTATTCGCCTCTAATCAGCTGCAGTTTGAGTTTTTCTCCCCAGCTGGTTAGCGCACCCAGCCCTGAAGTTAGCCTCTGATTGGAAGACTATAAAGGGCTGTTTCACAGTTTTTTAGACTCCTGGACCAGATTAGATGAGCTGTGGTCCAGAATCTGGACCGATCCATCTGTTCTACGGGACATAAGCAATTTATATGAAGATAAATCATTTCATTCTGTTTGTATAAGTAGAAAAACGTCATAAGTTTGGCGATTTGTCATTTAAATCAGCCCAGCCTAGATGAAGCTTAAATCCCAGACATGGGCTGGATTACTGGACCGATGCTTTTGTTTTATCAGAGATTAAATACAGAGAGATTTAAAGAGATGATTAAAACACCGACAATAATGTACAAATCTTGTTATTTCTGTGCTTTAAATCAATGCATTATAAGAAATAAAATGTATTATCAGGGAAACGAGAAGCAGTTTAGATGAATTTGTTCTTCAGCTTTAATCTGGATTAAAATCTGTTTTCAGTTTTTCTTTTAAAGGGTTTTAATAAGAGGAGAACCTGTGGATGCTGAGCTGGACCGGGTCTGAAGGAAAAGGACAAAATGTTGATCAGATCTGCCCTAAATGTTGAGGAGAACCTGAGATTCTGATCCAGATATCATTAAAACCAAACTGTAACATCATCGCTTTACCACACAGCAGGACTCTATTCATTGACCTTTGACCCCTCACAGTAATTCTGACCATTTCTCGGTCTGCTGCTGCTTTTCTTTAGAACATTAACTCTTAAGTATTCAATCTTTAATTATCTTTCCTTCTCTAACGTGTTTTCCTATTTTCTCTGACGTCTATGTTCAACTTTTATCCTAAATATTAACCTGTTAGCTTCCAACTTTAACTGACACAGCTGGATCTCCCTGTTGATCCAGGTGTGAATATAACACGAGATATTTCTATTCTAAATTAAGATGTTAGAGATCGGTCTGTTTTTCAGTGTAGTCCTGTTTCTCTGACTGTGCTCTCTTCATCCTCTGACATGGTAGCTGGCTCGGAGCTCGTCTGTCTGGCTGTGTGTTTCCTGGACGGGGCCGCCTGTGGAGCTGGTTGACAGCTGCCTTTTGTATCT
The DNA here is from genome assembly GCA_030533445.1 of Cyprinodon diabolis. Lineage (NCBI taxonomy): Eukaryota > Metazoa > Chordata > Actinopteri > Cyprinodontiformes > Cyprinodontidae > Cyprinodon > Cyprinodon diabolis. The sequence goes on along the minus strand of CM060067.1, from coordinate 44,483,066 downwards.
CTGCTTCTGTCTCCTTGAACCCCAGTCGGCCTCAGCAGATGGCCGCTCACACTGAGCCTGGTTCTGCTGGAGGTTCCTTCCTGTTAAAAGGGAGTTTTTCCTCTCCACTGTCGCTACAAGCATGCTTAGTGTGAGGGATTGCTGAAGAGTCAATGAGTTTTTCGTAGATAGAAAACTTCAAATTAATCTGACCGGATGATCTGGTGAGCTGTAAAGTTGAGATGACCTGTCGGCAATATATAAATAAACTGAATCGAATCATAATAAAGGCTAAATAGAGTCTGTGACTCTATTGTGCTAATTAACGCCATCAGATGGTTTTCCTACAGGGAAGAGCTGATAAATCCAGAGTGGATAAAAAGTGGGAGCAGCCCTTTAATGGGAGCTACCATCCTGACACTGACTTCAGCGCCGTGTAGCCGCCTTAGCTTCCAGAGGAGAAGTGAAAGTGGCTTACCTTTCTTCCTGACGGGCATGTTCGGACTGGGCTCGGTTCGGTTCGGGGCTCAGAGCGACACATACACCCTCCTCACTGGGCAGGTTTCCACTTGTTCTACCGCCGTGAAATCCAGTAAACCCGCTAGAAATGACTTCACGACGACAGCAAGTTCACAGCGGACAAACTTCCGACAGATCCACCCAGGAGCGAGCCGGTCCCGGACCGGGACCCAGCCGCACAGGAGGGGGAGGGGAGCTCCGGGAGACTCCGACCCTCCCAGTTACACTTCCCCGCCTCAGAGGCTGCAGTGGCCGGGGAGCAGCGCTCAGACTGACCGCTGGAAGGAGGCTCTGCGATAAAACACACCCAGCCCTGCCCGCCGCTCCGGCTGCTGCTCCGGCTGCACAGGAGGAGACAGAGCCGCTCCGGAGCTCCGCACCTCCTTCCAGAAAACCCGGGACAAACTTCAGAGTCCAGCCCGGAGGAGGCTCTCCTAACTCCGTCCCACCGCCTGATCCGGAACCGGCCCAATCGCTTCAGAGCCCGGAGAGGCACAGCCTGAGAGCTGCATGCGTGGCCAACTTCCTTCTGCTTTCTCCTTCCACCTCCTCCTGCTCCTCTCCTGCAGCTTCCAGCTCTCACAAATCCCAAACTTTCCTCCAAAATGGCGTCTGGCTGAGCTGCAAACGTAAACCATGTGATTCCTGAAGCCCTCCTCCAACCTGCCGCCCAATCATCAGCTCACCTAAGGAACAGGAGGAGCAGGGGGGGAGGGGGGGAGAAGGAGGTGGAGGGGCAGGGAGGAGGAGCAGGAGGGAGAAGGAGGAGGAGAGTGCGGAGAAGGAGGAGCAGCAGGAAGGAGGAGGAGAAGAGGGAGACGGAAGGAAAGTTTGAGGTTGAAACCGAGGAGAGAGGAAGGAAGAAAAGATGGAAGAAGTGACTGAGAAGAGGGGAAAGTAAAAACAGGAAGTAAGAGATGAGAGCAGGAGTCATCCAATCATTTTAAATCACCTGATGCTCCACCTGATGCTCCACCTGATGCCCCACCTGATGCTCCACCTGATGCTCCACCCGATGCTCCACCCGATGCTCCACCCGATGCTCCACCTGATGCCCCACCTGATGCTCCACCCGATGCCCCACCTGATGCTCCACCCGATGCTCCACCTGATGCTCCACCTGATGCTCCACCCGATGCCCCACCTGATGCTCCACCTGATGCTCCACCCGATGCCCCACACGATGCCCCACCTGATGCTCCACCTGATGCCCCACCTGATGCCCCACCTGATGCTCCACCCGATGCCCCATCTGATGCTCCACCTGATGCCCCACCTGATGCTCCACCTGATGCTCCACCCGATGCCCCACCGGATGCTCCACCCGATGCCCCACCCGATGCTCCACCCGATGCCCCACCCGATGCTCCACCTGATGCCCCACCTGATGCCCCACCTGATGCTCCACCCGATGCTCCACCTGATGCTCCACCTGATGCTCCACCTGATGCCCCACCTGATGCTCCACCTGATGCCCCACCTGATGCCCCACCTGATGCTCCACCTGATGCTCCACCCGATGCTCCACCCGATGCTCCACCCGATGCCCCACCCGATGCCCCACATGATGCTCCACCTGATGCTCCACCCGATGCCCCACCGGATGCCCCACCTGATGCTCCACCTGATGCTCCACCCGATGCCCCACCCGATGCCCCACCTGATGCTCCACCCGATGCTCCACCTGATGCCCCACCTGATGCCCCACCTGATGCTCCACCTGATGCCCCACCTGATGCTCCACCTGATGCCCCACCTGATGCTGAGTGGGGGGGGTTCAGACCAAATTTCATGGGGACACAAAAAAAGGAACACAAAGTAAAATAGAATAAACACAATGAAAAAGTCAAAAGTGAATAATCTAATTTCTAAAGTGAGCCAAAGGTTGCTGGCCCCTGCTGTAACTAATGATTGTGGATCCTGTCCAAAGTTTTCTATCTAAGAAAAACCAGCTGATTGCATCGACTCATTGACTCTTCAGCAATCCCTCACACTAAGCATGCTTGTAGCGACAGTGGAGAGGAAAAACTCCCTTTGAACAGGAAGAAACCTCCAGCAGAACCAGGCTCAGTGTGAGCGGCCATCTGCTGAGGCCCACTGGGGTTCAAGGAGACAGAAGCAGACATAGAAAAAGAAGCATAGATACAAAAGGCAACTGTCAACCAGCTCCACAGGCGGCCCCGTCCAGGAAACACACGGCCAGGCAGACGAGCTCCGAGCCAGCTCCCATGTCAGAGGATGAAGAGAGCACATCCAGTTAGTCACAGTCAGAGAAACAGGACTACACTGGAAAACAGGCCGATCTCCAGCATCTTATTTTAGAATAGAAATATCTCGTGTTATATTCACACCTGGATCAGCAGGGAGATCCAGCTGTGTCAGTTAAAGTTGGAACCTAACAGGTTGATATTTAGGATAATGGTTGAACAATGACGTCAGAGAAAATAAGAAAACACTAGTGATGGTAAGATGAAGCCTCATGAGGCATTGAACCGTTTGGCCAAATTGCTTCAATGATCCCCACAGTTCATGAGGCTCCATGTGAACATGTCACCACCTACTGGTGGAAAGCAGAACTAAAGTTTGTAATAAAATCTGTGATATTTTTTTGCAATTGTTTTTCTTTTTTTTCCCCTTTTAAGTTCCCTTGAAATTGTTAATGGTTGGTGTTTATAATAAAATCTTTTGTAAGTTTTTTAAGTGTAAAATTTCTTAGAACAATCATTTAAGGTGCACAGTTTTTCTAACCTGACTCCGCCAGATGGATTTGCTCCGCCCATCCATCTGGAAACCTTCCGTTGAAGTAATTTTGGGAAGGGGTGAAAAATACTGGTTAGTTGATTGGCCTATGTTGGTGATAGACGGGCCAAATAAACCAATTAGATCAACGAAGCATATGACGTAACAGAGTGACGACGAAGAGGAGCCAATTGATAGATCAAACTCTTGCCGAAACCAGTCGGGAGAAGAGCAAAAACATCTTTCCCTCTGAGAAAAGCCTCCAGAGCAGTGTTTTGCTCTTCTTTCAATGAAGAAATACTCTGTAATTCCGATAAAACTTGCTCGATAGCCACGCTAACGCTAGTTTCATCGGCTGAAGCCGCCATGTTCTTTAGACTGAACTGTCGCGCTTCTCGTTGGGTCACACCTCAACCCGCCTCAAAGCCAACGCTGATTGGACGTTCGTTTGGTGAACGGCTCCAAATTTTCTTTATCGGAGAGTGTCCTGACCGATTAGCGAGTGAAATCTTGAAAGCTCGAGAGATCAGGATGGTCTCACCAGGCTACTGTTGAGGTGCGTTCACTCCAAACATAGAACCTGTGAACATTTCTGCAGTTTATGCTGCTTTAGTTCACCTTGAAGCTGAAAGAGTGACAGCCCACTGGTTAGAGCAATAAAGGCGCTTTGCAGAGACAGTTCAACCAGATCATCCAGGCAGATTGATTCAAGGTTTTCTATCTAAGGAAAACCAGCTGATTGCATCGACTCTTCAGCAATCCCTCACACTAAGCATGCTGGTAGTGACAGTGGAGAGGAAAAATTCCCTTTTAACAGGAAGAAACCTCCAGCAGAACCAGGCTCAGTGTGAGCGGCCATCTGCTGAGGCCGACTGGGGTTCAAGGAGACAGAAGCAGACATAGAAATAGAAGCATAGATACAAAAAGCAACTGTCAACCAGCTCCACAGGCGGCCCCGTCCAGGAAACACACAGCCAGACAGACGAGCTCCGAGCCAGCTCCCATGTCAGAGGATGAAGAGAGCACATCCAGTTAGTCACAGTCAGAGAAACAGGACTACACTGAAAAACAGGCCGATCTCTAACATCTTATTTTAGAATAGAAATATCTCGTGTTATATTCACACCTGGATCAACAGGGAGATCCAGCTGTGTCAGTTGAAGTTGGAAGCTAACAGGTTAATATTTAGAATAAAAGTTGAACATAGACGTCAGAGAAAATAGGAAAACACGTTAGAGAAGGAAAGATAATTAAAGATTTAATACTTAAGAGTTAATGTTCTAAAGAAAAGCAGCAGCAGATCCAGAGAAGATGGGAGAAATGGTCAGAATGACTGTGAGGATGAGAGTCAGAGGATTAAGAGAACCAACAGGTCTGCAGACGTAGCTGTCACCTTGGCCCTTCACCAGATCCTCCAGCACCTATATTACACAGGTAGCTATGCCAGGATTCCATTTGTTTATTTTAGCTTTGCCTTCAATACAATCATCTCAGGAGAAGCTCTCCCAGCTGAGTGTGCCTGACTCCACCTGGAGGTGGATTACAGACTTCCTGTCTGACAGGAAGCAGCAGGTGAAGCTGGGAAAACATGTCTCTACCTCACAGCTCATCATCACTGGTCCCCCTCAGGCCTTTGTTCTTTCTCCTCTGGTCTTCTCCCTGTACACCAACAGCTGAACCTCCAGTCATCAGTCTGTCAAGCCTCTGAAGTTCATAGATGACATCACTCTCATCGGACTTACCTCTGATGGTGACGAGTCCGCCTGCAGGTGGGAGGCTGACCATCTGGTGCAGGGAGAACCACCTGGAGCTAAACGATCTAAAAACAGTGGAGATGGTTGTGGACTTCAGGAAGAACTCAACCCCAGCTATCCCCATCACCCTCTGTGACTCCACTATTGACACTGAGGAGTCTTTCCTTCTGCGATGGACTGGCGACCTGTCCAGGGTGGACCCCGCCTCTCACCCGTAGAAAGCTGGAGATGGGCACAAACACCCCTCGCCATCCCACTTCGGGTTGAGTGTGTCAGAAAATAGATGGATGGAGTCTTTCCGCTTCCTGCGAACTATCATCTCACAGGACCTAAAGTGGGAGCTGAACATCAACTCGCTCAACAAGAAAGTCCAGCAGAGGATGTACTTCCTGTGGCAACTGAAAAAATTCGACCTGCCAAAGACAATGACGGTGCACTTTGACTCCCCCTCCCACTGAGTTCATCCTCACCTCCTCCATCACCATCTGGTTCGCTGGTGTCACCACCAAGGAAAAGGTCAGACTGCAGCATGTGATCCTGTCTGCAGAGAAGGTGATTGGCTGCAATCTTCCGTCTCTCCAGGATGTGTACGCTTCCAGGACTCTGAGGCGTGCAGGGAAGATTATGGCTGATCCCTCGCACCCCAGCCACAAACTATTTCAGTGTCTTCCCTCTGGCAGGAGGCCGCTGTCCATCAGGACCAAAACCTCACGACACAAGAACAGTTTCTTCCCGTCCGCTACCAGCCTTCTCAACAAGGCCCAGAGACCCCGTCACACTGACACTGCCTCTCTTCAGGTTCTAGAAGCTACACTAACGTAGCATCTACAGACCTCCTCCGTTACATTAACGTACTGTCTCTGTGTATATTGTCTATGGCTATATGCTATATATTGCATATGGTAAGGTTTATATTGCATATAGCTATAGATCCTGTATTCTGTATATTTTTCAGTTGTCTGCATCACCAACACCAGGTCAAATTCCTTGTAAGTGCAAACCTACTTGGAAAGAAACTTGATTCTGATTAAGATATAGTTAGTCACAGTTAAAGAAACAGGAGACCAAGCAAATAAACAGATCCAGCATATATAAATGAAGGTGTTGATGGCAGCAGCCCAGCTGATAAAGACAGAGAACAGACCAGATGAGGCTACTATGATGCAAAAAGCACAGACAGCATAAAGTTAGGCGTGGAACTGAACAACTACTGCAGATCAGGAGAATGCAGATAGAATGAAGCCGAATGATGAAAATCGGTCCAATCTTATAGCAGCATAAATATATATATATATAACTCAGGATAAGCTAACTACTTTGAGTGAGGTATGAGAAAAATAGAGCCAAGGAAAAATGTCTGTCTTTGCTGAATTTTCCTCCACTGGATCAGTCTCCCTACTCACCCAGAGACGAAGCAGACATTTCTCAGGTCTAATCTATAAGCTTTATCAAAAAGGAAAGTTTTAAGCCTAGCCTTAAAAGTAGACAGGGTGTCTGCCTCACGGACTAAAACTGGTAGTTGGTTCCACAGGAGAGGAGCCTGATAACTAAAAGATCTGCCTCCCATTCTACTTTTAGAAATTCTAGGAACCACTAGTAAACCTGCAGATTGAGAGCGAAGTGCTCTGTTAGGAACATAAGGAACAATCAGATCTCTGATATCAGATGGAGCTTGGCCATTTAAGGCTTTATATGTGAGAAGGAGGATTTTAAATTCTATTCTTGATTTAACAGGAAGCCAATGAAGAGAAGCCAGGATAGGAGAGATGTGATCTCTTTTTTTCATTTTCATCAGAACTCTGGCTGCAGCATTTTGGATCAGCTGAAGGCTTTTAACTACAGTTTGTGGACTTCCTGATAGTAAAGAATTACAATAGTCCAGCCTTGAAGTAACAAATGCATGGACTAGTTTCTCAGCATCTCCCCTGGACAGGAGATTTCTAATATTTGCAATATTGCGCATTGAAAGAAGGAAATTTTGATTTATTTATTTATTTAGAAAAACAGATTTCGATCACATTTACTAATTACAGCTTTACCTATTTAAAAACGTATCCAAGGATATAAACAGAAGATCCACGTGATTTTATCCATGTTGCCTTTCTGATGTTTTTTTTACCCAATATCACTAATTGGTTGTAAATGATAACAAAAATGAAACAAATTGAACAATAATGGGGATAGCACCACCTCGAGCAATGAAACCACAAATACATAACAAGACAAGACAAGACACATATTATACAAGAACAATCAAATGAAATCAGGTCTAATTGGTTTTACATACTCAGTCCATTTGGTCCAGATCTTATATAAAAAATACATTTCGAGAGATCTTTTCCATTACATATATCTGGTAAACTTATCTGATATCAATTTAATCCCATCCACTGAATGTCATGATGTTTTTAAGAGATCTGACCCACATGCAGGAAACCACTCAGAGAACCAGGGTAAAAGTTTAACAGGTTTATTGAAATAATCAATAAGTTTGATCCAGGGTAACTCAGAGACCTGGTTAACCGGAACTGGAAGTGAGAAGGGAAGTTCAGAGGTTAGTTCAGGGTCCGCGGGAACTTTGAACAACGTCTTGCAAAAATCAGAGATGAACGGGACTCATTTAGCAGAAAAAAGGTTCTCTTCCCAGAATCCTGTCGGTGTGGGTTTTATCCAGAGATTGGGGGGCTCGTTGTAGGGCGGACAGGTTTTTGATTAGGTCGGTTCCTTGAGGAGCAATGGAGCAGACTGCCACTTAGATTTCCAGGAGAACTTGAACGGGTCGTGTGGAGATTAATCCCCTGCTCAGTGTGAGGCTCAAAACAATCCTTCCTGGGGGAGTAGGCCAAAAATCCAGTTTGCAGGATGACTTCCTGCCGAAAAGGCAAAGACAAAGACAAGGTTAGAACTCAGAGAGACAAAGACTCAGTTTGACTAAGCTAAACTCAGCTTGGCTAGAGTACCCCAAACTGGCAAACAGTCTGGCGATGAGGTAGTGGCAGTCCACCGCTTAAGAGTCCTCAGGAATGAGCACAACCAGCCGCAGGTGTGTGGGAGGACCAACGAGAACAGGGCGCCACCTGGTGGTGGAGGGAGATAACACAAAAATAAACACAGCCCACACACACTGGATTCCTAACACTGAAGTGACCAATCAGCTTCTTTTTCAGAGTTCTTCCAGTACGGCACTCCTCCAACCTAGAAGGGGACCTTCCAGGTCATCCAGGGTCCAGTGTCCTGCATGTTTCCAGGGTTTTCTACACCTGACTAACAGAACTGTGTCGTCATCAGCATGCTGCACTAGAACCTGGAAGGGGCTGAGGAGAATTTTTTCCCTTTGATGCAGATCATTATTTATACCTAAAACCAATATGTTTGCAGCGATTTACTAAATTCAGCATTAATCAGTGAAAAAAATTTTTTTTTGTCACAATCACTGAATCTGGGAGCGGCCATTTTTGCGCAAATATAGTAGCCCCTCCCTCCTGCCATCTTCCAGCAGTGACGTCACGGTGCGGTAAGCCTAGCGCCATCCTCCCCGCTTTACAAGCTAAATCAATGGGAACTACTAGACACATCTGCAATCAACAACAATTATTGAAGATTTCCAGAGGACTTCACCATTGAAATTCACCAGAGCTATAGTGAAACTGACAATGCCCACGTGCATGGCAGCTGGATGCTGGAATACATCGGGTAAAAGTGAAAAAAAAGAGTTATTCCACCTTTCTGATTCCTGATCCTCCACGGACGGATTCGTCGTTGGATCGCCAACTTGAAGAGGGAGGATTTGCCATCGAACTTCAGGCCAGAGAAAAAACACGTAATATGTAGCCAACATTTGGAAGAAGAATGTTTTCAAGATGACTTGGATAATAGCGCGTTGTGACAAACACCAGATACAGCACTGGGACTTGATCAACAGCCGATATCGCAACGTGACGTCACTAACCAGTAGGTGGCAGTAGTGTTCTTTGACAAACATGGATGCCTCCAGTAAAGCACATTCACATGAAAATTACTCTGAATTAAAAACACTTATTTATTGAACAGGATGTAATAATTTTAATTTTAAGGTACTTTCAGAGGTTTGAATTCTGAATATGAGCCGACTTTTCCTTTGTTCCTCCTGTTGGAGGTGTTTGGTGTTTTCTCTCTGTCTAAAGAGTTTGAGCTTGTTGCTACCAAATGTCTTGAGGCTCAGAAGGTTCCAGGAGAACGATCCTGAGCAAACATCCCGTCTTCATAGATGGTTTTCTACTGCCTGAGGCTTCAGCTCCAGGCTTAAGGCTGGTTTATGCTCAGAAACCAGGTCGTCTGTGCGTGTGTAACGCCGTCAATGCAGATATGCCCCGCCCCTTTCACAGACACTCTGGTGCACCTCCCCAAAACTGTAGGTGACCACAGACAGGAGGCCTCTGATTGGTCAATTCTACATCCGCTCTACTCTATGCATATTTCATGTGTGGTACCTGACCGGCTTGCTTTGTTTGTTTGACCGCCATTGTGGAAAACAACTGGTGAAGATGGACCAGCTTGAAGAGCAAGGTGCGCAATAACGCTGGCAGCCTTTTTCCACCTGGATCCCCGCTCTTTTTGGCCCACATGTCCCTCTGTTGTTGCACAAATTTGCCCCAACTTCCTCACCTCCTCGGCCGTATCTAGACCCACAGCTAGTTCCTGATTGTCCCTCTTGTGTTGTGGCGTGTAATAGCATAGCGCAGACCACGCTTCAATATTGGGCATAAAACAAAAAAGTGTCTGCGATAAGCTCACTGTGACACACTGCTGCGGGAGGATAACCAGCCCTTTAGAGGTCAGAGGTCGAGCCGTTCGGCGCTTAGAGTTACAAATGATAAAGAAGAAGCCGCCTCCTCTTCCACCGTCTTTGAAGTTCGCTGTCTGTGAAGCTCTGGCCCAGATTAAAGACAGCAGCCGAGGTGAAGAGCAGGAGGCCTCCTTTATTTTTAGACCTTCATGTTTAATGGATGGACTCTCCTCCTCCAGCCGCCGCCTCGTCGCTGTGGAGATCTGCAGGAAGGAAGAGGTGTTATCATTCCATCCTGGTGCTGTCGCGTCAGACCAGGATGGGATGATCCCAGTGAGACCTGGACAGAGTCCTCCAAGTCAGACTAGGATATTATGGAGGGATGATCCGAGTCAGAGCCGCTGTGACCCACATGTCATCTGTGTTGTTTAAAGTGTTGGACTTGGTTGGGATCAGGACGTCTGGTCCTCTCAGAGTCTCTGCTCTGGGTAGAGTTTCTCTCTGGTCTGTGGCGCTCTGTTGGACGAGTCCCGCTGGCTCCCTGTGGACGTCCTTATCTCCAGCCTTCTAGTTCCAGTCTCTATTTTGTTGCTTTTTGGTGTTTTTTTTTATGTTTAATGTGATATTGCTGAAACGTTCCTTTAGTTCTTTTACTGGATTAAATGACTCTATCTTAATTTTAAGAAATAATCTGTTTTGAATCATTTTTTTTAGGGACACAGATAATCTGGACCAACAGCCTGTTACCCACCACCAGTTCAACCCATTGTGTACTTTTATTTATTTTGATTGTTTTAGGACTTAATAATGAATGAGCGATTTCATACAAGACAATCTAGTAAAAAAAAAAAAAAAAGCAAATGTAAATCATGTAAATATGTATAATTAATGACATTCACTACTACTTCTGTTATTTTTTTTTTCTTTCATTTTTTCACTTTGGGCTGATCCCTTAGACTTTTAGACAGCAAATGAACATTTCCATTTCTTAAAGTGCAGCAGTGATCAAATGAAAACATTGTGGGAGAAAAAACAACATGTTGCAAAAACGGATTGATATGGAAGTTCAAAGCATTAAATATATAAGGTGTGAATATGCAGTGTGATGCAGAGTCTGGGATGTGATTTTGAGATTTTTCAACATTCAGCAGTGCCATGGCGGTGGGGAAGAAGCTGTTCTGGAATCTGCTGGAACCTGCATCCAATGCTGGGAAGCCCCTCCCAGAGAGCAACTGGGAGCGGGGGGGCAGGTGGGCTCTCCTCATCCTCTAAAGGAAGCACTTGCACTTCTGTGCCCTTTTAATCAGTGAGGTGGTGTTTACAGTCCAGGTGAGGGTGTCTGTGATGTGCACCCCCAGGAATTTGGTGCTGCTGACCACCTCTACAGCTGAGCTGTTAATGACCAGAGGAGCGTAGTTAGAACGGTTCTTCCTGAAGTCCACCATGATCTCCTTGGTCTTCTCCACATTCAGGATCAGGCTGTTATCTCTGCACCACCAGCTGCTCCACCTCCTCTCTGTAGTTCAGGTCGTTGTCGTCTCTGATGAGGCCCACCACCGTGGTGTCGTCTGCAAACTTCACCATGTGATTGGTGGTGAACCTGGGGACGCAGTCATGTGTCATCAGGGTGAACAGCAGGGGGCTCAGGACGAAGCCCTGAGGGGAGGGGCTTAGACTGATGACATCAGAGGTGTTCTGTCAGACCCGGACTGACTGAGGTCTGTTGGTGAGGAAGTCTAGCAGCCTGATGAAAAAAAAAGATGAATGAACTGGACATCTTTTCTTACTTTATTTTATTTTAGTAAAGCCCAAACATTTTTATCCTCAGTTTATAACTGGTTACTCTCCTTAATCCTTAAACATACATTTTCTCTCCTCATCCACATTTAAATTTTATATTATTGCCCAAGATTAAAAAAAATAGAGTAATTAATAATATAATTATTATGGTAAAATTTTTCATACACAAATTTTGTCTTACCAAAACTCTTCCAAAAATCATAGCATTTAAAATGAAATAAATATACTTTATCCTTAAAGAAAATGTCTCCCACCAATGCTAAAAGACTCTATGCTTTCCTGTCTGAACGTCATTCTTAATTATGCCTTACATCTTATGTTCTTTATATTATTGTTTATTCTTAGTTTGAAAGGGAGGATAATAATTATAGGAAGAAAATATTTCTCCAATAAAATCTTTTTGCTGTGACCCAACAGCTGCCTGAATATGACATGAATGTTATGCATGCCGGTACAGAGAGAACCGTCCCAGCTTCCACAGCCACCAACATGTTGCTGATGTTTTCACTCCCTCCTGCAGACATGACCCGGACCAGGCGCTGCAGCGGCGGCTCAGGATCAGATCATCGTGTGCAGAGCAGGATTTATCCATCCATCTGCATCAGAGCGTCGACCTGCTGTGAGGCGCTGTAATGTGATTACTGCACATGTCATGTCGGATTTCATCCGATCTGGACAACATGCTCATAATTAATCTCAGCAGAAATCTCAATTCTTGGCAGCCAGAGCCAGAAACGCACACATGCTGACAAAAAGTGACACACAGCCAACATTTGATCAAACATCCCATCTGCATCCCTTCACAGGACGTCACCATGGTTACAAACATGAATTTACCCTGGAATAAGGTCGGGAACATGAGATGTTTCAGTTAAACTTGGATTAAATTCTCTGCGTCTGACCTCTGTTCAAGTTTCAGTTCAGTCTCACATTGATGGAAATGGCTTCACGAATGTGCAGAAGCTTCATTTCTAACATCTGATCCAGTTAAATCAGAACGTTTGGGGTTCAGATGGGTCACACCGGCCTCAGAATAAGCCAAAGTTCTACATTCTTCACCTCACAACAAATGCCGTCACAAGGAACTCACAATAAGCAGAATCTAATCCTCTCATACAGACAGATGCCCAGTGTTGGGCACGTTACTTTGAAAAAGTAATTAGTTATAGTTACTAGTTACTTCTCCCAAAAAGTAACTGAGTTACTAACTGAGTTACTCCACAATAAAAGTAACTAGTTACTAGTAAAAGTAACTATTGCGTTACTTTTGCGTTTCTCGCCCCTGTAACCCTCACCACCCAGCCCCCACCTTCTCGCCGTCTGTTTCCAAAGCCAGCTGAATAGAGCGGACGACAAAGACAAGAACCTGCAGAGAGTTTAGCATTTATTGCAACTCAACGTAAATGACATCAGGGGGGAACGCCATGTGAAGTTTTTTAACAGGGCATTCAGATCTGGTGAAATTAATAACTGGGGATGTCTAATTCTGAAATCATGTGTGTTTGGGTTGTTATAGATACTGCAACATCTATCTATCCATCTATCTATCTAGATGTATACTCTGTGTGTGACATAAAATATGGATCTCCATCCCTGCCACAAAGGCCATCAAATAATGTTTAAAATAAAAAATACAGTAGGTTGAGAAGGCAGAGTATCCATCCATCCATCCATCCATCCATTCATCCATCCATCCATCCGTCCATCCATCCATCCATCCATCCATCCATCCATCCATCTTTCTCCCTTTCATTTGATCGTTCACGCTCTCCATAGTTCTCCTGTGGCGCGAGCACAGGGCGACTGTTGCGCGCCTTTAGCGAGCATGCGCGTTTCCTGTCGCTTGCGCGGTGACTCGTGCCGCCTGCGCTGTGCGGAGATGCAGGGGAAACATACGGTTTGTATGTGATGGGGAAACGCAGCTCGACGTAACACCGGTATTTCCATGTGGAAAACGCTGTTTTGCTGCTGGATCATCCTCACTCTCCACCTCTCTGTGTGTGCTGTACGTTAACACCCGCCAGCAGAAACACCCACCTACCCAACTGACAGACGGAATCTCACTATACATCAGCCATTCTCATCCTCCCCTCTCTCATGACAAGGCGCGCACCTCTGGATGACCTAAAAAATAATCTTTAATATCTCTTAAACAAAAGTAGCACAAACAATATTTTTTTCTGCACAAATCTGCACTAACGTTGCACTAACCATTCAGTCTATTTGCAGAGTTTTTTAACGTGGGTGGGGTGTCAGCTTCACGCAGCTGCGCACGAGTCCTATCATGAAAAAAGGTTCATTGTGCGACCTGAGTAACGCGCAGTAACGGGGTGTCTGCAATGGTAACTGCGTTATAGTTACAGTCAAAGTAATTAGTTAGATTACTCGTTACTAAAACAAGGTAACGGCGTTAGTAACGCCGTTACTTTCAACGCCGTTAGTTCCATCACTGCAGATGCCAAGTGAGATACAGACATTCCAACCGATCCTCGTTATCACGGTAAACTTCAGATCATTATTTAAATTAATTAAATACTTCTGTATAAGGAAACCCAGTAGACTGCGTTGAGTCATTGACTTTGCAGCAATCACTCGCACAAAGCATGCATGTGGCGACAGTGGAAAGAAAGAGGAGCCTGTAGCAGAACCACAGCTTGGTTTGTTATAAATAGTATTGAGTAGCGAGAGCAGAGACACAATCTGTAACCTGCACTGAAAAACTGATCAAAGAGTAAATACACATTTCTTAAAGTAAGGATAATTGAGAGAAGCCAGTTAACCTAACAGTCTTTTTAGTCTTTTGTTTTTGGACTGTAGGAGGAAGCTGGAGTACCCGGAGAGAACCCATGCATGCACAGGGAGAACATGCACATCCATGCAGAAAGACTCTGGGCTGAAAATTGGATCTTCTTGTTGCAAGGTAACAGTGTGCTCCACCATGCAGCCCTCAAGCAGAAGCAGTCATGTTGTTCTTCGTGCGATTTAACTTCAGATAGACCGCCGGGATCTTTGGTTCTGTTAGGATAATTATCCTTGATGATGTGTGAGTTTATTACACCTTCATATTACCTGCCTGTTGTGTGTCAGAACTGATGTTTTCCCCAGTGGTTTATCTAATTAGGACAGTTCCTCTGTCTGGATATACAGTTATAATCTTCATTCTGTACGTGGCAAATATTTGAGAATGGAATGAGAGCGGCGTCCTTCAGCTAAGAACAAAGTGTAATATTGTGATAAGGCTGGAGCCGCGGATGTCTCCTCATCTGGAAACGTGTATGATGTAATGATTTGATGATGTGATGTAGCAGACTGAAGTATAAAATGATTCTCTAATGGTGAATCATGGCCGTCTTATGAGAAGTGAGCCCGGTTAGTGAGCAGCTGCTTTCTGTAACTCTAAGCAACGTCTCTGATTACAATTTCTATCAAAATCTGTTGTCATGTCTCCTGGTTATTTGATACATAAATATTATGAAGTGTTATATAAAATGTTTGTCCCAAGTGATCTTTTTTCTGGAAAAAGAACTGAACTGCAAAAATTTTTTTTATAAATAATTAGTTTTTTCTTAAAATAAGTGCATTTTTTCTTGAACTGAGGAGGAAAGTGAGACACTTTGCCAGGGCAACAAGACAATTTACATTTATGGTTTTATCTCAAGTCCATATAATCTAATAATCCTTTTTTAAGACTAAAGATTCTCATTCTATTGGCTATCATCTTATTTACCTACTTAGATGAAGGGTAAATTGACTTTTTTTTTTAAAAGTTATTTTTATATTGTTTTTGCAGTGTGGAGAGAGAAAGCTTCAAGGTGTAGAGACAGAGCTTTCCTTTAACAGTTCTGATTCTTATTATTGGCTTATCATTGTCTTTTCATATTAAAATATAATAACAATCTGGATGGAACTGAAACAGAGTAAAACAGCTGCTGTTCAAAGAGTGACTCCAAAACACCTTCTGAACGTCTCACCTGGAGAACTATGCTCTGGTAGAACAGATGACAGGAACCTCTGGTTCCTAGAAAGACAAGCTTCAAGAAGAATGAGTTGAATCAGAGGTTTTTGACCAGAAGGAGCCTTTCTGAGGCCCCATGGAGCAGAGCAGCAGTCTGAACACACGGTTTGCTGTTTCTGCTTCAGCGTTAGCTAACAATGCAGCGGTACCACAGCGGTGCCACTGTGCGACGGATCCAATGCCATAACAGAGGAGCTAGTTTCTGTTAAACAATCAGTCCTTCTATCGGGCAGCACTGCTACAACTTCCTAATATTTACGGGTCCATCCAGAACCTCTCTGCTGTTCCTGGCCTAAAGGGTCTCACACTTGTCTCACCTGAACGCCTCTCACCCTGGAGGCCCGTCGCACAGAACCAGGATCTAAACAATGCAGCTGAGAGAGCTGCAGCTGCGTGCCGAGGATTTCCCGGCTGATTGTGATCCGTCAGCGCAGGATCAGGAGGATTAACACTTCTTATGTCATCCTCTGTTCATTCCTCCTTGTGTGCTGGAGGTCAGAGGTCACAGTCTCAGTGAAGGCATTACATAAGTTGCATGTAATGAGAAGGTAAGGAACTATGCACCCAGTTGGTTGCATAATTTTTACTCATACAATGAATTTAGATAAATGAAGCTGTGTCACACTGTTGGTTTTTATTTATTTATACTATATGAATAACAGGATGGTATTGTCAGAGGTGTCAGTAACGAAGTACAAATACTTTGTTACTGTACTTAAGTACACTTTTTAGGTATCTATACTTTACTCCATTACTTATTTTTCTTCCTACTTCTGACTTCTACTCATTACATTTTCACACCAGTATCTGTACTTTCTATTCCTTACATTTTTAAAACAAACGTTACTCTTTACTCTTGGCTTCGGTTTAATGCAGAGGTCACGGATTAGCGGACCGCCGCTGGATCCACCTGCTGGCTAATCTGGACCCATCCTGATTTATAAAGTAAATTACTGCATGTTGTCTGACAAAAGTGACTAAACGTCACTTGTGCCGCTTCTTCTGTTACCCCGAAATCCCACATCCTCCGTCTCCGCTCCGCAGCGCTCCAGACCTCCTGCACAAAGCAAAGCCTACAGCCTCCGCTGTTACTCCTGTATCGCTGCGCTCCGACTTATCCTCAGAGCTCGAGGAGAGCATGTGCAACATTATCATTAAATTCGTAGGAGCAAAACATGCGAAATGAACACTTAATTTAATATGACATATAAAAAATATCCCCATCAGCAACCAGCATATGTGCTGATGGAGATGAGAAATCTGCTTCCTGGTCTGTTGAAGTACCAATAGTTTGTATCCAATGTTTTAAATAAACGGTGTTAGTTTTTTGAACTATATAAGAATTATGCTCTAATTTGTAGTTATTACCCATCTTTTGTTACTATATTTTAATTTGACAAACTGAATCTTCTCCTCAATCGTTTTTTTCCTCTTTGGTGCGATTACAATAGTGGATCTTGAGCTGGCCGGACTGGAGCGGAGCCTGAACATCTAGAGGATGTTTGGCTCAACCTGCTGCTGAGAAGCAGGAGTCTCCACCATGAAATAAAGAAAGAAAAAAAAAAACTCAGTTCAGGTGTTTAAAAAATATGTGAATCAGTAAATTATCTATAAATAAAACTGAAAGATTGTAGTTCTCTACTTCAAAAAACACTTTAGATTTTAAAATGGAAACATTTTTATATATATTATTTTATTTAAAAAGTTGATGTATAACATGAATGCATAAAGAGCTAATTTTATTTCAGTGTTAAATTCTGTTTAAAGCAACAGATCATTAAAAATATCTCTGGACATTTACTGGTTGATTTTCTTTATTCAGATCCCACTGATTTTTGAATGGTTACCCCTGGTTTAATGTTTATAAATATTTATTTCCCGTCATGTGCTCCATCCAATGCAGATCATTGGCTCCATCCACATCTAGTGAAAACTAGTGTGATTGGATGAGTCATATAAGGCAAACACTCATTTGTTAGCTAAAGGAAATCATCAGAAGCAAGCAGGTGTTCTTCAAACTGCAAATATGAATTGTCTATGCCATGCTACAATGTGGGATTCAGAAAAAGATGCTGAAATGTCTGAAAGGTCGGACACAGGCGAGAGCGTATCAGGAGACGAAGACCAACAAGACCTCCCTCATCCTTGGCCCTATTTCAGAGAATTTTTAGAAATAGTCGAAGAATTGAGCTTACAATACATATGGTGGCATCTGGCTGTTTTTTTTTAAAGTTACTTTATACTTTTATACTTTAAGTAGTTTTTGGAGCACATACTTTATCACTTTTACTTGAGTAAAGAGGTAAAGTTGATACTTCAACTTTTACCAAAGTGTTTTTTAACTGCAGTATCTATACTTCTACTTAAGTAACAAATGTGTGAACTTTTAACACCAATGGTTATTGTTAGAAATCGTTATTGGCTTTTAATGGCCAGCTGGGGCCTCCTACCAACACTTTCACTTTAAACTGGAGTTATGTGTTTAAACCAGTAGAGGGAGCCAAAGAAACCTATAGATTTCAGAATAAATTAGAAAAGAATAGAAAATCCCTTCATAGTCTCACACTGGGAAAATTGTGATATTATAACAGTGGCAAAAGAATATAGCAAAAGAGGTTACACAAACGTGGAACTTTGGAAACTGTATAAAAATAACAGCATAATTGAGTTAATCAAAGTAAAAAAATAAAATACTTTATTTGACAGTGTTTTTACAATATAAGTAATCTGCATCTGTAGAATAAATAATCAATAAACAGCTGTGGATATTTTTACAGTACTGGCTATGTGAAAAATAGCAGTGTACACCAGAGAAAAATGACAGCAGCATGTTATTTAAATGACAAAGACAGAAAGTCTGCAAACTTCAGCATGAATGTAACAACTTATTGAGGTTGTTGGGAACAGTGGTTGTTATAAAGTCTTCCAGCTGCTGGGAGGAAGGATCTGTGATAACGCTCCCTGGTGCATTTAGGGAGCAGCAGTCTGTCACTGAAAGGAGCTCTCCAGTTCAGCACCAGCTTCATGCATGGGGTTGAAGACATTATCCAACAGAGATGATCATTTAGTTAGGGCCCTTTTGTTTCCCACCTCCTGTAGAGGTCCAGAGGGCATCCAATCAGAGATCTGGCCTTCCTGATCAGCTGATCCAGCCGCTTCCTCTCAGCTACAGATAAGCCACTGCTCCAACAGACAGCTCCATAGAAGATGGCTGATGCCACAGCAGAGTCAGAGAAGGTCTTTAGGAGCGCCCCCTGCAGAGTCTGCTCTGACCTTTCTTATATAGAGCCTCAGTGTTGTGAGTCCAGTCCAGTTTGTTGATCAGGTGAACACCTTGGAACTTATAAGAGCCCACTCTCTCAATGGCCGTGCCCTGGATGATCACCAGTGTCTGTGGTTTGGATTTAGTGCTGCGAAAATCCACCACCAGATCCTTGGTTTGCCCAATTCATATTTGGAACCAATTAATTGTAAATTGATTGGTTCCAAATCTCCCACACTGATCAATAACTTCTCCCTTTCTAAATTGAGGATCTATTTTCTACAGAATATCTGAGCTTTTCACACTGATTTTCAAAAGCTGAAACACTTTGAAAATCTATAAGACAAGAGGAACGTTCAAATAATATATATGCCCCTTTTTTGCTTTGCAGGGAGATAAACAAACACTTCTCTGGAAAAGGGAAACAACTTTATCCAACTAAAGAAAACAAATCTGTTGAGGCTACAGTTACAAACTGAGACATAATGTAATACATTTTTTATTTGTATGTGTGTCAGTTGAAGGTCCAGAAAAATTTACCTCACAGCACATCTGCTCATCATTTTGATGCAATTTCCTGCGGAAACTTATTCACAGGCGCCCTCTACTGGGCATAAATATTAACTATAGTGTGTTGGAAAATGAGTAAATTAATCCCAAACTGCAAGAAAAAAAAATGCTTGCCAAGATAAACCAGCTGAGTAAAAGTGATACCTGGACTTAATAACCTGTGAGGATTCTCCACAGAATATGATTATGATCATGTTAGTTAGAGCAACTACCGATGGACATTCATCAGCCTTTCACACTCTTATCACTCTCCTTATCCATCAACATCAACTCATCGGAGTCTGACCTGAATTTAACTTCCATCCATCGTTGGACTGATATTTTGTTCTTTTCTTTGGCATAATTTTTTTTCCATAGCATTGCAGTGCTCTGTCTGACTGCTTTATAATATAAGCTAGTGTCAAGTTTCCACTTATATGATTTTGATGTGTGCCTGGCTTTAAATCGAAGAAAGTCAGATTACATTACCTGGGAAACAAAGGCAACTCACCATGTTCCTGCTGTTTAAAGTGATATCACCCGTAACTCGGATTAAAGATTAATTAGGTCACCAGTGCTCTGAAAAAAGTTTAGATCCTGTTGGTGCAGCTGTTGCTGATCAGTGATCAGCTGGTCGGATGGGCAGTTAGCAGCCCATCATAACCTGCACCTTATCAGAGCAGGTCAGGTGTGTTCTAGCAACAAGTCAAAGATGCTTCCTCTTGCCTCTCAGTGAGACAAGATGGAGAGAGATAGAGGGAGCAGAGGGGAGGGTGAGCCATCGGCTCTGCTGCTCTGATCTGTTAGGAGCAGTGAAGTGACCTTCAGCTTGGCGAGACAGAGCTGGTGGCTGAGGTGCCTTTAAGGCCATTCCATTCCACCTGTGTCTCCAACTCTAAGATACACCACTGTCACAAAACAGCAGAATGGTTGAAATAAGTATTCAACATCCTGCTCTGTCCCTCTCAATCAAACAAAAAGCAATTAAAGAATAAACTTTTGTGCTCGGATGAGTGAATGGTGACCCTATAGCATGCAGCCAGGGGGATTTATCTTCAGGCAATACTAGGCAGTGGCCTAGGGTGTCATGTTTGGTTTAAGGTTTCTAACCCACATGCAGAACACACGGACTCAAGGGGAAAAGTTAAAAGGTTTATTGAAACAACACAGAGAATAAAGAACTGATCCAAGGGGTTATTTGATCCAGGACTGGTCACGACTGGGTTCACTGCAGAGGGGGACAGAGTGGTTAGCTGAGGTCCAGGTAATTTGGAGAGTTAGAGAGTGCAGGTCTGTACCTGATCTGGAGTTGAGCAGATCGGCAGAGAGGGGGAACCAGGAGGGTCCAGAGGCTGTCGGCTGGCTGAGGGCTTGGCGGAGGCAGAGCTTGGTTTGAGAGTTTGCAGGTACAGGCTTGAGTTTCCCTTTCAGAATCTTCTGAGATCGGGCAGACAGGTCTTTGACAGGTTTGATTCTCCAGGGTTCTTCAGAGATCAGACTGACAGATTTCCAGCAGAGAAACTCTTCCAGGTTTCAGGCAGGTTCAACCTGGGAAGCAGAGAGGACAAAACAGATTGGGTTCAGGTTCAGGCTTTCTGGGAGTCAGAGATTCAGACAGGCAGGTTGGCTCAGGCTTGCTAACCATAACTGGCAAACACTCTGGCGTCGGAGTGATGTCCTCTGCCTCCTTATATACTGGTGTCCTGATGAGCAAATGAGCCGCAGGTGGTGAAGTCAGCTCCAGCTCCAGGAGACCTAGAACGCCCTTTGGTGGAGAAAATTGGACAGACCTCCAGATCCCAACACTACCCCCCCTCAACGACCGCCTCCTGGCGGTCCAGAAGAAGTAGATGGCAGAGACTCACGGTACTCATCAATCAAGGCAGGGTCCAGAATGAAGGATCCAGGAACCCAAGTGCGGTCCTCCGTACCGTAGCCCTCCCAGTCGACCAAGTACTGCCAACCGCGGCCCCGGCGACGGGAGTCTATGATCCGGCGAACGGTGAAGGCAGGGTGACCATCAATGTCCCGGGCGGGTGGAGGGGAGTCGGACGGAGGGCAAAGAGGGCTTGTCAGAACAGGTTTGATTTGGGAAACATGGAATGTTGGGTGGATTCGGAGTGAAGATGGCAGATGCAGGCAGACGGCAGACGGGTTGATAACAGACTAAATTTTGTATGGGCCGATGAACCTAGGAGAGAGTTTCCGGGACATGGACTTGAGGGGAATGTCACGGGTGGATAGCCAAACCTGTTGTCCGGGTGTGTAGGTGGGAGCAGGGCGTCGTTTGCGATCTGAGAATCTTTTGTTTTGTGCGGATGTCCGGTTCAGAGCAGAAATGGTGTCCTTCCAAATTTTACGGCAGCGGCGGATGTGATGGTTGACAGAGGGGACAGAGATCTCCTTCTCATCGGCGGGAAACAGGGGTGGTTGATAACCTAGAGACACTTCAAATGGAGACAGACCGGTTGCAGATGAGGTGTGTGAGTTGTGTGCGTATTCTACCAATGGAAGAAATTGACTCCAGTCAATCGGATTGGTAGATGTGAAACAGCGGAGGGTGGATTCCAGTTCTTGATTCATGCGCTCAGTTTGTCCGTTGGATTGTGGATGGTAACCTGAAGAGAGAGAAATCTTGGTATCTAGGGCAGAGCAGAAGTGTTTCCAGACCTGAGCAGTGAACTGAGGGCCTCTGTCGGACAGGATCTCCTGGGGGATGCCATGGAGTCGGAACACGTGTTTGACAAGAAGTTGAGCCGTTTGGAAGGCAGTCGGGAGCTTTCTGAGGGGGACAAGATGGCATGCTTTTGAAAATCTGTCAATGACTGTGAAGAGGGTTGTCATACCTTTTGAAATTGGCAAACCGGTTACAAAATCCACAGCAATGTGGGACCAGGGACGAGATGGAGCAGGAAACGGATGGAGAAGACCAGAGGGAGGCTGATGAGAGGGCTTGTTTCGAGCGCAGACTGGACAGGCTAGAACATATTCTTTAGTATCCTTGTGGAGGGATGGCCACCAGAAACGGCGCGAGATCAATGCTATGGTTCTGCTTACACCGGGATGAGCTGAGAATTTAGCAGAGTGCATGCAGTAGATGAGACGGGACCTGACAGAAGTGGGTACATACGTCCTGTTGGGTGGTCCATTTCCTGGGTGGGGTTCAGAAGCTTGGGCCAATTTGATCAGGTCGGAGATCTCCCAGGAAACGGTAGCCACTGTACAGCTGGCAGGGAGAATGGAGTCCGGTGTTTCAGGCTTGTCAGGTGAGTACAGGCGAGAGAGAGAGTCAGGTTTGATGTTTTTGGAACCAGGTCGGTAGGAAATAATCAGGTTAAAGGGAGAAAAACAGAGACCAACGGGACTGACGGGGATTGGATCTTTTGGCAGACTGAATATATGACAAATTCTTGTGATCTGTCCATACCAGAACGCGATGCTCTGCACCCTCCAGCCAATGCCGCCACTCTTCCAGAGCCAGTTTTATTGCCAGGAGTTCTCTATCGCCGACATCATAATTTTGTTCTGCAGGTGAAAGTCTGCGGGAGAAAAAGGCGCATGGGTGAGTCTTTTGATCTGAATCTGACACTTGAGACAGGACTGCCCCCACCCCAGAATCAGAGGCATCCACCTCCAGTATGAACTGCTTGGAGGGGTCAGGTTGGACAAGGATGGGTGCACTGGAAAAAAGAGCCTTGAGTTTATTAAATGCAGCCTCAGCCTCTGCAGACCAATGGAATGTTCTTTTGATGGATGCCAGGGCAGTGAGAGGCTGAGCTGTCTGACTGTAATTTCTGATGAACCTTCTGTAGAAATTAGCAAAACCCAGAAACTTTTGTAGCTGTTTGCAATTTTCGGGGGTAGGCCAGTCCAGAACCGCTTTAAACTTGTCCTCGGACGGCTTCACCTGCCCGCCCTCGAGCACGAATCCTAGAAAGGTAACAGAAGGACGGTGAAACTCACACTTTTAAGCTTTGACGAAAAGTTTGTTTTCGAGGAGTCTTTGGAGAACCAAACGGACATGTTTCTTATGCTCAGACATGTTCTTGGAATATATCAGGATGTCGTCAATATAGACAAAGACAGATATTGAGAAAATCTCTCAAAAAGTCGTTAACTAGGGCTTGAAAACAGGCAGGAGCGTTAGTCAGACCAAAAGGCAGTACCAGATACTCGAATTGCCCTAGAGGAGTTTTGAATGCAGTCTTCCACTCATCTCCTTCTCTGATTCTGAGGAGATGAGTGTAAAGCAAGAGCAGGATACTTCTCCTCATTAATAGAGGAGAATAAGAATAATCCTAGATTTCTTTTTAATACAGTTGCCAAACTCACCCAGAGCCATAGCTCTGTTGAACCGTCCATTCCACCTGCTCTTAGCAGCAATGATTTTATGGGATTCTTTATAAATAAGATTGATCTTATTAAAAATAAGATCATAAGCACTCCTCTATCCGCGATTGTACCTGAGGTAGTCATGGAATCTGAACCGGGTTTAGACTGCTTTGATCCAGTTGAACTTTCTGAATTAGCAAAATTATTGTCTTCATCTAAGCCTTCAACTTGTATGTTAGATCCAGTTCCAACCAGGTTATTTAAGGAGGTATTCCCTTTGATCTCCTCCTCCATTTTAGATGTGATTAATCTATCTCTGTTACAGGGATATGTACCTAAAGCTTTTAAGGTTGCTGTAATTAAACCTCTGCTTAAGAAACCGTCTCTTGACCCAGATGACTTGGTTAATTATAGACCTATATCCAATCTTCCTTTCTTATCCAAAATTCTTGAGAAAGTAGTTGCCAAACAAGTTTGCGACCACTTACACCATAATGAACTTTTTGAAGAGTTTCAGTCTGGCTTTAGAGCTCATCATAGCACTGAAACAGCTCTGGTGAAAGTCACTAATGATATTCTCATGGCCTCAGATAATGGACTTGTATCTGTGCTCGTCCTGTTGGATCTTAGTGCTGCATTTGATACAGTTGACCATAATATTCTTTTAGAAAGACTTGAATATTTTGTTGGAATTAAAGGAACAGCACTAGTCTGGTTTAAATCTTATATATCTGATCGAATTCAGTTTGTTCATATTAATGATAGATCTTCAACATGCTCAAAGGTTACCTGTGGAGTACCACAGGGATCAGTGCTAGGACCAATTCTCTTTACTTTATACATGCTCCCAATTGGTAGAGTTATTAGACAGCATGGGATTAATTTCCACTGTTATGCTGATGATACCCAGCTATATCTGTCTATAAATCCAGATGAAGCTAACCCATTACATAGATTACAGGCATGTCTTGAAGACATAAAAACCTGGATGACTCTTAACTTTCTGCTTCTGAATGCAGACAAAACAGAAGTTATAGTCTTTGGACCAGAGTCTCTGAAAAAGAAGCTAATTAGCCAGTCACTTCATTTGGATGGGATTAAACTGATTTCAGATAATAAAGTAAAAAATCTTGGTGTTATTTTTGATCAGGTTTCTAGAGGTTTCTAGAATTTCCTTCTTTCATCTGAGGAACATTGCAAAAATGAGAAATCTCCTGTCCAGGGGTGATGCTGAGAAACTAGTCCATGCATTTGTTACTTCAAGGCTGGACTATTGTAATTCTTTACTATCAGGAAGTCCACAAACTGTAGTTAAAAGCCTTCAGCTGATCCAAAATGCTGCAGCCAGAGTTCTGATGAAAATTAAAAAGAGAGATCATATCTCTCCTATCCTGGCTTCTCTTCATTGGCTTCCTGTTAAATCAAGAATAGAATTTAAAATCCTCCTTCTCACATATAAAGCCTTAAATGGCCAAGCTCCATCTTATATCAGAGATCTGATTGTTCCTTATGTTCCTAACAGAGCACTTCGCTCTCAAGCTGCAGGTTTACTAGTGGTTCCTAGAATTTCTAAAAGTAGAATGGGAGGCAGATCTTTTAGTTATCAGGCTCCTCTCCTGTGGAACCAACTACCAGTTTTAGTCCGTGAGGCAGACACTCTGTCTACTTTTAAGACTAGGCTTAAAACTTTCCTTTTTGATAAAGCTTATAGTTAGGGTGGCTCAGGTTTTCCTGAGCTATCTCTATAGTTATGCTGCTATAGGCTTAGACTTTTGGAGGACATAGGGACCCCCATTTCATCATTCTGCTTCATTCTCTCTCTGTTCTCCTATTCTGCAGAATCTGTTTGTTCAATCTCTAACCTTCTGCTCTCTCTGCTTTTCCTCAGAGTAGCTTTGCCTCGTCTGTTCCTGTTTGGCTGTGACGTCATCCAGGAAAGAAACATCAGCTGTGCTGCTTCCATCAACACCCTTGTTTGTAGATGTTGGAGATCGGCCTGTTTTCCAGTGTGGTCCTGTTTCTCTGGCCGTGGCTGGGTGGATGTGCTCTCTTCATCCTCTGGCATGGGAGCTGCCTTGGAGCTTGTCTGCCTGGCTGTGTGTTTCCTGGACGGGGCCGCCTTTTACAGCTGCTTTTTGTATCTCTGCTTCTGTCTCCTTGAACCCCAGTCGGCCTCGGCAGATGGCCGCTCACACTGAGCCTGGTTCTGCTGGAGGTTTCTTCCTGTTAAAGGGGAGTTTTTCCTCTCCACTGTCGCTACAAGCATGCTTAGTGTGAGGGATTGTATTTGAGTCAATGCCATCAACTGGTTTTCCTTAGATAGAAAACTTTGTATCAATTTGACTGTATGATCTGGTTGAACTGTAAAGTGCCTTGAGATGACATGTGTTGTGAATTTGGCGCTATATAAATAAACTGAATTGAATTGAATGATAAGCGTTTCTTGAATCCAACTTGGTGAAAACAGTGGCTCCTTGGACCGGTTCAAAAGCAGATGCTAACAGAGGTAAGCGGTACTTGTTTTTAATGGTTATTTGGTTCAAACCTCTGTAATCAATACATGGCCGCAGAGATCCATCACTCTTACCCACAAAGAACAAACCGGCCCCAAGAGGAGATGAGGAAGGCGGAATAATTCCGGCGGCTAAGGACTCATTAATATACCTCTCCATGGTTTCTCTCTCGGGCTTGGAGATATTATAGAGTCGACTAGTGGGGAGGGGAGCCCCAGGTAACAGGTCTATGGTACAGTCATATGGTCTATGTGGAGGAAGAGATAGTGCACTGACCTTACTGAAAACTGGTGCCAGATCATGGTAGTCAGAAGGTACAGAAGATACATCAGGCGGATCAGCCTCCTGACGACTGGCCGGGGATTGAATAGAAAGAGCTGCGGAACGGAGACAGGAAACATGGCAGGATGCAGACCAAGACTCAACATGTTTTTTAGACCAGTTTATGTGGGGATTGTGAAGTTCCAGCCACTCATATCCGAGGACTAAAGCTGAACTGGCAGATGGAAAAACAAAAAATTATATTGTCTCTCTGTGGTTTCCGGAGATCAGAAGTTCGAGTGGCTGAGTCTGGTGTGTAACCTGAGGTAACTTCTTTCCATCGAGGGCTGAAACTCTAAGACAGAGGTCTTCAACAGGGGGTCCGCGACCCCTAGGGGGTCCACGGAGGTACTGCATGGGGGTCGCGACACTCTTGGTTGATAACTTTTTTTTAATATTCCCTCCTGCAATTTTTTGCACTAATTAAAATGTTTTTAAATACACATTAACATGAATTCAACAGACTGTAGTAAACATATAAATGAAAGCAGATGTCTTTCAGTCATCAATGCACACATTCAGCGACACACAGGAGCTCTTTCAAGCTGGGCACCGTTTCATTCACAACACCTGTCCCATCAACCAGGAATCAGATTCAGAAATACTTTAATAATCCCAGGGAGAAATTACTTTCGTTACATGACTCCATATGTAATAGAGTGTGTGGCACCCGAGAGGTGCGATCATCTAAAAAAAAAACAACCATAAAACAAAACAGACTGCAGCGATTGTGAGCAGAGCCTTAAAATTTTTTTATTAGATTTAAAAGTTCAATAATTTATTTAAAAGAGGAGCTCGCTAAAAAGGTTTGCTAAATAAAATAAGTTAAAAGGAAGGGATTAAAAAAAAGAATGATAAAAATGCAGGGCATCAGGAGCAGCAGAGTCAATGGAATAGTCCGTCATAAGATACGCTCTAGCTGGCACGATGGAGGGCGCAGTCCTCTCTCCAACGCAAGCTCCTCCCCAGCGTGTGGGCCTCACCAGCATAGCTGGCACCAGTGAGGTCACCTCCAACACGCAGTCCTCTCGCCAGCGTGCCTCTGCGCCGCTCTCCATTGCGCCGCCGTCCAGCGCGCCTCAGCGCCCCGCTCCAGTGCGCCCCGCTCCAGAGCGGCTCAGCGCCTCGCTCCAGTATGCCTGCGGCAACCGGTCTCTAAAAATCTCTTGCTTCTCCCTCACCCACTCTGTTTGGCTCTTCTCCATGTCCGGCTTCGGCTTTCCATGTCCGGTCTCTGTCTTCCCATGTCCTATGTCTCTCTCCCCCAACCAAACAGCTGCCTTTTTATCAGTGTCCCAGTCGGCAAGCTGCTTGGCTGATAGGGAACACCTGTGCCGCTGCTGTGGACGTGTCCAGGTGTGAGTGGTAATGTGATCTCCAAACAAAATCAGAAAACAACACATGCAACACACAAAAATAAAACAAGTAAATAAGTTCAAAAATAAAGAAAATCCAAAAATTTGAAAATAGCATGCAATAAACTTGACAAAAAGGCCACAATAACACAGAGTGACTATAGGACCAGTTTGATATAACACAATTTCATTCAATATATATAATTAGGGGGTCCCCGCTCCATCTCGCAATCAGTTTGGGGGTCCTTGGCTTTGAAAACGTTGAAGACCCGTGCTCTAAGAGGTTTACTCAAAGGAGTGGTTTCTATGTTCAATTGTTGAACCAGATTTGAGTCTATTATGTTCTTCTCACAACCAGACTCAATTAAAGCAGATAAAGTGAGGGATTGATCCGAAAGAAACAGAGTTGCAGGTAACAGCAGGCAAGGAGACTTTTCAGATTGAAGATGGTCCGCCAGACTCCTAGTTTCCTCTGGCAGACCCCGGCTTTTACCTTAGCTGGGCAGGTAGAAACGAAGTGACCTGGTTCTCCACAATACATACAAAGATTCCCCTTTAATCTTCTTTGCCTCTCCTTGGTTGTGAGCCTGGTATGACCGATCTGCATAGGCTCTACTTCTGAGGTTTCTGTGGAGGGAGAGACGAAATGAGTCTTAGAAACAGGAACAGATACAGGTTGATTTCGGCTCCTTGGTCTGGAATCAGTTTCAGAGGACACTGAAAGGACAGAGGTGTCGTTAGAGTTAGTTGCAGGGGCTGGAACAGAAAAAACGTGGCTTCTTACTTTTGACTTGAATCTGGCTCGTAATCTGTTATCCAGGCGAATAGTTAATCTGATGAACTCTTCCAAGGTTGCTGGCTCATCGATTGTGACCAGCTCGTCCTTAATTTCTTCATCTAAGGCGTGGAAGTAAGCGCTTTTAAGCGCGGATTCATTCCATCCGGAAGCAGCAGCTTTGACCCTGAAGTCGATTGAAAAATCGGCTACGGTTCTATTTCCTTGTTTTATATTCAACAGACCTCGAGATTCAGTGGATTTATCTGTGTCTTGGTTGAATGCTTGAGAGAATTCTTTGAAAAATTGCTCAAAAGCACAGGAAAAACTGGATTCAGAGGGAAATCTGGCCTCCGCCCATTCGAGGGCTTTTCCGGATAACTGTGATAGAATAAAGGCAATTTTCTTTTTGTTGTTTGGAAAACTAGACGGAGAATGTTCAAAAATCAGTTTGCATTGAAACAAAAATCCTTTACACTTACTTGGGATTCCAGAAAACTTCTCAGGAATGAGGGGCGGAATTCAGGAAGTGACGAACCGGGTTCTGACCTGAGTGGAAGATTAACCT
This sequence comes from Cyprinodon diabolis, assembly GCA_030533445.1. Classification (NCBI taxonomy): domain Eukaryota; kingdom Metazoa; phylum Chordata; class Actinopteri; order Cyprinodontiformes; family Cyprinodontidae; genus Cyprinodon; species Cyprinodon diabolis. Next base: position 44,453,820 of record CM060067.1, on the reverse strand, counting down.
CTTGAACCGGAAGAAAGCCGGCTAATTCCAGTAAAGTGCGGTTTGTCTGATGATAGCGTGTGTTCAACTCACGTAGGGCGGTGTCGTGGCTTTGAATCAGAGCTCCTTGTTGCTCCAACATCCTCCGGAGTGTGTCTGCTGAGTTAGACTGTTGGCCAGAGTGTTCTGCCATGTTTGGTTTAAGGTTTCTAACCCACATGCAGAACACACTCAAGGGGAAAAGTTCAAAGGTTTATTGAAACAACACAGAGAATAAAGAACTGATCCAAGGGGTTATTTGATCCAGGACTGGTCACGACTGGGTTCACTGCAGAGGGGGACAGAGTGGTTAGCTGAGGTCCAGGTAATTTGCAGAGTTAGAGTGCAGGTCTGTACCTGATCTGGAGTTGAGCAGATCGGCAGAGAGGGGGAACCAGGAGGGTCCAGAGGCTGTCGGCTGGCTGAGGGCTTGGCGGAGGCAGAGCTTGGTTTGAGAATTTGCAGGTACAGGTTGGAGTTTCCCTTTCAGATTCTTTTGAGAGCGGGCAGGCAGGTCTTTGACAGGTTTGATTCTCCAGGGTTCTTAAGAGATCAGACTGACAGATTTCCAGCAGAGAAACTCTTCCAGGTTTCAGGTTTAAGGCAGGTTCAACCTGGGAAGCAGAGAGGACAAAACAGATTAGGTTCAGGTTCAGGCTTTCTGGGAGTCAGAGATTAAGACAGGCAGGTTGGCTCAGGCTTGCTAACCATAACTGGCAAACACTCTGGCGTCGGAGTGATGTCCTCTGCCTCCTTATATACTGGTCTCCGGATGAGCAAATGAGCCGCAGGTGGTGAAGTCAGCTCCAGCTCCAGGAGACCTAGAACGCCCTCTGGTGGAGAAACATGGACAGACCTCCAGATCCCAACATAGGGCCCCATAAAACTCTATTGACATATATGGTTAATACAACTATTACTTATTTGTGCACATCAATTAAGTTTTTTATGTAAGGTCCAAACAGACAGCAGCACACCAACTGCGTTGTGTTGCCAACTTAGCGCTTTAGTCGCTATATTTAGCAACTTTTCAGACCCCTCTAGCACTTTGATTTCAAAAAAGCGCCCAGCGCCAAATCTAGCAACTCTGAGCCGTCTGGAGACCCCTGAGCCTGCTCTGAGCCGTCTGGAGAACCCTGAGCCTGCTCTATGCCTTCCAGAGACCCCTGAGCCGGTTTTCAAAGAGGCTTCAGAGTCCGGAAAATCTGGAAGTACGCCATCAAGAGTTACTAAGCAGGAGCTCCAAGCCCCCAAGAACCCTCAGGAGGTGCTCCAAGCCCCCTCGGAGGCTGCACCTGTGCCGCTGTGGGCGGCTCCCTCCATGTTGGTTCCGGAGCCGCGGTCGGCGGTCTCCTCTGTTCCTGATCCGGAGCCGCAGTCAGCGGCTTCCTCAGTTCCTGTTCCTGAGCCGCAGTCGGCGGCCCCTTCTGAACCTGTCGCTGAACCGCAGTCGGCGGTTACCTCTGAGTCTGCTCCTGAGCCGCAGTGGGCGGCCCCCTCAGAGCTTGTTCCTGAGCCGCAGTCGGCGGCCTCATCTGTTCCTGTTCCTGAGCCGCAGTCGGCGGCCCCTCCTGCTCCAGTTCCAGAGCCACAGTCCGCGGCCCCCTCTGAGACTGTTGCTGAGCCGCTGAAGCGGGGACGGCGTTCCCCTTGGGGCTACCTGCTGAAACTGGGGCGTCGTCCTCCTCCGAGGTTCCTGCAGCGGCAGAGATGTCGTCCTCCTCCGAGGATTCTACAGCAATGGAGACGTCGTCCTCCTCCAAGGTTCCTTCAGCGGTGGAGATGTCGTCCTCCTCCGAGGTTCCTGCAGCGGCGGAGACGTCGTCCTCCTCCGAGGTTCCTGCAGCGTCGGAGATGTCGTCCTCCTCCGAGGATTCTACAGCAACGGAGACGTCGTCCTCCTCCGAGGTTCCTGAAGCGGCGGAGACGTCGTCCTCCTCCGAGCTTCCTGCAGCAACGGAGACGTCATCCTCCAATGACCCTCCTACGTCCTCCTCCTGACCCACGGCCGGCCACCAGAGCATCTGCCACGCTCCGGTCCCGCGGCAGGCCTCCTGAACCTCTGCTCCGTCTCCGGTCCCGCGGCCGGCCTCAAGAGCATCTGCTTCGCCTCCGGCCCTGCGGCCGGCCTCCAGAGCATCTGCTACGCCTCAGGTCCCGCGACCGGCCTTCAGGGCTTCTGCCTTGCCTCCGGCCCCACGGCCGGCCTCCAGATACTCTTCCTCATCAACCGTCTGAGATTTTTTTTTCCCTCGCCCACTTTAGGTGGGTTGTTTTTTGTTTTGGACTTGGTTTTTTGTGGTTTCTTGCCCTCCTTGCCTGGTTCCCCCTCCGCCCACCCTGGGTGGGTTGTTTTTTGTTTTGGACTCTGTTTTTGTGTTTTCGTTCCCTCCTTACCTGGTGCCCCCTCCGCCCAGCCTGGGTGGGTTGTTTTCTGTTTTTTCTTGGACTGATCTGGGGCGTCTGGTATCCGCCCTTGAGGGGGGGGTACTGTTGGGATCCAGAGGGCGCCAAGGATCCCTTTCTGAGGGCTTGTGCTCACCTGCAACACCTGTCTTTCATCTCCTCATCAGCCTTGGGCCTACTTAAGGAGGAGGAGACTAACACTCCAGCGCCAGAGTGTTTGCCAGTAACGGTTAGCAAAACCTGAGCCAACCTGCCTGTCTGAATCTTCTGACTTTTTATGATCCAAGCCTGATCCTGTTTCCCCTTTCTGTCTCACAGATAGATCCTGCCTGACTACCAGTAACTCTGGAGAGTTATCTCTGCTGGTGATCTGCCTGCCTGCTCTCTGTTGAACTCTGGAGGGCCTCCTCTGTCAGTATCTGCCTGCCTGCCCTCAGAGGAAAACTAGGAGAGAGACTCTGTCTGGGATCTGCCTGCAAGCACACAGTAAGCCATGCACTCTGACAGAGAGAGAGAGAGCCAAACCTGGAGTCTGCCAGCCTGCACTCTGCCAGCCTGCACTCTGACCGTCTCTGCCCTGCTCTCAAGAGAGAGAGAGAGCTCATCTGGAATCAGCCTGCCTGGACTCAGACTGCCTCTGCCTAGCTCTCAGCAATCCTCCTGCCTGCACTGTGTTCCCAACCTGGAACCTGACCGCCAGCACTCAGACTGCCTTTGCCATGCTCTCAGTTCTCCTCCTGCCAGGGGCGGATTTAGGAAATTTGGGGCCCTAGGCAAAGACAGGCATGGGGCCCTCTGAATTGAGAAGACAACATATAAAACAGACCCATTATACAGATACAGAAATTTTAATAGAATAGAAATTTGAGGATGTCATATGTCTTCAAGTTTGTCTATGTCACTGTAACTCAGAGGAAAGAATCTGTCTCTCATATATATACATATATATATATATATATATATATATATATATATATATATATATATATATATATATATATATATATATATATATATATATATATATATATGTGTGTGTGTGTGTGTGTGTATATATAGAAATAAATAAAAAGTGCATGTCACAGGAAAGACTAGTGTTGTTACAAATATGACAATTGCTTAAACTACAGAACAGTAAATTATTTAATCTATAATTAATTTGACCCTTAACACCCCCAGCTTTACACAATAACACACATTAAAGCAATGTTAATACAAGGCTGTAAGGCAGAGTGAGATGTTGGTAATAACTTCCTTAAGTTTTTTTTTAATGTATAACTTAAATTATTAAGGACTTTTTTTATTTTTTTTTTATTTTAAGGACTAAAACACCTAAAGCTTAAGGGTGATTTTACAACATTTAAAAGCCTGAAATTTTCCTGAAATTCAACATAAAAAAACACCTAAATAATTGATTTTTCATCGTTTGTAGCAATCCAAATGAAATTAGAAACTTACTTTAAAATGACCCATCTTCAATAAGGTAAATAAATACTTATCAATGTATGTGGAATGTCCCCTTCGACAGCTTAATACTCACTAGTTGTTCAACTCCACACGATGGATCCTCCTCAACAGGTGCCGGCATTAACGCTGAGTTTTCAGCTGTTCGCGGGTTACTGCTGCTGCTGCTGCTCGCCGCTGCCGCAGTGAAGAAGCCAAACCCCGAAATCCCACATACTCCGTCAGCGCTCTGCTCTGCTCCGCCCTGCTGCTCTCCAGACCGCCTGCGCAAAGCAAAGCCTACAGCCGCCGCTGTGGCTCCCGTCCGCTCCGCTCTGAGTTCCTTGGAGATCGTAGAGGGCATGCGCCAGATGAACCAGGGTTTCCGCGGATCATTAAAAATAATTACAATTTATAATTTCTTTTTCAAATCAAGGCCTTAATTGGCACTAAAATTAATTAAATATGTTTATCGTGGCATTTATGATTCTTTAATAAAAATGTTTATAAAAACAATTTCGTCAGATATATTATATCGCTATTAATTTGCGTGAAACTGATCATAAAGCCGCATGTACGGAAAGGAAGTATGAGGCGGAGAAAAAGCTAGAGAATATATATATGTGTGTGTGTTTGTTTACATCAGTGGTGTCAAAAGTTCACACGTTTGTTACTTAAGTAGAAGTATAGATACTGCAGTTTAAAAACACTCTGGTAAAAGTTGAAGTATCAACTTGACCTCTTTACTCAAGTAAAAGTGAAAAAGTATGTGTTCCAAAAACTAATTAAAGTATAAAAGTATAAAGTAACCTTTAATAAAAACAGCCAGATGCCACGATATGAATTGAAAGCTCAATTTTTCGACTATTTCTAAAAATTCTTTGAGATAGGGCCAACGATGAGGGAGGTCTTGTTGGTCTCCGTCTCCCGATACGCTCCCGCCTGTGTCCGACCTTTCAGACATTGCAACATCTTTTTCTGAATCCTACATTGTAGCATGGCATAGACAATTCATGTTTAATGTTTGAAGAACACCTGCTTGCTTCTGGTGATTTCCTTTAGCTAACCAATGAGTGTTTGCGTTATATGACTCATCCAATTACACTAGTTTTCACTAGATGTGGATGGAGCCAATGATCTGCATTGGATGGAGCACATGACGTGAAATAAATATTTATAAACATTAAACCGAAGCCAAGAGTAACAAGTAACATTTGTTTTAAAAATGTAAGGAATAGAAAGTACAGATACTTGTGTGAAAATGTAATGAATAGAAGTCAGAAGTAGGAAGGAAAATAAGTAACGGAGTAAAGTATAGATACCTAAAAAGTGTACTTAAGTACAGTAACGAAGTATTTGTACTTCGTTACTTGACACCTCTGGTTATATCCATTTGGCTCAATTTACAGATGAGCTGGATCGGATCAGATCTCATTTCAATAGAAGGTAGTCAACATTTTGCATTTGTGACATTCTTCTCCATAGAACAGGTAGACAGAATCAAATGCAACCCAAAATCCACCTCTGCACATGGAATGGAGTTCGCCTCCATTCTTAAAAACACGTGTAAAGTACCATTTAGATTGAGTTTATGTTAACCCCCAGGAAACATGCACTGATTTCATAAGGTTTCAATTTCCATATTTCAAATGTCACAGCTTATAAACTAGTCTCTTCTCAAGCGAAGGACTGTAAGGTCACAATTTCCATAAACCATTTGTGATTACAATGATCTAGATCCCTGGTCTCTAATGCCTGCAACCACTGCAAACTCACCTGGCTTATAACTTAGGAAGTACCATTCCAATCTTTGCAAACTCTGATAGCTTAGAAATTGGATTCATGCTAAATCTCTGAATCATTGAAAGAGCTAATATGTATAGGCTTAATTCCGTGTTAAACATGGGTTTTTGAAAGACAAAACCCATATCCACCTGAAAACTCCTCAATATTTGCCTATACTGACACAAATCTCAAGCTCCATTTAATCCCTAAATTCTGACACCAAAGCTAAGATACCTATTGGGTTTGCCCAAATAACTACTCATAGAAATGACAGAACAGATGCTATGCAATGTCCATCACATAGTTTTTCTTATTTCGGGTGGGTCATCACTACGGTGACAGCACACACAGTGTACCAGGGAATAAAGAACTACAACTAGAATGGACACCCTCACACTTGTCACCCGAGATTCATAGCGCTACAGATTCAGAACCCCTAAATAGAAAGAGCTATAAATTACTATCAGTAGTCTTTGTCTGTTTCTTTTTTTTCCCTCTTTGCATGCTTTCTTTCCTTTTCCCTTGTATGAAAGATGAATGTTACAGAATGTTATGACAATGGTGATGTACAGCAAATGTTTACTTGTCAATTTTGGGTTACATTATAATGACATCAGTTAGCTAGGTAGAAAGAGGCTCGCCCAAGCACCAACCTTCTCACCCAGGCAAAGCAACCACTTTTAACGAACTATCATTCGTTACCCATTGGAAAATAAAACGGAACCTTACTGGCAATTTGGATTACTGAACTTGGTTAGCTTTAAAGACTGGGCGCTACCCACTCTTCAAAGCTAAAAGGGGAGATATGTTGTAGAACATTGCCAAAGACCAAATTTAAGCTCTGATTCACACACACCGACCCATTGCCCCCCCTATCCCCCCCCCCCCCCCCCCCCCGGCCTTTTATGAGCTTCCACTGCTGCAGCTGAGACAAAGAGATTCTGCTTACAGATCCTTCTGCAGTCAGCTAACTCACAGACCGATCAGCTGAAAGGAAAGCTGTGATCTCAGCAGGACCAACCCCCTGAAGTTTTAAAAACCAGAGGCGGCAACAACAATTTCGCTTTCCCCGGTTCATATGAACTGTTAGGAGAGACACACTCCATGTGGATGCTTCCCGCAGGCTAAGAGAATTAGCTTCCTTTCTTCTTGGCGTCGAAGTCACAGACTGCATTAATTATCATGCCTGATATTCCCTTGAAGCTATCTGAAAGTAGCTTTCGTTTCCTGCGTCAAAAGTCACGGACGACAGCGTATTCATTTAGAACCAGATTAAAACCATAAAACCGTGTAAAAATATAATTTTTGAATAAAAAAATAAGCACCTTTCATTTTGCTTATCATTGCCCAAGTTGCACAAGCACTTCCCCAGTGTGCTTGAGGTTGTGTCACTAAAATGACAGAAAGCAGTGTACTTAAAAAGACTGTTCTGTTCTAAGAACTTTTACAAACGCTAAAACCTTATGAAATATTTTATTATGCACACCAATCATGAACAATTTTGAAGTAATGGGGAAAAAAAAGGAAAACAATTGCAAAAAAAAAAAACACTGATTATATTGCTAACTATATTTATGCACACTGTCAGTAGGCACAATTTGTCGAAACGGTTTAATAACTCATTAGGCTCCATCTTACCATCACTATTTTAAATAGAGGTAAATCTCAGGAACAAAGTCTCAGATAAACCATGCGGCAAAGAGTGAATGGTAACTGAAAAAACAAACTATCCAACCCCTTCTCTGACATAGGGTATGCTGGTTATTTATTGTATTTATTTCATGGCATGCACCCAGTAAGCCTGACATTTTGTTCCTCAGTTATGAACAGGGATGCCCTGGGATTAGCAGTTAAGTCTCTCTAACACTGAACCCTCTTTGGCACATAGCAGCTTTTCAATGTGGCCCTGTTCCAACACACTTGAAACTGTTAGGATTAGTTTGTGTGGGTTGTTTTTTGTGCTTTCCTCTCTCCACCACCCTGTCCTTGTTGGGCCTCACTGCACACCTGTGGCTCGTTGGGTCATTACCAGAGGAGTACTCGAGCAGCGGGTTGTCACCACCTCGACGCCAGAGCGTTTACCAGTATTGGGTACTCTAGCCAAACTGAGATTAGCAGAGTCTAACCCTAGCATTGTTTCTCTTTGTCTGAACTTGTTTTTGTCTTTGTTCTTCGACAGGAAGACTTCCTGTGTTACTGGATAAGCCTGGACCTTATCCCCCTGGAAGGTATTACTGAGTCTCACTGAGCAAAGGGAAGAGTATGGGCTGGAAGTCCCAAGGTCAAAATGGAAGACACCTCCTAAGGTAGTTGAGAATGACCGAGCTAAGATCCTATGGGACTTCAAGATCCAGACTGACAAACAGGTGATGGCTAACCAACCAGACATCGTGTTGATCGACAAACAGCAGAAGAAGGCAGTAGTGATAGATGTGGCAATCCCAAGCGACAGCAACATCAAGAAGAAAGAACACGAGAAGCTTGAGAAATACCAAGGGCTGAAAGAGGAGCTAGAAAAGATGTGGAAAGTAAGAGCAGCAGTGGTGCCAGTGGTAATTTGAGCACTGGGGGCTGAGAACCCCAAACTGGGAGAGTGGCTACAGCAGATTCCAGGTAAAACATTAGAGGTCTCTGTCCAGAAGAGCGCAGTCCTAGGAACAGCTAAGATACTGCGCAGAACCCTCAAACTCCCAGGCCTCTGGTAGAGGACCCGAGCTTGAGGATGACACATACCACCCCACGAGGGGTGAGAAAACAGTTATATATATATATATATATATATATATATATATATATATATATATATATATATATATATATATATATATATATATATCCAACTACACAATATAATAATGATAAAAAATAAGAATATGGGGAGCTACTGTTACCACGGTTACCCTTTAGCCCTTAAGAGTAGGACACTACAGGTATGAGCCTATCACCATGAGACTGCAACAACACAGAAGTCATATAACTTGCTTAACCATCAACTATTTGGATGCACGGTTTTTGATAATTTTACAAAGCTAAGACAGTTGCTGAGTAAAGTTCTACTTTTAGCTTTATGAATTGCTGTCTGCTACTCTGACATAGCTATTAGTGTGTCATAAAAAAAACTTAGGAAAAGCTACGTTTTTTTCATAATGTGGAATCTAAGCCCTGCAGTAATTGCACAATTCTAAAAAGACATTCTTGTAAATTTTTACCTACTTCTGAAATAACATGGCCCAAAAACAAACTTGCTTTCACATTTTAGCAGATATTGTTTTATCCTTGGCCTGAATTAGGAACTATTTTAACTGAATCTATAGTTGTCAACAGTCCTACATCAATTCTTCTTGTTGACCACAAAGCATTTGGAATATCTTTGAAATCATTTTCATCAAATTGTGATAGCAAAGAATGCTGAGTTATTTTAAGACATGCTTAATCTTGAACCTGGGGTTTTACATTGAACAGAATTTTATAAGGCTGATTCCATAGTTGGAAAAATAGACATGGAGCAGAAATGCTAAGCATGTTGCATAAAACACAGAAGGATTTGGTTGCAACACCATTACATGTATTATTCATACAGCCTTCATTGCAATGCCTAATTTTCCATCAAGTCTCACTTTAACAGATTAATGGGGTGAGTTGGTGATATTACTACAAAAACATGCAACCTTGAAACCTTTTTTCTGTTTGAAGGCTGACATACATTCCTAGGATGTTTGATTATTTGCTGATTTTACAAAAATTAGCCTTTTAGATGGTTTTAGCATTTACATTATCTTTAACACAAGTATTACAGGCTCCTTATTTGCATATAAGTCTAACTGCCTGTCCATTAATTGCTAGAACTATTCATGTTTATGGGAATGAGCCTGAATGTATCACATGTGTGTCAGCTGCTTTTTAGCTCTGCTGTAACTTCCCCTTGCAGCATAAAATCTGTACATCTTCTCACTGACACGTCTTTGTCTGTAGGCACCAACACTAATTGCAATTTCCTTAACAAATCTTTGCCTAATAGATTAACTGGACAGTCTGGGCTCAACACAAAATCAGCTTCCACCGTGAATCCCTCTTCAGCAGTGACCAATTGCTTTTCAGAAATGTGCTGAATCATCATTCTCCCATCAGCAGAGTGATCCATTTTGATCCCGATTAATCTGAGGTATTGTATCCCTCAGAACAGTTTTTTTGGCCCCGGTGTCACACAAGAATTTTACTTTTACATCTTAAATGTTTAAATGCCAATATGGTTTTTCTGATGTGTTTAAAAAAGAAAAGAAAATTTGCTGTAGGTCCAGGACCTCCACTGGGTCCACAATTAACTGCATTTTTTGCTGGTGCACATGATTCCTGGCGTCAGTGCTGGTCATAACATTGGTGACGGGGAGGGTCACTCCGCAGTGGTCTGGACATTCTCGAGCAAAGTGGCTCTCATCACAATTGTAGCACCTATTGTGCTTTCTATGTGACCCCTTGTTTTTCCCCTGTGACCACTGGCCCCTCCCGTGAGCCCAATTATGGTCCAAACTACACTTCATAGCTTTTTCTATGTTTTAGTTTGCACAATCCACTTATTTAACCCCTCTAATTTTTTTATTCCCTGTATGTAGCTTGCATGACTAAAATAATTTTTTTGTGGGTTATTAATTTTGAATTTTTTTGGTTCTGAACCTAATAGTTTTGGAGACCCTGCAGACGCATTAGGAAAGCTGTCTGCTGGATCAACGCTGCAGTCATTGATCCACAGACATACTCCCCCGCTACTGCAGATTCAAGCTGTCTCCCTCTAAACTGTGTTTCATTATCTTTTGGACACACAAACAACTTAAAAGACTCACAAACATAACTTTAAAGACAGAAACACATAACATTAAAAGACGGACAAACACAACATTAGATCAATTTAAATATTTAATAATAACATATCTACTTTGCACATGTATTATATCAACAACTTGCCATTTGGAGCTTATTTATTTATTTATATATACTTATTTATTTATTTATACATTTTTTTATTTATCTATCTATTTTTGCACTAGTGCTTATTTCTAGCCGGCACATAACATTTCTCCATTGATCTACTTCCACAAACCATCTATTTCATACTTTCACTTCCACTTCTACAAGTATTTTAAATTACTTGGATCAATCTGACACAAACTTTTCATCCCCTTTATGATCTTCTCTATACTCTTCTCTGAACCCATCCTTTTTAATTCTTGTACCTCCTTGGCTCACTTTAGTTCTATTATTTTATCATTTACTTATTATTTTATCTTGGAATAGAACTGTTGTGGTAATTTCTGCTTCTACCTTTTCAGGTGAGAAGTTCTTGCCTCTGCATCCACAAGAGTTGTACTGTATTAACCCCTGCTGTGTTAGCATGAAACAACAGAACCCAACGGTTCGATTGTTTCCTCACACACTCTCACGCAGTCACACCTCTTCTAAGGCCTATAATATATTTTTTTATTCCAACCAACATAGACAAAAAACACCTATCGTTACGTGTACACTTTGGAGTCTCCAACTCCAGTCCCTCGCACACACTGGATACCCAGATGCTATCTGTCAAATATCCCTGCTGCGGCAGCTGCAAACCTTACTATCTCAAGAACAACACAGAGTCCCATACTCTAACGCACAGAATACCCAGATGCCACATCCGTCAACAAGACTTGGTCTCGTCAAATATTCTTGCGATTACAGCTGTAACTTAAATAGTCCTAGACCAACTTTTGATCTAAAGCTTCAGGCCTACCCTTTGTCGTGTAGAATCCGTTCCTCTAGAGTCGTCACCAAGATGCCCAGGGCAGGGTTGGACCAAACTGGCCCCATCCGGCCAAGGGAGGACGGCTGTCGACAGATTCTTGGCCTTGGTCCCACACGGTCCTGGACAATTGGATCTTGACTCCCGGGTTTCTGCACCAAAATGTCGGGTTCATAAAATGTAGGTTTTTTTCTGAAGAAGAACTGAAATACACGATTTCTGGATACAATTCCTGCAGGAAGGAGAGACAGTTGAACCCCAGACTTAAACATACTGTCTCCCACTGGACCTTCTCCGCAGAGCGTTTATTAACAGAACATGATGCATGGTTACAAACAGAGTATTGTTCTGACAGAACAATTGATCAGTTCATGAAGACAGAATGCTCCATCAGAATGACAAGGCAGGATGGTCTCCTGACTGGATCATGAGACAGGAGTGGAGCATCCCCTTGCAAATATGTTTCATAAGCACACATTAATGTTATAATCATTATTGAATAAACCTGGCAAATATTCAAGCCTGAGTCTATTTTCCCAAGGTCCCTGAACAGATCCCCGTGATCTCCCTTTCTTCAGAGTTTCCGGTTCCATTTCACCAGCCTGCTAAGTTCAGCATTGTTTCTCCACAGAGTTTCATTCTCCATCAGTGTTTGCTAACCTACAATAAACCTGTTAAACTTTTACGCTTGGTCTCTGAGTGGTTCTCTGCATGTGTGTCAGATCTTTAAAGACCATTATGACAGATACTAATGACTCCTTAATAGCCATGCCAAGGAGGTAATTTGGCCTTTAGGTGTAGATATTGTAACCAGGTTAATTTAACTTTCACACCCTACAAATGGAGCTGCAGGAACATACACAGCTCCTTTAACTCAACTTATTTATGATGCAGAGCTTAGCCACAAGGGGGCAGCAGATGATCAGTCACCCTACTCCAAAGGCGAAGAAGTCCCTGCTCTCTTTAAGAGACTGCAGGGTTTTTTCTAGAAAAAATCATCTGGATCATCGCCGTCTGCCGTTGGCGTGGGAGGCAGAAGTAGAGAGCTTACAGTGATAAGCAGAATTGTTGTGTTACCGAATTAATCGGAGAAGATTTCCATTTCTATGATCGAGCTTGGATTTATTTGAGTTTTGTGTGACAAATATCCCGGTGAGTTTCCATGTTGCTTACACTGTGTTAGCATGCTAATGGAGTTAGCAAAGTGTGGAACGCTACTAAAGGAGTTCTTTATTTTATTAAAAAAACAGTTCGGATAGATTTAAAGGGAGTGAAATGAACAAAGTTAAAATATGTGATGGTTTAGGTGAATTTTATTTAACTGGTGCTGTAAATATTGTATTTTTGGATTGTTGGTTCCACTTTATTACTATACTCGTACTCGTCGTCTCACGCTTTATCCGGAACCGGGTCGCGGGGGCAGCAGACTAAGCAGAGACTCCCAGACTTCCCTCTCTGCTGACACCTCCTCCAGCTCTGTTGGGGGAAGCCCTAGGTGCTCCCAGGCCAGCAAAGAGACATAGTCTCTCCAGCGTGTCCTGGGTCGTCCCCTGGGCCTCCTCCCGGTGGGACGTGCCTGGAACACCTCCCGAGGGAGGCGTCCAGGGTCCATCCGAAGAAGATGTCTGAGCCACCTCAACTGACTCCTCTCGATGTTCAGGAGAACTGGCTCTACACTGAGCCTCTCCCGAATGACCGAACTCCTCACCCTATCTCTAAGGGAGAGCCCAGCCACCCTGCGGAGAAAGCTCATTTCAGCCGCTTGTATCCGGGATCTCGTTCTTTCGGTCATGATCCAAATTTCATGACCATAGGTGAGGGTAGGAACGTAGACCGACCGGTAAATTGAGAGCTTTGCCTTTTTGCTCAGCTCTCTCTTCACCACAACAGACCGGTGCAGCGTCCGCATTATTGCAGCAGCCGCACTGATCCGTCTATCGATCTCCCGCTCCATTCTTCCCTCACTCGTGAACAGGACCCCAAAATACTTGAACTCCTCCACTTGAGGCAGGGACTCTCCTCCAACCTGAAGGGGACAAGCCACCTTTTTCCGGTCGAGAACTATGGCCTCGGACTTGGAGAAGCTGATTCTCATCCCGACCGCTTCACACTCGGCTGCGAACCGCCCCAGCGCACGCTGTAGGTCTTGGCAGGAGGGAGCCAGCAGAACTACGTCATCCGCAAAAAGCAGGGACGAGATCCGCTGTTCCCCAAACCAGACCCCCTCCGGTCCTTGACTGCGCCTAGAAATCCTGTCCATAAAAGTTATGAACAGGACCGGTGACAGAGGGCAGCCCTGTCGGAGTCCAACATGCACTGGGAACAGGTCCGACTTAGTGCCGGCAATGCGAACCAGACTCCTGCTCCGCTTGTACAGAGAACGGATGGCCCCTAATAAAGGGCCCCCGACTCCATACTCCTGCAGCACCCCCCACAGGGCAGCACGAGGGACACGGCTGAATGCCTTCTCCAAGTCCACAAAACACATGAGGACTGGTTGGGCAAACTCCCATGAACCCTCAAGCACCCTGCAGAGGGTGTAGAGCTGGTCCACTGTTCCACGGCCAGGACGAAAACCACACTGCTCCTCCTACGGCCGAGGTTCGACAATCAGCCGGACTCTCCTCTCTAGCACCCTGGCATAGGCCTTTCCGAGGAGGCTGAGAAGTGTGATTCCCCGATAGTTGGAACACACCCTCCGGTCCCCCTTCTTGTGGAGGGGAACCACCACCCCAGTCTGCCAATCCAGGGGAACTGTCCCCGACCTCCAGGGCTCTAAGATACTCAGGACGGATCTCGTCCACCCCCAAAGCCTTCCCACCGTGGAGTTTTTTGACCACCTCGGTGACTTCGGCCTGGGTGATGAACAAATCCAGCCCCAAGCACCCCGTCTCTTCTTCCCCCACGGAAGGCGTGTCCGTCGGGTTGAGGAGATCCTCAAAGTATTCTTTCCACCGCCCAACAATATCCTCCTTCAAGGTCAGCAGCTCCCCACTCCCACTGAAAATAGTGTTAGCGAAGCACTGCTTTCCCCTCCGGAGGCGCCGGACGGTTTGCCAGAATCGCTTTGAGGCCAACCGATAGTCTTTTTCCATGGCCTCTCCGAACTCCTCCCAGGCCCGAGATTTTGCCTCTGCAACCGCCCGGGCCGTGAGACGCTTGGCCTCACGGTACCTGCTTGCTGCTTCAGGAGTCGCACAAGCCAGCCAAGCTCGATAGGACTCCTTCTTCAGCTTGACAGCATCCCTTACTATCGGTGTCCACCACCGGGTTCGGGGTTCAGACGTTCCCAGCAGACCCTAACTACACATTTGGGCCTGCCGAGTCTTTCAGGCTTCCTCCTCTTCCAGCGTATCCAGCTCACCACCAGGTGGTGGTCGGTGGACAGCTCCGCCCCTCTCTTCACCCGTGTGTCCAGGACATGCGGCCGAAGATCAAAAGATACGACTACAAAGTCGATCATCGACCTTCGGCCTAGGGTGTCCTGGTGCCAAGTGCACCGATGGACATCCTTATGCCTGAACATGGTGTTCATTATGGACAATCCGTGACTTGCACAGAAGTCCAATAATGAGACACCACTCGGTTCAGAGCTGGGGGCCCGTTCCTCCTGATCACGCCCCTCCAGGTGTCACTGTCGTTTCCCACGTGGGCGTTGAAGTATCCCAGTAGAATGATGGAATCCCTGGGAGGGATGCTTTCTAACACCCTCCCCAGGGATGCTAAGAAGGCCTGGTACTCCGTACCGCCATTCGGCCCATAGGCCGAAACAACTGTCAGAGTCCTCCCTTCAACCCGAAGGCGAAGGGATGCGACCCTCTCGTCTACAGGGGTGAACTCCAACACGAGACGGCTGAGCTGGGGGGAGACAAGCAGCCCCACCCCCGCCCTCCGCCTCTCCCTGCGGGTCACTCAAGAGTAGAAGAGAGTCCAGCCTCTCTCAAGGAGCTTGGTTCCAGAGCCCTGGCTGTGCGTAGAGGTGAGCCCAACTATTTCTAGCTGGTATCGCTCCACCTCCCGCACAAGTACGGGCTCCTTCCCCGCCAGTGAGGTGACATTCCACGTCCCCAGAGCCAGTCTAAGTGCCCGCGGATCAGGTCGCCGAGGTCTCCGCCTCTGGCTGCCGCCCAATCCACTTTGCACCGGTCCCTCATGGTTCCCCCTGCAGGTGGTGGGCCCACTGGGGGATGGCCTCGCGTCGCTCCTTTCTGCTGGGCCCTGCCGGGTCCCGCGAGGAAGAACCCGACCACCAGGTGCTCGCCAACGAACCCCAACCCCAGGCCTGGCTCCAGGGTGGGGTCCCGGCTCCGCCGTACCAGGCGACGTCACTTGCCTCGTTGTAGTGCTCATCATAAGGGTTTTTGAACCGCTCTTCGTCTGACCTGTCACCCAGAGCCTGTTTGCCTTGGGAGACCCTACCAGGGGCATTTAGTCCCCGAAAACATAGCCTCTGGGATCACCCAGGCACTGAAAACCCCTCCACCACGTTAAGGTGGCAGTTCAAGGAGGGGCTTTATTGTTATACTGAGGGGAAAATGTTTTTGATATGTGGTTATTGCTTGAGTAAGTGAGGTTCCTATGAGTTGGGTGCAGTAAAAGGGTACCTGTGAAACTATTCATTAACAATGATGTAATAAATGCAAATGTGTGTAGAGTTGGAGAGTAATTTTCCTGCACATCTGTGCAGGCTGGTTTGGACCGAGTTTGCTGCTGCCACCTGCTTCATTGGCTCCCACTGTGGCTGGATCTTCTACTGGGCTGCACCGTCTCCCTTCGTATTGCCTGTTCTGGACCATTTTCCATTCATGGACACTTATTGAGAGGGTGGTAGGACTGAGTGCACTCAGTATTTTTATTTTATTTTTGGACATTGAACTTTTTATGCCTGAGATCTCAGAGTGTTTTTTTCCAAGTTTTTCAGTGGTTGTATATAAGACGGAAGGACTTGATGGACTTTTATTTTTCTGATGTTGAGTCAACTGTTTACATGTGACTAAATTCAATGCACCCTATTCATTTCCGCTAATCTGTTGTCCAGTGTGTTATTTGGGGTGGATATCTGAACCTTTGTATAGGTGGAAAAACCAACAGCCTCCTCACTGAACCTAGACTGGATTCTCCTTCTGGGTTATAGGTACTACATATTTGTATTACTAATAATAGTAATAAAGGAGGGGTTACAATATGTTTATTCAAGGAAACAAGTAATAGCTACAGGACAGTGGTAGACAAGGACTAACATTATCTACCGTTGCTCTAGAGAGTGTGATCAGCTGATACGCCAGTAATTATCATGGGTCACGATATCTTGTTATACCGTGAGAATGCACTCCCTCCTAATTCTTCCATTTCCAAAGTATTCCAGCAGTGCAGCATTGATTGCTTCCCATTAGACAGCCCTTTTCATGGGTCTCACAGGACTATAAAACTGTTTACTGCATCCACGTGAATGCCTCACACCTTTTTAAATTGAAGTTTTGATCTGTAATATGACCCACCCTTTTGATGAAGGGGAATGGGAAAAGCAATGGAGAGAAATCCTTTAAATATTGCATACACTTTGATTAAAGATATGATCTTTTTCATTTATTTGATATGTCATGATCTTAACACCTATGGCTGGATTTGGCTCTTTTCTCACTTCTGCTTTGCTCCGCCCAGCGCTCATTGTCTTTAAACAGATCCACATGTTTCTGCTTGTATTTAAGCTGCCTGTTCCCAGCTATTGGTGGCAGATAATTCAAGCCTAGTATGAGAGTTATCTAGCTTACCCTGTTGTGTTTTGCCTGCCTGATCCTCACCTGCTTCTTCCCCAGGACTTCTGAGTTTTGGTCACCTCCAGCTCCATCACAAACTATGGAGTAACCACTTCAGTCCTTTTTTTGTGCTCAGACTGAACTTTACCAAGTCTGTAACTCTTAAGCTCATTATCATTTCCCGACTGAGTTCTGAAGTCACTGACCTGAGTTTCCGGCTTTACGGAGTGTCCAGTAAAGCAGCCTCAAGTTCATGATTTAATACATGCTTGTTTTAAGTTCACCCTGAACTCTCTGCTTGAATTCTGGTTCGTACATTCTGAGCTCCTGACATGATTGGCCCTGAAGGGCTTATTCCTCCATCATTACTACATTATGTAAAAAATACAAATTTTCACTAGACAAAAAAGAATCAACAGGTATTTTCTTTTTTACGTTTAGAGATTCATTTCTTTTTAGCTTTTACAAAACGACATTTAAAAATAGATCTATAACATTAAAAATTAATGAAACTAGTGCCACAGTTTTACAATTCTATTCAAATATCATTACATTACATTTACATTTCTGTTTAAAAGTTAAGGAAAAACAGCATTAACCACCATGAACCAGAAGTAAATGTAAAGAAATAGGCATTATTATATTGCCTATAAAGTAAATATGATCAGTTACACAGGTGGATATGTTTGCATGCAGACCTTTAAATTTCATGGAAAATGAACCAGTCCTGCATAATAAGATAGGCAGGAAGAGCTAGTGCTAATGATCCGTCTTTACCTTAACTGTTGACCTCCTAAGGATGTTTCTAAGCTCACCTCTCCATCGGCAGGAATTCACCTTCAAACCCACTTAGGTTGAAGGATCTTTACCAACAGATTTATTCTTCATCAAGCTTCCTCAGATCAATCAGCCCGATGAACCGGATAGATGATCAGAGGAGCAGAGTTTTTGCCTCCATAATTAGGACAGGGACAGAAGTATGGGTAGAGTTTCTCTTTAAAGCAAAAGCCAGTAAAGGAGTAGATCAGAGCTGCAGCATCTACATCATAGAAGGAGACCAAACCCTCCTCATAATCCACAAACACCCCCACCTTCTCAGGACCAGGATGGAGATGGAGACGGACTGGAGGACCAGCAAGAGCTTCGTACTCATTGCTATTCCTCAACCAAATAGTCCAGTAACCATTCTGAGGACTCAGTTTGATCTTTCCCTTCCTGTTGATGGACTCTCTGGCCACTCCTAAATCCCAGTCAGTCTTTCCTTTAACCTGAACCTCAAAGTAAAATCTGCCTGAAGAGAAACTCTGACGTCCTAAAACAGAAACACAGAGAGAAAATCTCTCTGGATTGTCTGGTAGATTCTTCCTAACATCTCCATGTTTCACCTGTTTTCCATCATCAGACAGGATGAGGTCAGGATGAGCTGTATCAGGATCCAGAGTCACATCCACTGCAGACTTTCTGGACCCTCTTCATCTCAGCCTCCCTCATCTTCTTCATGTCCTCCCTCATCTTCTCCTCCAGCTGAGCCACAGCTCTAACCACAGTCCCCTCATATGATGGTGGACGGACTCTGACCTCTGTCCAGTTCTTGGTGGGTGGAGCAGCTTTCAGGGAGGAGAAGCTTTGGAGGAGGTGGAGGTGGTCTTCAGACTGGGAGAGCTGCTTCACCTCAGAGCTCCTCTTCATCAGCTCAGAGATTTCCTGTTCCAGATCTTTGATGAAGTCTTCAGCCTGTTTCTCTGCAGTTTTCTGTTTGTCTTCGATCTCCTTGATGAGCTCCTTCAGGCCTCTCTCAGCAGACTCCTTCAGAGCAGTGAAGACCTCAACACCTTCTGCTTTCTCTCTGTCTGCAGCATCTTTACTGATCTTCATCAACCTTTTTATCTCCTGAATCTTCACTCGTCTGTTCTGGATCATCCTCTGAACTTCAACTTCTGTCTTCCTCAGTTCTGTGTTCTTTCTTTTGGATTCCTCTCTCAGAGGAACAAGCTCGTGGTTCTTATGGTCTGAAACAGGACATATCAAACAGACACATGTCTGGTCGGTCCTACAGAACAGCTCCAGAGGTTTATCGTGCTGCAGACACATCCTGTCCTCCAGGTTCTCCACAGGCTCCATCAGCTGATGTTTTTTCAGACGTGGAGCTGTCAGATGAGGCTCCAGGTGAGTCTGACAGTAGGAGAGGAGACACACCAGGCAGGACTTCAGGGCCTTCAGTTTGGTTCCAGTGCAGACGTCACAGGGAACTTCTCCTGGTTTGGCAGCTTGTTGCTCTGAGCTGCTGCTGCTGATGGCTTCCTGCTGAGCTTCACGTTTGAACTTAGCAACCATCTCAGACAACAAGGTGTTGACCTTCAGCTGAGGTCTAGAGGTGAAATGTTCTTTGCACAGAGGGCAATTGTAGAGAACATTTCCATCCCAGTGCTGAGTGATGCAGGCTTTGCAGAAGTTGTGTCCACATGGTGTTGTGATTGGATCAGTTAAAGTATTCAGACAGATGGAGCACAGGAACAGGTCCTCAGACCGTAGGTTGCTTTCAGAAGTCATACCTGCACTCTGAGAACAGGAAACAGAGATCAACGATTAGGAAGATGTCCCTGATCTGAAGGTGTGACATGATGTTCTGATCAGGCTTCATGAGGTGAGTTCAGTCAGCTGACCAAAGGAGAAGAAAATCTGATCACCCTGTGGCGAGAGTTATCTAGTGTACCTGTGTTTTCTGATTGCCTGATCCTGACCCATTCTGCCTCTGGACCTCCGAGCCTCCCTGTCCCCTTTCTAATCTGTTGGCTTGACCTGTTTTCAGACTCCTTTTGGATTTCTACCTGTCTGTTAACCGAACCTGAAACTGTTTCTGACTCCCTTCGGCACATCTTTGAACCTCTGATCTCCTGGCTCTGACTAGGGAGCACATCTTTGACACCGACTTTGGATTCATTGTCTGGATTATCCTGCCTTTCTTTACCTGCACGGTTTTGATCCTGCCTATCCTCCGACGTCAGAGACACCATTGTCTGGGACTCTGGGCGCGTCTTGCTGGCAGCCAACCGGCTGGAACCAACCTCATCCTCTGGGCTCAGACTGAACTATAAGACTAGGTTAGTGACTCACATGTTCATTGTCATCCTCCGCCAGAACGACATGGTCACTAACCTGTTGTTTCCTCCTGCAGAGGTTCCTGCCTTTAGCTGGGCTTACACTGTCCGAATTTTTTGCCCTTTTTGGACCGACTTTCCAGTCGTGCAAGAAATTTTTGATCAGGCCGACTTTCAGCCTGATCGTGCGTCGTGTAGTGTATAGGGTAGATCAGACTCTCACATCTGTCACGATTTGGTTATGGTTAGTTGACCCGAAAGCAGAGGGAGGGAGGCAGAGATGAATTTCTTGTGGATTTAATAAAGAGTTTACTGAAAATAGAGGCAGGTAATCCAAAAATCCAGATACGAAAACAGAGTTCAATAAACATGAAACCAGGAATCATAAAATCCAAAAAGAAAACAAAGTCCAAACTAACATAAAAACCAGGAGCCCAAAAATCAAAACATCAAAACTAGTCAAAACGAACCAGAAACCAAGGAGACATAAGGGGAATCACTATCAAAAGGAGGAGGGCTCAGAGAGAAGGAGTTGAAGCATGTTTGATGAGGACCCAGCAAAGAAGAACAGAACAGAGAAAGTATATAAAGGAGACTGAAACAAAGAGTGGGCTAATGAGCAGACTGGGAGCAGGTGTGCACAGAGGAGGATAGGAAAAGAGCTAGGGAAAACGGAGAACACAAGAGGCTAGCAGAGGGCAACAAATAAAAAAACCTAGAAAACTGAAAAGGACCAGAAAACACAACAAAATAAGAATTACAACACTAAAACTATAAAAACAAGCAGTAAAGCTGAACAGTCAAAAGAACATAACAGAACCAGGACTAAGACAGTAATTGAGAAAAAACCAAAGAACAAAACAAAATAAGAATTAAACCATAAACAACTAGAAAATAAGGAGCAAAGCAAAACTGAACATCCAAAAAAAAAAAGAACATAACAGAAGCAGAACTCTAACAACGACCAACTCCTGATCAGGAATCGTGAGGTCAGTAAAAAATCAAACATGTTTGATTTTCAGTCGACTGTCGTGGGCAAAAATTCCCCAGTGGGCATGCGCAAACAAGAATTCTTCTTCTTCCTCTCAGACGAAAACACAGAAGCATGGCTGGGGTGCCAGTCAAATGGAGTTCTTTGTGTAAAATTGATAAACCTTAGAAGCCATGTTTGCTCGGCCATGTCTTTGTCCAAATACGCTGTCGTCTTTTCTTTTCAGGGCTCTCAGTACACAAAAATTGTGCAATGTGCATGCATTATGACCTGTGAACTCACAATGTAAGACGAAACCCTGCGGTTTCGTCTTACATTGTTAGCTGTAGCTGCGTTCAACGATTGAAAAAATCGCACAGTGTATGCCCTGCTTTAGACGCCAATGCTGTTCAATGCAGTTCAGTTTTTAATAAATGATTTGAGAAATGTAACTGTCTCCGCCTCGAATACTGGGTCCTATTGAGCCTGACATTCCCTGCCTTTTCATTTTGACTCTAATAGTGATTTAGGAGTGCTTGTTTTAATTTAAGTACTTTATAAAGGTATTCGCTCATGTCTTCGCACACCTGCAGGGCTAGAGCGTGTCTGGGTGAGAGGGGCTGTTGATTGTTTTCAAACAGGTCAGACTTCATTTAGAATCAAGGTTTATTCAACCTTTTTCTGTTTGCTTCACTGTGATGTTTTTTAAATTCACTTTATTTTTGATTAATTTTTGTCATCAATGATAAAAGCCTCACTGAAACACCACAAACATAATCAGAATAGGTCCAGAGAAATGACTGAGGCAGTGACAGAGATGATTTCTCTCCTCCATAATAAACACATCAGTTTGGATCTGGATTCAGATTATCTTTATTGCCATTCGACATAATATCAGACATCCACTGCAGAACGAACCAGCAAAACATTCTCAAATTGGAGGCACCTGGACCTTTTCCTGGTTTAAATAAATATATTTTGACATTTGTCAAGGATGCTTGTCAGTTATTGAGTATCTGGACGCTCATCCTTATAAGCACATTCTAAGGCAGGTTTCTACTTTCATCCTGCCAGATAATTGGAGCTTATTGGGGGTCGTGTTTGGATATTGGCTATGAATCATAATGGGGATTATCTTGTGTAAATTCAATCACTCTCCCTGTTTAGTGATGACTTTCTCTTTCATTAAAGATGACTTCCTTCACCCTTCTTCCAAACCAACGGCCTTCTGTGTCCAGGATTCAAACATTTTGGCTGTCAAAGGTGTGTCCTTTGATCCTGAGGTTCTTCCCTTAGAGCTGCTAGCTCTCCTGTACTGTGCCATTTGTTTGTATAGTCATTGTTTAGCTTCCTGAAGTAGGAGCTCGAGCATTCCTCACTGCACTGATATGTCATGGTTAGAGAAAATCCTCCAGAGTTTTCAGAAATTCCTGACAGATATGGAATTACAATGTTTCCCCCTGTTTAAAATGTAGTGTTATGTTTCCTGCGACTTTTCTTTGGGTAACTTAAACGTCTAGTTTTGGTAACGACATGCTCGGAATGATTTAATGACGTGTTTGTTCATTTCTCCTCTGTGACTAAAAGGATCTTGTCAGCCTTTCCTTGCCTTGTAAATGAGGTGAACCAGTTCTACCACCTTGTTTTAACCCCCTTAAGGTTAATTTCTGGATTCCTTACAGGGAGCCTAGAGTTTGGTGGGTGATGAAAACAAATTGCTCTTCACAACATAACGTAACACCCAGACTACCCTGGAATGTCCCCTGACAGGGAGCAGCATATGAGGCTATAAAAACATTTCAGTCATTCTAGGGCCATGAATGCTGGTTACTCACAAAGCTGTTCTTTCCCCTCTGCTCTTCTACCTGTACACCAGCAGCTGCTCCTCAAGTGACGGATGACAGTTTACGAATTAGACCATCCTTATTGGGTTCATCTCCAGTTCAGTTTCATATTTAGTATGTTGTATTTTGTTTTTCTGTTTTTTACATTTGCCACAACGTTCCCTCCTCAAAATGTTACAAGGATTTTTTATTTTTTTATTACTGCTTTCATGTTGTACATGTATTTTGCTTCTTAAACATTCCTAAAAGTTATGTCAACTAGATGTCCGTCCATGTGCAGCGCCTCAAGAGCAAACTAGTGGTGAATGCAAAAAAAAAAAAAAAAATCCTCTTTGATTTTGATTGTCACTTCAGATGGATGGAAATGAGTCAAATAGAGACAATTGTCCCCATGAAGCTGGACAGCAGAGATCTAACTGGCAGCTTCTCACTCTGGGATTTACTCTGATACATGATTATTAGCATTTTATCCACTCAGAGGCATTTAATGGGATCAACGTGACTAGGTGTGTCTTTCTCTAGATTTTTAACTGGGAGGAGTCTTCCTGTCATTTGCTAAGGCTAAAAAAGACTTTA
Organism: Cyprinodon diabolis; assembly: GCA_030533445.1. NCBI lineage: Eukaryota > Metazoa > Chordata > Actinopteri > Cyprinodontiformes > Cyprinodontidae > Cyprinodon > Cyprinodon diabolis. The sequence goes on along the minus strand of CM060067.1, from coordinate 44,430,151 downwards.
CAATCTTCTAAAGAGAGATTTTTTTATCTTAAATAAAATTATATAATTAACTTTTACAATATCTTCTTTTCATATTCATGTTTTAAACAATATTTAGTAAAAGTCAAATGATCATGGAAAAATGCAAGATTCCCCTCTTTGCTACTTATTTAAAACTTATAATTCAATTCAGTCTTTTAAATATAATGAAAGAGCATACATACACTGCTAAGCTATTGTAAAATGCTAAATACTCAGAAAAGTCCCATAAAATATTCACTAAAAAGTAACAGTAACTTTAGAACTAAGGCAAACAGAAGGCACATCAACACAAGACACTGACACATAATTTAGAAATGTTTTGATCAATACATCAAATCTAAGTTTAATTTGCTGTTGATGCTCCTGGAGAAACAGTGGCTATAATCAGCTTTACTCACCTCTATTCGAGTCAGTTGTTGGGGAGGAAAAAGGGACTTCAGACAGATGGAAAATAGTCAGCACTGCAATTCTAAAAAATGACGCTCAAACCAGTCTTTCTAGCGATGCTCCACCTTCCTTCCTGTTAGTAAAACAGCAAGAGTTTTCTGCATCACTATTTTCCTTTAGTCAGTGGCATCAAATAACATGGGTCCTGTGTACTTTGATAAGGCTGCAGCCTTACAGTAGCAGCTTTCCAAAATGGTCCTTCCCAGTCAAACGCCAGCCGAATGGCAGCCTACTCCCCTCCAACTCCCAACCACTGGAGTGACCTCGTCTGGCACAGTTATTTTACTCTCACTCCACCCTCTCACTGAATTACAGGGTCTGACAGGAGATGACGCTTCTCTTTAGATCTCAATGTCCACAAATCATGACAGAAAGAATATTTTAGTACAAAGATTGATGTTTAAAAAGGAAATTTAGGAGATCAGCCAAGGAAAGTGGGGAAATTTTGAATGGCTCCTACTGTAGATGTCTCTTCATCTGCTAAAACGAGTATGATGTCATGACGTGATGATGCAGTAGACTGGAGTTGCATAAAATGCTTCTTCAACTGTGATTCCATGCCACTTCATGAGAAGTAGCTGCCTTCTGTAACCCAAAGAAACTTCTCTGATCTGAGTAAGATTATGATTTCTTTCTAAATCTGTTGTCATGTCTCATGGTTATTTAATACATTAACATTATGAAGAGTTATTTAAAGAGTTTGTCCAGAGTGATCTCTTCTCAGAAATAGAACTGGAGAGAGAAAGCTTCAAGGTGTAGGCACACAGCTTTATTTTAACATTTTCTCTTGGAAGAAAAAGTGTCTCTTGGAGTACTGATCCTTTTCAACATGCAAAAAAAAGTTCAATGTTACTATCAGGTTACCCTCTGTTACCACAACAGCTTTGAACCATAGGAGTCATGGGGCCCAGGTGTTCCCCCAACCCCTGAAGGATAAGACTTTACCTGTGTCCTCACCAACATAACACAGAGGGAGAATGAAGCAGAGCATTGAAGAAGGTGATCCTCCCTTCAGGCAGAATGTCATATTTAAATGTTCATCTGTTCAGAGCACAGGGTTGTACTCTGACTGGTTTCTGCATTCCCAAAACCCGGCAGTTCCTTAAACTGCTGAATTTGATTCCATCTCCTCTATACAAAGTGTCCAGGAACAGTCTGTTGAAAATGTTCTCCATAAAAAGGTGCCTCAGTAGAACAGTAAAAAAAATGGTTCTAACATCCCCAGAAGCAGTCCACAATCTGTTGCAGATAGTCTGCATATCTGGACCACAGACCAGATCCAAAGATGTGCAGGAAACATAACATGTTCCCCTATGTGTTTATCTAATAAGCTATCAAACTCAGTCTGTGGTTCCATCTTATTTATTGATTACAGCTGCAGGTGAAGTAAATTCAGGTTTTCTCATGACTGTGTGCATCTGCCAGGTGCCAGTGTTTCCCCACCTTTTTTACTTGTGCAACCCTTTGGGCATTTTGCCTCACTGTGAGTACAGTCAAAAGTATTGATAATGGCCCAAAAGTTGAGTTTACAATAACTAATTATAAAATTATTATTTTATTCTTAGGCATTTTCTTCTTTCCATTTCAAATGAAAACCAAAAATATGTTTGGATTGTCATCCTGCTTCATTCTATCTCTATTCTCCCACTCTGTAGAATCTGTTAGTTCAATCTCTAACGTTCTGCTCTCTCTGCTTTTTCTCATAGTAGCTTCATCTGGTCTGTTCCTGTTTGGCTGTGACTCCATCCTGGAGAGAAATATCAGCTGTGCTGCTGCCATCAACACCTTTGTTTATAGATGTTGGAGATCAGCCTGTTTCTCAGTGTAGTCCTGTTTCTCTGACTGTGACTAACTGGATGTGCTCTCTTCATCCTCTGACATGGGAGCTGGCTCGGAGCTCCTCTGCCTGGCTGTGCGTTTCCTTCTGTCTCCTTGAACCCCAGTCAGCCTCGGTAGATGGCCGTTCACACTGAGCCTGGTTCTATTTCTTCCTGTTTAAAGGGAGTTTTTCTTCTCCACTTTCAATACAAGCATGCTTAGTTTTAGGGATTGCCTTTGAGTGAATGAGTCGATGCAATCAACTGGTTTTCCTTAGATAGAAAACTTTGAATCAATCTGACTGGATGATCTGGTAAACTGTAAACTGCCTTGAGATGACATGTGTTGTGAATTGGTGCTATAGAAATAAACTAAATTAAATTGAATTTCTATATCTCCGTTGCAGGGGTGTGACTTTAGAGGAGAGTCATTCCTGTTACATCACCCACATTTGATCTCAACAAGCTGGATCAGGATCCAGAGTCACATCCACTGCAGAATGCTGGACCCTCTTCAGCTCCGCCTCCATCATCTTCTTCATTAAGTTAAGATGTTATCAAAATCAACACGGTTTAAGTCTCATATTCAATTTTGTTATATCTCTGGAAATAATGTGTGATGATGTTGAGTACGATGTTTGCCACGGTTATGTTTTTGCTTGGCACTACTTTGTAAAGCGGAGGGCTACGTGTTTATAAGAGCAATAAAGGAGGAGCCTCCTTGTTCTCTGTGTTCAGAGAGAGCAGGCAGTGTGGCTACCGGTTAACTTGAAAGTAATGTCTCCTGTCTCCTATTTATCTCATAAGTGAGTTAACATTTATGCAAAGATGCATTCACACGGTGCAGATGATGGTGAAGTGTCCAGTGGCTCCCATGGAAATGGTAGGAGATCCACTGCAGAAGAACCAACAGATGAAAAAGGCGACAATTTATACGTTGAATCTCTCAGCAATGGTCTGACATCCACTTTCCCTTGTTTTATTGGTGGCAGTATTTCCCTTTTATTTTTTAATCAACTAAACACCTAAACAGCCTAAATAAAGACTCTCTAACCACGTCTCTTAACTAAAAATGTCTTAATTTAAAGAGTTATTTGTCATTTTTCAACTATTATCCTAAAAATGAACAGTAGGAGCCAATATGATAAAATGTGCAGATATCACAGGTTTCTAATATATATTTCTGTCTAATCATTCAGTCCCTCTATGATAGATTTTACACTCTTGGTAAAAATGTCCAGACCTCTGCAAAGTGTCTGGGAACATTTAGGGCCTGATTGGAGCTGTTCTAGCCTGGGTGCCATTCCGAACTTAGTCCCGCCCACAGCGTTTGAGGTCGGGAAGTTCGGTCTGGCATTGCTCAATAGTAGCGCGAGTATGCTCGCCCAATATCTGGTCGGGCCAATCAAATTGACAGGGCGGGCTTTATACGATGATGGACAGATGATCAACAGTAACGTAATCAACCACGTCACCAAAGCGTGCTTGGGTGACAACAATGGCTGCCGCTGGAGAGTTGAGGTGTGTAGATTCTGCTATTAGGTCTGTTGTAGAAGATATCGACAGCAAATTAATTTTAAAAGAGGAACAGAGAAACGCGATCAAGGCATTTGTTGAAAAGAAAGATGTTTTTGGCGTCCTTCCTACGGGATTAGGGAAAAAGTTTAATTTATCAGCTGGCTCCCTTGGTCGCTTAACATCAGAATCAGAATCAGAATCAGAATTCTTTATTTGTCATTGCTCGACAGGGGTGCAATGAAATTTCTCAAAAAAGAAAAAACAGTACAAGCAATTAGTGCAAATTTAAAAGAAAAAAATACGAAAAAGTAAAAAAAAAAAAAAAAGGGGATACTGCGGGCTCTCCTGAGGCAGCGGGTACAGGTTATTGCACATGAGGTACCATATTGCATTTAGTGTTACTGTCATTATTGATAGTTACAGTTGTTACAGTGTGCGTGAGGTGTTCAGGGCAACAACAGCTCTAGGAAAGAAGCTGTTTTTCAGTCTGGTTGTTTTTGTCCTTATTGCCCTGAAACGTCTCCCAGATGGGAGCAGTTCAAAAAGATGGTGACCGGGGTGTGAGGAGTCCCTGATGATGCTGCGGGCTCTCCTGAGGCAGTGGGTGGAGTAAATCTCCTCCAAGGAGGGGAGAGGGCAGCCAGTCAGTCTTTGGGCAGTGTTGATGACCCGTTGGAGCTTGGAGCATACGTCACGCACTCCGTTGCTATTATTGGTTGTAGGTCTATCCAATTGAGTGCAGAGGCATTTTTTTTTTTCCTGGTTCGTTCGAAACACAATCATAGAAACATAATCACAGCTCTATGGAACAGTATCAGACTCATATTCTGACTAGAACTGAGTAGGACTACGTCAGGCTAGCTGTTCTGTGGGAGAGATGAGGTCCAATTCAGGAGGTTCAGGAAATGAAATCAGTGAAGTGCAGATATGTGTCAGAGAAGAGGAAAGGCTCATTTTGATCCATGAAGAGACGAGATGCTGAACTTTAACCCAACTTAAAGATAAAACATGTTTCATAAAAACATCTCCTGCAGTTTTTCCAGATCAATGAGGTTTTTTTTACATCCAGTTGGTCCATTTTTCAGACCATGATGCAGCTTCATGACCAGTTTTCTTCTAAGCAAAAAGAAAGGAGCACAGAGCAGTTTTCTGAATGTTTTTAATCGTTCCCAACCAAACATAGACGCCATTATTAGGTTTTACAGTTTCTCCAGGTAAAAAGTTTTAATCTGAGCATCAAATGAAAACAAATCAAACACCAACTTCAATAAAAGTCAACAAATAAATTGAAACATAAAAACATCAAGAGGAAAACAATCAATCAATTCCAGATGAGTCTCCTTTTATTCCCTTCTGGTCAATGATCCGACCAACAGGTGAGTTCAACTCCAGTAGGAGGAGAAAACAATAAAATGATGCAGGAGAACCATGGTTCTGGTCAAGAACCTGGAACCAAAGCCCACTTTTAATGGTCCCAGTTTGAAAAATGATGGCTGGGCCTCTTTACCACATCATGTTGCAGCCGTTGCTGTTTATCTGCTGTCATTATCTATCTGGGTTTTTCTCTGTTAGTTTTAAACTGTTTGTTTCTAGTTTTCAGTTTTAAAGCCAAACCACAGACTGGGCCTGTAAACTAGAGGAGCTGTGGACAGGAAGTTGCTGCTACTTCCTGAATCTGTTGGGATCTGGAGGCTTGTCACCTTTCTCCACCAGAGGGAGCCGGAGATCTTCCTCCTGAGGGCGTGAGCTGACTTCTGCACACCTGTTTCCCATCTGCTCATCTGGAGGCTTTCTTAAGGAGGAGGAGGCTGACCAGAGTGTTTGCCAGTAATGGTACCAGCAAACCTGAGCCAGCTAACTCTGATCTGTTTTCCTGATTTTTTTTGAGAACCTCTCTGACTCTGTGTTCTTCTGCCTCTCAGAACCTGACATATCTGGTGATCAGTCAACTCCTGGAGAAAACTCTCGCTGCCTGGAACCTGCCTGTCTGCCCTCCGCCTCAGCCTCCGTCTCTGCCTCTGCCCTCAGCCTGCCGATCAGCCTCTGGACCCTCAAGGTTCCCCCCCTGCCGGTCAGAATACCCCCTGAGCAGGTATTAACCCAAACCGCCATTAAACAGCAAGTTTCCTGGGTCCACTCTAACAGATCTGTCCTCCTCTAGTTGCTTCGGTCCCGTGACCAGCCTGACGAACCAAGACCCCGTTCACATTTCTCTGAAAACATTGTCAATAAACCTTTTAACTTTTTCCCTGTCTCTTGAGTGTTTCTGTATGTGGGTTAGAAGATTAGACCCCAACATCACAGAACACTCTGGCCAACAAACTAGCCCCGCGGATTCACTCAGAAGGACCTTGGAGCAGCAGCATGTCCTCATTCAAAGCCATGACTCCGCCCTACAAGAGCTAAGGGAACGCCAAGCTGAGTCTATCCGCACCCTGCAAGAGATCACAGGTTTTCTGCAAAGATCCAGCTCACAGGCCTCTACACCTGCTGCTGAAGCTGCTCTGCTTCTGGCCCAGGATCCCAATCCACCTCTCAGGTCAGAAAACATAGTCCACCCTTCATTTTCTGAATTCCGCCCATCCCTCCCAGAAAGATTCTCAGGTGAACCAAGTAAGTTCAAGGGATTTCTGTTTCAATGCTCTATAATTTTCAATCATTCTCCTCAGAGCTTCTCTCAGGATGGAAGAAGAATTTCTATTATCTTATCACATCTCACTGGTAAAGCTTTGGAGTCGGCGGAAGCCAAGTTCTCATCCAAAACTGAGTATGGTTGTACTTATTGTGATTTCATAAAGGAGTTCAAGCAGGCCTTCAACAAATACAGATAAGACTGCAGACTCCCGTGGATTGTTAGAATTAAAGCAAGGAAACAGAACAGTGGCTGACTTTGCAATTGATTTCCGGATTAAAGCGGCAGCTTCCGGTTGGGGAGAAATGGCGCTTAAGAGTGCCTATTTTCACTCTCTAGATGAATCAATTAAAGACGAGTTGGCGACTTTAGATGAACCGAATACCTTGGAAGATCTGATAAGATTGACTATCCGTTTAGATAATAGGCTGCGAGCCAGATCCGTAGTCAGATCCAAGAGCCGTATTTTCCCAGTCACAATGCTTCCTGAAAAATCTAATGAAAGATCAAATGAAATTTCCTCTTCCACAGTGCACACTGAAGCCGAGCCAATGCAGATCGGTCACACCAGACTCTCATCAGAAGAAAGACAAAGGAAATTCAAACAAAACCTCTGCTTATACTGTGGAGAACCCGGACATTTTGTTTCTGCCTGTCCCGCTAAGGTAAAAGCCGGGGTCCGCCAGAGGAAATGAGGAGTCTGGCGGACCATCTTCAAACTGAAAACTCTCCTCGACTTCTGTTACCCGCTACTCTGTTTTTTAAAGATCAGTCCCTCACTTTGTCGGCTATGATTGACTCTGGTTGTTAAAGAAATCTAATCGACTCCAGTTTGGTCAAACAATTAAATATTGAAACTACTCCTTTGACTAAATCCCTGAGAGTTTCAGCGCTAGATGGAAAACAACTACCTCATATTACGCACCAGACCAAACCCCTAGAACTTTTAATCTCCGGGAATCATAGGGAAACCATATCATTTTATTTTTTTTCTTCGGCAAGCTCACCAGTAGTTCTGGGTTTTGATTGGCTTCAACTCCACAACCCACATATTAAATGGTCTAAAAGACATGTGGAGTCCTGGTCTATTCCCTGTCATTGTTCCTGCCTCCGTTCCGCCGCCCCTCCGACTTAATCGCCGGCTAGCCGTCAGGAGGCTGACCCGCCTGATCTCTCTGTCATACTGTACCTCCAGATTATCATGATTTGGCTCCTGTGTTCAGTAAAACTAGAGCCCTTTCTCTCCCTCCGCACCGCCCATATGATTGCGCCATCGATCTTCTCCCTGGGGCCCCACTCCCTAACAGTCGGCTTTATAACATCTCCAAACCTGAGAGAGAGACCATGGAGAAATATATCAATGAGTCACTAGCGGCTGGAATAATCCGACCATCTTCTTCTCCACTCGGAGCAGGATCTCTACGACCCTGTATTGATTACCGAGGGTTAAACCAAATAACTATCAAGAACAAATACCCGTTGCCCCTGTTAGCTTCTGCTTTTGAACCGGTTCAGGGTGCCACTGTGTTCACCAAGTTAGACCTGAGAAACGCTTACCACCTTCTCAGAATCCGTGAAGGAGATGAATGGAAAACTGCCTTCAAAACACCTCTGGGGCCTTTTGAATATCTGGTCATGCCTTTCGGTCTGTCAAACGCCCCCGCTTGTTTCCAGGCACTAGTGAACGATGTTTTGAGAGATTTTTTAAAATGTTTTTGTGTTTGTCTACCTAGACGACATCCTGATCTACTCCAGAACCATCTCTGAACATCGGAAACATGTTCGCTTAGTGCTGCAGAGACTTTTGGAGAATAAATTGTTTGTCAAGGTTGAAAAATGCGAGTTTCATCGCCCGTCTGTTACCTTTCTGGGATTTGTGCTCGAGGGCGGGCAGGTGAGGCCATCTGAGGATAAAATCAAGGTGGTTCTGGACTGGCCCACTCCTGAAAACAGGAAACAACTCCAAAGGTTTCTGGGGTTTGCCAATTTCTACCGAAGGTTCATCAGAAATTACAGTCAAACGGCCCAACCTCTGACAGCTTTAACCTCAGCAAAAGGAACTTTTCACTGGTCCTCTGAGGCTGAAGCAGCTTTCAAAAAACTTAAGACACTGTTTTCCAACGCACCCATCCTCATTCAACCGGACCCCTCCAAACAGTTCATCCTGGAGTTGGATGCATCTGACTCAGGGGTTGGAACTGTTTTGTCCCAAAGTTCTGAATCTGACCAGAGAACTTATCCTTGTGCATTTTCCTCCCGCAGACTCACCCCTGCTGAACGAAATTACGACGTCGGTGATAGAGAACTCCTCGCCATAAAACTGGCCTTGGAAGAATGGCGGCATTGGCTGGAGGGCGCAGAGCATCCCATTTTGGTATGGACAGATCATAAAAATCTTTCTTAAATTCAATCAGCCAAATGATCTAATCCCCGTCAGTCCCGCTGGTCACTATTTTTCTCCCGATTCAATCTGATCGTCTCTTACCGCCCTGGGTCTAAGAACATTAAACCTGACGCTCTGTCCCGTCTTCACGCTCCTGATGAACCTGAGACACCAGCTAGTATTTTACTGGCTAGCTGTACTGTCGCCACAGTCTCCTGGGAGATTTCGGACCTAATTAAACAAGCACAGACTTCTGAACCTGATCCTGGCACAGGTCCACCTAATAAAACATACGTTCCATCTACAGTGAGGTCTAGATTAATCCATTGGATGCATACCACTAAGTTCTCAGCTCATCCTGGAGTCAGTAGAACCGTGGCCCTGATGTCCCGTCGGTTTTGGTGGCCTTCGCTGCATAAAGATATCAAGGAGTTTGTTCTAGCCTGTCCAGTTTGTGCCCAGAATAAACCTTCTCATCAGCCTCCCTCTAGTCTCCTTCATCCTCTGCCTATTCCCAAACGCCCTTGGTCACATATCGCCATAGACTTTGTCACTGGGATACCTGCATCCAAGGGCATGACCACCATTTTCACAATCGTCGATCGATTTTCTAAGGCCTGTCATCTAATTCCGCTGAGAAAACTTCCCACAGCTTTTCAGACAGCTCAACTTCTGGTTAAGCACGTTTTTAGACTACACAGCATCCCACAGGAAATTCTGTCGGACAGAGGACCACAATTCACAGCCCAGGTATGGAAACATTTTTGTTCTGCCCTTGAAGCTAAAGTCTCTTTAACTTCTGGTTACCACCCCCAGTCGAACGGTCAAACCGAGCGAATGAATCAAGAGCTGGAGTCCACTCTCAGATGTTTCACGTCCACCAACCCCGCTGACTGGAGTCAGTTCCTGCATTGGGTGGAGTATGCACATAATGCTCATGTTTCTTCTGCTACTGGTCTCTCCCCCTTTGAGATCTCATTAGGATACCAGCCTCCGCTATTCCCAGCTGATGAGAAAGAGATTTCAGTCACTTCTGTCCGGCACCACATCCGCCGGTGCCGTACTATCTGGAGCAACACTGTAGCAGCTCTGAACCGCTCATTGTCCAGCTCCCACCTATTCGCCAGGACAGCCGGTTTGGCTATCCACCAGAGACATCCCTTTGAAATCTATGTCACGAAAGTTGTCTCCTCGTTATGTGGAAGCTCATTGGTAGAATTCTCTTATGACAGAAAGAAGGCCTCAATTCACACCATCGTCATTCGGAGGGGGGTCTTAAACACTTCATACATTCAGCGCCACCTTCAATCCATTGTGGGTGGTATTTATAGGCTCCACATCGCACTGTGTGGATACACGTGCATGGGAATATTGTATCGACATCTTACTGGAATTCACGTGTGCTGATTTGCGTCAAAGTCACTGCGACCCTCAAGAGGTGTTTACACAGACGCTCTCTGTTTTTGCCAAACCCCCTCATGCAGCCTTGGACACCATGGTGTTACTAAGACTCAAAACTGACCTTTAAGTTTGGTTGCTAAGTAAGTATAGGGCCATGTTTTAGGATACATTCTGATTCTGATATAAGACAATAAAACTGCTTCTACAGTTACATTGGCCCGTACAGGATCGAGTCTGTCATCAGTCCGTCTGCTGTCCGTTTGCATCTTCCTTCTTCTCTCCGCATCCATCCCACTTTTCATGTCTCCCAGATTAAACCCGTCCTGACCAGTCCACTTTGCCCTCCTTCCGACTCCCCTCCTCCCCCCCGTGACATTGATGGGCATCCTGCCTACACCGTTCGCCGGGTCGTGGACTCCCGTCGTCGGGGCCGAGGTTGGCAGTACCTGTTGACTGGGAGGGCTACGGCCCGGAGGACCAGACGTGGGTTCCTGGTTCGTTTATTTTAGATCCTTCACTAATCACTGATTATCGCTCTTCTCTGCCTTCATGCACGTTTGGACCGCCAGGTGGCGATCGTTGAGGGGGGGTACTGTTGGGATCTGGAGGCTTGTCACCTTTCTCCACCAGATGGAGCCGGAGATCTTCCTCCTGAGGGCGTGAGCTGACTTCTGCACACCTGTTTCCCATCTGCTCATCAGGAGGCTTTCTTAAGGAGGAGGAGGCTGACACTTCCCTGCCAGAGTGTTTGCCAGAAATGGTACCAGCAAACCTGAGCCAGCTAACTCTTTGATCTCCTGAATCTTCACTCGTCTGTTCTGGATCATCTTCTGAACTTCATCCTCTGTCTTCCTCAGCTCTGCCTTCTTTCCTTCAGTTTCTTCTCTCAGAGGAACAAACTCGTGGTTCTTATGGTCCAAAACAGAACAGAGCAAACAGACACATGTCTGGTCGGTCCTACAGAACAGCTCCAGAGGTTTATCGTGCTGCAGACACATCCTGTCCTCCAGGTTCTCCACAGGCTCCATCAGCTGATGTTTCTTCAGACGTGGAGCTGTCAGATGAGGCTCCAGGTGAGTCTGACAGTAGGAGAGGAGACACACCAGGCAGGACTTCAGGGCCTTCAGTTTGGTTCCAGTGCAGACGTCACAGGGAACTTCTCCTGGTTTGGCAGCTTGTTGCTCTGAGCTGCTGCTGCTGATGGCTTCCTGCTGAGCTTCACGTCTGAACTGAAAAACCACTTCAGACAACAAGGTGTTGATTTCCATCTCAGGTCTGGTCTTGAACAGCTTTTTACATAAAGGACACTGATATCTTTCATTTCCATGCCAGTGCTGAGTGATGCAGGCTTTGCAGAAGTTGTGTCCACATGGTGTGCTGACTGGATCAGTGAAGACATCCAGACAGATGGAGCACAGGAACTGATCCTCAGACCGCAGGTTGCTGCTAGAAGACATGTCTGAACTCTGAGGACCGACCCATATAATACATATAATAACTCAGAATGCATGAAAATTACACTGGTAAAATGTTTACATATATTTACATGTTACACATCGTTGACAAGCTTAGATTCTCCACAATTCAACCAGCTAGTTAATTATGGACCCAGTGAGCACCAAAGCACAATTAACACAGATAGAGCAGAAGTTCTATGTGCTCTTAATATTATGCAAAGTTCAAAATGCCCAGGACAGGATGGATTCCCTGTCGAATTTTATAAAAAGTTCAGTCTTAAATTGGCTCCTCTCCTGCTGAACATGTTTAGGCACTCATTTGAAACTGGAACTCTCTCACCATCCTTGTTACAGGCTTCCATTTCTTTGATCCTGAAGAAGAATAAAGATCCTTTATCTTGTGGCTCCTATCGCCCAATTTCCCTTTTAAATGTTGACTATAAAATTCTCGCCAAACTTTTAGCCCTCCGTTTAGAAACTGTCTTGCCTTCTTTGATCAGTCCTGACCAGACTGGATTTATTAAGGGGAGATATGCCTTCTCCAATGTTAGACGGTTATTTAATGTGCTGTATAACCCCACAGATTCTTGTGAAGCTGAATTTGTGATTAGTCTGGATGCGGAGAAGGCGTTTGACAGAGTGGAGTGGGGTTACCTTTTTTATGTACTTCGACGTTTTGGATTTGGTAATAAGTTTATTTCATGGATGAAGCTCTTATACACCTCCCCGCCTGCCTCTGTCAAAAGAAATTCCATTTATTCTAAATACTTTCCTCTTTTCAGAGGCACTAGACAGGGGTGTCCCATGTCCCCACTACTTTTTGCAATAGCTATAGAGCCATTGGCCATCTCACTTAGATCCAATATACATTTAAGTGGGGTCACAAGATCAGGCATTGAACAAAGGCTTTCCTTGTACACCACGACTTGCTTCTTTATATTTCTAAACCAGCCTCTTCAGTCCCTATTGTACTGTCAACTCTTGATCAATTTAGCCGCGTCTCTGGCTATAAACTAAACCTTGGCAAAAGTTAAATTTTTCCATTGAATTCGGTGGCTCGAAAATATTCATTTGCTTCTCTCCCATTTAGGGGTGCCCTTGACGGTTTTACATATTTAGGGGTTAAGGTCAAAAGTAAATTTTGCGAACTTTTTAAATTTAATTTTGAGCCGTTGGTGGACAAGGTCAAACAAGACCTAGATAGATGGTCTTTGCTTCATTTATCTGTTGCTGGGAGAATTAATTCGATTAAAATGAACGTGCTTCCCAAGTTTTCTTTTCTCTTTCAGTGTGTCCCTGTTTTTATCCCCGTTTCTTTCTTTAGCAAACTGGACCAAATCATCACTAGATTTATTTGGGATCATAAACCCTCTAGAATTCGTAAATCATATCTTAGGAGACCAAAAAGTGTGGGTGGAATGGCATGCCCAGACTTTATGTTTTATTATTGGGCATCCAATATTAGAATTCTTAATTATTGGTTAAAGGCAAATGTTTTTGACAGTGCCCCGGCTTGGTTGGATTTGGAAACCTCATCCTGTATACGATCGTCTTTGTCTGCTTTAGTTTATGCTCCCAAATTGCTATTAGGTGCTGAAATTTCGAACAACAAAATGGTGAGGGTGACTCTGAAAATTTGGTTTCAGTTCCGCCGCTATCTTAAATTAAACTTTTTTTCTTTACAATCTCCAATCTTCAAGAACCCTTTATTCCGGCCCTCTATGATCGATAGTGCTTTCTCCGTTTGGTTCTCTCATGGTATCAAAAGCTTTGGTGACCTCTATGAGGAGGGTACATTCGTCTCCTTCGATCAGCTTTCTGCAAAATTTGACCTCCCAAAGAGCCACTTTTTTCATTACCTACAGGTCCGAAGTTATGTTAAGGAAAAAACTTCTCTCTTTCCCTCTAAACCTCCTGTGAATGATTTGGATATACTTTTGTCACCTCCCCCACCGAAAAAGGGTCTTATTTCATGTTTGTATGAGAGATTGTGCTGTTTTCATGAGTCCCCAATTCTCTCAATCAAAGCGGCATGGGAAGAGGACTTGGGTTTTCTGTTTCCAGATGACTTGTGTACGGTGGCTGGGAAGTGCAAATCAACAATACAAAATCTGAAACAACTTTACATTTGAGAAAACAAATTTACAACAAACGAAACACTTTTACAAATCATAAAACAAATTTACATTTCAGAAAACAAAATTACAACAAACGAAACACTTTTACAAATCAAACAAATTTACATTTCAGAAAACAAAATTACAACTGACAAAATCTGACGGAAAGGGAGGGACTGTCTTCGAAGCTTACCCGGAAGTGATAACCGGAGAGTTCATGCAGGATGGAAGCTAATCGAGTTGCGTTTTGCCCGTTCTGCGGCACTCATATGAGCAGTTTAACGCGGTTTTGTTTTTCCTGTGGTCGGTCCTTGGAGTTTTTAAATGGTACAGAACAGACGGTAGAACCAGATATGCTGCAGCTGTGCATATATTATTTTATTGAGTGTCACTCGTACGTTGTAATCGTAGACATGATGCCATGTTTACATGGTGTACACATCAGCTTGAGGTCTCTGAAAAACAAACTGAATGATGCCGGTGTCGTGCCAAGGTAGTTATCCCTGCGAAAATTTGTAACCCCTCGTCGGGAGCGTGCATGGAGTAGGAAGAACAACCCGAGTTAACTCCGCCTCAATTCCAACGTGCAGAACTTGAAATTTGAAAGGTTTTACGTGTATGAAAGTTGAGCTTTACTGTTTTATTCTTTACTTCACATGTTATAGCAGAATATCGCCAGTGATACTGATTTAAAATTAATAATAAAACACAAACGTTTGCTTGAAAGCTGGTCGCTGACAGCAGTGTCTACTCCTTCCTCTGAAAGCAAACAGATCCTTGTTCTTTTCCATACGTTCCTTAAAAAAATCTCTCATTGTTTCACAGTGTCCAAATGTTCTCATCCCATTGAAAACTGTTGTAAACCATGTACTTGTAATAAAAATGAAATAGAAAATGGAGTGCACGTGTAATCATTAAAGACTATATGCAAAAGGAAATATTTTTTTCCTGGTTGAAATTTAGTACTTAAATCTATATTTGTGTTTTATGTTAACTTACAATTTATCTATGTTGTACTATCCTTAATAAACAGTTTGTGTTCTAACATCAGCCGTTTTATTTCATCCCATATTGCCAGAATTGAAATAAAACCTGCTGTAATCTGTTCCCCCTGTCTATAACAGACAAAAAAGGTCCCAGTTTTTCCATTTTTTGCTTAGAAGCATCTTTTATGATGATAATTCATTCCTGAAACTTTAGAGGTGATGGACTTTTATTTCTTAAAGTTATAAGGGGGGAACAAATTATAGCAGGCCACCTGCTATAATCTGTTCCCCCTGTCTAAATCAGGCAAAAAAGGTCCCAGTTTTTCCATTTTTTGCTTATAAGCATCTTTTATAATGACAACTAACCCCTGAAACTTTGGAGGTGATAGACATTTATTTCTTAAAGTTATAAGGGGGGAACAAATTATAGCAGGGCAGGGTGGAAACTGGCTGATAGCTGGGCACACACATTACGATTTCTGGTTAATCCCCTTTCTTAAGGAAGAAAATATTCTAAAATAGTTAACTTTGGAAAAAGGTTGGCTTCTCTCTTCCTTTCCCAGGTTCATCTCGGCGAGCTGCGTGTGGCCACAAGGAAAACCAGCAATGCGTGTTGACGTCACAGAATTACAGGGTTTAATCCAATATAAGACAATGCACAAACTTAGAAATAAGACAATGCACAAACTTACACCAGAAACTGCAGAACAACGGAGACATACATTCAATTACCTGACATAAATGGAGAGAAGGAAAGAAAGCAAAGACGTACAAAGACATCTTTGGAGAGTTGCAAGAGCAAATCTGATTTGTTACTTCTATGTAGAAAGTTTTATCCTCTTGTATTTAATTTATTCAAATAAGGCTGGCTTTTGCTCCTCCAACCAGGAGCTATCTCTGACACTCAGAAAAACTTAGAGCTTCCCCTAATTTACGGCAAACATCTGGCTAAAGAAAACATGAGATAAGACCTCACAGAATAGCTGTTGGAATGCGGGGGCCTCTTTCCTGCCATAAATTCTCAGGAACAAACTTAAATTCAGTCCTTTGGTTCAAGGAAAGGTTATCTTCACAAACTTGTTCAGAATTAAGAAATATGTTCAAAATGAGAGTGTTCAACATACCTTTTACACATGCCATAAGATTAACTGTATTAAAAACTAAAAATAATAATTTTTCTTTAACAGTCCCTCTTTTGAGGTCTGAGACACACAGACCTCACAAATAAATTGATTAAGCCTTCTAATAGAGGAACCAAAAAACTATTTAGTATACTAAAAAACTAAAACATTAGCCCAATTATATAACAGTCCCTGTTTTAAACAGAACCTCCTAGCTCCACGGCCAGGTCATGTGTCTGAAGCTGAACTCCATTATCTGAACTTATCAAATGTATCTTGCGCTATCCAACAATTTAATACTCACCTGATGAACCACAAAATTTTAACCAGTAAAAACTAAAACTGGAAATACATTTTACTTATCAAATATGAAAAATCATAAAACTCAGTTATGTCAATAGAAGAAAAAACACAATAGAAATATCAGCCCAAGTATAAAATTAGAAAACCAGAGTAAGATATCTCGAAATTACAAAAAAATGCCCAAGAAACTTAAAAGACAATACTCGCCACAAAAATTACAATTTGTCAATACAAAACAATAACATCAAAAAAAGAAAATACATCATAAACAAATAAAAATTACAAAAAACCCTTTTTTTTTTTTCTTTTCACAATTCAATAGTAAGAACTTAGAGTTCGTCTCTATGCTCCTTCAATAGTCCTCCAAAAATGAATATGAATTCTTCGTCAGGAAACGATCCAAAAATACGCGCAAAAAGAAACGAATGTTCTTTAAGAGGTCGCAAAAAACGAAAACACGCAATAAAGAGAAGATAAGTTAATGATGATCTTGTAGCCTGATCCTTCACGTGTTCCTCCTCGGTTGTAAACCTCAGGTTTCCACCTGAGTGTCCGTTGCTCACTGAAAATTGGAGTATTGTGCCAATATAACAGTGAGTTTAAGGAGAGGTTGCAATCTCCTTTTCTCAATGGAAGGACACCGGAACAGGATTATTGTGCCTGTCCAGGCCTTTTAGGCCTTGTAATTCAGGAAAATTAAGTGGTCTTGGCAGGAATCCCTGCTACACTTCCACCTGGAACTGCAGATCCTCCTCCGTGCTGGGATGTGCCTGCAGATGGGCCTGCAGGTTGAGACTGTAGATTCTCCTGTATGCCTTGTAGCGTGCGTTGTGGCTCCCCAGCTGCTATGCACTGACTCCAATGGAACCCGGTGTCTCCTTTTCCTTTGCAGACGGACAGCATGAGATGTCCTCTCCACGACTCGGTATGGTCCGGTGAAGCGAGGTTCAGACCACTTTCTTTTGGTGACCTTCAGGCGCACCCAGTCGATTCCCGGAACTGGTCCCGAGCCTGGACGTTCCTGTGTCGTCTGGTATTTTGTAAATTCCGCTGCCAGGACCTATAACTCATTGAAGAAATCTTTATGAAATAAATGTGCAAGCTCACCTTTCCATCCTGGAATGCGGGTAGCAGGTCCTGGAAACATCCATCCTGTCTGGAGCTCATATGGAGAGAACCCTGTTGATTGGTTAATGATTGATCCGACACTTTATGACAACTTTGCTGTCTTCCTTTTGTATTATAAATCTTCTACTTTAAAGCTGTATTTTATCAATCCTTTGACCCTCTTTTTATATAAGGCCTACATGAGAAATAAATGTTTCCTATCATGTTGAACCCAAAACTTAACTGTATTTTAGAAGCAGTTCCATAATTGTTAATTTGTAAATCTCCAATTTAGACCAATTTAATTTCAATCATCATATTTTCTATTTTTTAAAACCTTAAAGAATGATCAGCCTGTTTTACATGAGTAAAGTTAACCTTGTCACTAAATATCAAAAATGACCTACTTTATTCCAATCATAGTTTTAAATCCCAAAAATTTCAACCATTTTTACCTTTGATCCATTTATTCTTTTGAAAACCTATTTATAAAATATTTAATTGAATAATGTATTACCCTTTTTATATTGTTTATCAATTATCAATGCCTTTTCAGTTTTGGGAGAGATTCGATACAGCTAAATTTATTAAATTATGTAAATCTTTAGTTTAGACCTTCCTGGATGTCTTAGTTAAACAACTTATTTTAAATCATATGAATAGAGATGCAACAATCCAACGATCACCTTCCTTAGTTTAAGAAACACTGTTTTATGTAAATTATTTGATAGGTAATATTTAGTTTAGTATATTCAATTTATAAATTTTACTTATTTCATATCCAAATAGTTAGCTCATATTTAATGCTGCTAATACACCGTAAAACATTTAATGTATTTTGATTTAACTTCAATAACCTCTTTTTGCGAAAAGTAAAGAGAGATCCAAACTAAAAATTTGCTTATTAGATCAATTCCATTCATGTCCCCCTGTTTCTATAACAGAACAAATGTTCTGTCATAGAATACAATAAAAATCCTACACAACTCATTGAGATGAAATCCGCTATCACCACTAACTTTAGCCTCATGTAACACAGTTGGATGCAATTCAAACATGGTGTCCCAGATGCTGTTACAATCTGCACACCTCAATCAAAGAATTTAATGTTTGATTAAATTTATGAAATCAACACAGAACTTGGTGTCATTAGGTCAATAAGCTGCATAGACACCCATCAATCCACTTTAACACCTTAATGTTAAATTCCATTTAAATGTAAATTTAGTTTTACTGAATAGTAGCCTCTGTACTATGTAAATAAAATTTAGATCATCTTCCTTAGTAGATGAAGCGTAACACACAATGCAATTCAGCTATGGTTAAGAAAAAAATATGTAATTGCAATAGTTAGTCCCTGCCCATTCTTTTCAGGCAGGAAGGGAAAAAGGACACATTAACATTTTGTGAGACAAAAAGAGTGAATCATGGAGGAAGTTAATGCATTTCCGAGGAATGCAGTGTCGTAATGTAGTGTATTATTTGTCATCAATGAGTAGAATAAAACAATAATTAAATGTTTTTAAATGATTAAAGAGAGTTGTGTTTATGAATACATTTATGTAGGCCAAAGGGAGAAATAGAGAAGCAGTGTGTGTATGAGTCTGCACCTGGCCTATTGAAGTTTGGATCCAAGCGGTTGTAGTGAAACAGGCACACTCATAAAAGTGAATTATTTGACATATCAAGGTTGCTTAGCCCAGCTGAACTCAGCTAAACCAACTGTGATGAATTGAGTTGTCATCTTCAAAACACACTGAGTAGTAATGGTCACAGAAAAAGTGATGTTTTACTAAGACTTGGAACACTAGGGTTATGCTGACCTGGTTTGAAGTAATATTATAATCATGGATCACATTAGAAGAAAGGCTTGGTTTTGACATATTATTAATTGAAATTGTTATATGTTTCTGATTTAAGTGCACCAAATGTCATCATGACCTGTAAGACTGCTCTCAAAGAATTATTATACTCATAAGTTACTTTGGATAAAAGCATGGTTTGAAAGATTAACAGTTAAAGAACTACTGTGTTTTTGATTTAATGACAATATATGTCATCATGATTTGCAAAGAAATGTCATTATAACCTGTAACAAAGACTGTTGATTAAATATATAAAAATATGCTGTCAAAGGGATTTACCACCGGTAAGATAAAAATAATTGGTTTTACCCGAAGAAAAAGTACCTAGAATAATAAAAAAAGGAGGGGGCCTGTAGGAGGAGCTAACAGGCCCCATGAAGTGTATAAAAGAGGGCCATTTTTCATCATTTGTTCAGTTGCACGCCGGCGGTCAACTCGTGTGTGAGTCTTTGTATGTTGCAATAAATTGCATTGGACCTGGACTTCAGCTGCTTCTGCCTGATTTTTGGATCATTGTTTGCAAACTTTTCTGCCTTTTGAGGACTTTGAACTTTTACAAAACTTAGCTTCAATTTTAAGTCGCTGAGGAGATTTCCACCGACAGTAACAGTTGGTGCACACCAACCCTAAAACTGCATTGCAAAACCTCTGACCCCAAGAGATGGGGTGTCCTCAACACTTAGCATTACACTGCAGGGGTTCAGGACGTGAAGACAACAGGGCGCATCAGTGCTATAACTAAAGTAAGAAGAGAACAATGGCATCACACACTACAAAAATTTAAAAAGAACTTATTCACCACTACCAAGTTTAGTTGGCACCCATTTCGTCTCCAACCTGCAGACTGAAGGGAACCCCAGGAGTGGGCTTTGGCGCCCAGGTCACATGATCAGAGATGAGAATCCAGAATCAAACATGAGAACACACAACAGGACCACCGCTGAGCGACTTGCCATGCCACAATTCTTTATCTGCTGAATCAGAAGGTGTCCAGAGTAGCAGTCATTCCCGCAGTGCAGAAGCATCTGGATACAGTCCCGCTTTGATGAACTTCGGTCAGCCTTTCGTGGTTGACAGAGCAGGACGTAGAAACCAGCAGATCAGTCATCCACTGAAACCCCCGTCCGGGTTTGAACAAAAGGCTATGATGTTTGTGGACCCGACTCACTGCTGATTCCCAGCCGTAGAAGACTCCCACAGATAACGCCTGAGTCCCTTTTGTTTTCAGCCAGGTATGAAAAGCAACACTCAAAGGAGACATCTGTTGCCAGGTCCTGCGAGCAGCACTTTGCCCTCACGTGACAGCAGGAGAACAGCTCGTCTTAGCTGACCTTCGTAATCGTTCAACAGCTTTTGGCTTTCATACAGCAGTCCAGCAGAAGATGGGCACAGTTCAGCATCATCATGTTCTTGTTCAGCAACAACAGCGGCCTGATGCGGTAATCAAGAAGATCCCTTCAAATACATCGTCCCATGATCTCTGAGCTTAAAAGACCCTTTCCCCAAGATTGCCATCAAGTCAGAAGGAAGGAGAACTGCCAGAGAAAAAATAATACAAAGTAATTAAAAAATCAAAACTTATATATGCCACATTTTGTAACTTTCACTATTATAAATAAAATTTATCTTGTGATGCATCCTCCCGTGTGGCTCTAGATTTGTTGTTGTTATAGCACAAACGGCCAACTGCCCCAAATCCTGAACTGCAAAAAGAATAAACATAGAAATGTGTTAAAATAGTCCACGATCAGATGTGCCAGAATTAAGAAAATAATGACACTTACTGTTCAAAATCAATAAACGTCAATACCTCGATGACATTCACTCTGCTTGTGCCAAATATCAACTACAAATTTAAAATCACAACCTCACAAACTCATTAAAGAATTAGAACAAACTCTAGAATGTCCTAGTACTGACACTAATAAAAGTTGTGATTGAATTGCACTTTGTCAAATAATTATGAATTGCATATTGTTCTACTAAATCCCAAACATCCTTATCATTGTCCCACGCTTCAAGACAAAGTCCTATTTTGAAATTTCAGAAATTATTCACATTTTATTTGAATTTCATAGCAGTTTTAACCAAAATTTTCCTCAAAATTAACAATTTACACCCAACTGTATATAATCAAAGTCAGCAGTGATGCAGAAATCTATCAACAATTTTAAATGTAAATAAACATGGCCTAGATGTTATTTGAAACCGTTCAATTTTAGATGATCAAATCTAATTTAGTAGGAGCTTCTATATCACATACACCCTTTTTTAGTCAAGCAGGAAGGCCATATGACTCTACATTAAAAAATCCATAATTCACTATTGTTGAATGAAAAAATCAAAATTATTGATTAACTAATTTACAATTAACCATATCCAAAAATTTACCAGGAAATAGGGTCTACTTCTCCTTCTCCCCCTGTTGATATAATAAAATTATCATTTTGAAAACAATTTGGAATCTATGTCACTGTTATATAATAATTTGCTGAAAAACCAAAATATCATAAGATGTTCCACCATTTCTCCAAATCTTCCATCTAGTATTCAAACTAGATGATGTAAATTTCAAAGTTCCATCTGTAATATCTTATCTTTATAACATCCCCCTGTGTTTTCTTATTTCCAAAAGAAAAACAATTTAGAGGTGGAAAACAACAATAGAAGAACTTTCCCCCATTATGCTAAAATTTCAACATGTCCAATCAGTTACCCATATGAAATATAAACCAAGTTAATTTAGTTAGAATTTAGGTTAGTTTGTTAGTCAAAGTGGATAACACAGTTTCCTAATAACGACATTTATATGCTTTAAGCCAAGGCTGAATTCCCGTTTCATATTAATTCCACTGCACAAGCAGATGATTCAGCTTTAACCAGATTGTGACACCAAAATATGTAATCGTCTTTACCTTAAAATTGTCCGTAAAGCAGTAATAAAAGCATATTTATGAAACAAAACCTTTACTGTCCCTAAATAGTTTAAAATAAGAAAAATATCACACAGCTACTCACTAAAGTGACGTCATATTTACATAGCGCTTCCTAAAACCCATTAAAGGCCATCTGCCTACACATTCACTCTCATTCACACTCATCAACACCCCATTGTAAGAAAGATGCAGGATGTTACCCCAGAGTTCAAACCAAAATTCGTCCTGTGAAAGTCTTAAACACAATTATTATAACACCATGGTTGAAAAAAAGAATTATCCAATAGTTCTAATATTGTTCAGTTTTGAGTGAACCTGTTTTAAAAACTCCATATTATACACACAACCGTATTTCATGATAGCCCACTGTTATTAAATGGCTACCTAGACCCCCTGTAGGAAAACCCAAAAACCGTTCATGTGGTCAAGTAATATGCAAAATGGGCTGCACACGAAGATCGTCCTACAAAAAACAAAGTCATTCATTAGTGTTTCAACATGTCCTTCATTAACAGTGTAGAAAACACTGTCAAGCAGAAAAACATCCATATGTTCTCGTTTTTGTTCTCTTGTTCCACACAGTGAGGGTGTTCCCTCCTGTGTCAGGAAACCAAGAAATTGAAGTGATTGTCAATGTCACAATATTATAAAAAAAACAATTGGATCATTCCAGTGCTCCAGCCTGGAACTGATGCCACACATTTCTCCCGCTGAGAAAGTAAAAACATCTGTAAATCTGTTATTTTGTACTTTTCATTTCAACACAAAACACAGTTCTAAAAGTAATTCACATCAAAATCCAAGAATCCTGAAAGAGTGAGCTGGAAATGTCAGTGCTAACAGAACTGAAGCACTCCCAAAATGCAAATGGGGGGGTCAATCAATCCCCCTGCTGTGAAACAAAACTTTTAACCAAAATGGAGAAACCTCTGTCCCACAGAAGCACATTTTAACAGAAAATTAGTAATACAACATCCAGCAAAAACATTTGAAAATATTTCATAACACAATCTCATTAACCATCCACCAACACAAAAATCACAAGACAAACACATAACACGTAGTGAAACACAAATCACTCCTGCACAATCTCAGCACAATTCAGACACAGACAGACAAATAGACAGCAGCGCGTGGTGGAACATATAACGGCGGAAGACAGACACACAGCAATTTTTCAATTCAATTCAGTTTATTTATATAGCGCCAAATTCACAACACATGTCATCTCAAGGCACTTTACAGTTCAACCAGATCATACAGTCAAATTGATACAAAGTTTTCTATCTAAGGAAAACCAGTTGATTGCATTGACTCATTGACTCAAATACAATCCCTCACACTAAGCATGCTTGCAGCGACAGTGGAGAGGAAAAACTCCCTTTTAACAGGAAGAAACCTCCAGCAGAACCAGGCTCAGTGTGAGCGGCCATCTGCCGAGGCCGACTGGGGTTCAAGGAGACAGAAGCAGAGATACAAAAAGCAGCTGTAAAAGGCGGCCCCGTCCAGGAAACACACAGCCAGGCAGACGAGCTCCAAGGCAGCTCCCATGCCAGAGGATGAAGAGAGCACATCCACCCAGCCACGGCCAGAGAAACATGACCACACTGGAAAACAGGCCAATCTCCAACATCTACAAACAAGGGTGTTGATGGAAGCAGCACAGCTGATGTTTCTTTCCTGGATGACGTCACAGCCAAACAGGAACAGACGAGGCAAAGCTACTCTGAGGAAAAGCAGAGAGAGCAGAAGGTTAGAGATTGAACTAACAGATTCTGCAGAATAGGAGAACAGAGAGAGAATGAAGCAGAAAGATGAAATGGGGGTCCCTATGTCCTCCAAAAGTCTAAGCCTATAGCAGCATAACTTTAAAGACAGCTCAGGATAACCTGAGCCACCCTAACTATAAGCTTTATCAAAAAGGAAAGTTTTAAGCCTAGTCTTAAAAGTAGACAGAGTGTCTGCCTCACGGACTAAAACTGGTAGTTGGTTCCACAGGAGAGGAGCCTGATAACTAAAAGATCTGCCTCCCATTCTACTTTTAGAAATTCTAGGAACCACTAGTAAACCTGCAGATTGAGAGCGAAGTGCTCTGTTAGGAACATAAGGAACAATCAGATCTCTGATATCAGATGGAGCTTGGCCATTTAAGGCTTTATATGTGAGAAGGAGGATTTTAAATTCAATTCTTGATTTAACAGGAAGCCAATGAAGAGAAGCCAGGATAGGAGAGATATGATCTCTCTTTTTAATTTTCATCAGAACTCTGGCTGCAGCATTTTGGATCAGCTGAAGGCTTTTAACTACAGTTTGTGGACTTCCTGATAGTAAAGAATTACAATAGTCCAGCCTTGAAGTAACAAATGCATGGACTAGTTTCTCAGCATCACCCCTGGACAGGAGATTTCTAATTTTTGCAGTATTCCTCAGATGAAAGAAGGAAATTCTAGAAACCTCTTTGATCTGGGATTTAAATGAAAGGTCCTGATCAAAAATAACACCAAGATTTTTTACTTTATTATCTGAAATCAGTTTAATCCCATCCAAATGAAGTGACTGGCTAATCAGCTTCTTTTTCAGAGACTCTGGTCCAAAGACTATAACTTCTGTTTTGTCTGCATTCAGCAATAGATCAACCCGCAGCCAAGCACGCACACAAACACAAAGAAACATACAAAACACAGAAACACAGACAACGTCGTAGTTCAGTCAAGAAAAGACAGAAAAGAGAAGAAAATGTCAGGTGCCGGCTAAAAGAATGTATGACGCATCTTTTAATTTTCCAACTTCACTTTTACAAATCCCTTTTATTCTCATTTCAACTTCTCAGTCCGTTAAGGTGATTCAGCCTGCTATCAGTCCTTTAAGGTTACTCATCCTGCTAAATTAATTATTCTCAGTCCTTTATACTACTACCAACTCGATTCAGAATGCCAGAGAAAGGTGATCCGACCTATTAGTCCTTTTTCCATGAGTGATACAACTCGGTCCAATTAACCCAAACAATTAATTATAAGTCCACTGGAGATGAGCCATAATCTCCGGGCTGATACAAGCCCCTGCTAATTAATACACAGACACCCGAAATTCTTTTATTGAGGCACAGGCATGAATCCTCAGGGTAAAGAATATAATAAAAAACCCAGTTTAAAATCAGAGTTAACGTAAAGGCTCTGTTTGAACTAGCCAAAGTTCCCTGTAATGTGTATTTATTCAAATCCTTAAACAACCGACTCTTTTAGGAGGGATTCTATCTACCTCTGCAGCTTCTAAATTCTGTGAGGCTGCACACAGCAAGAGCAATCAGCCACGGTCCAACCACACGCTTCAGACAACTAAAAAAATAGTCAAACACTGTATTACCACACCGAAGCGTCGGGCCGAAACGGATCAATCAGTGCCAAACAGCCGCCCACCGAGATTCCAGAACCGGCACGAGCCCCCAATTGTTAAGGAAGAAATTATTCTAAAATAGTTAACTTTGGAAAAAGGTTGGTTTCTCTCTTCCTTTCCCAGGTTCCTCTCGGCGAGCTGCGTGTGGCCACAAGGAAAACCAGCAATGCGTGTTGACGTCACAGAATTACAGAGTTTAATCCAATATAAGACAATGCATAAACTTAGAAATAAGACAATGCACAAACTTACACCAGAAACTGCAGAACAACGGAGACATACATTCAATTACCTGACATAAATGGAGAGAAGGAAAGAAAGCAAAGACGTACAAAGACATCTTTGGAGAGTTGCAAGAGCAAATCTGATTTGTTACTTCTATGTAGAAAGCTTTATCCTCTTGTACTTAATTTATTCAAATAAGGCTGGCTTTTGCTCCTCCAACCAGGAGCTATCTTGGACACTCAGAAAAACTTAGAGCTTCCCCTAATTTACGGCCTGGCGTCCAGGAATTCTAAGGTCTTCTGGCTAAGATAAACATACGATAAGATAACACAAAATAGCTATGGAATGCGGGGCCTCTTCCTGCCATAAATTCTCAGGAACAAACTTAAATTCAGTCCTTTGGTTCAAGGAAAGGTTATCTTCACAAACTTGTTCAAAATTAAGAAATATGTTCAAAATGAGAGTGCTCAACATACCTTTTACACATGCCATAAGATTAATTGTATTAAAAACTAAAAATAATAATTTTTCTTCAACAAGATCTCACATTCCATGAAGGACCACAGGTTCTCCATGGGTTTCAGATCAGTTGAACATGCCATGATCTGGCCTGTTTACTCTTCCTTGAATGGTTATTTCTTTCTCCTGTCGCTTTCCCTCCCTGCTGCGATTATCATTTATTCCTCTCACCTGTTTCCTTTGGTTTATATTCTGTTGAGCCTGAGCATTCAGGGCCAGATCGTGATTTGTTTTCTGTTAGTTTGTGTCGTTCTGTTCATTCCAAGGTTCATGTGCTGGATAATGGCGGCCAGAGGAATGAGGGTTTTGTGTCTGTCTCGTCTCCTGCTCGTCCACTGTTCCTCTCCCTCTAAGCCCTCTGGGGAGGATCAGTTTTTATTCCAGTAAGCCTGGCTCCAAGGCAGAGACCAGTTTAAAGGTCCTACTCAAGTTCTGGTTCCACGTCCTGTCTCTGCTAACCTCTTCCACTGAGCCTGCCCGTCTGCACCTGATCCTGTCTGCTCCTGTGCATGACCGCCTGGTCACGCTTCTGGACCCTGTCAGACTCTGAACCTGCCTGGGAGCTTGTGAATATCTGGAATCCTGAATCCGGTCACCTGTCTGTTCCTGCCTGATCTGGATCCGGTCACCTGTCTGTTCCTGCCTGATCTGTATCCGTTCACCTGTCTGTTCCTGCCTGATCTGTAACCCTGTCCAGGATCAGCTTCCTTCGGGTCCTCCAGGACTGCAGCCCCAGGGACACTCTTGGTGATGCACACGCGTCGGTCAATTGTCCAGCGGCTGAACTGCACCCCTTTCCAGGGAGATGGACTGGACTGTTAAACCAGCTAAGTGACCAACTCAGATACTTATCTTCTGTCAGATGATCGTGGTCCTTTACAGGTGTTTCTCCCACAAGCAGAGTGTCTGAGATTGGGCGGTGCCCCGCCCCCCTCCTTGCAGCCACCGCGCGCCACAGATTCTAGCAGCTCCACTTTAGTTTTGTTTCTTTTCATTTAATAAACATTTTGAACTTTCCTACTGACTGTCTCTCCTTGAATACTGGGTCCATCTGTCTCATTTCGTGACAGAACTGTTAGGTTTCTGTTTTCTGCCATGTTTTTCATTTGAGGATCCAGTTTTGCTTTTCTACTTGTTTCCTAGTTTTTATGGTTTAATTCTTGGTTTATTGTGTTCATTGTTTTTTTTCTCAGTTACTGTCTTAGTCTTGTTTCTGTTATATTTGCTTTTTAGAGTTTTACTTTGCTCTTTGTTTTCTAGTTTTAGCGGTTTAATTATTATTTTGTTGTGTTCTCTAGTTATTTCCGGTCTTCCAGGTTTTTCATTTGTTGCCCTCTGCTGCCCTCTTTTGTTCTCCTTTTTCCCTAGCTCTTTTCCTCTATTGCTCTGTGCACACCTGCTCCCAGTTTGCTCATTAGCCCTCTCTTTGTTTCTGTCTCCTATAAATACTCATGCTGTTCAGTTCCTCTTTTCTGGGTCCCCGTCTAACTCCATCTTCCTCCTACTCGTCTCTCTGAGCCTTCCTCCTTGTGATTTCAATTCCCCGGATGTCTCCATGTTTTTTTTGGTACGTTTAGACTTGTGTTTTGATATTTTTTTATCTTTGGACTTTGGACTCCTGGTTTCATGTTTGTTTGGACTTTGTTTTCTTTTTGATTTTTGGATTCCTGGTTTCCCTGTTTATTTGGACTTTGGTTTTCATTTTGGTTAATTGGATAACCTGCCACTGTTTTCAATTTCTATTTAAAATTCATCATTAAATCAACTGGAAATTCACCTCTGCCTTCCTGCCTCTGCTTTGGGTCAAAAATCCACTAACGAATCCTGACAAGAACAAGGGGGCCATGTCACTATTTTTTCTCCTTTTGGACTTTTTCTGGCCAGCCATGCTGTGGTGTATTTTGATGTGTGTGACGGAGCGTTGTCCTGCATGAATATCAGGTTTTTCTTGAATGATGGCGACTTCTTCTTGTACCACTGTTTGAAGAAAGTGTCTTCCAGAAACTGGCAGTGGGGCTGGGAGATGATCTTGACTCCATTATCAACCTGAAAAGGTCCCACAAGCTCATCTTTGATGATAGCAGCCCATAGCATTACCCCACATATACCTTGCTGGCGTCTGAGTCGATAAGGAACTTCCTGCCCTTTACTGATCCAGCCTGGTGCCCATCCATCCATCTGGCCCATCAAGACTCACTCTCATTTCATCAGAACGAAACACTTTGGAGAAATCAGTCTTCAGATATTTCTTGGTCCAATCTTGAAGTTTTGTCCTCTGTGTCTTGTTCAAAGGTGACCTTTTTTCGGCTTTCCTTACCTGAGTATTGAGCACCTTGTGCCTCTCGGTGATCCACGCTTGATCCTTCTCAATTCATGGGGAGTTATTTTGTGTCTTATTTTTTCAACATGCTTCTTGTGCCCATGTTGGCTATTTGCCATGAACTGCTTGATTGTGCGATGATCCCGCTTCAAATGCTTGGCAATTTCCAAACTGCTGCACCCCTCTGAAAGACATCTGACAATTTTTGACTTTTCAGACTATGTCAAATCTCTTTTCTGACCCATTTTGTTAAAGGAAAGGAAGTTGCCTAATAATTAAGCAAACCTTATATAGGGTGTTGATGTCATTAGGCCACATCCCTTCTCATTACAGAGATGCACATCACCTGATTTACTTAGCTGGTAGTTGGCTTTCAAGCCTATACAGCTTGGAGTAGGACAACATGTATGAAAAGGATGATGTGGTCGAAATACTCATTTGCCTAAAAATTCTGCACACAGTGTAGAACTCATAGTTAAATGAAAGGAATATAATTTCAATTCAATTCAATTCAGTTTATTTATATAGCGCCAAATTCACAACACATGTCATCTCAAGGCACTTTACAGTTCAACCAGATCATACAGTCAAATTGATACAAAGTTTTCTATCTAAGGAAAACCAGTTGATTGCATTGACTCATTAACTCAAATACAATCCCTCACACTAAGCATGCTTGTAGCGACAGTGGAGAGGAAAAACTCCCTTTTAACAGGAAGAAACCTCCAGCAGAACCAGGCTCAGTGTGAGCGGCTATCTGCCAAGGCCGACTGGGGTTCAAGGAGACAGAAGCAGAGATACAAAAAGCAGCTGTAAAAGGCGGCCCCGTCCAGGAAACACACAGCCTGGCAGACGAGCTCCAAGGCAGCTCCCATGCCAGAGGATGAAGAGAGCACATCCACCCAGCCACGGCCAGAGAAACAGGACCACACTGGAAGACAGGCCGATCTCCAACATCTACAAACAAGGGTGTTGATGGAAGCAGCACAGCTGATGTTTCTTTCCTGGATGACGTCACAGCCAAACAGGAATAGACGAGGCAAAGCTACTCTGAGGAAAAGCAGAGAGAGCAGAAGGTTAGAGATTGAACAAACAGATTCTGCAGAATAGGAGAACAGAGAGAGAATTAAGCAGAATGATGAAATGGGGGTCCCTATGTCCTCCAAAAGTCTAAGCCTATAGCAGCATAACTATAGAGATAGCTCAGGATAACCTGAGCCACCCTAACTATAAGCTTTATCAAAAAGGAAAGTTTTAAGCCTAGTCTTAAAAGTAGACAGGGTGTCTGCCTCACGGACTAAAACTGGTAGTTGGTTCCACAGGAGAGGAGCCTGATAACTAAAAGATCTGCCTCCCATTCTACTTTTAGAAGTTCTAGGAACCACTAGTAAACCTGCAGATTGAGAGCGAAGTGCTCTGTTAGGAACATAAGGAACAATCAGATCTCTGATATAAGATGGAGCTTGGCCATTTAAGGCTTTATATGTGAGAAGGAGGATATACTGCTTCACATAAAAAATCACATCAGTGAGACACAACAGGAATGAAGATGAGACATTTTCCATGTTTGACTAGTCATAAAATGTCCATGAAGAAACTCCCCTCCAACCTTTCACAGCAGCAGTAATCTATTGTTTGCATTGGAACTAGAACAGATAAGATACTTTTGTAAACCTGCTGAATATTTAAACCATGTTACACCAAAGAACTCAGTTAAGAAGGTGGAGCCAGTAATTCACTTTTAAAACGAAGTCCTAAAACACAGAAACATGTTTGAAGATCTAAACAAGATTGAGGCTTTTTGGTGTAATTTGATTTAAAGTATATTATTGCTAATATAGTCTGACAGTCTTCTAGAAGTGTAATGTTTCTGGAAGTAGACATTTTAATACAAAAAAAAAATATATTGGATGTTTTTAAAAGAAAGAGCAGTTACACTACAGCTGGAAAGGAGAGGGAGATGGCATGAGAATACATTGCTGATTAGATCGTATATATTTAAAGAATGTATTATACACTATATTGCCAAAAGTATTTGCTCACCCATCCAAATTATTGGAATCAGGTGTTCCAATCACTTCCATGGCCACAGGTGTATAAATTCAAGCACCTAGGCATGCAGACTGTTTTTACAAACATTTGTGAAAGAATGGGTCGCTCTCAGGAGCTCAGTGAATTCCAGCGTGGAACTGTGATAGGATGCCACCTGTGCAACAAATCCAGTCGTGAAATTTCCTCGCTCCTAAATATTCCACAGTCAACTGTCAGCTGTATTATAAGAAAATGGAAGTGTTTGGGAACGACAGCAACTCAGCCACGAAGTGGTAGGCCACGTAAACTGACGGAGCGGGGTCAGCGGATGCTGAAGCGCATAGTGCGAAGAGGTCGCCAACTTTCTGCAGAGTCAATCACTACAGACCTCCAAACTTCATGTGGCCTTCAGATTAGCTCAAGAACAGTGCGCAGAGAGCTTCATGGAATGGGTTTCCATGGTCGAGCAGCTGCATCCAAGCCATACATAACCAAGTGCAATGCAAAGCGTCGGATGCGGTGGTGTAAAGCACGCCGCCACTGGACTCTAGAGCAGTGGAGACGCGTTCTCTGGAGTGACGAATCGCGCTTCTCCATCTGGCAATCTGATGGACGGGTCTGGGTTTGGCGGTTGCCAGGAGAACGGTACTTGTCTGACTGCATTGTGCCAAGTGTAAAGTTTGGTGGAGGGGGGATTATGGTGTGGGGTTGTTTTTCAGGAGCTGGGCTTGGCCCCTTAGTTCCAGTGAAAGGAACTCTGAATGCTTCAGCATACCAAGACATTTTGGACAATTCCATGCTCCCAACTTTGTGGGAACAGTTTGGAGCTGGCCCCTTCCTCTTCCAACATGACTGTGCACCAGTGCACAAAGCAAGGTCCATAAAGACATGGATGACAGAGTCTGGTGTGGATGAACTTGACTGGCCTGCACAGAGTCCTGACCTCAACCCGATAGAACACCTTTGGGATGAATTAGAGCGGAGACTGAGAGCCAGGCCTTCTCGTCCAACATCAGTGTGCGACCTCACAAATGCGCTTCTGGAAGAATGGTCAAAAATTCCCATAAACACACTCCTAAACCTTGTGGACAGCCTTCCCAGAAGAGTTGAAGCTGTTCTAGCTGCAAAGGGTGGACCGACGTCATATTGAACCCTATGGCTTAGGAACGGGATGTCACTTAAGCTCATATGTGAGTCAAGGCAGGTGAGCAAATACTTTTGGCAATATAGTGTATCTCTAGATTCTGGATTTAACAGGAAGCCAATGAAGAGAAGCTAAGATAGGAGAAATTTGATCTCTGGTTTTGGTTTTCATGAGAACTCTGGCTGCAGCCTTTTGGATAAGCTGAGGCTTTTAATGTAAAGTCAAAGTAAAAATGGTAAAAGATAAAGTTTGTGGATTTGATTATAGTAAAGAATTAAAATAGTCCAGCCTTTAACTACTGAATACATGGACTAAACATCACGACTGGATAAGATATTTCCAAGTTTTACACTATAGAATAGAATAGGAAATCCCTTTATTGTCCCATAATGGGGAAGTTGTGGAGTTACAGCAGCAAAAGTCATCACACAAATGTATACCTTAAAAAAGTGTAGAAAAACAACAGAATAAGAGACAGCATTAAAATAATAAACAAAAAAAAATATTGCACAGTGTTTTTACAATATAAATACTCTCATCCGAAAATTAATTTATCAATATACAACCATGGAGACTTTTGCAGTAATGGATATGTGAAAATAGCAGCAAAACCGGAGATGTGCAAAAATGATAGCAGCATATTATTTAACTGATTGAGACAGAAATTGGAAAAATCAGCATGAATGTAGCAACTTATTGAGGCTGTCTTACCGCTGCTGGTAGGAAGGATCGGTGATAACACTCCCTGGTGCATTTAGGCTACAGCTTAGTTCGTGGAGAGGGAGGTATTATTCAACAGAGATGTTATTTTAGTTAGTATTAGTATTATCTAATTATTATTATTTAATATTCTGGAGATTAAAAAAATAAAAACAATTCTAGAAACCTCTTTGATATGGGATTTAAATGACAGGTCCCGATCAAAAACAACACCAAGATTTTTTACTTTATTATCTGAAATCAGTTTAATCCCATCCAAATGAAGTGACTGACTAATCAGCTTATTATTTTTCAAAGACTCTGGTCCAAAGACTATAACTTCTGTTTTGTCTGCATTCAGAAGCAGAAAGTTAAGAGTCATCCAGGTTTTTATGTCTTCAAGACATGCATGTAATCTATGTAATGGGTTAGGTTCATTTGGATTATAGACCGATATAGCTGGGTATCATCAGCATAACAGTGAAAATTAATCCCATGCTGTCTAATTGTTCCTAGCACTGATCCGTGTGGTACTCCACAGGTAACCTTTGAGCATGAGGAAGATTTGTCATTAACCTGAACAAACTGAAATCGATCAGATAGATAAGATTTAAACCAGTCTAGTGCTGTTCCTTTAATTCCAACAAAATATTAAAGTCTTTCTAAAAGAATATTATGGTCAACTGTATCAAATGCAGCACTGAGATCCAACAGGACGAGCACAGATACAGGTCCATTATCTGAGGCCATGAAAATATCATTAGCAACCTTCACCAGAGCTGTTTCAGTGCTATGATGAGCTCTAAAGCCAGACTGAAACTCTTCAAAAAGTTCATTATGGTGTAAGTGATCGCACACTTGTTTGGCAACTACTTTGTCAAGAATTTTAGAT
Source organism: Cyprinodon diabolis (assembly GCA_030533445.1). NCBI lineage: Eukaryota > Metazoa > Chordata > Actinopteri > Cyprinodontiformes > Cyprinodontidae > Cyprinodon > Cyprinodon diabolis. The sequence continues at coordinate 44,396,817 of CM060067.1, read as the reverse complement.
AAGAAAGGAATATTGGATATAGGTCTATAATTCTCCAAGTCATCAGTCAACATTAAAAGCCTTTGGTACATATCCCTGTAACATGACTACCTCAGGTACAATCGCGGATAGAGGAGTGCTTATGATCTTATTTTTAATAAGATCAATCTTATTTATAAAGAATCCTATAAAATCATTGCTGCTAAGAGCAGGTGGGATGGACGGTTCAACTAAGCTATGGCTCTGGGTGAGTTTGGCAACTGTATTAAAAAGAAATCTAGGATTATTCTTATTCTCCTCTATTAATGAGGAAAACTATGCTGCTTTTGCTTTACAAAGGGTCCTCTTATAAAGCAGTAAACTATTTATCCAGACTAGGTAGGATTCCCATAGGCCAGTGGAGCGATATTTTCTCTCCAGTTTCCTAGCATTTTGCTTCAAAGTGCGCAGCTCTGCATTAAACCAAGAGGCCAGCTTTTGTATTTTTAACGGTTTTCATTTTTAAAGGAGCTGCATTGTCTAACACAGAGAACTAGCAACCCCATCAACAAAATCATCAACCTGCGAAGGGGAATAAGCTATGCTTTTGCACTCTGCAGCACTGCTCAGCGACACAGAGGAGAGAGAAAGTGAAACAGAATCTTCAAAATTTATAAATGCACTATCTGATAAAGATCTGCTAAAATTGAACCTTTTTTTGGGGGAGGAGAACTCTGTTAAAGTAATCCTGAAAGTTATTAGAAAGTGGTCAGAGAGGACAGGGTTGTGAGGAAATACTGTTATTTCTTCACATTCTATGCCGTATGTCAGCACAAGATCCAAAGTATGAAGATGAGAATGTGTGGGACTATTCACATTTTGAACAAAGCCAATAGTGTCTAAGATAGCATTAACGGCTGCTCTTAAGCTATCGCCTTCAATGTCAGCATGGATGTTAAAATCTCCCACTATGATGACCCTGTCAGTTTTTAATACTAAATCAGAAAGGAACTCTGAAAACTCATCTAAAAATTCAGAGTAAGGACCTGGTGGACGATACAAAGTTACAAAAAGAAGAGGTTTTCTTGCCTTGAAATTTGGATCAGGGAAATTAAGGGTTAAATGTTCAAAAGAGTTGTAGGTATTAACTGCCTTTGGAGCAATCAGTAAGTCAGACTGGAACAAATCAAGTCGTTAACTAGCAGACTTTTAGAGGAAAGCGATCTTATGTTAAACAGACCATGTTTAATCATTTTAACTTTTTCCCCAATTGGAGTTATTTTGATTTTAATTAGATTATCATGATTTACTCCTTTGGGAATATTGTCTAATTTATTAGATTTTGGTCGTGGGCAAGACACTGTCTGGATGGAGTAAAGAGTGGGTAACAGTAGAGAAGCTGCAGAGATGTGTGTTAAACTACAACTCTGCTTCCTGGTCTGCACCCTGGATGGTCAGGGTTTTGGAGGACTAATAAATGTGGCCAGATTCCTAGAAAGAAGAGCTGCACCATCCAAAGTTGGATGGATGCTGTCTCTCCGAATCAGACCAGGTTTGTTCTCTATATGATTTGCTCATTTTAAATTAATATGTTATACTTAATTAGAATATATTCTGTAAAACCGTAAATTGATTTTTTTTATTTTGCATTACATGGAGATTTTCCCTATTTAAAATATCGGGCTAGATCAATCATGGCCTAAGGTTGGAAGTTCTGGCTGTTTCTCCATATGTGTACTTGTGCATTCTCATGTGCTTGTGTGCTTGTGAATCATCATTAGCCTCAGCCCTAGTGCTGTTCCAATTCACAATAACAGCAGACAGAGTACGGAGAAAGTCCCTTGATTTTGTTCTTGCCCCTCTCTATTTATCGAGTATGCATCAGAGCAGCCCATTGTTGAGATTGACAGCTGTCCTAGCATGCAATGAGTATTCAGTTAAAAGTTCTCTTTTCTGTTGGCGTTGTACAGCAAAAACACCTTTTAAGATAATTTGAGGCGAGAACATTATACTTCAAGCGTCACTATATGGCCCATTTACTGATTTGATGCGTAATAAAAAAAAAAATCTGAAGTTGAGAGGACCACGGCAACCAGAGGAGCTCCAAGGCTAACCACAGCCAGGTCTTTTCCTAGCCCGTCTGCAGCAGCCCTCTCTCCGCATAGCTGAGTGTGAAGGACCGCTGGCTCTGATGGAGATTTTTTTGTTGTTTTTTTTGGCAAAAGGTTCATTTGATTTGTCTTTATCTGACTGTGTTTATTATTATTACCCCACTAAATGAAAAAAGTCCGAATTCATTATTATATAGAGACTATTAATACCAGGAGGTGAAATGCAGCTCCAGACGAGCCGAGCATGTGGTGATGTCATCAGTACACGTCTGTTCCAAATGACCCAGATTTATGCTGCGTGCTCCTGTTCTCCCCAAGTCCACGCTTTCCTGTGTTCTTCTCAAGAACATACTTGGCAAAGGAAATGCGTCCATGCTCGCATTCTTGTGAGTCCCACCTTTTCACGGAGGTGAACACCACTCTACACTGCCAGTCCAGGGGCACTGCCCCCAATCCACTCTTGATGTCGATGAGGAGTATCAGCCACAACGCCACAGCAAAATCTAGATATCTAAGGTATTCATGGCAGATTTAATCCACTCCGAACTGTGGAGTTTTTTGACCACCTTAGTAACCTCAACCTGGGGGATGAACAAGTCCGGTTCTGAGAACCCAGTCTCTTCCCCCACTGAGGGCATGTGAGAAAGATTGAGGAGATTCTGGAAGTATGCCTTCCACTGTCCAACGATGTCCTCATTCAAGGTCAGCAGCAAGTTAAGCAAATCACTGCTTTCCCTCCAGGCATGGGATGGTTTAGCAGAACTGCTTTGAGGCCAACAGATACAGTAGTCTTTCTCTATGGTTGTAGTCATATGGGCTATGAGTATGTCGTGGGAAAAAAGTATTCGACTGTTCATCCTAGTTAAATAAATGGAGATCGATGGATTTCACTCAGTCGGCACATTTATTCATATCTTTGGAAAGAGAGAACAGTTCATCATACAGCCCTAATGCATAGGTGGATTAATGACCGGGCCTACCGGGCCCAGGCTCAGGGGGCCAGAGGCCCCAAGGGGCCAGGCCAACTTGGCCCCGCGGCCATGATCCATAGAGGGTAAGAGGCCCCAAGGGGTCAGGCCAACATGGCCCCGCGGCCACGATCCATAGAGGGTCAGAGGCCCCAGGGGGCCAGGTCAACTTGGCCCCGCGGCCACGATCCATAGACGGTCAGAGGCCCCAAGGGGCCAGGCCAACTTGGCCCCGCGGCCACGACCCACAGAAGGCCAGAGGCCCCAAAGGGCCAGGCCAACTTGGCCCCGCGGCCGCAAGCCACAGAAGGCCAGAGGCCCCAAGGGGCCAGGTCAACTTGGCCCCGCGGCCACGACCCACAGAGGGCCTGAGGTCCTAAGGGGTCAGGACAACTTGGCCCCGCGGCCATGATCCATAGAGGGTAAGAGGCCCCAAGGGGTCAGGCCAACATGGCCCCGCGGCCACGATCCATAGACGGTCAGAGGCCCCAAGGGGCCAGGCCAACTTGGCCCCGCGGCCACGATCCATAGAGGGTCAGAGGCCCCAGGGGGCCAGGTCAACTTGGCCCCGCGGCCACGATCCATAGACGGTCAGAGGCCCCAAGGGGCCAGGCCAACTTGGCCCCGTGGCCACGACCCACAGAAGGCCAGAGGCCCCAAAGGGCCATGCCAACTTGGCCCCGTGGCCGCAAGCCACAGTAGGCCAGAGGCCCCAAGGGGCCAGGTCAACTTGGCCCCGCGGCCACGACCCACAGAGGGCCTGAGGTCCTAAGGGGTCAGGCCAACTTGGCCCCGCGGCCATGATCCATAGAGGGCCAGAGGCCCCGAGGGGTCAGGCCAACTTGGCCCCGATCCATAGAGGGTCAGAGGCCCCAAGGGGCCAGGCCAACTTGGCCCCGCGGCCACTACCCACAGAGGCCCCAAGGGGCCAGGCAAAATTGGCCCCGCGGCCATGATCCACAGAGGGCCAGAGGCTCTCAATCATTATTATCAAAGCTAATTCTCAAATTGGATGGATCACACAACCTCACTCACATATTCTTTATCAATTATTAAAGGTTGTTTCTGAATTTTGATCACAGAACTTAATGCAAATATTCTTGATTGATTGACAAAGCTCATTCTCAAATTTTGATTACACAACCTTACTCTGACAAATTATCATTATCAAAAAGCTCTATCTCAAATTTGGATCACAGAATCTCACTCAAGTATTCTTAGCTGTGCCCCTCCCCCATCGAGTCTTTCATAAACCGGTCTGTTCTTTTAGAATCTCCTCATTTGGTATTTTGAACTCGTGAGAGACTGCTCAAAATTTGGTTTCCTTTCCCTCAGTTCAGACTCAGAGATAATTTGAAATCATTCAACAAGAAGTTTAACGCGCGCACACACACACACACACACACACACTTGAGTTGAGCATTACTTGGAAATTCTTATATTTTCCATTTTGCTGTTACTATCAGCATCTTCCCATTTTGTCCTTTTCTTTCGAAAAAGTTTACAGTCTGACATTTGTCACTGCTGTCAGTTAATAACTTTTTGGTCTTTGACCCATTTTGTCATTTTCTCGATTCGATCGTCACTGACCACTCTCTCCTGTCTGGCAGACATCGTTGCTGCCATCATAGCTAGCAAGCTGCCTGCAGATAGCAACATTTTGGTGTCCTTTGTGAAAATATTTAGATAGAAGAAAAAAGTGCACAAAGTTGTACAATTATTATCTTTTCAAAATATTTGTTTCACTGTCAGTGTGATTGACCAACTTTGCCGCTAGATTTCGTGTCTTTTGGCCATACCTGGCTAGCGACTAAAAACATCATTTAGCGACTTTTTGGTTGTGAAGATAAGTGGTAAAAGCAGATCTGCCTGTTGGTCTTCCCACATTTTGCCATTTGGTACTTTGCACTCTTGTTGGTCACTCCAAGGCATTTGTCCCTGCCTTCAGCTAGTCACTTGGCTCTTTTGGAATATATTTCACTGTAATTGGCTCTCTCTCTCTTTCTCCTCAGTACAAATCAGTCTGTTCCCTTGCCATTTAGACATTTTCTTGATTCGATCATCACTGACCACTCTGCTCTCCTGCTGTCTATCAGACGAATCAGTTGATTCTCTGCTCTCAATTGTCTATGCTAGTAAGCTGTTATTCTCTGCTTTGGAGTGTTGATGCTGGGTTGCTAGTTTTCTAAATCACCTCACACACTTGAAGGACGCAGCACCGATCATAAACACACAAACAAACTCACACACACACACACACACACACATAGTTGGTTTATCTGTTGTGATAGGCAAAGAGCCAATGTGCAAAGAAAGAAGGGAAATATGGATCATAAATGTTTAAGTGGAGGAGCTAGAAAAAAAATTCAGCAAGAAAAGAAAAAAAAGGAATCAGTTTTACTTGAGAGTGTTCCAAATATCTCCAGCTTCTTCAGTACAAAGACATCTGCTGAAAGCAATTCTATAAATGCTACTGCAAATTCAGCTAAGGTTAGCAATGCACCTGAGCTAGCATGTAGCTCCCAACATCCTGAGACCACTACAAGTGTAGACACTGAACCAAATGCTTCTGATGCTTATGATTCAACCAATTCAGCAGTAGCCAGTTGCTCGGATGAATGTGAGGTCACTGCACCTCTGGACAGCATAGAAAATGAGCTGAATCTTTCTTCAACACCATCTACAGTGACAACTCTACCTAGTGATCCCGCTAAATGGGCTGAGACCCTCACTGAGTCAATGAAGGAAGTTCTTATTCAAAGAGGTGCAAAATCATTTCACAACCGTCACAGCCATTATCCAGCTTCTGTGAGGAACAGTGGGCTAGGAGGCAAAACCCGATGCCTAAACAATGAACATTTTACTTCACACTTGCCCAATGGACAACGAGTACAAAGAGAGTGGCTGATGTACTCTCCCTCTACTGGTAATGTTTACTGCTTTGCATGCAAACTGTTTTCCCCAAAAACGCATTCTTTTGTGACAGGCTATTGTGATTGGAAACACTCAGAAAGATTTGGTGAACATGAGCGAAGTGCTGAGCACATAACCTGCATGCAAGCAGTCTTGAACCGCGCCAAAGGTGCCACAGTTGATGCAGACCTGTTCAAACAGTTTCAGGCAGAGAGCAGCTATTGGAGGCAGGTGTTACAAAGAGTTGTTGCAGTCATTAAATTCCTTGCAGAAAGGGGCCTTGCATTTAGGGGTAAAAATGAATCGTTAGGGTCTCCTCTCAATGGGAACTACCTTGGTATTCTGGAGGTCCTGGCTGAATTTGATCCCTTTCTAAAGGATCACATCAGAAAGTTTGGGCAGATGGGTCGAGGTAATACCTCATATCTGTCCTCCACCATTTGTGAGGAATTCATTGAATTGATGGGTGCAAAAACCAAACAGGCTATAGCAGATGAACTGCAAGCAAGCAAATACTACTCTATCATTGTGGATTCAACCCCAGATTTATCTCATGTGGACCAATTGACATTCATATTCCGTTTTGTTAGCAAAGAGGGCAGTGTTGTTGAACGCTTTGTGGGTTTTGAGCCCATTACTAGCCATACAGGTGAAAGTTTGGCTAACTGTGTCATGTCTGTGTTGGAAAATCTAGGGTTAGAGCTGTCAAATTGCAGGGGGCAGGCTTATGATAATGCCAGCAACATGTCAGGGAGGTATAATGGGTTGCAGGCTCACTTAAAGAAAAGCAACCCATTAATACACTATATTCCATGTGCAGCTCACTCTTTGAATTTGGTGGGAGTCAACAGCATTGACAGATGTGGAAATGAAGTCTCTAAGTATTTTGACTTGATTCAGTCTATTTACAACTTCACAACTGCATCCACACACCGATGGGACAGGGTATTTGGCAATTCCAACATAGATCTCACACTTAAAGCTTTATCCAACACGCGTTGGAGTTGCCGTGCAGAATCTACCAAAGCACTGTGGCAGAACTACAGTGAAATAAAAGCAGCACTACAGGTTATTTCCACTGATGACACAGAGAAACGAGACAAACGAACTGAAGCTGACAGTCTAGTGCGGAAGCTGGATTCACTTGAGATGGCCTTCATGGCAGGCTTTTGGGACACTGTTCTGTCCAGATTTCAGGCCACAAGTCTGCAACTTCAAAAAGCAGACATGGACCTTGGTACAGCAGTTAGATTGTTGGAATCTCTGCGCACCTTTGTTCTCTCCCAAAGAGATCTATTTGATCATTTTGAGCAGAAAGCCTTAAACATGTTTGGTGGCACCCCATCTTACAGGGCTGAACGGACGAGGAAACGTAAAAAGTTTGCTGATGAATCAGCATCCCCAGATGTTGTGCTTGAGGGAAGGCAACTGTTTCAAATAGAGACATTTATTGCCTCTATTGATCAACTGAGTTCAAGCCTTAATCACCGTCTGGAGGCCTACAAACATCTGAACAATTTGTTCAGTGTCCTTTTCTCTTTGGATACAGAGTCCAATGCTTCAGTCCTTCACAAGGCCAAGATTCTCACTGAATCATACCCATCTGACCTCAATGAAAGTCTTGGACAGGAGCTTATACAGTTCAAATCTTTTATACAGCTCAACAACACTGATCAGGAGAGGACCCCTTCAGGACTGCTCAAAACAATAATACATTTTGGACTACAGCCTACGTTTCCTAATACATACATTGCGCTACAGATTTTTCTCACTCTACCGGTCAGTAACTGTGAGGGAGAACGCTCATTCTCTCTTTTGTCAAGAGTAAAAAATGAGCTGCGCACAAGAATGACTCAGAAAAGATTAAATGCGTTATCTCTAATGCCAATTGAGAGTGAGCTGACAAGAGAGTTGGACTTCAATGATGTGGTGGATGATTTTGCAAAATTGAAAGCACGAAAGAAACCCCTTGCTTAAAGGTGCACTGTGTAAGATTTTTAGGTTATTTCCAGAATTCACCCATTCACTAATGTTAGGCTACCTGTTTTCATGAATACTTACCACCACCATAAAATTCTAAGTATCCATTATGACTTGGAGAATTGCACTTTCGCCATTTCTGGGAAGTGTCACCTGGATTGTGAAGATAGGATTGACTTTAGGCAGAAGCTTGGTGCTTTCTCTGGCAAACTGAACCTCAAGCTTCATTCTCTGCAGCTTTGCATTCTTGTGCAGACTTTCATCCACAAGGAACTTTTCAACTTCCCCACTATCGTGAAGGGGCCATAAAAAGATTTCAGTGTCCAGCATGTCTAGTCTCTTACTCTCCTTTCTTTGAGCCATCTCTTGTTTCTCATCTGCCCTACTCTCGAATTTTGCCTTCATGAATTTACTCCAGTTGAGTTCAACCTCCCTTTTTGCTTGTGCTGCTGCCTTGAAACCTCTGAAGCTCCTGGCACTTCTGTAAAATTATTGACCTATTGACTGCATTCAGTGTGCCCAACTTCTTCAGTTTGTAGTCCACCTTGCCACATTGTCTCTCCATCCCAATGTTGTGCACAGGGGTGCCATCAATGTTACTAGCCTGTTCACTGACAGGGTCCATTGGGAAGGTCTCCTCATCCATCCTCTGCCTGGCCAGGACAGTCTTCAGATGGGGCAACATGAGATCTGTCAGCTGCTTCACTTCATCCAAGTATTCGGCAGCCACGTCTGACATTGAGTTCAGGACATGTCCAGTGCCTGTCCAGCCACTATAGCATTCTTGGAAATGGGCTATCTTGACCTGCATGCAGCCCTTGTACCATGAACTGGCCTACACCTTTCTTTGTGGTGCTCTCCGATGCATGTTATCATTTTACCTTTCTCCTTCTCCTCAAGCTTAACCACAAATAGATACAGACTTTGAGCCTCAATTTGCTGCACAGCTGCCGTTATGCCAAAGTGTTTTCCTAAGATATTATTTTATTTTTAATGATAGAAGGGAGGAAAAGGGGGCAAAAATCATGTCCGATTTAGTTTTTTGGGTGGGGTGGGGGGTTTATTTCATCATAGCTACCAACTTCCAATACATAATATCTCTCAAATGACCCAATGCACCATCACTGAAGTGGGCATAATCATTTTCCAAAATGTTTATTTTTAGGCCATTTATCCCCTCCCCCTGTGTCTGTGTGAAACCTGTGCTTGTCAGTGTCTGTGTGGTATACCTAATATTGTGTGTGCAGTATGTGCACTCTTCTGTACAGGACAGTGTGCATGTCTGTTCACAGTATACAGTATTTCTTGCATAGTGCGTGTGTGTGCGCCCGCACGCGCGGGGGGTTGAGGGGCCAAGACCATGTCAGGCCCAGGGGGCCAAAATTTCTTAATCCGCCCCTGCCCTAATGGCACAGCATTCTGCTGTTTTAGAGTGAGTAAATAGGATAAATTAATATATAATAGAAGAGAGATAAAAATTTTCCCACAACAGTCCACCCTTTCGATTATAAAAGGATAATATCCTTGTGTAATTGATATAAAAAAAGGAAAATTTCTGAATATAAAAAAACCTAGAAACTAAAATTGTGAATATATGTAAAGAAAGCAAAAATCTACAAAACTAAAATTGTGAGTATATGTAAAGAAGGTAAAAAAATAAGAAACTAAAATTAAGAATAATAAGAAAAATATATATCAAAAATGCACAACTGCATTAAGTCAGTGGACAATGTTAAATGATTATAAAAGATGGAAAAATGATGGAAAAGATTATAATAGCTAAAATATGTTGCCAATAAAAAGAGCCCTGGAATCACATCTTAGTTGGCAAAAATATTTATTCTTTTTCCCCATGATGATACTTTTATGGTATAATATCTATTTGCTGAAAATTTAAATTTTTATTTCTTATCATTAATAGTTACCCTTTTTGTTTCCCTGGAAAGAAAGAAGTTCAAATCAGTCAAAACAATAGACCCCTTCATCTCTACAAAGGGTAAGTCAAATTATTAATCTGAGCTTCATTAAAAGTAAAAGAAAAAATCAATCTCAATGCAAAATGTTAAAATCATAACACAAAGATGTTTCACGCAGATGAGGAGTTCAGCTCTTCAGAATCAGGGTCAGTCAAAGCACACATAGAAAAGTTGGAGGATTTAAACTCAGCGCTCCTCTTCCCCAATGGTAGCTGAGATCATCAGAGTTCATCCTCTAATCCAGAAATCTCTGCCAATACTGACCATCAGCCATCAGGTGCTCATCTAACACTTGGACTTTATTTTTATTAAGAAACTAATATCAAAAACTCAGATACTAAAATTGTTCACCTTTCATTAAAATACAACACATCACAACACATTTCCCTTCTCATTCATTTTGTATAATTAAACATTCAAAAAGCCTAAACTGATGTCAGACATCTTCAGGTGGGCGTCTTCATCTTTCTGTTGATGTTGGTCCCTTATACAGGCGACATTTTGAACGAGGTTCAATGGGTGGTCTGCAGAGCAGCTGGTCCTCAACACATCAGGTGGACTACTGATGTGTTAATTATCCAATCAGAGGGGATTATTCTGCCCCTTTATTCTGATTTGTTTTGTTGAAGCTTTTCCTGGTTCCTTCCAGATGAGCTCAGATGAGCTCTGATCACTTTCTTTTGATGACTTTGAGCCACACCTCCTCCTGCTGAAGGATGGAAGGATGGCTGAGAAGGTCCTCTATGAGGGTCTCCAGGCACCTTGGTCCCTCTGTAAAGACGTCTCTAACTAAGGGAAAAAAAATGTCTTGTAGGTCATTGTAATGTGTCTCCTGTCAGTCCAAGTCTGGCCAGAGGTCAGTGGTCTGGTCCGTTCTGTGGTCCAGGAAAGGGTCGACCCGTCATGAGCTCATCGGGAGGAAAACTGGGAGTCAAAGTTACCAACATGCTGAATTAAAGGAGCTGAGAGAAGGACAGATCAGATGTTATCTTACTCTTTCACAAACAATAGTAGATAAAACAAGTTCATGTAGCTTAAAGAACTTTAGATTAAAATGTGAACTTTGTCACAAATCATTGAATTATTCCATAATTTCAAACTTACCCAGTAAATTTACTTCCTTAATGTTCGGTTCTCTTTATCACTTCTGCACCTGCAGAAATCCAAACAAGCTTCTCCTCAGCAGAGGAGGGAGGGAGGACAGTGTGTGTCAGTGGACTGCAGCGCTGTAAACAAGGGGAGACACTGCAGCACAGCCTTCTCTGTTGCTTTCAGGCCATTTTATTCCCCTATTTATTTACTTTACTGGTTTAGTCATAATTTAGTATTTTATTTAGGTTGTTTATTTATTTCGCTCTCAATTACCAACCCAAATTCCACATGGACTGTTCCAGATGGAAAAATAAACAGCATCTATATGGATCCTTATGAGTTTAGCTTTGCTGTTTTTCTCTTGTTTTATCCTCTTTCCACCCTTTTCTTCATCAGAACAAATAACATGTTCTGTTGAAGAAAAACCATAAAGTTTCAGTCAATTTAACCTCCAGATATATCTGAGCTATGGATTCATAGAGAATAGATCATTTTAAAGCCTCCGCAATTGATCTTTATGTAGGAATTAAATCCTGTTATCTATACCCTCTGTCACTTTCATTATTATTATTAATGTTATCATTATTATTATTAAATATTATTATTATCATTATTTCCAATTGAGTAATTTGAACACCGTATAATTATTAACCACTACTTATGTTAAATAAATTTGCATATTTTTTCCAGATCCGCTTAAGATACATTTACTTCTTAAAGAATTGTAAATAATTTAAAAGCAAATTCAACCAGCCTATTTATTTTTATACAAGTTATTTGCTCTACACACATATAGATCTATTTACCCTTAAAGTTTAATCTAAATCTTAAAGAATTAAGGTTAACAAATTAAACTGTAGCATTTAGCATTTAAATTGTCAGGTTTCTGTTTCTGTTATGTTTTTCTTTTGAGTATCATGTTTTGCTTTGCTCCTTGTTTTCTAGTTTTAGTGGGTTAATTCTTAGTTTATTGAGTTCTTTGATTCTTTTCACAGTTACTGTATTAGTCTTGGTTCTGTTGTATTTTCTTTTTAGTGTTCTGTCTTGCTTTACTCCTTGTTTTCTAGTGTTAGTGGTTTTATTTTTTTTAGCTGTGTTATTTGTTTTTTTTCCAGTTTCTGTCCTAGTCTGGGTTCTGTTATGTTTTCTTTTGAATGTTTAGTTTTCTTTTCTCCATGTTTTATAGTCCTAATAATTTAATAATTATTTTGTTGTTATTTCTAGTCTTCCATGTTTCTATTTGTTGCTCTCTGCTGCCCTCTTATGTTCTCCTTTCTCCCTAGCTCTTTCCCTCTCTTGTTCTGTGCACACCTGCTCCCAGTTTCCTCATTAGCCCCCTCTTTGTCTCAGTCTCCTTTAAAAGCCCTCTCTCTTCAGTTCCCCTTTGCTGGGTCCTCGTCATAAACCGTCTAACTTCGACAAACTTCCTCCAACTCCATCTTCCTCAGTCTTCCTCGTTGTGATAGTGATTTCCCTGATGTCTCCATGGTTTCTGGTTAGTTTTGACTTGTTTTCATGTTTGATTCTTTTTGGATTTTTGGACTCCTGGTGTCATGTTAGTTTGGACTTTGTTTTCATTGTTGGATTTTTGGATAACCTGCCTCTGTTTTCACTTTCCCTTTCATTAAATCTAAAGAAATTCACCTCTGCCTTCCTGCCTCTGCTTTTGGGTCAACAATCCATAACCAAATGCTGACATAAATAATGACACAGGTCCTTGCTTATTTGAAGAAATGCTCAATTATTGTTAAACAAGTAAAATCTGTTAATTTGATTTATTTTTTCTTTAAATCAGTCTTATTAAACTTTATTTTTTGTTATATTTGAACCTTATATCAATCCCCTTTATTCCCAATTTGAACAGCTGTGCATTAAGTTTAACATATTTAACTCCTGCTTTGTTTTAAAAACAGGTTAGGGGGAAGAATGAGCAACTGAAACTAAAAACTGTCCTTATTTTACAGTTTAATCTTAATAATAAAAATCATTTCTATTTTCCCAAGACAAAAAATAACTTATCATTTTACAAATGGACAAAACATAACTGTTAGAGTGGATCCACAACTACAGACAACAGATAAGACAAACAAATGACCATAATATTAAACTCTCTAATTACTGCATGCAAACCTTTATGCATGTGTCTGGCCCTTTTCTCTCACTGGGGGGGTTGGGGCAGATTCCTGGAACCCTTAGCCTCTCCATCTTTACCGAACCTCCTGTAACTGGGTCAGTGGTAAAATGGACGCTTTTCAGTCTATTTATCTGCAGGTAATTTAACTCTAGTCAATCAACAGCGAACCAGTTACTATTCTGTTGTAAGCCAGCCTGGGATAATAGGGAGATCTCTCTGAAGACCCCGTCACCTCTGACCTAAGAATCAGAACATCTTATGGCGTATTCTTCTACCGTCCCTCATAGTTAAACTTGAAGCCCCCGCTCTACCTAAAGCCTGTGGGGGGGGTCTTTTGGGTTCCCAGGTGAAAACTCCTAATCGCCTTTTTTGTGCCAGTCCCAGTAGAAGGCATTATCAACCATTTAGAACTTTATGTCAGGTGCTATTTCAGTCCTCATTCTGAAAGTTAGGATGTTTTTTATCCTACATTTAAATCCATTTGTTGGGATCTGGAGGTTTGTCCACTTTCTCCACCAGAGGGCGCACAAGATCTCCTGGAGCATGAGCCAACCGCACCACCTGTCTCATCAGGAGATCCGTACTTAAGAAGGCGGAGGGCTTCACTCCAGTGCCAGAGTGTTTGCCAGTAACGGTTAGCAAGCCTGAGCCAACCTGCCTGTCTGTGAACTCAGACTTTCTGTAAACCAAACCTGATCCCGTTTTTCTCCTCTCTGCCTTCCAGGTTGATCCTGCCTGAATACCTGAAACTCTGGAGAGTTTCTCTGCCGGTGATCTGTCTGCTCATTCTCAGTAGAACTCTGGAGAGCAGCCTCTGTCAAGTATCTGCCTGCCCGCTCTCAGAAGATTACTGGAAGGAAAACTCATCTGTGATCTGCCTGCACTCTGTAAGCTCTGCCTCCGCCTCTGCCCTCAGCCTGCCGACAACCTCTGGACCCTGAAGGTTCCCCCCCTCTGCAGCTCTGCTCCATTTCCAAACAGGTACAGACCTGAACACTCACAACCTGCAAGAGACCTGGACCTCCACTGATCTCTCTGTCCTCCTCAGCAGTGAACCCACTCGTGACCAGTCAAGCCCCCTCTTGGATCTGAACATACTTTGTACATTTATTATTAATAAATCTTTGAACTTTTTCATCTGCCTCCGAGTGTTCTGCATGTGGGTTAGACACATTAATCCAAACATGACACCATTAAGTAGGTTTTAGGTTTCATTCTCTTTTAAACATACTTGTTTTAAATGTGCCAAAACATTATTTCACTCTCTAAGGAAAATATGCCACTTTGATTCAAATCCTCAGGAATTAAATACTTATTTTTTACAAATTTATAATTTTAGTTAATTCATAGATTTTATGTATTTAGTTGCATTTTCCAAACTACATCCCATATATTTAGTAATCTGTAGGGTAACATTTATTTTTAATACTTAAGGGATGAAAATCACTGATTTCATTGATCATATGTTTTAACTGATATACATGTGTATTAATATTTTTGGAGGAAAGGGAAATTTAATTCTCAGTTTTTAATTTAGTGAAATCTAATTCAGATTAAAGAGACACATAACTTTAGATTTTATCCTGTTGGATTGTATTCATTCTTTTCCCTCTATAAGTTGCTGTTTTGTTTACATTTTCATAAGTCAGAGCAACCATCACCTTTTCTCTGTCTTAGTCAGAACCTCAGACATTCATGGCACAGGGACAAAGCAACATACCACAAAATCATGAAGAGATGAAGCTAATCTCTCCGAGTGGCTGCTGTGGAAATAGAGAATTTGGTTTGTGACTAAAACCTGTGCGCATCTTACTGTGTCAGACCATGTTTGGACCCTTTTCTCTCTCTGGATTTGCCTCAGTTTTCACTCCAGGTCCGTCCATAACATTATGGAACATGGTGACAGCAGAAATGAACAAAACGAGACCCGTCCTGTTTTTAAACAACCACAGGCCTGATAATAAACGTTTTGTTTTCCAGTCCTGAAGCCGACATAGGAAAAGGCAGTTGCTGCTGAGTTTTTTCTTTTAAAAATAATTTTTGGTTTAGATATTTAAGGCTGGTTCTAATTTGACCAGAAATGATTATACTGACTCTAAAACAATCATCGTTTAGTGAAAGCCAACCAGGCCGTATATTATCACCCTCATCAGACATTTTCTTACAGATAAAAGTCGTGTCAAGAAAGTCAGTCTGTCAGCAAGCATTTTCTTCATTGCAAGATGCAGAAAGGAATCTAAATGAGATAGTTATAATATCAGTAACGTATAGTATATATAGTTATCTTGCATAGTTGGAAGTCTATGGAAATGGAAAATAAATATATGGCCGATCACTTTACCCTTTACTGACTGCTGCCTCCAGGCGGTTTCAGTCCTGGAGCCCCCCCACCCCAGTCCAGACAGGTTAGCCACTTCTCAAACAAAAACACATAATTCAATAATTAAAAATTAATGTAGCCTCTAACTTCTCCTCATATTGGTTTATCTTATCTTCAACGTTTTTGTATTGCAACATTAAAAGAACCTGATTTTCTTAGCATTTAATCAAAAATGTCTCCTTGGGCAGTTGACAATTTCCTGGAACCTTGCCTTTGTTCTACTGCCCTAGAAATGCAAAATCTAACTTTGCCTGATATGCAATTTACCTCTGCCTGATATACACACCAATCCACTAGGTGCTGACATTGATAACTGGGGGGATCCCACTCTAGATTACCGACGTCTCAGTAAAATTAAGTACCTTCTGGTGGCACCTACAACCTTCCTCTCAGTGCTTAGAGAGAGCCTCACGTTCCTATGCGAGGTCTTTTGGTTCACAGGTGGAAAAAAATCCCAAATTGCCTTTCTGCTCCCCAAAAAGAAAAGTTATCTTTTATTTTGTATGTATATTCTTTAGTAATATACTAATGGTAATGCTTTTTAAATTATTAATCTTTAATTTAGTTGGATTTTTATGTAGTTTTTGTTAGATTACATTTATTTATTTGATTATTTTTATTTATTTGATTATTTTAATGGAGAAGAAGAGGACTTTGTTTGAGCCAATTTTCTAGTATTTGATTTCTAATAATCTTTACATCTGTTAACAACCTGTTGTTTTGTAATTTAGTTTTTGAAATTTTATTTAAACCGTGCCGACAAAAGATTCATCTCACCGTCTCAAACAAAATGGTTCATTTTGATCCTCCTGCTGACCTCCAGGGACCTCGATGCCAGAAGTCTTCACTCCCTTAACCTTCTAACGCGGTATTGAGGCTGGAAGACTGCTTCATCCAGGTGGTACCTGACACTTCTGACAATCGCTGTCCTCGGAAAAAATCAGCCAAAGAGAATCCTGCTTTGACAACGCCAAATTGTTGTGGGAAAAGAGTATTCAACTATTCATCCCAGTTAAATAAATGGAGATTCGATGGATTTCACTCAGTCTGCACATTTATTCATATCTTTGCAAAGAGAGAACAGCTCATCATACAGCCCTTATGGCACAGGATTCTGCGCTGTTCTGATCTGGGCAGTGTTCGTTCCCCCTTACTTACAACAATGGAAAGTAGTCAGAGTCAAAACAAATTACAGACACTTTGGTTAAACATTAACATGTTATGAATAAACCTTGAGAAAGAATCTGGTTTGTTATGGGAAGAAGCTATGTCTGGTCTACAAACACCATCCCGCAGAGAATGGTGTGGCCTTCAAGGTGAAACAGACTGAGTGAAAACTTTTATAGTAAGTAAATAGGATAAATTATTATATAATAGAAGAGAGATAAAAATTTTCCGACAACAGTGGGTCTGGATTTCCTGAAGTTGATGATAATCTCCTTGGTCTTTTTGAAGTTCAGGATCAGGTTGTTCCCTCTGCATCAGTCCACCAGATGCCGCACCTCCTCCCTGTAGGCCGCCTTGTTGTTGTCCCGGTTGAGGCCCTTCAGGATGTGGTTGGACCTGAGGCGTGGACGGCAGTCGTGGGTCATCAGGGTGAACGGCAGGGGGCTCAGGACACTGCCGGTGTTCAGGGTGATGACGTTGGAGGTGTTGTTCCCTACTCTGACAGCCTGGGTTCTGTCAGTGAGGAAGTCCAGTAGCTAGTTGCAGAGGGGGGTGTTTATTCCTAAGGGGCCCAGTTTGCCTACCAGGTCCTGGGGGATGATCGTGTTGAATACTGAGCTGAAGTCCAGGAACAGCATCCGCACGTGGGTGTTCTTCTCCTCCAGGTGCTTCAGGCTCAGGTGGAGAGCAGTGGAGACTGCATCCTCCGCACTGCGCTTCGACTGGCATGCAAGCTGGAATGGGTCGTGTGATGGGGGGAGTGTGGTGATAATGTGGTCCTTAATAGGTCTTTCAAAGCACTTCATGATGGAGGATGTGAGTGCAAAGGGGCGGAAGTCGTTAAGGCACTTAAGGGTGGTTGTCTTTGGGACCGGAACAACAGTGGCAGACTTGAAGCACCGTAGGAAGATGGCCTGGTCCAGGGACGTGTTGAAGATGTCCGTGAGCACGTGGGTCTTACTTTGATTAGCCGACCCGGAATGTTGTCGGGACGTGCAGCTTTCAGTGCATTGACCTTCCTCGAACTAAGTCTGTGGTTCCATCTTATTTATTGATTACAGCTGCAGGTGAAGTAAATTCAGGTTTTCTCATGACTGTGTGCATCTGCCAGGTGCCAGTGTTTCCCAACCTTTTTTATCCTGTGCAACCCTTTGGGCATTTTGCCTCACTGTGAGTACAGTCAAAGGTATTGATAATGACCCAAAAGTTGAGTTTACAATAACTAATTATAAAATTATTATTTTATTCTTAGGCATTTTCTTGTTTCCATCTCAAATGAAAACCAAAAATATGTTTGGATTGTCATCCTGCTTCATTCTATCTCTATTCTCCTATTTTGCAGAATTTGTTAGTTCAATCTCTAACGTTCTGCTCTCTCTGCTTTTTCTCATAGTAGCTTCATCTGGTCTGTTCCTGTTTGGCTGTGACTCCATCCTGGAGAGAAATCAGCTGTGCTGCTGCCATCAACACCTTTGTTTATAGATGTTGGAGATCGGCCTGTTTTCCAGTGTAGTCCTGTTTCTCTGACTGTGACTAACTGGATGTGCTCTCTTCATCCTCTGACATGGGAGCTGGCTCGGAGCTCCTCTGCCTGGCTGTGTGTTTCCTTCTGTCTCCTTGAACCCCAGTGGGCCTTGGCAGATGGCCGCTCACACTGAGCCTGGTTCTATTTCTTCCTGTTTAAAGGGAGTTTTTCTTCTCCACTGTCGCTACAAGCATGCTTAGTTTTAGGGATTGCCTTTGGGTGAATGAATCGATGCAATCAACTGGTTTTCCTTAGATAGAAAACTTTGAATCAATCTGACTGGATGATCTGGTAAACTGTAAAGTGCCTTGAGATGACATGTGTTGTGAATTGGTGCTATAGAAATAAACTAAATTAAATTGAATTTCTATATCTCCGTTGCAGGGGTGTGACTTTAGAGTAGACTCATTCCTGTTACATCACCCACATTTGATCTCAACAAGCTGGATCAGGATCCAGAGTCACATCCACTGCAGACTGCTGGACCCTCTTCAGCTCCGCCTCCATCATCTTCTTCATTAAGTTAAGATGTTGTCAAAATCCACATGGTTTAAGTCTCATATTCAATTTTGTTATATCTCTGGAAATAATGTGTGATGATGTTGAGTACGATGTTTGCCACGGTTATGTTTTTGCTTGGCACTACTTTGTAAAGCGGAGGGCTACGTGTTTATAAGAGCAATAAAGGAGGAGCCTCCTTGTTCTCTGTGTTCAGAGAGAGCAGGCAGTGTGGCTACCGGTTAACTTGAAAGTAATGTCTCCTGTCTCCTATTTATCTCATAAGTGAGTTAACATTTATGCAAAGATGCATTCACACGGTGCAGATGATGGTGAAGTGTCCAGTGGCTCCCATGGAAATGGTAGGAGATCCACTGCAGAAGAACCAACAGATGAAAAAGGCGACAATTTATACGTTGAATCTCTCAGCAATGGTCTGACATCCACTTTCCCTTGTTTTATTGGTGGCAGTATTTCCCTTTTATTATTCAATCAACTAAACACCTAAACAGCCTAAATAAAGACTCTCTAACCACGTCTCTTAACTGAAAATGTCTTAATTTAAAGAGTTATTTGTCATTTTTCATCTATTATCCTATAAATGAACAGAGGGAGCCAATATGATCAAATGTGCAGATCTCACAGTTTTTAGGTTTCTAATATATATTTCTGTCTAATCCTTCAGTCCCTCTATGATAGATTTTACACTCTTGGTAAAAATGTGCAGACCTCTGCAAAGTGTCTGGGAACATTTAGGGCCTGATTGGAGCTGTTCTGTGGGAGAGATGAGGTCCAATTCATGAGGTTCAGGAAATGATTCCTTCTGTAGAAATCAGTGAAGTGCAGATATGTGTCAGAGAAGAGGAAAGGCTCATTTTGATCCATGGAGAGACGAGATGCTGAATTTTAACCCAACTTAAAGATAAAACAAGTTTCATAAAAACATCTCCTGCAGTTTTTCCAGATCAATGAGGTCTTTTTACATCCAGTTGGTCCATTTTTCAGTCCATGATGCTTCATGACCAGTTTTCTTCTAAGCAAAAAGAAAGCAGAACAGAACAGAGTTTTCTGAATGATTTTAATCGTTCCCAACCAAACATAGACGCCATTATTAGGTTTTACAGTTTCTCCAGTTAAACAGTTTTAATCTGAGCATCAAATGAAAACAAATCAAACACCAACTTCAATAAAAGTTAACCAATAAACTGAAACATAAAAACATCAAGAGGAAAACAATCAATCAATCCCAGATGAGTCTCCTTTTATTCCCTTCTGGTCAATGATCCGACCAACAGGTGAGTTCAGCTCCAGTAAAGAGGAGAAAACAATAAAATGATGCAGGAGAACCATGGTTCTGGTCAAGAACCTGGAACCAAAGCCCACTTTTAATGGTCCCAGTTTGAAAAATGACAGCTGGGCCTCTTTACCACATCATGTTGCAGCCGTTGCTGTTTATCTGCTGTCATTATCTATCTGGGTTTTTCCTTCAGTCTTTTTCTCTGTTAGTTTTAAACTGTTTGTTTCTAGTTTTCAGTTTTAAAGCCAAACCACAGACTGGGCCTGTAAACTAGAGGAGCTGTGGACAGGAAGCTGCTGCTACTTCCTGAATCTGACTTTGTTTAATGTCTCTGATCAGAAACACCTGAAATAAATGAAGCATGAAGGAAGTGATGGATGGATGGAAGATCTGAGGGTCTGGAGCTGAGCTTGGAGATGATGCATGAATAGCAGGAATCAGACACATTAGGATTTTACTACAGAGTCACTCAGGTTGGAGGTTCTTCACCAACAGATTTATTCTTCATGGAGCTTCATCAGATCAACCATCAGCCTGATTAACAGGACAGATGATCAGAGGAGCAGAGTTTTTACCTCCATCATTATTACAGGGACAGAAGTATGGGTAGAGTTTCTGAGTGAAGCAGCAGCCAGTAAAGGAGTAGATCAGAGCTGCAGCATCTACATCATAGAAGGAGACCAGACCCTCCTCATAATCCACAAACACCCCCACCTTCTCAGGACCAGGATGGAGATGGAGACGGACTGGAGGACCAGCAAGAGCTTCGTACTCATTGCTATTCCTCAACCAAATAGTCCAGTAACCATTCTCAGGAGTCAGTGTGATCTCTCCCTTCCTGTTGATGGACTCTCTGGCCACTCCTAAATCCCAGTCAGTCTTTCCTTTAACCTGAACCTCAAAGTAAAATCTGCCTGAAGAGAAACTCTGACGTCCTAAAACAGAAACACAGAGAGAAAATCTCTCTGGATTGTCTGGTAGATTCTTCCTAACATCTCCATGTTTCACCTGTTTTCCATCATCAGACAGGATGAGGTCAGGATGAGCTGTATCAGGATCCAGAGTCACATCCACTGCAGACTGCTGGACCCTCTTCATCCCAGCCTTCATCATCATCTTCATCATCTCCCTGATCTTCTCCTCCAGCTGAGCCACAGCTCTCTCCACAGTCCCCTCATATGATGGTGGACGGACTCTGACCTCTGTCCAGTTCTTGGTGGGTGGAGCAGCTTTCAGGGAGGAGAAGCTTTGGAGGAGGTGGAGGTGGTCTTCAGACTGGGAGAGCTGCTTCACCTCAGAGCTCCTCTTCATCAGCTCAGAGATTTCCTGTTCCAGATCTTTGATGAAGTCTTCAGCCTGTTTCTCTGCAGTTTTCTGTTTGTCTTCGATCTCATTGATGAGCTCCTTCAGGGCTCTCTCAGCAGACTCCTTCAGAGCAGTGAAGACCTCAACACCTTCTGCTTTCTCTCTGTCTGCAGCATCTTTACTGATCTTCACCGACTCTTTGATCTCCTGAATCTTCACTCGTCTGTTCTGGATCATCTTCTGAACTTCATCCTCTGTCTTCCTCAGCTCTGCCTTCTTTCCATCAGTTTCTTCTCTCAGAGGAACAAACTCGTGGTTCTTATGGTCCAAAACAGAACAGAGCAAACAGACACATGTCTGGTCGGTCCTACAGAACAGCTCCAGAGGTTTATCGTGCTGCAGACACATCCTGTCCTCCAGGTTCTCCACAGGCTCCATCAGCTGATGTTTCTTCAGACGTGGAGCTGTCAGATGAGGCTCCAGGTGAGTCTGACAGTAGGAGAGGAGACACACCAGGCAGGACTTCAGGGCCTTCAGTTTGGTTCCAGTGCAGACGTCACAGGGAACTTCTCCTGGTTTGGCAGCTTGTTGCTCTGAGCTGCTGCTGCTGATGGCTTCCTGCTGAGCTTCACGTCTGAACTGAGAAACCAACTCAGAGAACAAGGTGTTGACCTTCAGCTGAGGTCTAGAGGTGAAAAGTTCTTTGCACAGAGGACAATTGTAGAGAACATTTCCATCCCAGTGCTGAGTGATGCAGGCTTTGCAGAAGTTGTGTCCACATGGTGTGCTGACTGGATCAGTGAAGACATCCAGACAGATGGAGCACAGGAACTGATCCTCAGACCGCAGGTTGCTGCTAGAAGACATGTCTGAACTCTGAGGACAGAATAAACAGTTTAAACTCTTTATTTTAAGTTGTTAAATGTCCTTTAGTTCTTTATAATCCTCTATTTCTTCCATTTTACAAAGATTTATTGTGAGTCGTGAAGAAATGTCTCCAGCTTCCTGTTTGTCCTTAAAGCTGTTAGTAGAAACTCATTTAAACTGTTTTCTGCTTCACTCACCAGAATCAGAGTCTGTTGTTGGGAAGGAAAAGATGAACTTAGTTCGTCTTCAGGAGGAACAGGGACGTGTTTTTCTAAGGCAGCTCAGGCTTTATTCTGACAAACTTTCACTTTCATTTCTGCAAAGTGACGTTTTAAACTCAGTGCCGCTCCTCCCATTACCTTTGAAACACACAGATTCATACAGGAGACATAAAACATGTTTCTTTAACTCACCAGAACTGAGCTCACTATAAAACTGGATTATTTTTTAGTCATGTAAACAAATGATCAGACTTAGCTTCATTTTATTCTAAATTGTGAAAAAAGACAAATAAAAATCATCTGATTGGATCCAGTGTGAACATGCAGTTCCCGGTTCATCCAGGAGGGGGCTCTATAGGCCAGCTCACCTGGTGAAATGAACCCAGCAGGTAAGTTTCTGTTTCTAAAGAAAAAAAATCTGTGGTGAGTGAAAATAAACATTCAACTCTGTGGTTCATCAGAAAAGCAACAGGGTCCAGTTCAGCCCAGAATCTCAGAACCAGCACATCTATCACTGATGAGATCAAAGTTACAGTTAAAACAGTTGATGGTTGTGGTGATTTTCTTAAAAAGCTTTTTTTCCCCATGTTTTTTATCGTCATTGCACTGTCACAAGTACAGAGCAACGAAATGAATTCTCTGCATTTAACCCATCCCCTTGGGGAGCAGTGGGCTGCCATTGTGCAGCACCTGGGGAGGAGTCTGGGGTTAAGGGTCTTGCTCAGGGACCCAGAGTGGCAGTCCTTGGGAGTGTGTGGGACTTGAACTCAGAACCTCATTATATAACCTCCTTCTATGTGAGAGAACCACCATGAAACCCAGTATTAGAAAGCAATGTATATGAAAACCAGTTTTAATACATTTGGGAAAATACTTTTTTGCAGTTTCCAATACTGCTTTGGATCTTCCTCTCTGTCTCTTTACGGTTCTGCCAAGTATTTCTGAACTTCAGTTGTAGCGCTCACTGTCACAAATGTAGAATGTTTTAATGTCATGAATGGATTTGTCAGAGTGCTGCCATAGTTTCTACCTGAGAAAAGAAAAACTGCACAAGCCACTGTATAAAAGAAAAGACAGCAAACTTTCTTGAAGCAGATGCATTACCTGGTGTTGATATGTACCTTGTGGCTCTGAGGCTGCATATGGCAATGATGCTGAAGCTGATGGTGAAGCTGATGCTGAGGGAAAAGTGTGTCTTAAAGCTGAAGCACATACTGATGCAAGTATTCTCTCTTGCTTTGCAGCTTTATGTGGACTCAGGAAACCTTTTTTTTTATCTGGGTTCCAACATGGTGCTTTGTGACTAGATACTTTAAGATTGTAAATTTAACAGTTTTTCTAGTAATGTTTTTTAGACACTGCACTAGGTTAATTCCCTCTGGTGTAGACATGTGATCATTTCTTCTTCATCCAGTGCAGCATTAAGCATGCTCCACATTGGCATAAACATAAAGACCCCGACACACACTTTTCCTCTGACTACTCAATTGTTGCATCGTTGAATGGTGCCAAGACCTTTAATGCATTGAATTCTTATTTAATGCATGAATTTATGTTGAGCTGCTGGGAGCAGGCTGGCCTGACGTGTGGTATCACATCAGGCCAGCCAGGGAGCAGCACCAAAATAAAAGATATGGAAGAACCCACTGAGATTACTGAGAATATGGGGATTGTCATCGAAGGCGCATGTCCACTGTGAGAGACATAATCTAAAAACAAATATTTAAAACAATCCAGAAATCACAATGTATATGTTTAACTATTTATTTGTATGATACAGCTGCAAATAAGTGTTAGCACACCTGAGAAATTCCATTCTAATATTTGGTACAGTAGCCTTTGTTTGAAATAACAGAGGTCAAACGTTTCCTGTAGTTTTTCACCAGGTTTTCACACACTGCAGGAGGGATTTTGGCCCACTCCTCCACACAGATCTTCTCTAGATGAGTCAGGTTTCAAGCACCCTCTAAAGATTATCTATAAGGTTTAGGTGTGGAGACGGGCTAGGCCACACCAGAACTGTTATGATCTGGCCTGTTTGCTCTCCCTTAATTAGTCATTCCTTTCACCCGTTGTTTTCCCTCCCTGCCTCAATTATAATTTATTCCTTTTACCTGTTTCCTCTTGGTTATATTCAGTTCAGCCTGAGCATTCAGTGCCAGATCATTACTTGTCTTTCTGTTAGCCTGTCTGTTAGTTTTGTTCCTTGGTTCATGTCCTGGATCCTGGCAGCCAGTGGAAAGAGGGTTTTTGTGTTTGTATCGTCCACTGTTCCTCCCCCGCGGAGTCCTTTGGTTTTTTGGCTCATTATGGGGGGAGGTTCAGTTTTTATGCAAGTAAGCCTGGCTCCAAGGTGGAGACCAGTTTAAAGGTCCTGCATCAAGTTCTGGTTCCATGTCCTGTCTCGGCTACCCTCTTCCACTGAGCCTGCTCATCTGCACCTGATCCTGTCTGCTCCTGTGCGTGACCACCCGGTTACGTTTTCGGACCCTGTCAGACTCTGAACCCTCAAGGGAAGTTGTGGGTGCCTGGAAGTTTGGATCCTGCTACCTGTTCTGTTCCTGCCTGATCTGGATCCTGTTCCTGTCTGTTCTGGATCCCTGACCAGGACTGGCCTCCAGCATGTCCTCTGGGACTGCAGCACTTGGGGACATTCTTGGACTGGACTGTTAAACCAGAGTGTCTGTGATTGGACGGTGCCCCGCTTCTCATCCTGCAGTGTCCGAGAGCCACAGCCCCGCTTTAGTTTTTGTTTTATTTAATAAACTTTCCTACTGACTGTCTCTCCTTGAATACTGGGTCCATCTGTTCGCCTTTCATGACAAGAACCTTGATATGATTCTTCCAGAGCCACTCCTTGGTTATCCTGGCTGTGTGCTTCCGGTCATTGTCATGTTGGACGATTAGGCCTTAAATGCTCTGACTGAGGGAAAGAGGTTGTTCTGCAAAATCTCACAATCCATGGTCCCAATCATCCTCTTCTTAATACAGTGCAAAACATCTGCAAAGCATGATGCTACCACCCCATGCTTCACAGTAGGGCTGGTGTTCTTAGGATGGTTCTCATCATTCTTCTTCCTTTAAACACGGTTAGTGGAATTCTGAGCAAAAAGTTTTATTTTGGTCTCATCTGATCACATGACACTCTCCCTTGACTCCTCTGGATCATCCAAATGGTGATTGGCAAACTTAAGACGGGCCTTGACATGTGTAGGTTTAACCAGGGGAACCTTCCTACAATGCATGATTTCAAACCATGATGTCTTAGCATACCCGGACTGGCCATGGGGAGAAGCGGGAGTATTCCTGAAGCACCGGCCTGAGATTGGCCTGCATCTCATTTCATTTCTTTCCTTTTTTTCTAGTCTGCCTGTACAGTGGGGGCACACCTATCAGAGAGACAGCAGAATGTGAGGAGGGAAAGACGATTGATTTATTTCAATTAACACCCACCCCAACAGTCTGTATCAACCACAAAGACAGCAGCATGTGGAGGAAGGGGTGTGTGATGTGTGTCTGGTGCCAGCTGCTAAAAGAAAGAGGAAAGGTGGGGCAGAGAGGGAGAGAGACAAAATAAGAAAGGCGCTGGAGGAGGATGAGGCCAAATGCAGAAAAGAAACAGATTTATTTAGTGCGTTCAGGTTGATTTTGTGGAGGCTGTGGTGGAGGGCAGACAGGTATGCTCAGGCTTGGAGGAGGAGAGAGAAGCAATCAGTCTGCCAGCTGGAGAATCCAAAAAGCAGGCTGTTCAAACACTTATTTTCCTCATTGTGTATCAGGTGCAAAACTCCTGGCATCCAATATTTTTGACATGTGAGTTCTTAGAACAGGAACCAGAACAGAATGAACCAATAATAAAGCAACCCAAATGGTTGATGGGGTGTTGGTCAACTACAGTTCACTCATATCAGTTCTGTGGAGTTTAGTGTCCACTCCTAAAATGCCAACAAACAGCCGTGAAATCCCATCAGAAACATCTCCCCTCCAAAGGAAGCTGAAGAAGCCCTGCAGGGTTGTTTTGAGGCTACAGAATGGGATGCACTATCAGCCACATGGAGAGGACATTGATGCAATGACTAAGTATGTGACTGATTACATAAACTTGTGTGTAGATAACACCATCCCTACCAGAACAGTGAAATACTTCCCAATTAATAAAACATTGATCACAAGTGATAGAAGCATTTGCTCACCAAGAAAGAAGAAGCTTTTATGAAGTGAGACGGTGGATTCATGAGGAGAATACAGAAGCAACTTAGATCAAGAAAACAAAAAGCAAGGAGGCATAAAGGAAGAGGCTGGACAACAAGCTCCAGGAGAACATCATCAGAGATGTGTGGTCAGGGATGAAGAAGATCATGGGCCTTAAGCATAAGGATGATCAGACAGAAGGATGTCGGGACAGAGCCAATGAACTGAATACATTCTTCAACAGGTTCAAATCAGTAACATGTTCAGAGAAAGATGTTTTCCCTCCTGCCCACGGTCACATTGACATCCTGCCCTCCTTTGCCATTGAATCTCCTGCTTCTATTCATTTGTTATCAGCCAAATCAGAAGATGGTGCTGCTCCTTTCACCTTCCACCTGTCTATCTCTAGAGGTCAGGTGAAGAGGCAACTGGAGAGACTGAATGGTAAGAAGTCACCAGGTCCTGATGGTGTCAGTCTCAGAGTCGTGAAGGCCTGTGTAGAGCAGCTCTGTGGGATTCTACAGCACTTCTTCACCCTTTGACTGGCCCAGGAGACAGTTCCAGTGATGTGGAAGACTTCCTGCCTTGTTCCAAAGCCAAAGAGGACTCGCCAACAGTCCTCAGTGACTATAGACCTGCTGCCCTGACATTCCACATCATGAAGGTCCTAGAGAGACTTCTGTTGGTTCGCTTCAGCAAGCAAAGAAGCAGCCTTCAGGAACCCCTACAGTCTGCTTATCGCCGTGGAGTTGATGATGCCATCATACACCTGCTTCAATAAACCCACTTTCATTTAGACAAGGCAGACAGCACTGTTAGGATCAGGTTCTGTCATGATGGGTTTTAAAGATCTCACCCACATGCAGAGATTAACTCAGAAAAGTTTATTGAGAGGGTGACAAACCAGAGAGAGAGATTATATGCAGGGTTATCTCAGTGGGACTTCAGCTGTCTGGTGAACCGGAACTGGAAACTCTGAAGGGGAGCTCACAAAGATCAGTTCTAGGCTCGTAGGGAAAGAATTACTGAGACTGGTGAACTGCTGGAGAAGACTCACATTAGGGGGATTCTTGGTTTTCCTTGGGTCCAGTTTGTGGGGGTTTAAACCAGAGATGAAGGAACTCTTTGGAGGGCGGACAGGCAGACTAGCGTTGGGTCCAGAGGAGCAATGGAACTGACAGTCACCGGGTTTTCCTGAAGTCGAATTATTCCTTCCAAGGGGGGTAGAAGGACCTGGCTTATCCAGTGGATCACGAGGGCATCCTACCGGAGAACAAAGACAAAGGCAAAGCTTAGACTCAGAGAGACAGGGCAAAGGTTAGACTCAGCTAATCTCAGTATGGCTAGAGTACCCAACACTGGCAAACACTTTGGCCTCGAGGTGATGACAGCCCGCTGCTCAAGTACTCCTCTGGTAATGACCCAACGAGCCACAGGTGTGCAGGGAGGCCCAACGAGGACAGGGCACCGCCTGGTGGTGGAGATGGAAAAACACAAAAAACAACCCACACAAACTGGAACCCTAACAGGTTCTTTGATTTCTCTAGTGCATTTAATAAAATGACTGACTGAACTTGTGAGAAACTTCATAAGACTCAGTTGGAGGCATCAACAATCACCTGGATCAAAGACTACCTGACAAAAAGACCACAGCTTGTTAGACTGAAGGGTCAGCTGTTTAATAAAGTAGTCAGCAGCCAAGGAGCACCACATGTGTCAGTACTGTCTCTATTCCTTTTTACTATGTTCCCCATTACATTTTTGGCAGCAAATAACAATTTCAAATCCACTGATATATATAAACAAAGCTGAAAAATAATAGGCTAGATCGTTTTTTTTTTTTTTTTACGTTATGTTTCATTTATGTGAAAATGAGAACACAACTGAAGGCTACAGCACAAAAAAGATTGAAGACATGATTGAATTCAATTCAATCCAATTCAGTTTATTTCTATAGCGCCAAATTCACAACACAAGTCATCTCAAGGCACTTTACAGTTCAACCAGATCATACAGTCAAATTGAGTCAAAGTTTTCCATCTACGGAAAACCAGTTGATTGCATCGACTCATTGACTCAAATACAATCCATTACACTAAGCATGCTTGTAGCGAAAGTGGAGAGGAAAAACTCCCTTTTAACAGGAAGAAACCTCCAGCAGAACCAGGCTCAGTGTGAGCGGCCAGTTAAGCAGAAATAGAAAAAGAAGCGGATATACAAAAAGTAGCTGTAAAAGGAAACACACAACCAGGCAGACTTCTTCACAGTCAGTTTTTTTCTGCTTTATTCTCTCTGTTGAAACACCAAAGCACAAATATAATAATTTGATCACATCAAATGATGCCCAGATGCCACTTTTTGTAAATCTCATATTTGTGATAGAAGTGATCCTTGTGTGGGACAACTTAAAAAAAATACAAAGTATGTTCAGGTTTGGATAATGTAATGAAACACACATACATATATATATATATATATATATATATATATATATATATATATATATATATATATATATATATATATATATATATATATATGTGTGTGTGTGTGTGTGTGTGTGTAGGGAAATTACATCTTACATTTATTATATTCATGTTAATTTACACTTTGAGTGAGCTTAAAAAAGTAATCTCCAGGTTACCATTCCAAAGTCTTTTTCTGTAGAATTTAATCAATCCATCCAAATCATCAAACATTCCTTTTTCTAGCTTTAAAGAAACACTACAGAAAATAGCATCTGTTGACACAAATAGTTTTCCTTTACTTTAGGAATGCAAAGATCCAGGGACAGGGCAGGGGGTCAGTGTGAAGCCTACTGCTGCCACCTGGCCCTGGTTTGTCCTCATGGATGAGGTATTAGGACAGAGGCCCTCTGTTGCCCCACCTGTCCTAATTGCCTCCATCCCTGAGGACACAGCAGGGCCAGGTGCTGCAGAGGCTGAGCAGCATCGGGGTGACGATGAGGAAGAGGATGAGGGAGGAGGGAAAGGAGGAAGAGAAGAAGGAGTGAGCAGTTGGTGGATTTAATCAGGGAGGATATCAGATGGCAGAGGGAGGCAGGAAAGGATGGACAGATTATTTTATTTATTGGAGAGGATGGTGGACAGACATTATTATTTTTGGTGTTTTTTTTAACAAGTTCAGGTTATGTGTTGCTGTTATTAAATTAAATTATTAAATTGTTTATAAAAGTTATTGTTGTCGGTGTGTTCTTAAAGTCTTTTAACCTTTTTACATTATCTGTTTAACACTTCTTTATAATTTAAGTAAACTTAGAAAAACTTCTCAGTGACATCAGTTTATTTTTAGAGAAGCAAGTATTTACAATAAACTATTACAAACATTTTTAACTATTGACATTAGATTTTAAAATTAACTACTACAACTATTTACAGAAGATGGAAAAAAAATATTACTAGAGAACATATATATATATAATTGTGACTGAGCAGGAGTCCCTGGTGGTGCTGCTGGACTGGATGCGGTGCCACACAGATGTCCTTGGAGTCTTCTGACTGCGAGTGGGACATCATCTGGGGGGTGGGGGGGGGGTGCCTCTCTCCACTGTTCACCACATCGTCCATCAGGGTTTGCAGGGCTGACCCAATCGACGGCTGCCATGTTATTAAAAAAGTTTAAAATGACGAAGAAAATAATGACTTTACTAAAACTGTTTTCATTACCCTGAAATGAGAACAGTTAAAATGTGATTCTACTTGCAATCTAAATGTAATGTGGTCCGGTAGACCCTCCTCCAGGGGGAGACACCTCAGCAGACAGCTGGTCCCTCCATGGAGCACCACTGACTGCCTCACACACCTTCTCCCCCTCCTCATCCTCTGGCATGTCGTCCTGCTCTTCATCCTCTGGGGCCGTGATGTCACCGGCTCCCAGGCAGATGTTGTGCAGGACAGCACATGCTGTTATGACCTGTAGAAAAAAAGACAAAAATATTTATTTTTATTCAGTCATCTATCTTTTTTTCATTATCTTTATTACATGATTTATTAGAAATTAAATTTTACTTAATCTAGATCCACTATTTAACTTATTTTTTCGCTTTTATATTTTTATTTTTTTTCCTGTATTATGTTTATATATATATATATATATATATATATATATATATATATATATATATATATATATATATATATATATATATATAATTGCAAATAAAATCAGGCAGTAAGGGGATAACAATTTAGACAAAAAACGATTTATTTCTAAACAGTTTGGCTTCTCAACACAACATTAGTGATGGTAAAAGTAGTTATTCAAGTCAGTTATTTACAGGGTTTGTACACATTTAACTATTCAATTCAATTCAAATTACTAAAGTTACAAACAAATAAATTACAAACTTACAAATAAATATAAAATTTGATATTTAAACATATTCATCAATCTGCTGACAAGCGTTTAAGGGCCCTGTGAGTTAGAATAATAGCAGGTAAATGTTACCTCTCCACTGCGCTCTGCCAGCCTGAGAAAAATCCGTCGCAGGTTTTGCTGCCGCCGAAGCCGTCAAAGCCGACTCTCCTCCTCCAATAACAAGTAAATAATAATAAAAAATTTTTTTTTCTATTTATTTGTTTTTGTTGTTTCTTTCCGTGTTTCTCGAGCTGTCGGATGGCGCTGTTTTTGGGGTAAACGTGATGACGTCGTGTCGTAACCAGGAAGTGCTCCAAAGGCTAGACCGTCCCATTTACCAACGGCTAGGAGAGTGGGCAAGATGGCGGATTGAGCAGTCGCTTGCTTCGGAGCTCAATTAATTTAGTCCCAAATTTTAGTTTGAAGTTGCTGAAAGTCCACTGTGAAACGACGTTATGGATGCACAAAAGCTAATTAAACCAGCCAAACTCATAAAGAGCCCTAAACAGAAGGATACTCCGCGGGAAGTTGGAAAGAAAGACGAAGTCCATGTTATGGAGCACGACTATGCTGGGGACACCGCTAATCTAACTAAGAGGGACCGCGCGGTCGACTCCGTACCAACCATGCCAGTTAAAAACCCTGCTGTGAAAAAGCCCAAGTCTGCGGATGGTGATGAGAGTGAAGACGTCTCCAACAACGCTATTTTACAGGCAATACTGGGCCTTGAAAAACGTGTGGATAGTCAGCTAGCCGAGTTGAAGGAGCAGACCAAACAAAGTAGCGTCATGATTGCCAGCCTAGCTAAAGCCGTCCAGTTCAACGCGGAGGAGGTAAAAGACTGCAAAAAGAAAGTTGAAGATTTAGAGAAACAAAATGAACAGCCCTGTAAAGATGTCAGTGAGCTCAAAGTCAGAGTGAGGAATCAAGAGAGAGACAGGATGAGATGGAGTTTGCGGATTAAAGGTTTAGAAGAAAAAAAAGATGAAAATATCCGAGAGCAAGTCATTGAAATCCTACGGGAAATCCCACCTCATGTGGAGTCGAAGGTGGAGGACGCAGTCGACATTGTTCATAGGATGGGGAGAAAGATGGATAACAAGACCAGGCATGTCATCATTTTGTTTGCTAAGAGATGGATGAAAGAAGAAATCTGGCGCCGGACCAAGAGCTCACAAGTCTGCAAGGATAAAAGCATTCGGTTTGCTGAGATGCTGCCATGGGAGGACTGGGAGGAGAGAAGACGCTTGTGGCCACAAATTGAACAAGCGAGGCGTGCTGGAAAACTGGCTTTCTTTCCAGGTCCACATGGATACATTGAAGGGCGTCGGATTGGAAATGAAAGGTGATGGAGTTAAACATGACTGTGATGCAGTGGAAACCTTTGTAAAGGGACATTATAACCCTATTAAGGCTTAGCTTTCAATCAATTTCTAAGTGAGCAGAGTTAACTTGGGTTACATTTACTGTTCGGCTTGCATTTGTTGTGTGTTTTTGTTTAGTGTTCATGGAAAATGTTGACATTTCTTTTGGTTCATTGAATGTTCGGGGCCTGAAAAATATTGTGAAAAGGAAAGCACTCTTTTTATTTTGTAAAGGGCAAAGATCTCAGTGTCTATTTCTGCAAGAGACTCATTCTGTTGAGGTGGATGAAGCCTTTTGGTCTAATCAATGGGGAGATAAAATTTTATTTAGTCATGGCTCTAACCGATCGGGAGGCGTAGCAATATGTTTTAACAAATGCCCTGGTGAAATCATAACTCACAGAGCTGATGGTGAAGGTCACTGGCTGACTGTGGTACTGAAATTTGAAAGTTTGTTTCTTATTATAACCAAGATTTATGGGTATAATAATGAGGGACAAAATAAAAAACTGTTGGAAAAAATAGCAAATGTGATATCAGAACTTAAAATGTTGTACCCCACAAACCATGTTTTAGTTGGAGGAGATTTGAACATGGCCCCGAATGAATGGGTGGATAGGATGCCTCCAAGATTAAGTAAACCACAATATAATGACATTGTTGAAAGTTTTTTGACAAATAATAATTTAATGGATGTATGGAGATGTCTCAACCCAGATGCTGAAAACTATTCATGGTTTAAGCCCAACGGGAGCAACAAATCCAGAATTGATTATTAGGTGGTGAGTGATGACATCTTAAATATTACCTTACACACTAGAATCTCTAAAGCACCCCTATCGGACCATTGTTTCATAGATTTAGTTTTAGGACCCACAAACAGGGAAATTAGAAATAAAGGATATTGGAAATTTAATGCCAGTCTGCTACAAAATGAAGATTTTTGTAAGAAGATTAGAGATTTGATTAAAGAAAATGAAAATAATGAAACATTCAGGAACAATATGAGCAGATGGGAATTTACTAAATACAAGATAAGACAGTTCACTATTAAATTTAGTAAAGAACTTGGCAGAAAAAGTAAGGAATATGAAAGTAACCTACTTCGAGAAATAAATATGTGCTGTAGTAAAGCAGAACCAAACTCTCAAGAGAAGAATAAAATAATGGAGTTGCAGACTAAACTAGACGATGTTTATCTTGGGAAGGCTCAGGGAGCCTTCGTAAGATCAAGAGCTAAATGGATGGAAGCGGGTGAAAAAAATTCCTCATATTTTAGCAATTTGGAAAAAAACAGACAACAGAAAAACTCAATCACAAGTTTAATAATTGATGGAATGGAAAACAAAGATGTTAGAAGCTTAGAAAAAGAGGTCTTTTCATTCTATTCTAAATTGTATTCTTCTAATTATTCTGCTGTTGATGCCAACATCCTGATTGATAAGATTGAAAATTATATACCTTGTATTGAAGACTCCTTTAAAGATTTATGCGAGTCTGATTTTACAATTGAAGAATTTGACTTGGTTATCTCTAAAATGGCCCTAAACAAATCTCCAGGCACAGATGGGCTTACTACAAATTTTTATCAATTTTTCTGGAAAGAAGTAAGAGGTTTGCTATTTAAAGCTTTAATGGAATGTATAGAAGAAAAGGAATTAATGTCAACCATGAAACAGGGATTAATTACATTGATTCCTAAACCTGGGAAAGACAAAAGGATTGTCATGATGGGTTTAAGGTTCTTAGCCCACATGCAGAACACAACGGAGGCTGGGTAAAAGTTTAACAGTTTATTGAAAGTTTCTATAACACAAGATAATGTACTGGTTCTGGAACTGGTCCAAGCAGGTTCACTGAAGTCTGCAGAGATGATAGTTTGGTTAGTGGAGCAGGCAGATGAGTTATAAGTTCTTGATTATTCAGATTCTACCTTGACTGAGTCCAGGCTTCTCTTTGAGAGAGAGGGAACTGTTGGGTCCAGAGACTGTTGGTTCAGCAGAGGATACGACCAGCTGCAGCGTCTAACTTCTGACTTTGAATGGCAGACCTTGATCTGAGTTTCCAGCTCTTCACCAAGAGCAGCAGGGGAATTCACATAGGAGTCTTCAGGTTTGGTTCACCAGGGCGGATTGGCAGGTTAAGCTCACCCAGAGCTTCAGGCTAGAGACAGGTTTCCTGTGAGGCAAAAACAGAGAAGAGTTAGAATCTGATCTCTCAACAGAGACAACTAGATTCTTTTAGTTTCAGAGGCTCAGGTTGCTAACCAAACTAAGGTCAACACTGTGGCGTCGAAGGAGGGTCTGGCAGCTGGTTATAAAGGAGAGGTCTCCTGATGAGTAGATGCGTCTCAGGTGTGCTGGAAAGCTCCAGCTCCAGGAGACCCACGGCGCACTCTGCTGGAGGAAGGTGGTACAGCTCCAGATCCCAACAAGGATACTGGATAACCTTAGACCAATCACTCTACTTAATATAGATTATAAGATTCTTTCAGGAGCGATCGCTGCTAGACTGAAAGAAGGCATCTCTTCTATAATTAGCTTTCTGAAAGGAAGGTCAATTCATAATAATATTAGACTTGTATTAGATCTGCTTGATTATAGTGACATGGTTCAAGAATATGGGTTTATTTTATTTCTTGATTTTTATAAAGCATTTGATTCTGTTGAACACCCTTTCATTTTAAAAACTTTAGATCATTTTGGTTTTGGAAGAAAATGTATAGATATAATTGGAATGTTATATAATGGGATTAATAGCTCAGTAGCTTTAGGTCATGGCACCTGCTCTAGATTTGAGATTAGGAGGGGAATTTGTCAGGGCTGCAGCACATCACCATTATTGTTTATAATGGTTGCTGAAATTTTATCTATCCTAGTCAAAACCAGCAACATTGAAGGGTTGAAAGTTATGGACAGACAAATTATAATAAGTCAGCTAGCAGATGACACAACTTTATTCCTAAATAAAGAAGATCAAATTCCCTTAGCATTACATTATATTAATCAATTCTCAAAAGCTTCTGGTCTGCAGATAAATTTGAATAAATGTGAAATCTTGACATTACATGATTATCATCTACATTCCCTATATAACATAAAGGTAAAAAAAGAAGTAAAATATTTGGGGATTATTATCTCTAAAGATAAAAATGCAATTGTATTATGAATGTTTGCAACAATGTGGACAAGTGTAAATCTATCTTAAATAGATGGCTCCAGAGAGATATCTCAATATTTGGGAGAGTTCTATTATCAAAAATGGATAGTCTGTCTAGACTAATTTACCCTGCCTTTTCCCTACCCATTTCAGCTAGGACAATTAAAAAGATAAATACTGTTAATTTCAAGTTCATATGGAGGAACAGATGTCAATATATAAGAAAGATAGATATGATAAAAAGTTATGAAGATGGTGGGTTGAATGCGATTGATTTTGATATTATGAACGGCGTTTTGAAACTGAAGTGGTTAAAATCTTACCTTGCAGATAGAAATTATTTTTGGTTCATTGTCCCCAATATGATTTTTTAAAAAATGGGTGGTGTAGACTTTCTTTTGCGATGTGACTTTGAATGTAGATCATTACCTGTCAAACTGTCTGCCTTCCATCAGCAAGTCCTCCTCTATTGGAAGTTACTTTTTTGTCATAACTTCACACCACACAATACACCAGTTTGGAATAACAGGTACATATTGCTCAATAGAAAATCTGTTTATTTAGAGGAATGGAGATCCAAAGGTGTATGGGCTGTCGCACATTTTATGGATGACTCTGGAAACTTGTTACAACATGAGGATTTCTGTGAGAAATTCCAACTTCACTGTAATGCTAAATATTATAAGCGAGTTTTAAAAGCCATACCAATTTCTGTGATATCAATGGTTAGAGAAGATACTCGATACTCTGCAGTCTCCCCTGAACTGAGACAGCTTTACATTGATGGACCAAACTTCTGTGATTTCAAATGCACTAACAAGGTTATTAGGAATGCTTTAATAAAAGAATATTATCCTAACCCAGTTAAAAGAATGTACATACTGAAGGAGTTTGAAATAGAAAAAATTAAGAAAATAAGAAAAAACTATGTTACATTTCCTCTCCCACCTAAAGTGAAAGAGGTCAACTTCAAAATTTTGAATGAAATCTACCCAGTGAACGAATATCTGAGATTAAGATTTAATATTGATCGGAATAACTGCGTTTTTTGTGAAGAGAATGTGGAAACTTTAGAACATCTCTTTTTTTATTGTAATGCTGTACAGCTTTTTTGGAAAGAGATGCAAAGCTGGCTGCTATCCAAAGAAATTATATTGCCTTCGTCTGTGAAGTCTATCTTTTTTGGTGTTTTTGTTGAAAATAAGAATGTAGACTTCGTACTCAACACTCTTTTGTTATTTGGAAAATTCTTCATTCACAAGTGCAGATACTTTAAGACCAAACCTTGTATGACTCATTGGAGAAATGAGCTGAATCTTTTCAGTAAATCTCTTAGACTTGTTGAAGAAAAGAAAGCCCTTAAATTATTTTCTTTACTCGAAGCATTTAATTTAATTTTAAATGGCCCTGTGAAATTTATGTTTTTATTTTCATCTTATTTTAGTTTACAATCCTGTTGGATTAGTTTCATACTTTTTTTTATGTTGAACATGCTCAATCCATGTAAAAAAAAAAATCACAAGTGTGAATTTATTGTATGCCTTCTATGTTTATATTTACATTCATAAATAAAAAAATAAAAAAATAAAACAACGGCTGAGGATCCTCCGGAGCAGCCTACCTAGGCTGGGTCCTCCGGAGGCTAGGCAGGCTGCGTCCTCGGAAGTACGCAGCCTGCGAATTGAGACGCAGCTCTAGTCACACAGCCTCTCTAGCTCGTGTTCAAGAGTGCAAAAAGACTGCAACGTGTTCGTGAAAACAGGAAGTAAAGCGACAGAGTGAAAATGACATTTCCTCCTTTCAAAATAAATATTTTTTCAAATTAAAACTCTAAAATATTCTACAAATAGTAGGAAGAGAAAAGTCGTTTTCTCTACTTGGTTACATATAGCAGCAGAACTATAGAGATAGCTGAGGACAACCTGAGCCACTCTAACTAGAAGCTTTATCAAAAAGGAAAGTTTTAAGCCTAGTCTTAAAAGTAGACAGGGTGTCTGCCTCACGGACTAAAACTGGTAGTTGGTTCCACAGGAGAGGAGCCTGATAACTAAAAGATCTGCCTCCCATTCTACTTTTAGAAATTCTAGGAACCACTAGTAAACCTGCAGATTGAGAGCGAAGTGCTCTGTTAGGAACATAAGGAACAATCAGATCTCTGATATCAGATGGAGCTTGGCCATTTAAGGCTTTATATGTGAGAAGGAGGATTTTAAATTCTATTCTGGATTTAAAAGGAAGCCAATGAAGAGAAGCCAGGATAGGAGAGATATGATCTCTCTTTTTAATTTTCATCAGAACTCTGGCTGCAGCATTTTGGATCAGCTGAAGGCTTTTAACTACAGTTTGTGGACTCAACAAGCTGGATCAGGATCCAGAGTCACATCCACTGCAGACTGCTGGACCCTCTTCAGCTCCGCCTCCATCATCTTCTTCATTAAGTTAAGATGTTATCAAAATCAACACTGGTTAAGTCTCATATTCAATTTTGTTATATCTCTGGAAATAATGTGTGATGATGTTGAGTACGATGTTTGCCACTGTTATGTTTTTGTTTGGTACTACTTTGTAAAGCGGAGGGCTACGTGTTTATAAGAGCAATAAAGGAGGAGCCTCCTTGTTCTCTGTGTTCAGCGAGAGCAGGCAGTGTGGCTACCGGTTAACTTGAAAGTAATGTCTCTGCAGAAGAACCAACAGATGAAAAAGGCGACAATTTATACGTTGAATCTCTCAGCAATGGTCTGACATCCACTTTCCCTTGTTTTATTGGTGGCAGCAGTATTTCCCTTTTATTATTCAATCAACTAAACACCTAAACAGCCTAAATAAAGACTCTCTAACCACGTCTCTTAACTGAAAATGTCTTAATTTAAAGAGTTATTTGTCATTTTTCATCTATTATCCTATAAATGAACAGTGGGAGCCAATATGATCAAATGTGCAGATCTCACAGGTTTCTAATATATATTTCTGTCTAATCATTCAATCCCTCTATGATAGATTTTACACTCTTGGTAAAAATGTGCAGACCTCTGCAAAGTGTCTGGGAACATTTAGGGCCTGATTGGAGCTGTTCTGTGGGAGAGATGAGGTCCAATTCAGGAGGTTCAGGAAATGATTCCTTCTGTAGAAATCAGTGAAGTGCAGATATGTGTCAGAGAAGAGGAAAGGCTCATTTTGATCC
This sequence comes from Cyprinodon diabolis, assembly GCA_030533445.1. Taxonomy (NCBI): domain Eukaryota; kingdom Metazoa; phylum Chordata; class Actinopteri; order Cyprinodontiformes; family Cyprinodontidae; genus Cyprinodon; species Cyprinodon diabolis. The sequence continues at coordinate 44,358,153 of CM060067.1, read as the reverse complement.
ATGGAGAGACGAGATGCTGAATTGTAACCCAACTCAAAGATAAAACATGTTTCATAAAAACATCTCGTGCAGTTTTTCCAGATCAATGAGGTCTTTTTACATCCAGTTGGTCCATTTTTCAGACCATGATGCTTCATGACCAGTTTTCTTCTAAGCAAAAAGAAAGGAGAACAGAACAGAGTTTTCTGAATGATTTTAATCGTTCCCAACCAAACATAGACGCCATTATTAGGTTTTACAGTTTCTCCAGTTAATCAGTTTTAATCTGAGCATCAAATGAAAACAAATCAAACACCAACTTCAATAAAAGTTAACCAATAAACTGAAACATAAAAACATCAAGAGGAAAACAATCAATCAATCCCAGATGAGTCTCCTTTTATTCCCTTCTGGTCAATGATCCGACCAACAGGTGAGTTCAGCTCCAGTAAAGAGGAGAAAACAATAAAATGATGCAGGAGAACCATGGTTCTGGTCAAGAACCTGGAACCAAAGCCCACTTTTAATGGTCCCAGTTTGAAAAATGACAGCTGGGCCTCTTTACCACATCATGTTGCAGCCGTTGCTGTTTATCTGCTGTCATTATCTATCTGGGTTTTTCCTTCAGTCTTTTTCTCTGTTAGTTTTAAACTGTTTGTTTCTAGTTTTCAGTTTTAAAGCCAAACCACAGACTGGGCCTGTAAACTAGAGGAGCTGTGGACAGGAAGCTGCTGCTACTTCCTGAATCTGACTTTGTTTAATGTCTCTGATCAGAAACACCTGAAATAAATGAAGCATGAAGGAAGTGATGGATGGATGGAAGATCTGAGGGTCTGGAGCTGAGCTTGGAGATGATGCATGAATAGCAGAGAGGAATCAGACACATTAGGATTTTACTACAGAGTCACTCAGGTTGGAGGTTCTTCACCAACAGATTTATTCTTCATGGAGCTTCATCAGATCAACCATCAGCCTGATTAACAGGACAGATGATCAGAGGAGCAGAGTTTTTACCTTCATCATTAAGATAGGGACTAAAGAATGGGTAGAGTTTCTGAGTGAAGCAGCAGCCAGTAAAGGAGTAGATCAGAGCTGCAGCATCTACATCATAGAAGGAGACCAGACCCTCCTCATAATCCACAAACACCCCCACCTTCTCAGGACCAGGATGGAGATGGAGACGGACTGAAGGACCAGCAAGAGCTTTGTACTCATTGCTATTCCTCAACCAAATAGTCCAGTAACCATTCTCAGGAGTCAGTGTGATCTCTCCCTTCCTGTTGATGGACTCTCTGACCACACCTAAATCCCAGTCAGTCTTTCCTTTAACCTGAACCTCAAAGTAAAATCTGCCTGAAGAGAAACTCTGATGTCCTAAAACACATGAACAACTAGAAAATCTCTCTGGATTGTCTGGTAGATTCTTCCTAACATCTCCATGTTTCACCTGTTTTCCATCATCAGACAGGATGAGTTTAGGATGAGCTGTATCAGGATCCAGAGTCACATCCACTGCAGACTGCTGGACCCTCTTCATCTCAGCCTTCATCATCTTCTTCTTCATCATCTCCCTGATCTTCTCCTCCAGCTGAGCCACAGCTCTCTCCAGTCCCCTCATATGATGGTGGACGGACTCTGACCTCTGTCCAGTTCTTGGTGGGTGGAGCAGCTTTCAGGGAGGAGAAGCTTTGGAGGAGGTGGAGGTGGTCTTCAGACTGGGAGAGCTGCTTCACCTCAGAGCTCCTCTTCATCAGCTCAGAGATTTCCTGTTCCAGATCTTTGATGAAGTCTTCAGCCTGTTTCTCTGCAGTTTTCTGTTTGTCTTCGATCTCCTTGATGAGCTCCTTCAGGCCTCTCTCAGCAGACTCCTTCAGAGCAGTGAAGACCTCAACACCTTCTGCTTTCTCTCTGTCTGCAGCATCTTTACTGATCTTCACTGACTCTTTGATCTCCTGAATCTTCACTCGTCTGTTCTGGATCATCCTCTGAACTTCATCCTCTGTCTTCCTCAGCTCTGCCTTCTTTCCTTCAGTTTCTTCTCTCAGAGGAACAAACTCGTGGTTCTTATGGTCCAAAACAGGACAGAGCAAACAGACACATGTCTGGTCGGTCCTACAGAACAGCTCCAGAGGCTTATCGTGCTGCAGACACATCCTGTCCTCCAGGTTCTCCACAGGCTCCATCAGCTGATGTTTCTTCAGACGTGGAGCTGTCAGATGAGGCTCCAGGTGAGTCTGACAGTAGGAGAGGAGACACACCAGGCAGGACTTCAGGGCCTTCAGTTTGGTTCCAGTGCAGACGTCACAGGGAACTTCTCCTGGTTTGGCAGCTTGTTGCTCTGAGCTGCTGCTGCTGGTGGCTTCCTGCTGAGGTTCACGTCTGAACTGAGAAACCACCTCAGAGAACAAGGTGTTGATTTCCAGCTCAGGTCTGGTCTTGAACTGCTTCTTACATAAAGGACACTTATATCTTTCATTTCCATCCCACTGCTGAGTGATGCAGGCTTTGCAGAAGTTGTGTCCACATGGTGTGCTGACTGGATCAGTGAAGACATCCAGACAGATGGAGCACAGGAACTGATCCTCAGACCGCAGGTTGCTGCTGGAAGACATGTCTGAACTCTGAGGACAGAATAAACAGTTTAAACTCTTTATTTTAAGTTGTTAAATGTCCTTTAGTTCTTTATAATCCTCCATTTCTTCCACTTTACAACAGATTTATTGTGAGTCGTGAAGAAATGTCTCCAGCTTCCTGTTTGTCCTTAAAGCTGTTAGTAGAAACTCATTTAAACAGTTTTCTGCTTCACTCACCAGAATCAGTCTGTTGTTGGGAAGGAAAAGATGAACTTAGTTCGTCCTCAGGAGGAACAAGGACGTGTTTTTCTATGGCAGCTCAGGCTTTATTCTGACAAACTTTCACTTTCATTTCTGCAAAGTGACGTTTTAAACTCAGTGCTGCTCCTCCCATTACCTTTGAAACACACAGATTCATACAGGAGACATAAAACATGTTTCTTTAATTCCTCTGAACTGAGCTCACTATAAAACTGGATTATTTTTTAGTCATGTAAACAAATGATCAGATTCAGCTTCATTTTATTCTAAATTGTGAAAAAAGACAAATAAAAATCATCTGATTGGATCCAGTGTGAACATGCAGTTCCCGGTTCATCCAGGAGGGGGCTCTATAGGCCAGCTCACCTGGTGAAATGAACCCGGCAGGTAACTTTCTGTTTCTAAAAAAAAAATGTGTGGTGAGTGAAAATAAACATTCAACTCTGTGGTTCATCAGAAAAGCAACAGGGTCCAGTTCAGCCCAGAATCTCAGAACCAGCACATCTATCACTGATGAGATCAAAGTTACAGTTAAAACAGTTGATGGTTGTGGTGATTTTCTTAAAAAGCTTTTTTTCCCCATGTTTTTTATCGTCATTGCACTGTCACAAGTACAGAGCAACAAAATGAACTCTCTGCATTTAACCCATCCCCTTGGGGAGCAGTGGGCTGCCATTGTGCAGCACCTGGGGAGGAGTCTGGGGTTAAGGGTCTTGCTCAGGGACCCAGAGTGGCAGTCCTTGGGAGTGTGTGGGACTTGAACTCAGAACCTCATTATATAACCTCCTTCTATGTGAGAGAACCACCATGAAACCCAGTATTAGAAAGCAATGTATATGAAAACCAGTTTTAATACATTTGGGAAAATACTTTTTTGCAGTTTCCAATACTGCTTTGGATCTTCCTCTCTGTCTCTTTACGGTTCTGCCAAGTATTTCTGAACTTCAGTTGTAGCGCTCACTGTCACAAATGTAGAATGTTTTAATGTCATGAATGGATTTGTCAGAGTGCTGCCATAGTTTCTACCTGAGAAAAGAAAAACTGCACAAGCCACTGTATAAAAGAAAAGACAGCAAACTTTCTTGAAGCAGATGCATTACCTGGTGTTGATATGTACCTTGTGGCTCTGAGGCTGCATATGGCAATGATGCTGAAGCTGATGGTGAAGCTGATGCTGAGGGAAAAGTGTGTTTTAAAGCTGAAGCACATACTGATGCAAGTATTCTCTCTTGCTTTGCAGCTTTATGTGGACTCAGGAAACCTAGTTTTTTTTTTTTTTATCTGGGTTCCAACATGGTTCTTTGTGACTAGATACTTTGAGATTGTAAATTTAACAGTTTTTCTTGTAATTTTTTTTAGACACCGCACTAGGTTAATTCCCTCTGGTGTAGACATGTGATCATTTCTTCTTCATCCAGTGCAGCATTAAGCATGCTCCACATTGGAATAAACATAAAGACCCCGACACACTTTTCCTCTGACTACTCAATTGTTGCATCGCTGAATGGTGCCAAGACCTTTAATGCATTGAATGCTTATGCATGAATTTATGTTGAGCTGCTGGGAGCAGGCTGGCCTGACGTGTGGTATCACATCAGGCCAGCCAGGGAGCAGCACCAAAATAAAAGATATGGAAGAACCCACTGAGATTACTGAGAATATGGGGATTGTCATCGAAGGCGCATGTCCACTGTGAGAGACATAATCTAAAAAAAAATATTTAAAAAATCCAGAAATCACAATGTATATGTTTAACTATTTATTTGTGTGATACAGCTGCAAATAAGTGTTAGCACACCTGAGAAATTCCATTCTAATATTTGGTACAGTAGCCTTTGTTTGAAATAACAGAGGTCAAACGTTTCCTGTAGTTTTTCACCAGGTTTGCACACACTGCAGGAGGGATTTTGGCCCACTCCTCCACACAGATCTTCTCTAGATGAGTCAGGTTTCAAGCTCCCTCTAAAGATTATCTATAAGGTTTAGGTGTGGAGACGGGCTAGGCCACACCAGAACTGTCATGATCTGGCCTGTTTGCTCTCCCTTAATTAGTCATTCCTTTCACCCGTTGTTTTCCCTCCCTGCCTCAATTATAATTTATTCCTTTTACCTGTTTCTTCTTGGTTATATTCAGTTCAACCTGAGCATTCAGTGCCAGATCATTACTTGTCTTTCTGTTAGCCTGTCTGTTAGTTTTGTTCCTTGGTTCATGTCCTGGATCCTGGCAGCCAGTGGAAAGAGGGTTTTTGTGTTTGTATCGTCCACTGTTCCTCCCCCGCGGAGTCCTTTGGTTTTTTGGCTCTAAATTGCGGGGTGGTTCAGTTTTTATCCAAGTAAGCCTGGCTCCAAGGTGGAGACCAGTTTAAAGGTCCTGCATCAAGTTCTGGTTCCATGTCCTGTCTTGACTACCCTCTTCCACTGAGCCTGCTCATCTGCACCTGATTCTGTCTGCTCCGGTGCATGACCACCTGGTTACGTTTTCGGACCCTGTCAGACTCTGAACCCTCAAGGGAAGTTCTGGATGCCTGGAAGTTTGGATCCTGCTACCTGTTCTGTTCCTGCCTGATCTGGATCCTGTTCCTGTCTGCTCCTGTCTGTTCTGGATCCCTGACCAGACTCGGCTTCCAGCATGACCTCTGGGACTGCAGCACTTGGGGACATTCTTGGACTGGACTGTTAAACCAGAGTGTCTGTGATTGGGCGGTGCCCCGCTTCTCATCCTGCAGTGTCCGAGAGCCACAGCCCTGCTTTAGTTTTTGTTTTATTTAATACATTTTTTTAACTTTCCTACTGACTGTCTCTCCTTGAATACTGGGTCCATCTGTTCGCCTTTCATGACAAGAACCTTGATATGATTCTTCCAGAGCCACTCCTTGGTTATCCTGGCTGTGTGTTTCCGGTCATTGTCATGTTGGACGATCAAGCCTTAAATGCTCTGACTGAGGGAAAGAGGTTGTTCCGCAAAATCTCACAATCCATGGTCCCAGTCATCCTCTCCTTAATACAGTGCAAAACATCTGCAAAACATGATGCTACCACCCCCATGCTTCACAGTAGGGCTGGTGTTCTTGGGATGGTTCTCATCATTCTTCTTCCTTTAAACACGGTTAGTGGAATTCTGAGCAAAAATTTTATTTTTGTCTCATCTGACCACATGACACTTTCCCTTGACTCCTCTGGATCATCCAAATGGTGATTGGCAAACTTAAGACGGGCCTTGACATGTGTTGGTTTAAGCAGGGGAACCTTCCTACATTGCATGATTTCAAACCATGATGTCTTAGCATACCTGGACTGGCCATAGGGAGAAGCGGGAGTATTCCTGAAGCACCGGCCTGAGATTGGCCTGCGTCTCTCTCTTTTCTTCCATTCCGCATCATGAAGGTACGAGAGAGACTTCTGTTGCTTCACTTCAGCAAGCAAACAAGCAGCCATCAGGAGCCCCTACAGTCTGCTTATCACAGTGGAGTTGATGATGCCATCATACTCCTGCTTCGACAAACCCACTGTCATTTAGACAAGGCAGACAGCACTGTTAGGATCAGGTTCTGTCATGATGGGTTTGAAAGATCTCACTCACATGCAGAGATTCACTCAGAGAACCAGGGGGAAAGTTAACAGGTTTATTGAGAGGTTGACAAACCAGACAGAGAGATTATATGCAGGGTTATCTCAGTGGGACTTTAGCAGTCTGGTGAACCGGAACTGGAAGCTCTGAAGGGGAACTCACAAAGATCAGTTCAAGGCTCGTAGGGAAAAAATTACTGGGACTGGTGAATTGCTGGAGAAGAAGTTAGGGAGATTCTTGGTTTTCCTTGGGTCCAGTTTGTGGGGGTTTAAACCAGAGATGAAGGAGCTCGTTGGAGGGCGGACAGGCAGACTAGCGGTGGGTCCAGAGGAGCATGGAACGGACAGTCACCGGATTTTCCTGAAGTGGGCTTGAACAGATGTGGTGAAGGTTTCCCCTTGCTCAGTGTAAATCGAATTATTCCTTCCAAGGGGGGTAGAAGGACCTGGCTTATCCAGTGGATCAGGAGGGCATCCTACCGGAGAACAAAAGACAAAGGCAAAGCTTAGACTCAGAGAGACAGGGCAAAGGTTAGAATCAACTAATCTCAGTATGGCTAGAGTACTCAATACTGGCAAACACTCTGGCGTCGAGGTGGTGACAGCCCACTCCTCAAGTACTCCTCTGGTAATGAGCCAACGAGTCACAGGTGTGCAGGGAGGCCCGACGAGGACAGGGCACCGCCTGGTAGTGGAGGGAGGAAAACACAAAAAAAAACCCTACACAAACTGGAACCTAACACTGTTGGGATCTGGAGATCTGCCACCTGTCTCCAGCAGAGCGCTATGGGTCTCCTGAGCTGGAGCCTCCTGCACACCTGAGGATCATCAGCCCATCAGGAGACCTTCTACATAAGCAGCGGCCAGACCTGTCTTCAGCGCCGCAGTGTTGACCAGTTTTGGTTAGCGGAACCTGAGCCTCAACCTGAATTAGAATCTCTGTCTGCTCTAGAGAGCAACCTGATCCTAACCAGTCTCTGTCTTCTCTGCTCTTAGAAAAACCCGACTGAAGCCTGTAGCTCTGGAGGAGCTCATGTTTGGAAACCTGCCTGCCTGCCCAGAGAAGCCAAACCTGAAGATCCTCAGTCAGAATCTTCCAGCGCGTTCTCAGGAGAGAACTAGGAGAACAACTCAAGGTCTGAATCTCGCTAGCCTGAAGCTAAGCTCTGCCGCTGCCCAGCTCTCTGTTGGAACCACAGTCTCTGGACCCAACCGGTTCCCTCTCTCCACTGATCAGTCTGAATCTCATCAGGTACAAACCAGAATCAAAACTAAGTCAAGTCATCGTAGCTTCCTGGCTAACCAAACAATCCCTCTCTGCAGATTACTCTGTGAAACCCAGTCCCTGACCAGTACCTGAACCAGTGCTTTGTTTACCCTGTGTGTGCCACTCTTTAATAAACTGTTTAACTTTTACCCTGCTTCGTGTGGTGTTCTGCATGTGGGTTTAATCACAGAGACCCATCATGACAAACAGGTTCTTTGATTTATCTAGTGCATTTAATACAATGACAGACTGAATTTGTGAGAAACTTCAGAAGACTCAGTTGGAGACATCAACAATCACCTGAAGGGTCAGCTGTTTGATCAAGTAATCAGCAATAAAGGAGCACCACACGTGACGGTACTGTCTCTATTCCTTTTTACTCTGTTCCCCATTACATTTTTGGGAGCAATTAAATAACAATTTAGAATCCACTGATATATATAAACAAAGCTGATAAGCATTTTTTTTTTTACGTTATGTTTCATTTATGTGAAAATGAGAACACAATTGAAGGCTACACCACAAAAAAGATAGAAAAAAAACATGATTTACATGAATGTACTGCTCTTTGTTATGGGGTGCAGGGAAAAGATTAGGCTGTACAACACATTTACTTCTAGTTTACATGCAATTGCTATAATAAGTCTTTAAATGTGTGATAATCCTGTTTCTTAAACAGTTTTTCTTCTGGAAATGTAGAAAATGTAGAAAAGATTCAATTTCTCCATCCCCCGGAACGAGTTTATATGATTAACTAAGAGCCTCAGGAAAGGTGCCCTTGTTTGTAATTACCTTCCTGCTTGCGCTTATGAATATATTCCGTATATAAACTTCTTCAAAGTTCGTCATGCAGTTTTATATTTTACATATAATTAGAAGAGAAGTCAAATGTGAAGCCCAGGATTCCAGAGTATCTTTAAGTTTTTTTCTTTTGAATTGAGTGGGTATATATGACAATTTGAGGATAAACTAAGTGCATAATATGTAATTATCTTTCTTTAAAGATCACCCCAGTGGTTGAGAGGTTCCATCCCTGATCCTTCGGGGAATTGGGTAGGGGAGGGGCTCAGACTGTTTTCTCAGCCTATGGAAAAGCAGTGGCAACAAGTATCCAGACTTCTTTGCTTCCCTGGTAGGGGGCGCTCAACAGCATTCTGTAGCATTGTACCGCTTCATGTTGGACTCCAGCAGGGCTGCCTTTCTTTCATTGGTCCTGGCAATCACTTTCAAGGACAGAATTTCTAGGCGTAATGTGGAAGGTTCATGCGTGGAATACTGTTGATGCAATAACTGGTTGTGGTGAAGTGAGAACTGAGCTAAAAGGCCTTCAATTAACTAGTTAGTCTAAAGCCTCTTCACCACTGAAAATAGCGGGTTAACCCGGGTTTTTCCACCCCTAGCTGGCAGGCTGCTTGGTCTCTGTCCCGCCGCTGCTGCATGCCCGGTGATACCATCACGCTGTGTTGGCGTTGATAATGTCACCAATGCTACATAAATCAGGAAAGTAAACAATGGAGAATAACATGTTCCCTATTTCATCATTCTGCTTCATTCTATCTCTATTCTCTCACTCTGCAGAATCTGTTAGTTCAATCTCTAACGTTCTGCTCTCTCTGCTTTTTCTCATAGTAGCTTCATCTGGTCTGTTCCTGTTTGGCTGTGACTCCATCCTGGAGAGAAATATCAGCTGTGCTGCTGCCATCTACACCTTTGTTTATAGATGTTGGAGATCGGCCTGTTTTCCAGTGTAGTCCTGTTTCTCTGACTGTGACTGGCTGGATGTGCTCTCTTCATCCTCTGACATGGGAGCTGGCTCGGAGCTCCTCTACAAGCATGCTTAGGATGAGGGATTGCTGAAGAGCAAATAAGTCGAAGCAATCAACTGCTTCTTCTTAGATAGAAAACTTTTAATCTATTTGACTGGATGGTCTGGTGAACTGTAAAGTGCCTTGAGATGACATGTGCTGTGAATTGCCGCTATATAAATAAACTGAATTGAAAATGTGAGGAAGCCAGGGCGTAGTCAGTGTGTTTTATTGTTTTGCTCTTTTTTCTGTCCGAATCCCTCTCACCAGAGCTGCTCCATGTTTATCGGATGTACACAGAGTTGTTTCGGCTTGTTAGATCACACGCAACTGGCGCCATGTGTTGACATCCGTACGTTGCGTTCAATGGTATCACGTTTAGCAGGTAAACCTGGCTCTGGTGTGCCCACAGAATGCTGATTAGAGCCGAGGCAATTTTAACGCAGTCTATCTATCTATCCATCCATCCATCCATCTATCCATCTATCCATCTATCTATCTATCTATCTATCTATCTATCTATCTATCTATCTATCTATCTATCTATCTATCTATCTATCTATCTATCTATCTATCTATCTATCTATCTATCTATCTATCTATCTATCTATCTATCTATCTATCTATCTATCTATCTATCTATCTATCTATCTATCTATCTATCTATCTATCCGTCCATCCATCCATCTATCTATCTATCTATCTATCTATCTATCTATCTATCTATCTATCTATCTATCTATCTATCTATCTATCTATCTATCTATCTATCTATCTATCTATCTATCTATCTATCTATCTATCTATCCATCCATCCATCCATCCATCCATCCATCCATCCATCCATCCATCCATCCATCCATCCAGATTTCTCCCTTTCTCCATATAGGCTAACATTTGACCCCTCCTGCTCGCTGTAGTTCCCCTGTGAAGCGAGCACAGGGCGGCTGTTATGCTCCTTTAGCGAGCATGCACGTTTCCTGATGCTTGCACGGTGAATCGTGCCGCCTGCGCTGTGCGGAGATGCAGGGGAAATCGTATCTGATGGGGAAACGCAGCTCGACGTAACACCGGTATTTCCATGTGGAAAACGCTGTTTTGCTGCAGGAGTCCTCCTCACTCTCCATCTCTCTGTGTGTGCTGTACGTTAACACCCGCCAGTAGAAACACCCACCTACCCAACTGACAGACGGAATCTCACAATACATCAGCCATTCTCATCCTCCCCTCTCTCATGACAAGGTGCGCACCAGTCCCATCATGAAAAAAAAGGTTAACTATGCAACCTGAGTAATGTGCAGTAACGGGATGTCAGCAATGGTAACTGGGTTATAGTTACAGTCAAAGTAATTAGTTAGATTACTCGTTACTAAAAAGTTTAACGGCGTTACTTTTAACGCTGTTACTCCCATCACTGGATACAAGCAGCTAAAATCAGCTTCAACAGCAGGTGGACCTCTTTGGAGATAAGGTGAAGGGCTCAGCTCTACAGGACAGACTTAGGCTGCTTCACATCCAAATCAATATGCTGGGGTGACTTCGAAATCGGTTTTGGATACCCCCTGGTCATCTTCCTTGGAATGGGTTCCTGACATGTCCCACTGGAAGGAGGCTCAGGCAATGTCCAAAAGATGCTGAGAGCTTGCAGGGTCTCTCGGCTGATACTGGAACACTTCTGACTTCCCCCAGAGGAGCTGGAGGAAATGACAGAGGGAAGTCCGAGCTTTTCCGTCGAGACTGCTGCCCCCTGACCTACGGCATGACAGAGCAGGAAGACAACGATTACTAGCTCTATAATATTGGTGTGCCTGAAATAAGGAGATAACATTTTCTTCTCCATATTATCCAATCAGATACCAAGGATGTTCAGTACTATAAAAGTTGATTTAACACAAACTGACTGAAGTGCTGATAAAAACTTTAAAACTTAACATCATTGTTTAGTCATTTAGACCTAACTGGAATAGATAGACCTGAACTTATTAAATCTGGACCTGTATTCAGTTTTTTTGGGCGATATTTGTTGTGAAATGGCTTCATTAAAAATGAAAAATCGAATTGAAGAAATATGTTGCAATTCCAAAATTTGGGCACCAGATGGGAGCATCGCACTGAGATATAATTTAGCTGGAAAGCATGAAAAGCATGTCTGTCTGCAGAAAGTTGGGGAAGTTCAGACTGAATCTGTGCAGACCTGATGTTTTTTCTTATATAACACATTTTCATCAAATTATTATAGATTATAACATTTAAACCATATTCTTACTTCCATGAATATTAACCTTGTTTTATTCCTCTAATGAAGTAAATTTGGATGAAAAACTGAGATGAAATGTTTCCTTTCTAGCAGTTTTTCACCATGCGGCCCCCAGGGACCCCAGGGGGCACCAATAATACAGTGGATTTATATTCAGACAGCAGCAGAGGGGGGAAATTCTGATCTTATTTCTTCTCTGTTTCTCCAAAACTCCAAATGGAGGATCTGATCTGCAGGTTTCTGTCGGCATAGAAAACTCCTTAAAAGAAACTGTAGCTCCAGTGATTAGGCTTGGAGGCAGTCCAGCCGCAGTAAAAGTTACACTGTCTCCCTCACAGATGAGTAGATAATTACACTAACTGTTTCCTGCATCAGTTGTTACAAACCTCCTATACCTGTTTATCCTGCTCAGGTGTGGAGGAGTGCAGAACGCCCTCTTTAGAGAAGTGGCATTATTACACTTTCCTTTTTCTATTGATACACTGATTCAAACTCTCCTATAATCTGAAGTGATCCAGATCAGTGGTTCTTCAAACCTTCTGATGGTCCATCAGAGTCTTCCTCTGGTGGACATTTTTATTTCAGTACGATTTGAACGTTTCCAGATGATCATGGAGTCATTTAAGCAGGAAAAGGTTCCTAAATCAAAGAGCCACATTTAAATGTGAAAATGCTGCTCTCTGGTTGGCTGATCACTACACTAAGCAAAATATTCCCTGTGGGTTCAAATTCAAGACCTAGACTCCTGACTGGTGCGTTCCTATGCAGAGGGGCCAATCAGCAGCCAGCTGAGGTGTGCTGTATGTTTTCTACCTACAGAAGGTCCGACTGGATGCTTTCAGCCTGCAGCTGTGAGTTCGTATCAAGTCAGGACTCATCAGAGTTTCTTTATTTGCTCAATTTGAGAACCAGAAGCTAATATATGATCAAGAGACAGAAAGCTACCGTAAGAGATAAAGGACAGGACGCGTCTCTGCAGAAGGAGCTGAAATTTAGACAGAGAAAAGTCCATTAAAGATCCAAAGAGTAAAGATCTGGATGTCCAGAAAGAAACCGAAAAAATCTCCTGAAAATCTCAGAACCCTTAAACTAAATTCTACTTCTCTGTCTGACATGTACTCAGACTAAAAGTTTCCCCTTTCAGGCCAGTTAGGTTTAGTCCATAAATACCAGATTAATTACAGCAAGATGTTTGCATAACCTTCCTTCTTATTGGTAGAATAACCTTTAAACCTGATAGCTGAGGTCCACGGGCCGCTGGCTGCAATGGACCAGGATTTTGACCCATTCTTCCTGACAGAACCGGTGTAACTGGATCAGGTTTGCAGGCCTCCTGTCTCCCACACACCTTTTCAGCTCCACCCTTCAGATTTCTCTTCTCCTGAGATCAGACCTTTGTGACGGCCGCTCTGAACGCAAAGCAGAGCAGCTTTATTAATAAAGCACTTTAAAACAAACCAGGGAACCTAAAACAAGGTCAGCAGAGAGCTGCTCAGATTACTGAAGGGAAGTAAAGGAAAGAAAATGAGAGAAAATAAACCGAGTCAACCTTTCAGGATGAGCAGAAGGCAAATAAAGCTGTTTGTAGAAGAAGCTCAGAAAGGCTGAGTCTGTCCTTCAGCCTCCGTAGGAGTGAACTGTTGGCATGTTGAGGGACGTTGTCCACCCAGAAGACCCATTTGTCTCCAGGTTTTAGCCTAGTGGCTGTTTTCATGTCATGATGCCATTCCGCTGCTCTCCCTGGTGTGTTGCTGGTTTCTTTGGTTTTCTCCATGCTGTCACACCAAAGTTAGCACCTTACTGCGATGGAATCTGTCAGACCACCGGGAAAATTTTGGGATATATCATCACCAAAGAGTGTTTCTGCTGGGGCTGATACTTGGAGAAGTGTTTCAAAAAGAAGATGAGTGTCTTTTAAATTTCTATCAGGTGTAAGGAAAAAAAGCTAAAGAAACTTTCTCCCCAGCTGGAACACTGGCAGGAAGTGGTGGAGGAGATTCCCTCTATGGAAAACCTGACATATCTTTTACGTATAAAAGGACATTCCTACAACAAACGATGGACTAAATGGCTGACATACAAGAGCAAGGAAGCAAAACTTCTAATGTTTTTCTTCTATCTATTTAACAACAAACCAGTGCCCCAAGTTCCATTTTAGTTGCTTCTTTTATTGTAATGAAAAATGTTAAATAAAGAGTATTAAAAAGAAGCCTCCACAGGTCCTTATCAGAAGCTCACACAGCCATGTTGTCATCATCTGGGTTTTCTGGCTTGTTTTAAAGAAGAGTATCTGAAAAAAATTCATCAAAATATTCAGATTATCAACCCTGATGGCTGAAAACAGGAAGGTTTGTCTGATTCGATGTTTCAGCCTTGCTAAGCTTCTCCAGAGGGATTGAATCTGCACAGTGGTGCTTCTTGACCAACTGTACCAGGGGGCCCGGAGGGGGCCCAGAGGGGGCCAGCGTGTTTTCATGGGAGGACAGAAAAGCATGAAATAAAAAAACAGGGCAAGAGATTCAAATATATTAAGAGAACTGCATGAAGGGAAATTAGGTTTAATTAAATTCTATGTCTTATTAGGTCAATATACATTAAGAATAGAGTAATTTTACATATTTTTGACTTAACTTAAGTTAAAATAACCACTTTCCATCAAATCTGAATTAGAACTAAAAAAACTGATAAATTCAGCTGTAAATGTTATATTTTTACAGTATTTTTTTATTTCTTTTGAAAAAAAACATTTAGCAGATTAATAAATATGATCCTATCTCAACACCACTGCAGCTATCACCTTATTGTTTTTTAAATAATTAGTAAAACAGAATTTGTAAAGAAATAAGTCATCATTAGAACTTCTTTAAGTATTATGTCTTCAGTACAGGGGCCATAACGGGGGCCAGGACATGATCTATGGGGACACTGGCCCCCGTTGGCCCCTGTCTAGCTCCGCCCATGGATCAGCAGCATCTCCTCCCAGCTGGGAGAATCTAGAAAGTCTCTTCAGAGAGGCACCATCAGGGTGATGGAGCAGGTTCCAGCTCCCCTGCAGAGGAAGCCGCTTCTCTCTTTCTCATGACCACAGCTGAGGGTCTGAACATGCTGGAAGCTGTGAATCGATCCTCTGCACAGTTTTCCTACCGTCTCTCTGATGGACGGATAGCGCTCCAGTTTTATGTTTTTCAGTTTCCACTCTGCATCAGTCTCTGCTGCTTTATTTCAGGTGTATATGAAAACCTCTGAGATCAGCTCACAATCAGCTCCAGCTGCTCTTTAAACATAATGAGCAGAATTTACCATCTGAACTGTAATTTTACTAGAAAATAACACCAGGATATAAATGTGGAACCTGTTAAGATCCTGGCAGCGATACAATGACAGGAAAGAGCTGCAGAGTAACGAGGTGATACAGACGGGCGGGAGGGAGATCAGAACTGCTGCAAACCAAATGAGGTTCCTGTAAGATCGAGAAACTCATCAGCTCCATCCCAGACCACAGATATCAGAGGAAATGTCAAAGGTTAGGAAAATTAACCAGTCAGGAAGGCTGAAGGAGGAAAACTCTAAAAACAAGATGGCAGGAGGACTTCGGTTGGCAAAGCTGGATCTGGATGAGGGACAAGACTTCTGGGACGACATGATGATAAAGGAGACCACTGAAGAGATGGGTGACCAAGATGAGTAGAACCGTGTTTGGAGGAACCCTAACCAACCGGACCAATCAGCAGAAATATCAACTGTAAAGCATGGTGGTGGAGGGATGATGATGTGGGCTCACAGGACCTTGACACATACTAGTGACTGAGTTGAACAGAAATCATGATGGTGCTAAAGAACGTTCTACCTGTTTCCATAGAAGGTTCTACTAGCAGCTGAATGGTTCTAACTGTGGCCAAAAAAGGTTCCTCCTGGCGCCAAAGCAGATTCTACCGGCTGCTGCAGGAGGGGACACCTGCTGCCAAATAGGGTTCTGTAGGTTATACCAGGTACCAGAAAGGTGCTACTGGCTGCTGAAGGAGGTTCTACCTGCAGCTGAAGGAGGTTCTTTCTGCTGACAAAGGAGGTTCTACCTGCAGCTGAAGGAGGTTCTTTCTGCTGACAAAGGAGGTTCTACCTGCAGCTGAAGGAGGTTCTTTCTGCTGACAAAGGAGGTTCTACCTGCAGCTGAAGGAGGTTCTTTATGCTGACAAAGGAGGTTCTACCTGCAGCTGAAGGAGGTTCTTTCTGCTGACAAAGGAGGTTCTACCTGCAGCTGAAGGAGGTTCTACCTGTTGCCAAAGGAGGTTCTACCTGCAGCTGAAGGAGGTTCTACCTGTTGCCAAAGGAGGTTCTACCTGCAGCTGAAGGAGGTTCTTTCTGCTGACAAAGGAGGTTCTACCTGCAGCTGAAGGAGGTTCTTTCTGCTGACAAAGGAGGTTCTACCTGCAGCTGAAGGAGGTTCTACCTGTTGCCAAAGGAGGTTCTACCTGCAGCTGAAGGAGGTTCTACCTGTTGCCAAAGGAGGTTCTACCTGCAGCTGAAGGAGGTTCTTTCTGCTGACAAAGGAGGTTCTACCTGCAGCTGAAAGAGGTTCTTTCTGCTGACAAAGGAGGTTCTACCTGCAGCTGAAGGAGGTTCTTTCTGCTGACCAAGGAGGTTCTACCTGCAGCTGAAGGAGGTTCTTTCTGCTGACAAAGGAGGTTCTACCTGCAGCTGAAGGAGGTTCTTTCTGCTGACAAAGGAGGTTCTACCTGCAGCTGAAGGAGGTTCTACCTGTTGCCAAAGGAGGTTCTACCTGCAGCTGAAGGAGGTTCTACCTGTTGCCAAAGGAGGTTCTACCTGCAGCTGAAGGAGGTTCTTTCTGCTGACAAAGGAGGTTCTACCTGCAGCTGAAGGAGGTTCTTTCTGCTGACAAAGGAGGTTCTACCTGCAGCTGAAGGAGGTTCTTTCTGCTGACAAAGGAGGTTCTACCTGCAGCTGAAGGAGGTTCTTTCTGCTGACAAAGGAGGTTCTACCTGCAGCTGAAGGAGGTTCTACCTGTTGCCAAAGGAGGTTCTACCTGCAGCTGAAGGAGGTTCTACCTGTTGCCAAAGGAGGTTCTACCTGCAGCTGAAGGAGGTTCTTTCTGCTTACAAAGGAGGTTCTACCTGCAGCTGAAAGAGGTTCTTTCTGCTGACAAAGGAGGTTCTACCTGCAGCTGAAGGAGGTTCTACCTGTTGCCAAAGGAGGTTCTACCGGCAGCTGAAGGAGGTTCTAGCTGCAGCTGAAGGAGTTTCTACCTGCAGCTGAAGGAGGTTCTACCTGCAGCTGAAAGAGCTTCTGTCTGCTGCCAAAGGAGGTTCTACCTGCAGCTGAAGGAGGTTCTACCTGTTGCCAAAGGAGGTTCTACCGGCAGCTGAAGGAGGTTCTACCTGCAGCTGAAAGAGGTTCTGTCTGCTGCCAAAGGAGGTTCTACCGGCAGCTGAAGGAGGTTTTGTTTGCTGACAAAGGAGGTTCTACCTGCAGCTGAAGGAGGTTCTACCTGTTGCCAAAGGAGGTTCTACCTGCAGCTGAAGGTGGTTCTACCTGTTGCCAAAGGAGGTTCTACCTGCAGCTGAAGGAGGTTCTTTCTGCTGACAAAGGAGGTTCTACCTGCAGCTGAAGGAGGTTCTTTCTGCTGACAAAGGAGGTTCTACCTGCAGCTGAAGGAGGTTCTTTCTGCTGACAAAGGAGGTTCTACCTGCAGCTGAAGGAGGTTCTTTCTGCTGACAAAGGAGGTTCTACCTGCAGCTGAAGGAGGTTCTACCTGTTGCCAAAGGAGGTTCTACCTGCAGCTGAAGGAGGTTCTACCTGTTGCCAAAGGAGGTTCTACCTGCAGCTGAAGGAGGTTCTTTCTGCTGACAAAGGAGGTTCTACCTGCAGCTGAAAGAGGTTCTTTCTGCTGACAAAGGAGGTTCTACCTGCAGCTGAAGGAGGTTCTACCTGTTGCCAAAGGAGATTCTACCGGCAGCTGAAGGAGGTTCTAGCTGCAGCTGAAGGAGTTTCTACCTGCAGCTGAAGGAGGTTCTACCTGCAGCTGAAAGAGCTTCTGTCTGCTGCCAAAGGAGGTTCTACCTGCAGCTGAAGGAGGTTCTACCTGTTGCCAAAGGAGGTTCTACCGGCAGCTGAAGGAGGTTCTACCTGCAGCTGAAAGAGGTTCTGTCTGCTGCCAAAGGAGGTTCTACCGGCAGCTGAAGGAGGTTTTGTTTGCTGCCAAAGGAGGTTCTACCGGCAGCTGAAGGAGGTTCTATCTGCTGCCACAGAAGGTGCTACCCGCTGCTGTAGAAGGTTCCAGTTGCTGCTGAATGAGGTCCAAACAGCACATTTAGTTGTTTCTCATTTTGAGCCGCTTTGCTGCGGCGTTAACCTGTAATGGAGGACGTGAATCTAAAATAATCAGGTCACATTTTGATTCTTTCAAAGACTTTGTGAAGCAGATCAGACCATTAAGATAATAAGATAATAATTCTCTTCTCCCAGTGTGAAGACATTTAGAACATCAGTGCCTGAATCTGTAACCCAGATTATCAGCATATTAACAGAGCTGCTTGGTTCTATGAGGACTCAGATATCAGAGCTGAGGGAGGGGCTGTTAGGACCCCTCCCCCAATCAGATCACAGTAGCTGATGTTACTCAGAGCCTTTTAACCTGCTGACCTGAGGCAGCTTAATGTGATGCAGCTCCAGTTAAAGCAGAACCAGGTTAACCACTGCTTTCTGGTTCTGTAACATAAACTGAGTCCTGGTTTCTTCAACAGAAAACCTGAATAATTCAAAATATAAATGTTAACATTTCAACTATTGAAAATATTTCACTTTGGATAAAATGAGATTTGTCCAGAATGGGGGCGCTATAACAGCAGGAACACTGCAGTTTGAATGAAGTTAAACGATTAAAATAAATAAAACAAAAATAGCAATCCATTAGAGCAGCACAATATTTCTATAACCAAATTTAATCAAAAGAATAAATAAATATGTTCTAATTTGGTATTTTATTCTCCTAACCTGCTGTTTCAGCAACAACTACTAATAAAAACGATGAAAATAAAAATAGGAATAAGATGTTTAACTATAAAAAAAACATTTAAGATTAAATTTCTTTCCTTTATCCAAATTTTACTCTTTACTGATTCAATTTAGTTGCAGTTTAAATGACATGTTCGGTTCATAGCACCATACAGAAATTATTATAACTTCTACTGAATTGAATTGAATTCAGTTTACTTCTAGAGTGCCAATTCACAACACATGTCAGAGCACATCCAGCCACTCAGTCAGAGAAACAGGACTACACTGAAAAACAGGCAGATCTCCAACATCTATAAACTAAGGTGTTGATGGCAGCAGCACAGCTGATATTTCTCTCCAGGATGGAGTCACAGCCAAACAAAGAATTGAACTGAATTCAATAATTTAAAGTTTAGAGTGGAACGAATGTAAAAATGAAGTAAATAAAGCTTTTGTTTTATGTATATCTGTAAGAGTCGGCTGTCTGTGGCAGAAAGGCGGGTTCCTGTGGCAGTATATATGGATTATTCTATAACATAAGAATCGAAAAATTAAATTGAACTTTTATTAATCTTACATTAGAGAAATTCACCCTGTCTTTAACCCATTGCCTTGGGGAGCAGTGGGCTGCCATTGTGCGGCGCCCGGGGAGCAGTGTGGGGTTAAGGGTCTTGCTCAGGGACTCAGGCTGTGGGGATCGAACCGGCTAATTGCAACTTTCTCAGAGCACAGAGCACTGCTCTAACCAGTAGGTCAACACTCTGCTTAAAATTGACACTTTTTGAGAGAAAAACAAAACGGTGAAATACAGTTTTAAGAAATTTAACATTTTAAGGATTACCTGATAAATTTAGTCTGCAGAACAAAAGAGAGAGAAATAGGAAAAATATTTAAACAAGATGGAAAACAATGAATGCCCCCCAAAAATCTATCCACCGGACTTTTTTTTTTAACTTTATAGGAATGACTGACCTGGACGACTGAGTATCATGAAGCATGAAATGAATCGCTCTTCAAAAAACAAATAAGAATCCTAACCCTCCTCTGATGGAGCTGACCTGGTGTCCCTCTGCATACCTGGGTTCTCTCTGGGTACTCTCACTTCCGGTCAGAGTCCAATCATGACTAACCGGGTCACCGATGGTTCCTCTGTGTCCCCCCCCACCAACCTTTGACCTTCAGACTGTGAACCAGACAGGTAATAAGTTACAGATCCAACATCAGTCAGTGATTCTGTGTTCAGGTTCTGGTTTTAAAGTTAAAGGTTCCCATCAGAGACTCGGGGTCCAGATCCGCTGCTAACAGAACATCTAAAGAACCCGGAGGAGTTGGTGAAAGAACCTACGGTATGAAGACAGAGGGAGTTCACCGTGTTTTCTAACATTCCTCTCTGAGCCCTGCGGGCTGCAGATAACATGACCCGACACACATCGGATCCGCCCTGCAGGTTCTGTCCTGTTCCTCTGAAGCTGCGTCAGGAACCGGCTGCAGCAACAAGCAGGTCTGGATCCACCCCCTGCATTCTGCCTGGTGCCTCATCATCTCCTGACCTCTCAGGTGATCCTGAGAGGTTCTGTAAACACAGCCTGGTTCTGGGTTTCAGGTGTTAGATTCTGAGATCAGAACCAAATCCTGCAGAGGAAACTTTCCCTTCCACTTCTTTCATGTCTGAACTGACATTAACTCAGAACCAGCAGCCGGTCTCTCCACCCTGCAGCTGCTGACCTGAACAGAACCAGTGCCTGGTTCTGACTGGGATCTTTCATTGCAACCAAAAAGAAAAGGTGTGAAACAGAAGCTGGTCTGGGTCCGGTTCATGTTTGCCTTCAAAGATGACAGAGAAGCACCAGAGCTACTGGTTCTGCTGCTGTGGTGCTGATCTGGTTCACAATCTGGATCCAGTTCATTAAACAGGCGACAGGAAGAATTATTCATTACATCTGAGATTAACTGGACTTTAAACAGTTTAACCTTCTGCTGAGACCAGAACCACTGACAGGTTCTAGAACCGCAGTCACTGATTCCACTTTTCTTCTCCAACATAAAGAGCCTGATCCGGTTCTTTTCCTGTGACCTACTCCAGATCTATAGAACTAGAGAGGACCATCTTCAAAACCTCTGGTTCTGAGCCACATGTTATAATCTGAACTTTTACTCACCAGGAGCATTTATTGGCAGCTAAATGAAAGCCTCCTATTATGTGAAATATGAAGTTCTAATAATAAAAAAAAACAAATCCTGGAGTTTTAGCTACAGACCCAAACCAGCAGGAATGGTTCTGGTAGAACCAGACTTCATTTTAAAACCAAGGTCTATAAATCTATGAAGGGCAGATTTCCCGTTGCCTCACCTCAGCGTTTTCTGCTCCGCTGACAGGAAGAGGAAATAAAATGCAGCAGAGATGCAAAGTACAACTCACAAAATAAAAGTCCGGTTTATTGTCAAACAACAAACTTCTCACATACATCAAAACAGGCCGTCATAAAAAAAAAAAAAAGTCGCTGACAAAGAAAAAACAAAACAGAAACGTAAAGAAAAGAGGCTCTTTTCTTTGGCCTTACCCTCCCATACAAACAAACTAGTTATGGTACAGCTAAAGTACATACATTAAATTTACTGGAATGCTCTGAGTTCAACGGCTTTAAGAGGTTGCCTTTCATGTTTTTATTTTTTTATTTCTTTTTACATGTTTTCTAGTATCTGAGATATTGTAACATGGTCAACCAAGTAAAATCTTTTTTGTTACAGAAGAAGCACCGATTTGGTCTGACGAGATCGCTGCCGAGAGAGAAGCTGACCCCCCTTCTAACAATATGTACAAAAATATAAAATGTAAATAAAAATACAAACAAATTCTCCGTTGGAGGAGTTGTTGTTGAAGAGAAGCCGGATTTCTGTGTCGGGCGAGGCGGCGGGGTCCTCTAGAAAATTGGTTTTGCAGCCTGGAGGGGCGTTGGGTTGGACGTGGTGGATGCTTGTTGAACTCTACTTGCTAATGACCATGTTGGATTTTTTTTTTATTTTACGTATTTTTTTTCTCCTTTAGATCAGTCCTCCAGCCCCTCCACCTGTGACGTGTAAAAGCGGTCAGAGGTGAAGAATCAGGAAGTGGTTCAGCAGGATGGCGCGGCGTGGAAACGCATCAATCGTCGTCGTCGGTTTTCTGCTTCTTGGTTTCGACGTCGTCCTGAAAGAGAGGGAAAGGTTAGCCGCCGCCGCCGTGCGGATCTCCGGGAGCCGACCGGGCGCTCGGCGAGCTTCTCACCTCGTCGTCCTCGTCATCGTCCTCAGCTGCCCGTTTTGTGCCGCCCTCGATCTCGTCTTCGTCTTCCTCCTCGTCCTCCTCATCGCCTGCGGGAGAACACACATCAGGCCTCTGGAAGTTTTCAGAGGGACGCCCACCGGCGGCCCGAAACCCACCTTCTCCGTCGTCCTCTTCTTCTTCTTCTTCCTCCTCGTCCACCTCCTCCTCGTCTACCTCAGGCTCTCCGTTCTCCTCGTTCTCCTGCAGAACATCCCGCCGTTAGCCTTCCGGCCCCGTTCATCCACAGTAAAGGGAAACTTTCCGGCTCCCTACCTTCCCGTTGGTGGCAGCATCCTTGCCGTTCTCCTTCTCCTCCGCCAGCTTCTTCTCTTTCAGGTCCTGCAGAAGAAAAGCAGAAGCTTTTAAAAATAAGGCCAGCTGCCCTTCTACCCACTGGCCCACTTACAGCTGCACATTGTTCAGCCTCCCTATTTAAACAGCATATCGCTCTCTGCAGATCCTCCCCCTGCCTCCTCCCCCTCTAATGTGTTGTAATCTGATACTTTGATCTAGGCCCCTGGGAACTCTGGGTATTGTAGTCCTCGGCTCGGCTGCCATGGCTGCTATGTCACCAGACACGCCCGGGAGAGGAACTTCAATACCCAGGATGCATTGCTGGGTTTAAAATAACACAGGAGGGCGCCGGAGCAGGAGGAGGAAGGAGAGGAGGAGGGGGGGGGGGGGGGGGGGTGATGATGAAGAGGGGGAGGAGGAGGAGGAGAGCGCGAGGCACGCTGCTTCTGCTCGCCGCTTGTTGTAACGGAGGCAGCAAAGGACAATAGAAGGCGACACATGGCAGGCGCAGAAAAACGCCGCGGGTCCGAACGGAACCGAAACGCAGATAAAACCCAAACATTCATTCACCGGAAACGCGCTCGCTGCCGCGGCACGCGCGCTCCCGCCACTTCTACAGCTATTGATTAATTGGTTGATATAATCTCAGTGGTTAAAATCCATTAAGCTGTTTAGCGGCAACGGAGCCTGCGCGGCTCCACCACTAAAAAGAGACCGAACCCCCCCCCACCCCCGGATTATTCGGCTTAAATCCCGAGCCCCAACTTTTCCCCTCCAGCCTCCATATGTTCATTCATCAACAGCCCGGAGCCGCTGAACGGAACCGGATCCGAACCTGAAGTCCGGCAGCGGACCCCCCAGAGAGGGCGCAGGGATGGAGGGAGACACCGACCGGACCACAAAGAGGGGGAACCAGCACCGTCACATCACACCTCTAACGCACACCGCGAGAAAGGTTACAAAATCTACCGAAAAAAGTTTCCCCCCGGAGATCCAAAGGAAAAATACGCAAAGAAGCGGAAGCCGCGGCGCGCGGCTCCCCGGCGTAGGGTCCGCACACAAGCCGGGTCGGAGCGCGCGGTCAGCAGGTGTCAAAAACACGAAGCCACGACGGATCGAGCAGAACATTGGAGCCGGAGGTGAAAGTTGGCATCAGGCGTTCTGCTCCGTCCTCCATTCAGACTTCACTCCATCCCCAGGCGGGGAGCCCCCAGGAGCCCCGATAATCCGCACATCCGACTGGAAAGTGACCCCAAACAGTCCCGGCAGCTTTTCTCCCCCCGATATAAAAACTCAGTCCTATCTAACAGGATGGAGGAGGAGAGACAAAAGTGAGAATCGGCTCCTCAATCAGAGATAAGAGGCGCCGTTAATCAGGAAAAGGAGCCATCTGTGCGTGTTGGAGAGCGCGCCGTGCGTCAGGGCACCGGTTCGGGCTGGATGGCAGAACCGAGCCGCTTGTATAAACAAAGAACCCCGCGCAGACTCTTCCTCTCCGGACAATGAGCCGCGGCGCTGGAGGCGCAGAGCTCCATGACGCGGAGCTCCGAGTGCCCGCTTTATTCTAGGGACGCATTTATCCTCCATCAGAGCGCGTGGACCCGGATCCACGGACCCCACATTCCACAGGGCTCGACTGAGCGCGAAGCCGCGATCGAAAAGGTTTTGCAAAAAAAAAAAAAAAAATGAGAAAAAAAAAAAATTTAGGTTACAGGCTGGAGACGCGTAAAGCTGCTGCGGGGCTTAGAGCGCAGGGAGACGGGTGTGAGGAGGCTTACCTTGGCAGAGATATCCGAGCCAGAGTCCACCTGCGTGTCTGCCATTGTTTTAGGTTAATAAAATAAAGGACGGCTGAAATGAAAGCAGGAATAACGTAAATCCCCTCTGCTCGGCTCCTGCTTCTATCTGGATTATATTGTGCCAGTGGCCGACGGCGCTCACGGCCGAGGCTTTAATATAGGCTTAGGGAGGGGCTTAGCGAAGGTTGCTGCCCGCTGATTGGCTGCGGGACGCACAGAGGTGTTCTCTCCGCGCGTCGGAGTGGAACAATGGATACAATTTCTATCCGCCGAGGCCACGCCCCCTTCTGTTCTTCCTAATGCAACCGTTCTTATTCCGCTAAAAACCAGTAATCTGAGCAGATTAAAGGCAGCAGAAGGAACCGGGCGGGGATCAGGAGGCTCGCCCGGACCCGCTGAGGCCAGAAAACCGGCTCTGAACCGAGCTGCGCAGTAAATCCACCGAATAAACCTGCGCTCCGTTTGACGTAGTGTCACTTTGATTGATTGACAGCCGGCTGGCGCAATCAGGAGGCGAACCCGGAGCGGTTCTCCCGCCCACCGCCGCGGAGGGAGAGGGGATGCAGGCGAACGAATGGGGGGAATCCTTCAGAAAATGGGCATTTCTGCTGGATTTCAATGTTTTTACAGCGTCGCTGAGTGTTTGGGCGCACAGATTGACTTTAATTACCGCGATGGTCGGCCTCAGCTCGCCCCTCCCCCTCGCAGCCTCCATTTTTGAAACTCCCTCTCTGACCTGAATGTGCGCACTTCCCTCCCTGCGCTCCGTTTTTCCCGCACTTCGCTTAAAACCCGTGCGGGGAACCGGGCCCGCACACTCAGTCACCGGAGCCGTCGAATAAAGGCATGAGGTCGGAGTTTTAACGGGTGTTTGGTGGTGAACGGGCTGCTGGCCTCATTTCCTCCATTGTTGGAGCCCACAGAGAAAAGCCCCGCCATGAAGGAGGAGGAGGGACCAGGAGTGTGGAAAAAAAAAAAAACAGTGCGACACAACAGAAACATGCGATGACAAGAGTGCGGGAAACATAAAAGAGCACCGGAAGAAGCGTGTGCTCGTGGAAGGCGCACCTCTGACACGCTGCTTTCTTACCCACTCATGAACTCATGTCTTACAGGCTGACTGACAACGGGACAAAGCGGCGCAGAGGGGAAAAAGCGGCCGCCATTGCTCCTTGTTGCTGTGGGGGATGGGGAGCATGCAACGCGTGTCCATATTCACATTCTGCTCTGATGACGCACTCCGACAGCCGCACCGTTCTGATTGGTTGATTTTATGAAATAAACAAGAAGGGGGCGCTAGGCGGAAGCTGATTGGCTCGCGCGGCCATCCGTCAATTTAAACCGGGACCAGTTGGTTCGTTGCAAGCAGCGGTTTCGGATCGCGGACCTGGAGTCGGTGTGGAGTTTCTCTCCAATCTGTGGCCATGTTATCTTTTCTGATCACTGCCGAATAAAAGCGCATCTTTTCAACCATTTTTCATCCAATTATCTATTAGAGGGATATTAACTCCGGGAAATAGTTCTAGGAAGCAGAACTGCTCTGTGTCCATGTTGATGTTGGTGTCATAAAATATTAATGTGGCTATCAGAGAGAACAGATGGAGAAAGTGATCCTTCAGCAGAACCAAACCTTCTCCCGTGTTTTACTGACAAAACCAACTATTTCAATCAAACAGCTTCAGCTCACCTTGAATTCTGCCACAGTCCATTAAAAATGACTGGAAATTTGAGGTTTTTTTAGTTTAAGGTCCCAGAGCGAAGGTAAAAACAGCCAGATTTGTGTGGTTTTTATGCCCCCAGAAAGTTCAGGTTTACTGTTCAGGAAACAGATCTGTGTGGGAAGTGATGAGCAACTTTCCTCACATGAAACAAACAAAAATCTCATCTTTCCTTCACAGTTTCCACTTTCACTGTTTGAGCTATGAATGATGTCATCTTCTATTTTAACGGTTTGCTGGAATTTTTTTCCCATTTCTGATGCTTCTTTATTGGTGGCAGGGGTGGATTTAGGAAATTTGGGGTCCTAGGCTAAGACGGGCATGGGGCCCTCCCAATGGAGAAGAACACATAAAACAGACCCATTCTACAGATAGAGAAATGTTTTGTCTCTCTCTTCTTGTCCCTCTCTTCTTCTTGTTTTCCTCTTTGTGTTTTGTGCTCAGCTGACTTTTCATGCTGTCTCTAAGGGAATGAAAGATTTTTTCCAAGCGCTAAGCTCACTTAGCTGATTGCTCCTTCCTGTGTTTCCAAAAAGGCCAAAGTAAATAACCCAGTCCTTCTTTTCACTGTAGAGAAGCCATGATTCGCTTATCTGTTCTCCATTTTTCATTTGGATGAAATAATAGCTGCATGAATCATGACAGCAGACAAGATAGAGGAGAGCAGGAGGCGGGGTTACCAATCTACTTGCTCTGGAGAGCAGAGTTCACTGCTTTTAGATGTTGTCTTCAAAATCTCCAGTAGCAGAAAAAAGTCGCTAGATTTGGCGCTAGGAGCTTTCTAGAAATCAAAGTGCTAGAGGGGTCTGAAAAGTGGCTAAATATAGCGACTAAAGCGCTAAGTTGGCAACACTGCTCTTTGCATCGTTTGTTTTCAAATGGTTTGCTGCTGTCTGTTTGGACCTTTCTGAACATGTGCAGCAAATGGACTGATCCAATATGGTGGACGCTGAGGGGGGTGGGCTCAGACAAACTTAATATTATCAGTGTTCTGATGGCATTTTTGCCAAAGGATTTTTATCAAAAACATAATTAATGTGCACAAATTAGGAATAGTTGCATTAACCATACATGTAAACAGAGTTTTATGGGGGCCCCAGGAACATGGGGCCCTAGGCAACTGTCTAGTATTTCCTGATGGTAAATCCCCCCTGACTAGTGGACGAATAAATCCAACACAGGCCATTTGGACTCTTTAGTTTTTTTATATATATGTATAATTGCAGAACATGTTTAGTGATTCTGTTTCTTCCAATCATTTAAATCAAATCAGATGAATCTGAACCAGGCTCAAGGTTGTTTCTTATGAGGTTCCTTCGAACCAAACATCGTCTTTCACCGTGTAGTTTTCCCCCACCATCTTAGCCAGCGCAGGAGAGTCCAGCCTTTATGTGGGTCCAGTTAAAGCTCCCACCTAATTACTGAAGCCACACGTTAAATGCAAATCTAATATTTTCCTACACCAGTCTGTGCGGTTATGCTTCCTAAAACAAACCCTGTAACATAAAGTAAACCTACTGCTCAGGCACACATAGTAAAAAAAGAAATAGAAAACTTTGGAAAAAATAATTCATCCTTTAAAAATAAAGCTAAAAGAAAAACATGTTTTGCGTTAGACACATCCTCCATGTTGGTGTAAACCAGTAAAAGTAGAAAAGTCCTGCTTAGATCTTTGCTAACACACAGCGATCTGTGGTGTTTTGATGAAATGTGGAAGCGTTCAGTCTGCATTCAGCCTTGCGTTAACAGAATTTGCATTAACTTCAGTTATTCATCAGCTCCAGCTCTAATCGCAGCTGACAGCTCCACATGGAGGAGCTTTCTCTGTATCTGACGATGCTGCTGCACATGGGGCTGCAAGAGTGGGCACAGCAGAAGCCCTTATTTATTGACCAAAATGCTTCACCAGGAGGAGACAGCTGCCTATTGTTCACAGGAAGAGGGATGAGACTTTTCCAGGCAATCAGAAGCATGCTAGCAGGCTAATTGCTTAAATGTTTTTAATTAATTAATTGATCAGATGGCTAAAGGGTGCTTAGTAGATTTTTCTTTTCCAAATCTGAACCAGTAGAAATTAAAACTGTCACATGAGAAGTTCTGGATTGAAGATCTATAAACAGAAATAAGGTTTCTCATCTGAAATGCTTAAACGCTGTAATAATTGGAGGTTTTCATCTTAGTTCCTGTTCAGACTGGCTGGTTTGTTTAACAATTAACATGTTTTAGACTCTGTCTTTTCCAGCTAATGATTACCAGATTATTAAGTAAGTTGAAGATTACTTTTATGATGAATAACGATTAATCAAATGAGATATTTCTGGTCTAATAAAACCAACACTTTGCACCGAACCAACTACATGCTGTAACTAACAGACTGGGAGGCAGTGATTCTGGAAAAATACTGGTGAAAAAGAGTGTATTAATGAGGTTAATGGTTTGTGTTTGGAGCAGAATAAATAAAGTGG
This sequence comes from Cyprinodon diabolis, assembly GCA_030533445.1. NCBI lineage: Eukaryota > Metazoa > Chordata > Actinopteri > Cyprinodontiformes > Cyprinodontidae > Cyprinodon > Cyprinodon diabolis. Next base: position 44,329,853 of record CM060067.1, on the reverse strand, counting down.
TCATAAATCAGTACCAATATCTACCCGTCACACTGGTGACGGGTAGATCTGGTACTTATTTATGGTACTTATCTGGTACAGTTTGATTTTAGATTTAAAAGCTCCAATCCTGACTCGCCATCCTACTGACCTCAGGGACTCAAACTGAACGGTAAAAAAAAAAAGACAAAAATCAACATCAAGTGGAGATTTATGTTTATATTTTCTAATCTCAGATTCAACATCAATAAGGGGGGTGTGGTTGCTTGAAGACCCAAAAGGAGATGACGGAGGCAGAGATGAGTTCTTATGGATGTAATGAAAAACTGAGGCAAACATCCAAAACACAAAAATACTGAAAACCAAAAAAACCAGTAAAACATCAGGCCAAACTCACGTGGAGAGACAGAGACGAGGAAGCAACTAATACTCAACAAGGACCCAGCAAAGAGTGACTGAACAGGAGGTGTATAAATGGGAGGCTGAAGAAAGACCAGGTTAATCAGCAGATATGGAGCAGGTGTGGATGGAAGAGGCTAGAAGGGAGCTTAGGGAAAGGAGAGAGACACAAGGGGGCGGCAGAAAGCAACCAAAGACTGCTTAAACATACATAAAGTCCCAAAAGTGGAGATCCATAACTATTAATGTTGCTAAAGTGAATCCATTGAAACAGAGATCAGTTCATTCTCCTCCTCCCTAATAAGGAGGAATCAGTTCCTCCCAAACACACGACTACAGTGTGGATCCGTTCGATTCCCACTCAGCCTGATATAACACCCGTCTCTCTGGGATGGGGCCCAGTTAGAGATAAGGATGGAGGAGCCTCCAGCACCAGAGCTCCTACCAGCAGCCAGCGTGTCTGGACCTGCCCCAACAAAATGAAACAAACCGAGTTCAGCTCAGCTGAAAAACACAAACTACGGTCCAGAATGGATCCATATCGGCTTTATCTGGGTTACATTTGATTTTTCCAACCACCCTGTTCCTTACCTCAGCAGCAGCCTGGGTTCAATGCTGCCAGTTCTTCTGCTCTCCTTTAGGTTCTGAGCATCGAGCACCAGATCAATGACACATCAAAATGTTTGGATTTAATCAAGAATAAAAGGTCTGTCTTGTCATTATGTTACATAACGAAATATCTTTGAGACATCGACTCAAAATAGACAATATTACACAAACACAAAAAAAGATAGAACAACAAACAGGCAGCATCCATGTAAAAACAAGAACAATGTGTTGTGTAGTATCTACTATTTACTATAATAGCAGCTTATGCTGGAGCAGTCAATGCAATGAGCTGGATGCTTGATTAAATAAACAGATAAACAGATTTTTAGTTTCTTTCTGGATGTAACGCTCCTGACTGTTTTCCTGTAGGCAAACAGCTCATAGACCAGCTGTTGATCTGTAACAATGCGTCTTCTCTGGACTTGTGCAGCAAAAACTGAATCCAGATCCAGTAGGCATCTAACCCCCCCGCTTTGTCCTTATTACCCATGCTTAGCCCCCCACATCACAGGATGATCTCCACTGTAGTCCTCTGAATAGAGAGACCAGTTCAGCTTCCTGAGAAAGATTGATTCTTAGGCCTTCTGGGAGGACGGAGGTGTTCTCAGTCCTGGAGACGTGCATGTCCAGGAACCCCCCGTGTGCAGAAAAGATCTCCTCTAATTCATTATGACACCCTTGGTCTCAGGTTAAGGATGAGGTTTTTCCTGAAGCCCTACTGTTTATGGATTGTGGATCTTCTCTGCGTTGGGTTTATCACTGTTACAAATGAGACCCACCACAAAGATGGCATCTATAGACTTCACAGCCATGTCTGTGGGGTGGATAGCAGTGCAGCTATGTGTGAAGACAGAGCAAAAGGCAGGACTGCAGTGACGTGCACAGATGTGTATGGGCTCAGACAGAAAAAAAGGGCACCTATAGCGCATCCTCACCACTGTAGAGGGTACAAAGAGAGCATTTTAGATGTATTTGGTCTCCCAATAGGACACTTTAGTATGTGTTTTGACGCCCTATAGGGCACTTTAGACCAATTTTGGCTCCTAAGAGAACAATTTAGATGTGTTTTGGTTCAGGAGAGGTCAGTTTAGCATGTGTTTTTGCTCCCGAGAGGGCATTTTAGACCCGTTTTGGCTCCCGAGAGGACACTTTAGATGTGTTTTGGTCCCTAAGAGGAAACTTTAGACAAATTTTGGCTCCTGAGAGAACAATTTAGATGTGTTTTGGTTCAGGAGAGGTCAGTTTAGCATGTTCTTTTGCTCCCGAGAGGGCATTTTAGACCCGTTTTGGCTCCCGAGAGGACACTTTAGATGCTTCTTGGCCCTAAGAGGAAACTTTAGACCAATTTTGGTTCCTGAGAGGGCAACCTAGACGCATTGTGGCTCCCAAGAGGGCATTTTAGACCCATTTTGGTCCCCTAGAGGACACTTTAGACACGTTTTGGCTCCTGAGGGATCAGTTTAGCACGTTTTGCCTCCCCATGTGACACTTTAGACACGTTTTAGCTCCTGAGAAGTCCCCTATGGATACCCTTCAGGACTGATGACAAAACTCTGTGTTGTGTTATGCTGAGCTAAAGTCATGCAGGGGGCATGGTAAGCATGATGGTGCTTCCCACACATAGGATCAAATGCCCGAATATTCATTGGTAACTTGTAATTAATAACAAATAACTGGCACTTTGTTTCAGATATTTCTGATTTACCTTAACATGTTTTTTTTTATATATATATATATTCGTTTAGAGCATCAAGATGGAAAAATATACTCTATATTTATTTAAACAACAACACCAAACATAACAATTACCAAGAATATTCAACAGAAACAACCTTATAGGTATTTTACTGAAGAATATGGAGTATTTTTAAGCATATACTTCCAAACAAGATATCTGTGTTTTAGCTTCATAGTGAAAAAATAAATAATAATATTTTAATATTTCATGAAAATGAGGAATCAAATAAAGTACAATGAATAAAATGCAGTGACAGCGTAACACAGAACTATGACTTATCCTATAAAGAGCTGCTAGAAAAAGACCTTGGTTTCTTTTTCTCCTTTGGGTTTTTTGCTGTTTTTTTTTAACATGTTTTATTAGGTTGATGCAAAACACTTAAAACCTCCAAATAATCTGACTTTGCAGAGGAACTGACCCATATTAGTATTAAGGAAGATTCATCCTGAGTTTATCTAAAGCATTACATTGCACATTAATTCTTCTGTTCAGAGTAGATTCTGTTTAAATGACTACAGATTAAATAGGATTAACGTGGGTTCAGTTATCTTGGCTTGGTTACTTCTGTTTTTTATTTATCACTTTTCGTGTTTTTCATTTGTTTGTGAAAGTTTGCTGAAGTTAATTATTGCTCAAACAGTGATTACCTCTGTGTGAATTTATGCTTCTTAAAGCTTCGTCGTGTTTCTCTCTGTTGGGATCTGGAGCTGTACCACCTTCCTCCAGCAGAGTGCGCCGTGGGTCCTCCTGAGCTGAGCCTCCAACACACCTGTGTCCCATCTCATCATCAGACGATCCACTATATAAACTGCATTCAGACCTTGCCTCAACGCCGCAGTGTTGATCTAGTTTGGTTAGCACCTGAGCCTAGTAAACCTGAGAATCTTTGCTATCTCCTGTTGAGATAAGATTCTAACTCTTCCTTGTTTTTGCCTCACAGGAATCCTGTCTCTTCGTGAAGCTCTGGATGAGCTTAACCTGCCTAGCCTGCCCTCGTGAGCCAAACCTGAAGACTCTTCTCTGGATTCCCTTGCAGCTCTTGGCTAAGAGCTGGAAACCCAAATCAAGGTCTGCCCTCAAGGTCAGAAGTAAGACGCTGAAGCAGTTATTGAACTCTGCTGAACAAACAGTCTCTGGACCCAACAGTTTCCTCTCTCAAAGAGAAACCCGGACTCCTTCAAGGTATTCATCAGCAAACTCAAAGACTAATAACTCATCAGTCCATGCGCTAACTGAACTGTCATCCCTGCAGACTCCAGTGAACCTGCCCCCAGGCCCGAACCAGTTCCTGTGCAATATTCATGTGCTTGTGTTTACAATAAACCTTGTTAAACTTTTTATCAGCCTCCGTGTGTGTTCTGCATATTGGGTTTACTCTGTAACCAATCATGACACTCTCCTCTCTGCGCCTCCCGGACACCCAGAGCAGGTGTACCTACCACCGGGTGCACAGCTGATCTGAGAGGTTGATACACTGGACCTGTCTACTGGACTTTTTAGGAAAGGTTTAGACAAGTTCCAAAAAGTATGGAAGGTATTCATGCATTTAAAGAAACCTAATGAAATGAGAAATAGTGTTATTTTGCACATATGTGTTAACTTTGACGGCCCTAATTGCATTTTATTTTATACTTTCACGCTCTCCATTCATAAACAGTCACCTTTGTTCCCCTCTGTCCGACTCTACGTGCCTTCTTCAAACACAGCTATGATGAAAAGTGGAACAAACCACTGGCAGGTAAGGGAGGGGTCACTGGCACTCATTGCGTATTGTGTTTTTGAGCAACATTTTTTAAATGTTTTGAAACTAAAAACAAGCTGGCTGTAGCCCATGAATAGCATCCTAACATCACTGTTAAGATGCTGCAAATGAATCAGGGCCGTTTGAAGTGCTAATGGGTGACCTAAATAACCACCAAGTGTCTTTTAGAAGAGTTTATTAGCAAACCTGCAAACATGAAGCAGATCTACACCCAAAACACCACAGGAGGCGGCCATGTTGTACCGAAACAACTCCCATTAGCCCCATTTAGACTACCATCTGAAAACCGATCCGTGCCGAGCTTTGATCAGTTAACCCTGCCAAGCTCCTTACGACTGTTTACACAACATGCTAGCACGGTTCCTCAACTCCTAGTGACGATCTACGGTACTACTTATGAACATGGTGTCACCCGTAACATTCAGGAAATTTGCAGAGAGTCAGGCGAAGAAGGCAGCCTTTGGTGAATTTACTTGACAGTCGGCTTTTGGGAAGTGGATACGACGCTGGAAACAACAACAGATGTTGAGGTTCATCACACTGCTAAGCAGAATCAGCACTCACAATCGTGTGGCACCGTATAAAAGCTAGGATTTCTATGAATGTCTGAAATGTCCTGATTACGGAGACTGACTGTAAGGGGATGATGCGGTCTGCTCGCTTTATTATCTGAGAACCTTCCAGAACTGAACCACGCCGAGCCCTACTGATGAACTAGTACGAGTTTAGGGCGGTTCAGTTGTGTCTGTCGCTGTCCGGTTCAGTTCTGAGTACCATTTACACAGTTATCTCACGTGCTGAGGCCGATCTCGGCACGGTTTCAGTAGGGTAGTGTAAATGGGGCTATAAAGGAAGTCAGCGTCGTGACAGAGTTCATTTAGCCCCCACTTAACACCTGTTCACTGAATCGGCTCTGTGGGGGTATTCCTTATCGACAGGTGGGTGAGCTTCACCCCCCATATCTGCATTTTATATGGAGCTTAAACACTCTGAGGAGTGAAGAACATGAGAACCTCTGAATCCTAGCTTCATCAAAAATTCCTCCAGCCAGGAAATTTTTAGATTTTACCTGATAAGTAGCTGCTATTACTATCAAAAGTAAGGATATGGTTTGGTTTAAAAATAATTAAAACAGCTTTAAATGTAGAAGCTTGGAACAAAGCTGCAATCTGCAATAAATTGAAAAGAATAATCTGCAAACTTCTACCTCACAGAAAAATTGGTCTACAGAGTCAGGGAACTGGCTTCAGATCAGACCTTAATGTCCTCCACCAGGAGGAGGCAACGTACAGAATCACTGCTAAAGCAGCTGCCTCATCACAGACAGCTGGATTAATGGAACTTAAAGGAAGACAAAAGAGCCTTGCAAAATTTTACATCAAGAGTTTTGTAGAAATTCAAAAGATTTGGACCACAGATGGAGTCAGAACCTAATGAGACGCCACACACCAACAGATCCAAGACATGAGCTACAAAGAAGGTCCAACTTCAACATTAAAACCATTTCTGGACAAGAGGAGGCATCATAGCCACCTTACCTGGATCGAGGAGAACAAGAACTGGACCTGTGCTCAAAGGTTATTTGATTTGGGAAATCAAGGTTTCAGAGTGTGGAGGAAGAATGAAGTGGGTCCCGTATGAAGTTTCCAGGGTCAGTGATGGGGTATGGTTTCATGTCTTCTTCTCGTTCTGGTCCACTGGGTTCTCCACAGACATCTCAGGCCCCCTACCAGAACCTTTTAGAGCATTCAAACTTCTTTTTGTCAACAAACTCCATGGAGAAATTGATTTCATTTCCAGGCAGTACTACCAACCCATTCTGCCAAAAGTATAAATACCAGTTTTTATCACCATGGTAACACCAGCAAAGCGGCTTGATCAGAACTCCTTGGACAACATATTGAGTACTGTCGAAACAAAAATGAGAGACAGAACCGCCGATGCAGATGATCTGAAGGATGATATCGAAGCAGCCTGGACTTCCAGAACACCTCAACAGAACTACAGGCTTATCTCCTCAGTGCCACTCTGCAATGATGCAGAGATTCATGCAAAAGGAGTCCAGGAGTACTGAGAGCAGAAACAGAATGAATTCAGTTCTTTTTATTGGTGGGATTGTAGTTCTGGGCTTTAGGCCTTAATATTTAAAGTAGCAGAAATAAAGACCTGGAATATGTCAGAAACGTTTCTTTAAAGTTTCACCTTCTGAGCTGAACTACAACCATAAATCAGAGTTCAACAGATATCCATTCAGATCCATTGATCACACAGTGGTTAGAGTCAGGTTGGAGGTTTGATTCCAGCCTCCTCCTGTCTAATGTTGATGTGCTTCTGAGCAATGGCTCTGTTTAAACGTTCTGGATGAATTCAGTCCCTTTGCTGGGACAACACAGTGAAGCTGAACCTTTTATCAGGGTGTTCGTTACCATCATTTATATAATGAATAGAATTTATGTTTAGATTGTCACAGTCATATTCTCAAGTTCTAAAATGTATACAATAGAAACAAAAGCATATAGCAGTATTTATTGCAACACATTAGAATCCATCAAGTTTAATACAAAATTGTTGTCATGGCTACATTTTTCAGCGCATTTGTCAGCATAATACTTAGTTGTCTCTTTGATACATCATCAGGCCCACTATGCATGGGGCCTTAAACTGAAATGTGAATGAGTCCAATGCAGAATGACATGCAGGATGAGGGAGGAAGTGTGAAGTGGGGTTCAGCCTCGCAGTGATCGGGGGGGCTCCACTGTGAAACATCAGCTGCATTTGGACCAGCGGAGCTCTCACTTCTGTAGGCAGTGAAAACCAGCAACAAAAGCTAGAGGGAAAATAGGAAGAGAAATTAATTCACAAATCATAGAGCGATTCACATGATGACCAGACTTTAATAGTTCTGGGTGAGTTTTGTTTACTTTTGGTTGCAATGTTAGGGTCTCTTGCCTTCAAAAAAGTTGAATGACCGAACAATGAACTGTATAGCACCAGGTCAGGGTTGGTATCACCCTTGCCTTGTAGCCAGAAGGTCCTGGAATTGACCCCCTGCCTGGGAATTTGGTGCATGGAGTTTTCATTTTCTCCCTTTGCAGCATGGGTTCTTTCCAGGTACTCCTGCAACCCCCTATGGTCCAAAGACATGACTGTTGAGTTCATTGGTCTCTATATATTGAACTTACGTCTAGTTAGGTTGGACTTAACTTTTAACCCAATAATCCAGTAGTTCTTTCAGCTTCATGGTCAGACTAGTTAGCATGCATACAAAAAACCTTTTGAAATCCTTCAGGTTTTCAAAATATTTTAAGTAATTTTAAGGCATCCGTCCAGGGTGTACCCCGCCTCTCGCCCGCAGACAGCTGGGGATAGGCGTGTCAGATAATGGATGGATGGATGGATTAATGCATCCAGGTTCACCAGGAAGCCAAATCTAAAAGAAAACAGGAAACAATTTTAACAGAATTTCAGAACATTTAGGTTTCCTCACCATGAAAGTTGGTGAAAGTTGGTTGTTGTTAGTTTTCATTGTGGGATCAAAAATTGTTCTCTACTAATCCCCTAAATTCTGGTATGGTTGCTTGTTTATTTATGCTGCTGTACTCTTAGACTGATGGAGCACTTAGGGACCACTTTTCATCATTCTGCTTCATTCTATATCTACTCTCCCATTCTGCAGTATTTGTTGGTTCAACCCCTAACTGGATGTGCTCTCTTCATCCTCTGACATGGGATCTGGCTCAGAGTTCATCTGCCTGGCTGTGTGTTTCCTGGACGGAGCCGCCTGTGGATATAGATAACAGTTGCCTTCTGTATCTCTGCTCCTCTCTGTATGTCTACTTCTGTCTCCTTGAACCCCAGTCGGCCGCTGCAGATGGCCGCTCGCACTGAGCCTGGTTCTGCTGGAGTTTTTCTTTCCACTGTCTCTTCATGCATGTTCTGTGTGAGGGATTGCTGAAAAGTCAACAACAAAATGCAAACGAAAGGTCATCGACACAACCTCATCCAGGAAGAGCATGTCCTGCAAGTAAATGACTGGATCTACTAAACTGATTTTCCTTGATTGAAACTTTTGACCAGTCCAACTGTGTAAGGTGCCTTGAGATGACATAAGTTGTGAATTGGCGCTATATAAATAAACCAAATTGAATAGCTCCTGTACAGTTAGCATGTGCTATTAGCTTAGAGGATGTTCTGTATGGAGTTATCCGCTGGAAATATGGAATACGAACTTTATTGTTTGTTGAAACCTGGACTAAAAACCAACCCAGTTCTGTCCAGGTCTGTCTTTTCTTCATGTTTTATCGGCACACTTTAGATTTCAGCTAACTAACTATTTCATGGAAGGTGATTATATGATTAATTTGGGCAGAAGAAACTTATCTTTATTTTTATCTTGAAAACTAATCCACCAAATAAACTTCTGTTTAAATTAAGAATAGTCCCATTAACATCTTCTGCTCTATTCTACACTGTCCTCAGACGGTTCCTAACTTTTGGTCCTGGTCACCTTCTTCCTCAGAACCTTTAGTTTCTGTTGTGACGTTGTTCAGAATGTTTCTGTTTATTTGTCAAGCGAAGCTTTTTGTGCTCCTGAAAGAAGTGATGAAATCCATCTTTGCAGGACAGTAAATTTGAAGCTGGAGACCATGTAGCTCTGCCCACAACTCCCACAGTAGACGTGTTTGCTTCAGGTTTTCCTCATGAACATTTTAAAGTATCGCATTAGAAGAACTTGATGGAAGAGGCAAAATTTTCAGCAACTTAAATTATTTTGGGAAAATGTTTTTACATTTGATTAAGGTAGCTTTTTAACTTTCTTGAAGGTGAGAAAATGTGATGATAAGGAAACACATTTGTCAAATAAATTCTGATGGTAGCAAACATTTACCTTCCATGACTGATCAGCTGATTCTGCTGGCGGGGTCCCTGAATGCAGCATTACAGTCATTTTTCTCTCTCTGCGTCTCTGGATGACATGTAGATCCATAAAACCAGCTGACATGATAAAGTACACCTTCCCTGATTGAAACACATTCATTAAAACTGAACTCAATCACTGATCTGTGCTCTGCTCTTATTTTGTTGGTCTACTTCCTGCTTCTAACTGCCAAGCACAACGTTCAGGTATGACGACATTAAGCTTTGCATCACTTGGTTAATTCGCTCCAATGATGGAGACACGACTAAAGCGCATTTCTGTTTTTCCGACGTATTAAAGTCTGCTCATAATTGAATCTGAGGTGTAGATTCTCCTTAATCTCAGGGCGTTTGAAGTAACAGGATGAGGTTCTGTTTCTGGTAGAAGCCATTGAGCCGTTAGCTCAAACCTGTTTCCTCCTTTCAGTTTTTGATTAAAAGCTGAGGTCAGGAGTGAAGCGTAAGTCCTGCAGGTCTGTCCCCTGCTGGTTCCACTCAGAGAAGAAAGCAGTTTGGATTTACTACAGGACCCTGAAGGTAAAGGGGGACATGGTATCTGTTAGATCTTGTCCTCCATGATGGTTACACTGACCTCTAACTGGACCTTAGGTCAGATTTCGATGCTTGCACTGCCAGGCAGTCCGAAAACACCCAGTCTGACTGCAGCACTGGCTGTTAGACCCGCCTCTTCTGGGACGAGCGGAAGTAAAGCTTAGGTAACTTCCTCTGGGGTTATAATGAACAACTGAGCAACTCTGACCGAGGTGTTTGAACCCGGAGAGGTCAGTTAGGAGCTGACTGTCCAGAACCCCTGCAGGACCGGCCCCTCACACAGGACCGGTCCTTCCTGGTTCGACCAGCAGCACAAACATGGGCACTGCTCAGCTAAGAAACCTCATGGAGATATTTAGCCACCTAGAATCAGAGGGACCTTCATTCTAGTGGAGGCAGAACAGTTTGAAATGAGAACAGGTTAAATCCACCATGCAGAACCTGAAAACAAACCATCATGCTGCATAAAAGTTCTCCCTCCAAACTGTTGGATATCAAAACTCAAATTCAAAAATACTTTATTAATCCCAAAAGGGAAATTCAGTTTTCAGACTGTCCAACGGCGGGACGTGGTGTCCGAGGCCTTGTCACCGTCAAAGGCGCTTCCCTAAATACGAGCCTCAATCAATAGTAAAATTTCAGAAAACAAAGTAGGGTTAATGATCATAATAATAATGTTTTGAAGTGATTTTCAAAATAACAGTCAAGGCCTTTATACAAGAGAAACAGGGGAAAATACGTCTCGCCAAGGGGATTTTGGCAGAGTGAATTTCGTTTCGCTGTACTTGTGAAAGTGTGATGACAATAAAACGCTGGAAGAAAAAATAAGAAAGATAATGAAGCATCAGCAATATGAGACAAATTTAAAACATTTTAGGGAACATGCAGTTCTATGAAGATGTTTTTTTTTCTATTCAATTCAGTTTATTTCTATAGCGCCGAATTAGAACACAAGTCATCTCAAGGCTCTTTACAGTTCACCAGATCATCCAGTCAGATTGATTTAAAGTTTTCTATCTAAGGAAAACCAGCTGATTGTATCGACTCATTGACTCTTCAGCAATGCCTCACACATAGCATAGTGTGAGGATTTGCCCCACACTATGCTATGTGTTTTTTTGGTTTTATTTGATTTATGCTCAAGGTTTCCTGTATTATACATGAATAGAGATGTTTTGGATGGTCCTTCTCCTGGATCAGTTCAAAGGACTGATCCAGGTCAGTCAGATGAGATATTGGGACGTTCTTTAATACAACATACTTTAAACCAAAACAAGATATTTTTAATCCAGATGCTAATTTTATAACGCTTGTCACATTTTGATGCCATCAGAACCATAAAATTATTGAAAGCTTGTTCTCACAAATAAAATACAGGAATCTGTCAGAACTAGACCTCAGACTGAGATAATGTCAAAGTGGTGGCACATTACAATTAGAGCCGACCCACCGTACCCAGAACAACAGAGCATCGCCCTGACCAGGTTCAACCTCTGCTCTAAGAATTAAAGCCAGATGAGAAGGAGAACATCAGTCACCCCCGGCAGCCAATCATAGTCTCCTCTGAGAGTCAGATGACCCGTCCATCCAGCCTGACTCTCCATCTCAGTCTGTCTATCGATCAGGCAGCAAGGGCACGATGCTGATGAATGACATTACATGGAGGACAGGAAGGAGGACAGGAGGGAGGACAGGAAGGAGGACAGGAAGGAGGATTGGAAGGACCACAGAAAGGAGGATAGGAAGGAGGACAAGAGGTAGGGCAGGAGAGACCACAAGAAGGAGGACAGGGAGGTGGATAGGAAGGAGGACAGGAAGGAGGATAGGAGGTAGGGCAGGAGGAAGGACAGAAAGGACCAAAGGAAGGAGGATAGGAGGGAGGACAGGAAGGAGGAGAGGAAGAAGGATAGGAGGGAGGAAGGAAAGAAGGACAGGAAGGAGGATAGAAGGGGGGGAAAGGAAGGAAGACAGGAGGTAGGGCAGGAGGGAAGACAGGAAGGAGGACAGGAGGGAGGACAGGAAGGAGGACAGGAAGGAGGACATGAGGGAGGACAGGAAGGAGGATAGAAGGGGGGGGAAGGAAGGAAGACAGGAGGTAGGGCATGAGGGAAGACAGGAAGGAGGACAGAAAGGAGGACATGAGGGAGGACAGGAAGGAGGACATTAGGGAGGACAGGAAGGAGGACAGGAGGGAGGACAGGAAGGAGGATAGAAGGGGGGGGAAGGAAGGAAGACAGGAGGTAGGGCAGGAGGGAAGACAGGGAGGTGGATAGAAGGGGGGGAAAGGAAGGAAGACAGGAGGTAGGGCAGGAGGGAAGACAGGAAGGAGGACAGGAGGGAGGACAGGAAGGAGGATAGAAGGGGGGGAAAGGAAGGAAGACAGGAGGTAGGGCATGAGGGAAGACAGGAAGGAGGACAGAAAGGAGGACATGAGGGAGGACAGGAAGGAGGACATTAGGGAGGACAGGAAGGAGGACAGGAGGGAGGACAGGAAGGAGGATAGAAGGGGGGGGAAGGAAGGAAGACAGGAGGTAGGGCAGGAGGGAAGACAGGGAGGTGGATAGAAGGGGGGGAAAGGAAGGAAGACAGGAGGTAGGGCAGGAGGGAAGACAGGAAGGAGGACAGGAGGGAGGACAGGAAGGAGGACATGAGGGAGGACAGGAAGGAGGATAGAAGGGGGGGAAAGGAAGGAAGACAGGAGGTAGGGCATGAGGGAAGACAGGAAGGAGGACAGAAAGGAGGACATGAGGGAGGACAGGAAGGAGGACATTAGGGAGGACAGGAAGGAGGACAGGAGGGAGGACAGGAGGGAGGACAGGAAGAATGTCTGCTGGAGACATGCAGCATCTTCACAGCCAGTTAATGTTTTCAGTCCTTCAGTGTTTAATGTTCGTTAGTTTGGCTTATTTTAGCTTTATGAATATGATGATGAATCACTCTGACACAGTGCAAACATCCTGCTAATGCTTTTAAGAAAATATTTTTCTGACCTTTATCCTATTTTATTTTTACTTTACTGAATCTGATGTTTAGCCCTTTCCTTATAAGTAATGCTGTTTTCAATAAATATTCATCACTCTGCATTTTATTAATATTAAAATCACAAACTTTCTATTTTATTGTTGGACTTCATGTTAAGAGGAGCCTTTATCTGGGATGTGTGGTGTGCCTTTTGGTTCAGCTTAAATAGTCACCAACCGTTCTTTTCTGGGGTGGATTGCTGGACTTTCTGGCTTTGGTCAAATGATGAAGAACTAACTCTTCCTCGCGGTGTATAAGGGGACGAGATGTCTTGATTTGTCTGGGAAGATCCTGCTTTTTTTCTTTCTGTTCTGCCAAATTGAAGCAATGTCTCACATGGGGAGTGGAATCCTGAGGTTCTGGGTTGGAGCCCAATTCCCACAGACTTCCTCTCTGTTTTCTGAGCAAAGAGCCTTAACCCCACACTGATTCCTGGGTGCCCCACAATGGATGAGCAACTTTTTGTTCATAACTGAGTGAGCAAGTGAAAGCTGATTCTCAAAGAGCTTTTTTTTTAAATTTGTTGAGGTCATTTTTCAATATAAAACAAGGTGAGCACGATGAAAAGCAGCACTAAAGGTGAGTCACAAATAAAACCCTTATGAGCGTCCCAGTCGTCCCACCCTTTGTTTTTTAAGATCTGATCAATGTACCATGATAAGACCTGGTGGTGGCTGCATCATCCTTGGGGTAGGTTGTTCTCTTGTAAAGTACTGTTCTCCTTGCTGCCCTGTGGGAACAGGCTTCGAAGCAGATTCTGCAAGTTTCTCCCCCACCGCCATCAGACTAGGGAACTGTTGAAAAAAACTGTAGATCACGCCACAGACTCTGCATCACACTGATAACAACAAACCAAATCCCTGCACATTTGCAACAATATACAACAGCAATATACACTACTCAAAAAAATTAAAGGAACACTTTGTAATCAGAGTACAGCATCAAGTTAATGAAACTTGTGGGATATTGATTTGGTCAGGTAAGTAGCAGAGGGGGTTGTTAATCAGTTTCAGCTGCTTTGGTGTTAATGAAAGTAACAACAGCTGCACTAGAGGGGCAACAACGAGACGACCATCAAAACAGGAATAGTTTTACAGGTGGAGGCCACTGACATTTTCCCCTCCTCATCTTTTCTGACTCTTTTTCACCAGTTTTGCATTTCGCTAGGGTCACTGTCACAACTGTTAGCATTAGGCACTACCTGGACCCTACAGAGGTTGCACAGGCAGTCCAACTCCTCCAGGATGGCATATCAACACGTGCCATTGCCAGAAGGTTTGCTGTGTCTCCCAGCACAATCTCAGGAGCATGGAGGAGATTCAAGGAGACAAGCAGTTACTCCAGGAGAGCTTGACAGGGCCGTAGAAAGTCTACACCCCATCAGCAGGACTGCTATCTGCTCCTTTGTGCAAAGAGGAGCAAGGAGGAGCACTGCCAGAGCCCTACAAAATGACCTCCAGCAGGCCACTGGTGTGAATGTCTCTGACCAAACAATCAGAAACAGACTTCACGAGGGGGGCCTGAGGGCCCAACGTCCTCTAGTGGGTCCTGTGCTCACTGCCCGGCACCGTGGAGCTCCATTGGCATGTGCCCTGTGCTTTTCACAGATGAGAGCAGGTTCACCCTGAGCACATGTGACAGACGTGAAAGTATCTGGAGAAGCCATGGAGAACGCTATGCTGCCTGTAACATCTTTCAGTATGACCGGTTTGGTGGTGGGTCAGTTATGGTCTGGGGACACATATCCATGGAGGGACACACAGACCTATACAGGCTAGACAACGCCACCCTGACTGCCATTAGGTATCGGGATGAAATCCTTGCACCCATTGTCAGACCCTATGCTGGTGCAGTGGGTCCTGGGTTCCTCCTGGTGCACGACATGTGGCGAGAGTATGCAGGAAGTTCCTGGAGAATGAAGGAATTGATACTATTGATTGGTCCCCATGCTCGCCTGACCTAAATCCAACAGAACACCTCTGGGACATTATGTTTCGTTCCATCCGACGCTGCCAGGTTGCACCTCAGACTGTCCAGGAGCTCAGTGATGCCCTGGTCCAGATCTGGGAGGAGGTACCCCAGGACGCCATCCGTCGTCTCATTAGGAGCAAGTTGTCAGGCATGCATACACGCATGTGGGGGCCATACAAATGACTGAATACCATTTTGAGTTGCTGCAATGAAATTTCAGCTAAATGGACTAGCCTGCCGCATCATTTCTTCACTGTAATTTTTGGGGTGTCTTTGAATTCAGTCCTCAGTAGGTTGATAATGTTCATTTCCATCAAATGATGTGACATCCTTTTCTTCCTAACACATCACCCAGTCCATATCAGCATAGATAAACAGCAATATTTTTTCCCCATTGAGATCTGATGTGTTTTTAAAATGTTCCTTTAATTTTTTTAAGCAGTGTATATTAATGCGCTGAACTTCCATATCAATGCGTTTTTTGCACCATGTTTTTCTCCCACACTGTTTACATTTGATCACTGCTGCACTTTAAGAACTGAAATGCTAATTTACTGTCTGAAACAAAATTTTACTTTGTATATATTCCATGTATACAAAATGACAATAAAAGTTGTCTAAGAGAAAAGCAGACGGGTGGACCTGCTTAACTCAGGCCACGCCCGCGTGGGCGAGTGTTCACATTAGCCCCGCCCACCGAGAAGAGCTGCAACAGAGCAAACATCTGGGGTTTGTTGAGCAGGGAGCAGAAACTAGATGGATGGAAATCTGATTAATAAACTTTAACATTAAAGAAATCAGAATGACCTAAACTATTGAATCTAATCTTTATTGATAGTTTATTTGCAGTAAACTGGACTTAGAGCCAAAGGGTCTAATTTTCTGCAGAACAATGATTTAAACTTCTGATCCAGTTCTCTGTTCTGTGTTTCCTCCACCTGAGCCAAAGTTTTCTGTTGTCCTTCCAAAGTGACCTTGATCAGCCTGTTATAGGTTCTCCTTTAGGCTATTATTCATCAGAGGATTTTAATTAGAACCGGGGTCGGTTCTAGGATCAGAGGTTTAGAGGTGCTAAGCTCCCAAAGAGCTATCTGACCATTTTCTACATTTTTAAAACTTGCTCAGTGCCTTTTACCAATTACTCACTCCATTATTCACTAATGCATCCTAAATGAGACTTTTGCCAAATACCCAAGAAGCAAAGCAGAAAGCAGTATTTGTTGGAGAAGAATATTCCAGTTTTAATTTTTGTGTGCCAAATTGAGGCAGTTCTGTTAAGGACCAGTAGTTTTTAGATTTTGAGATCCTTTGGTTCGGTGGCTGCTGTGCTGCTCTCTCTCTCTGTCTCCTCTTCTTCTATTTTCCTGCTCTGCTGTCTCATCTCCCTGATCTTATCCTAATATAGTGAAAGAAGCAAGTAGTAAAGCATACAGATGATTAGGAGAATGTATTGAAGATGTTTTGCTTAGAGAGAAGTCCACTGATATGTTAAGGGTATGGCTGCTTCTGGAAACCATTAAAATATGGGACGATCATCGAAACAACACTGATTAAATAAAAGATAAACATTGATTTGGGCTAATGTTTCCTCAGTTTGGTTTTTTATTTTTACAAAAACAAATCACATTTCCTTGATGAGGCTGTCTGTACACACACTCAACAGGACTTATAATGTTAATGGGTATCCTGTTAGCTTGTCACTTAGCACCTTTGCATATTATCTCATCCCAGTTTAAACAGGAGAGTGAAGGCCTGTAACACCAGCTAACTCCTAAATGAACTCATAACCTGAGTTTAAGCACAGCAAACACAAGGACACTTTTATATTGTTTTGTTTGTTTGCTTCTTTCTTTTAGAAATCAAATACAGTATAAATAGCTATGATTTTAGGGCTGCTTTAATGCAATTTAGGGGTGCTGAAGCACCCCCAAAAATGGACAAAAAACGCCCTTCCTGTGAACAATTCTGAGGAAAACTTATTAACATTAACAGACTGTTTCAAAAAATATGAATTTTTTCAATATAATCGTATATCTAGAGTTAAATCTGTAAAGAAATCCCAGACAGAAACAGAAAAAATGGATGGGTTTGCAGTCAGGCGCAGCAACAGGCTGCAGAACATGAATCATGTAGAGAACATTAAATATTGGATGAGGCATTCATGGCCGAGCTGAGAGTAAAAACTGTGAGTTTTTCTTCATGGGAATTAGTAGCTGAAGGTCCATTAATATTTAACAGACTGCTGCTGTACTGATAAAACAGCCTGTTGGATCTGGTCCCCGTTGCTCCAAACATCCACACCTCCCTGGATCCGACCTACGTGGAGGAGACAGAGAATTCTGTTCAACCGACCCACGGAGATCAGAAAAAACAAGACTTTCTATTCATGAAAGGAAAAAATAAAGCAGTTTTTATCATATGAGGAGTTCTGGTTCGGTTTGGTTCAGTATTTTCTTCCATTACTTTCCTCTTTATCCTTCCAGATCCTTGAGTAAATCTAAGAGGAGTTCCAGCGGTTACCATATCTGGCTCTTCTCAGGTCCTGGTCCAGTTTCTGGTTCATGGCTTCAGGTCAGAATGGCAGGGGGTCTGGTTTAGGAGCCGCATCCTCCTCTTCCTCAGCCATCAGATTGGGTTGGAGTCATTTCTCCCAGCTGAAGGTGGGATCCTGAAGGTAGCAAACATCTGAAACATCTGGAACACCAGGTGAATCAGTTCCCATTTGCATGATGGTCTGACCCAGATCCATCTGAGCCCAGACAGATTCTGGTTCTGGTCCAGGTTAGCCACAGAAGCTTTTGTAAGGTTCTCTCTACTGAAGTGGATAAAGTTCTGATCCATCAGCTTCTGCCAGCTGGGATGGTTCCTGATCCAGAACCGATCAGCTGTGGTTCTGGAACATCTGGAGGTTTTCAGGAAGAATCTGGAAGGTCCAGGATTTACAGAACATCAAGGGTCTGTAGCTGCTGGTCCTGGTTCTGCTGCCACATTTTAATCCAAAAGTTTAATCAAAACTCTTAAAACGTAGAATAAAGCGAATTATAATTTTCCATCCATCGGAGCGAAGCGGAGCAAAGGAAAAGTCCAATCATATGCAGAATTCAAACTTCTGAAAGTTCTTTAAATCTGAAATTATTCCATCCTGTTCAATAAATGATCAGTGTTTTTAATTCAGAGTAATTTTCATCTGAATGTGCTTTAATGGAAGCATCCATGTTTGTCAAAGAACACTACTGCCACCTACTGGTTAGTGACGTCACGGTGCGGTATCGGCTGTTGATCAAGTCCCAGTGCTGTATCTGGTGTTTGTCACAACGCACTATCATCCAAGTCATCTTGAAAACATTCTTCTTCCAAATGTTGGCTACATATTACGTGTTTTTTCTCTGGCCAGAAGTTCGATGGCAAATCCTCCCTCTTCAAGTTGGCGATCCAACGACCAACCCGTCCGTGGAGGATCATGAATCAGAAAGGTGGAATAACTCTTTTTTTTTTTCACTTTTACCCGATGTATTCCAGCATCCAGCTGCCATGCACGTGGGCATTGTCAGTTTCACTATAGCTCTGGTGAATTTCAATGAAGTCCTCTGGAAATCTTCAGCTGATATTTCTCTCCAGGATGGAGTCACAGCCAAACAGGAACAGACCAGATGAAGCTACTATGAGAAAAAGCAGAGAGAGCAGAATATTAGAGATTGAACTAATAGATTCTGCAGAGTGGGAGAATAGAGATAGAATGAAGCAGAATGATGAAATGGGGTCCCTATGTCCTCCAGCAGTCTAAGCCTATAGCAGCATAACTATAGAGATAGCTCAGGATAACCTGAGCCACCCTAACTAGAAGCTTTATCAAAAATGAAAGTTTTAAGCCTAGTCTTAAAAGTAGACAGGGTGTCTGCCTCACGGACTAAAACTGGTAGTTGGTTCCACAGGAGAGGAGCCTGATAACTAAAAGATCTGCCTCCCATTCTACTAGAGTTTATAAATAACCTCATGCTAACCGATTTCCTCTTCATTAAATATATTCTACTTTTATGTGCTGTTGAAATGAATCATATCATTTATTTGTTTGCATTTATTTACAAAATTGTTCATAATTTCCCTCCACAATTTGAGACATACTTTTTTTTTTTTTCCAGCCAGCCTCCCTTAAAAACTCCACCTTCTCTGTTCCTTGATGGCGGTTTTTTTCATCGCCTGAGGGCTTTTTTAGATCCTTGCCAGGAACATCGTCGTTGCTGTTTTTTAGCTCATTAAACCAACGGGCCTCTTGGTGTGGGATTTCAGAAACAAAGACGTCTGAGTGAGCAGAATATTCTGCATTATTCATTATTCTGATTGCCTCTTAAAGAATGCTGTAGAAAAGCTGTAAGTGACTTCTATTTGGATTGTCTCTACACAGTAGGTCCTGCAGCTCCTTTACATCTGCTGCATCTTGGCTGTAATTGATTGGATCTCGCAGTTAATAAATATTTTTACCAAAACAGCCTGTTTATCAAACATAGAACTAAAACTACTGCCAGATTAAACTTGATTGCATGTTGATCTCTGATAGTAAGGTTTCACCTTCTTTAGGTTTAGACCGAGCCTCAACAGCCGCCACCCCCCACCCCCCACCCCCTTTGTTTCACTCATGCTAAGACCTGCTGTGAGAAGGTTCAGATGGCCCTCAGCTCAGGAACAATGGGAGCTGATGGGCCTTTAGCATCAACATGGGGCTGCTGATGGGGGAGGTACCAGAGGAGGAGGTGGGGGGTCCATGCTGTACTCCTCACTTCAGATGGTCCTGATGTTTGATAGGAAAATGTCCTTTCCACCCCCCCTGGTGTGTCTTATCACATCTGGAACATCTGTGTGGAAACACTAGAGGCTTAACATCACTGATTCAGAGGTCAGAGGTCAGTTACTGGGAAAATGTTCCGGTACAACTGGACCAAAACTGGGAGAAAAATCTGTAAACATCCAAAGGAAAACCAGAGAAGGAGGCAGAACTTTGGACCAGAATCAATTCATGGAGAACAGAAGGTTCAGATCACACTGAAAAAAATGCATCTTTTGCATCTATTTTAGCATATCTAGCATTTAATGTTACCATGGAGTTAAAGTAACTATAGATGCATTAAAGCAGAGGTAGCTAGTAACTAGTTACATTTATTTAAGTAACTTTTTGAAATAAAAATTACTTCTATAAATAGTTTACAGCACATTTTTTTTGGTAAAATATGAAAAAGCATCACTTCTCTACATTTCTGCAACTCCTTCCATTGTGAGATACTTCACTTAATAAAAACATGAGCTTTTTTGCACCATGGAGAGGCAACCTTCTTCTTTTTGTCTTATTTGTTATGGTCAAATATTATTTTCTGTCTGCTTAATCGGCCGTTTCATTTGGAGGTGGAGTGATAAAATAGTAGCAAATCAGTAATTGACCCTATTCTACGAGCTGAAACTATTCATTTTTTGGTAGTTTTGTAAAATAAAAATAAAAACATTTATATCAAATAGCGTTTATTCCACCTACTTTTTATCCTGTTATTACTGTATGTTTAAAGTTTATTTGTATCTTATTATTTGAAACGCTCCTAAATCCTGGGTCTGCTACTCTTTAGCAGCCTCTAGTGGCAGCTGCTGGAACTGTACGTGTTCCCTGCAGAACCGGGTTCTACTGACGGTGGTTATGCTGCGGCTTTCTTTCTTTTTAAACCTGAGAGTTTAAAGTCACAGAAACATTTTCTGACACAAAACAGGAAACATTTTAGCAACAAAAACCTTTTTGAAGACGTTGCATGATGAACAAAAACATCAAAGCTCAGCTGAGCTCCACACCGCAGACACAGGTGTGTCTCTAATGGCGGGTTTCGGTACTGCAGGATGGTGCAGCTCTAATCCTGAGCGTCACTGAAAGGTGTGAAAACAATCAAACCCTGATTTCTGATCCATGTTAAGCTCAACTAACCCATGTGTCAGTTTAATCTCTCAGCTCATTCATTGGGTTTTAACTCAAATGTGTTTTCTGTGATTTGGACTCAGTCTGACGTCTTTCACAGGAGTACATCCAGAGGCTGAAAAAATTAATCAGTCAGACTGATTTTAAAAAGATCAGGCTCTAAGACACACGTGCTAATTCAATTCAGTTTATTTATATAGCACAAATTCACATCATGTCATCTCAAAGCACTTTCCAGTTCACCAGATCATCCAGTCAGATTGATTCAAAGTTTTCTATCTAAGGAAGACCAGATGATTGCATCGACTCATTAAATTGAAGGCAATCCCTCACACTAAGCACGCTTTTAGCGACAGTGGAGAGGAAAAACTCCTTTTGAACAGGAAGAAACCTCCAGGAGAACCAGGCTCAGTGTGAGCGGCCATGTGCTGAGGCCGACTGGGGTTCAAGGAGACAGAAGCAGACACAGAAAAAGAAGCTGGAAACACTCAGCCAGGCAGACGAGCTCCGATGTTTATAGAGTGATGTGTCTGAAATCTGCTAAATAAAGTTCACTTGTTTATGATTATGGGGTAAGAGACGCTGCATTACATCTAAACTAAAGAGAAAATGAGTACAAATGACCCAGATTTCTTAAATAATGTGATAATCTGTCAGTAAATATGTTTTAACCCAACCAGGCCAGACCAACCGTCCTTCAGACTGTCTCCAATCTGAAAACTGCATTTCCCATCAGGCTTTAAAGGTCAAAAGGTCACATTTAAATAGATTGTTTTCCTGTTCAAACTGAAGGACATCCTCTGATTTTGGATCTAAAACGGATCAGAACTCGTAGAACTCTGAGCAGAGCAGCCTGGGCTGATCTCCTGAGCCGTAGAAATGGATCAGAACCAGCTGATGAAATTAAAGACTATCAGTCAAACGATCCTGCAGGAATCCATCAGCCTCACTCTCTGAATCCACTTTTCTCCCACTGAGACAACAAGCCTTTATCTCCCATCTGAAAGGCCCAGTTACTGGCTGGGAACGATGGGAAAAACATAATGCTCTCTCTCTGCACCATTACAGCCGAACTGTGGGGCTGTTGTGGAGCAGCGCTGCAGCTTTTCCCAGGGAAGCAGCTCAGTGCCTGACCTTCAGTCTGGGAGCATCAGGATTATTTCCAACCTGGAAAACATAAACATTTAGGAGCTGATCGGCAATTATCTTTTCATCAGGAGCCCAAACACTCAGGAAACTTCTTTGGTTGATGGTTTGATCTGTTTGATTCTCCATGTTAAGGCCTGGATCTAAACCTGAGGGAGGTGGACAGCCTCCTGCGGTTCGGAGGTCAATCCTCACCTCAGACCGAACAGTTCATGGATCTGGTTCAGGACTGATGGTGAGACGTTAGCAGGTGATGGAAAGATGGATCAGAGCTTCTACTTGGGGGAGTGTTAGCCTTGTGTGTTAGAGCAGTGAGCTTGTGCTCTGAAGAAGGTTGCCACTTCCCGGTTCAATCCCCACAGACTGCCACTCTGGCTCCCTGAGCAAGACCCTTAACCCCACACTGCTCCCCATGAAATGGTGAAATGCAGAGGTACATTTCTCCAGATCAATAAAGTTCAGTTATTATCGTTGCTTGTGTTGAAGAAAGAGCCGATCCAAGGAGGAGAGAAAGTCCATCGATGCTCCAACATTTGTTGCATGGAAACCATTCAGTGAAATCAGGAACAGTTTTTAGAAATCATTCTTTTCCACATTAAATGTGTTTGTGGGTCAATCAGCAGACCTGAGGATATCTTATTATCTGAAGGCTTCAGGTGGAGGGAGCAGGATAAACACCTTCATCTCTGACAGGTTTCCTTACATGAGAGAAAACATTTAAAGGAAAAATCTGGTCAGAAAGGAATTATTTATACTTAAAACTAATACGTTCGCTCTGATTTCATGAATTCAGTGTTAATCAGTAAAAATATAAATAATAATTTTCATCACAATCACTGAGTCTGGGAGCGGCCATTTTTACCCATATATAGTAACCCTTCCCTCCTGCCATCTTCCAGCAGTGACGTCACGGTGCGGTAAGCCTAGCGCCATTCTCCCCGCTTTACAAGCAGAATCAATGGGAACTACTAGACACATCTGCAATCAACAACAATTATTGAAGATTTCCAGAGGACTTCACCATTGAAATTCACCAGAGCTATAGTGAAACTGACAATGCCCACGTGCATGGCAGCTGGATGCTGGAATACATCGGGTAAAAGTGGAAAAAAAAGAGTTATTCCACCTTTCTGATTCCTGATCCTCCACGGACGGGTTGGTCGTTGGATCGCCAACTTGAAGAGGGAGGATTTGCCATCGAACGTCTGGCCAGAGAAAAAACACGTAATATGTAGCCAACATTTGGAAGAAGAATGTTTTCAAGATGACTTGGATAATAGCGCGTTGTGACAAACACCAGATACAGCACTGGGACTTGATCAACAGCCGATACCGCACCGTGACGTCACAAACCAGTAGGTGGCAGTAGTGTTCTTTGACAAACATGGATGCCTCCAGTGAAGCACATTCACATGAAAATTACTCTGAATTAAAAACACTGATCATTTATTGAACAGGATGGAATGATTTCATATTTAAAGAACTTTCAGAAGTTTGAATTCTGAATATGAGCTTTTCCTCGAATTAAACGGTTTTTCAGCTTCACATCATTTATTAGCTAAAAGCTTCATAACAACACAGACAGCTGTTCACATATATATTGATTTGGTTCAACTTCACTGCAAAAAAATGAAATCTAAACATTTTTTCTTAAAATAAGTAACTTTTTTCTTGACTTGAGGATGTAGGTGAGACACGTTGCTAATGGAACAAGACAATTTACATTCAAAATAAGAAAAAACAATTACATAGTCTTATTTAAAGAGCATATTATCTATTTATCTTATTTTAAGAGAAAAATACCAATTTCATTGGCAAATCATCTTGTTTACCTACTCATTATTGGTAAATACACTTAATTTAACACATTTTTACTTATTCTTTACTTGTTTACAATGATATCAAATAAAAAGAAAGAATGCTGTTAATCAGAGTTATGATTGATATCACAATTTAAATTCTGCTGAAATATATATTTTTCATATTTCCAGTTGTGTAAATCGGTGTGTAAAATCAGTCACAGGTTATAATGATTATATTCATTATTAATATCTCTAAACCGTAAAGTTTTCTGATTGATCCTGTTTGGTTTGAATTAAATCTAAGGTGGGAATATTCAGAGCAGGTCCAGATGAACAGGTCTGAGAGGAGAAACCAGCTGAACCGCTCAGTTCCTGCCTAAACCAGGAGTCCAGAACAGAACCGTCCCGCTTTATCTCTAGAACACCAGTCACCTTTGGCTCCAGAGGAGGTTCACAAACCATAGATTGATTTGAACTGATCCATTTAGCCTGGTTCTGACCCAACTGAGCAGCACATCACTGGTTCTGTTGAGTCTGATCTGAGCTGCCTTAAGAACCAGCAGCTTCCAGGGAAGGAGCCATCCGAAGGGCTCGGCCAATCATGACGCTGATGCAGTTAGCCAATGAGAAGAGGACATGCTACTGCTTTTTACCCACATTGTTCAAACTAAAGGGAGACGAGGTTTAAACACCATGATAGCAGAGCTTCCTTTAAACCATCCAGGCGCACAGAAGAAATCACTGCATGGATGGGAAAACATTTTGTTTTCTGAATCAAAGCAAAATAGTTGTTATAGATTTTGGGCCAAAGGAAAGTGTTCACAGCAGGGCTGGATTTAGGAAATTTGGGGGCTTAGGCAAAGCCAGGCAGGGACCCCTCTGAATGGAAGAGACAACTCATAAAACAGACCCATTCTACAGATAGAGAAATGTTAATAGAATAGACATCCATTATCTGTTCTAGGCTTTGTCCTTCTCTTCTTGTCCCTTTTCTTCTTGTTTTACTCTCTATGTTTTGTACTCAGCTGACTTTTCATGCTGTCTCTAAAGGAATGAAAGATTTTTTCCAAGCACTAAGCTCACTTAGCTGATTGCTCCTTCCTGTGTTTCCAAAAAGGCCAAAGTAAATAACCCAGTCCTTCTTTTCACTGTAGAGAAGCCATGATCTGCTTATCTGTTCTCCATTTTTTTTGAGAAACACTTAATATTAAAACCCTGCTAATGGCATTTTACCAAAAGGACTTTTATCAAAAGCATAAGTATTGTGCACAGATAAGGAATTAACCATACATGTAAACAGAGTTTTATGGGCCCCCCAGGAACTTGGGGCCCTGGGCAACTGCCTAGTATTGCCTATTGCTAGAAAGCAGCAATCAGGCTAAATCTGGGTGCAGTGATGGATTCAGGGGTGGCAGTATAGTGGTGAGAGCATAGAGTTTGGAGTCCTGGGGTTCTGAGTTCGAGCCCCACTGCCACAGACTGCCACTCACACCCCGGGCGCCGCACAATGGCAGCCCACTGCTCACTGAAAAGTGTTACATTACATAATCACTGTCAGTCAATCGACAGCCAGACCTCGGAGGTCTTCTGGCTCTAATCTACCCTCCATAGCTACAACCAGAAGCAAACAACTAATCTGGAATAAACTCAGAGAAAGCTGTAAAAGTTCTGAAACCCTAAACCTGCTTTAATTCCAGGGTAAAAACTTAGGATTGCCTTTAACTATCCACTCTAAACATAACTTATAGTCCAACTTTCGTTCCTTTTATTATTGCATTTTTTTCTTGCCGAATACTTTCCCCTGTTTCCCTATTAGAGTGCTTTGAATTATTTGCTAATGAGATGTGCTACAAAATAACCTTTCCTTACCGAGCAAATAAATATGTTATTCATACAAGAGAAACATTAACAAACTGACAGAAAAGCTCTTCATGGTTACCTTTCTATTCATGCTGCTCCCATTAACAATAAACTGCTGCTAAAACTCATCAAACGCAGGCAATGAAAGCCTTCCTGATCCGTCTGCAGTAACATAAAGCAGACCTGATGGTTGGGGAGGTAAAGCTGCACGCTGGAGGTGTGAAACAGGAAGTGGCTGCTGCTCTACTTCCTGCTGATGCTCCATAAAGCAGCAGTTTGGTCGCAGCTGCTGCTGACCTCTATTGGTCCTCAGCAGACTCTCAAACCGACCTGCTCAGAAAAACAAACAGAGCGTCTAAATTTAACTCTGGATTGGCTGAATAAAGAGCCAGAGCCAGACGCTCCAGGAAGTCTGTCCAGTTCAGAACCTTTTTAAATGTTCAGCTCTATTTAGACAACCACAGTTCAGCTTTGCATTCACACCGAATCCATATTTGGGAAGAAAATGATGGTGATGCAGCAGCAGCTTCCTGTCGGCCCTGAGGCAGACATTACGCTCTGATAAGGAGCCCATTAAGAGGAGAAACAGTTTGGAAATTGAAACAGTTTATGTTCACATATAGCTGCAGAAACGAGAGCCGTTATGATATCATCATCTGATCCACCGGGACCGAAAGCGGTTAAGTCTGTCAGACACCAGAAGCCTGAAGCGGTGTGACTCTGGAGGTCAGTCGGTCAAAATGAGGCTGTGACCCCGCTGGGACTCAGTTACTCTGAGCATGCTCAGTGCGTCCTCCTCAGACACACACAGTCAGACAGACGTCCTCCCAGCTGCTCACAGCCATTAGATGTGTTTAATTATTGATCTGCTGAGTCCTGGTGGACACACACACACACACACACAGATGCCATGATGTCATCTTATGGTGCGTGTGTGTGTGTGTCTGTGTGTGTAGAAAGAATCAGATGAGGAATCAAACCTTCAACCTCCTTGTTAAGAGCTGATTAAAGGCTCTATATGCTGCCATCAGGCTCCTGCTGCTCTTCTTCCTGAGAACCTTTTGTCTCTATTTCAGGCTCAGTGTTCAGAGCTGATGGATCAATGCTTCGGTCTCTGTCTCCACCTGCTGGCAGGATGCAGACACACCTCTGAGAAAACATGTCTCTGTCTCCACCTGCTGGCAGGATGCAGACACAGCTCTGAGAGAAACATGTCTGAAGGCTGCAGCTCTGAGGTCTTATATTGACAAACTGGAGACATCATTTTTTCAGGACTTAGACTCTAAGGAGAAGGAATGTCTCTGTGTGCAGAATCTCTGATGTTGAAGGTCCAGCTTCAGACCCTTTGAAAATTTACAGAAGGAACATTTTATTTAGTCAGACTGTAAAGACCAGGCGATGTCTGGGTTTTGACTAGGCCATTCTAACTCCGTTCTGATCTAGAGCATCCAGACTTTCTCGGTCTGGATGTTTAGGGAGGTTCTCCTGCTGGATGGTAAACCTCCATCCCAGTCTGATCTTCTCTCCAGTTCCCACCAAAGAAAACCAGCGCACCACCATGGCTGATGTCTTCCTTTGGTCCAATGGTCAGATTCTCCAACCTGAGCCACAGATGTCTGCAGCTCCTCCATAGTTACCTTCGGCCTCTTTGCTCTTCTCCACAGGCGGGTAGAGTCCTCAAAAATCGTACTGAAATAAGAGTAAAAAATTAGTTGGTTAGACTACTTAAGTACCGAGGAACTGATCATAAAGTCTGATGTTTGAAATGATTTCATAAAAACTGATGAAAAAGTGCAACTTCAAACATTTAAAGCCTATAATAAAACCGCTAAAACAAGCAGAAAATGTCGTAAAAAAAAAAAAAAAAAAACAATTCCAGGCAGAAGACAAACTTTTCCCAACAGTTTTCTTTTTAACATCAACCGAATGAAACCAGCACCATGAGTGACGACGTTTCCCTCCTTCCTGTAAATTAGCCTGAATTCCAAATGTCTCAGTAGGTTCAAGTAACAAAAAATGACAGACATTAACTGTCCCGTCTTTTTCTGGAGCACCATGGAGGAAGTAGCCAAGCATTGCACTAAAGTAACAGTAGAGATATTTTATAAAGTTGTTACCCAAGTAAAAGTAAAATATATGGAGCAGTGAAAATACTCCTAAAAGTATAGCTTTGTCATAAAGTTACAAAGAAGCAGAAAGAAGCATAGATACAAAAAGCAGCTGTAAAAGGCGGCTCTGTCCAGGAAACACACAGCCAGGCAGACGAGCTCTGAGCCAGCTCCCATGTCAGAGGATGAAGAGAGCACTTTAGCCAGAGAAACAGGACTACACTGGAAAACAGGCTGATCTCCAACATCTAGAAACAAAGGTGTTGATGGCAGCAGCACAGCTGATGTTTCTCTCCAGGATGGAGTCACAGCCCAACAGGAACAGACCAGATGAAGCTACTATGAGAAAAAGCAGAGAGAGCAGAACGTTAGAGATTGAAATAACAGATTCTGCAGAGTGGGAGAATAGAGAGAGAATGAAGCAGAATGATGAAATAGGGGTCCCTATGTCCTCCAGCAGTCTAAGCCTATAGCAGCATAACTATAGAGATAGCTCAGGATAACCTGAGCCACTCTAACTATAAGCTTTATCAAAAAAGGAAAGTTTTAAGCCTAGCCTTAAAAGTAGACAGGGTGTCTGCCTCACGGACTAAAACTGGTTCAACCCACATTGTTTTAATTTTCAATTGTTCAATAAAGCTATATCACAAACTGCACATATTTAAATTTTTAATGGTGGAAAAGAAGGTGCATTCCCTCTAAAATCACTCAAAGGAGCGGAGTAAATGCCTCATGGTTGTCATGGGGACATAATGCCAATATACAATCCTAATAATGACAGTCCTACTCAGTGCGACGAGTATTCATCCAACCTGACTGTACATGATGTTCTCTGATTTTATCTACAGAATATTTGGTTCTGGATGGATTTAAATGACCCAGAGATGGATTCTAAAGACTGGACTCATCCAGACTTTGACACCAATGGAGAATTGGTTTGAATGACGGTCAGTGAAGAAACGCTTCCTTTCTGATCCCAGCATCTGAACCTGCTGACCTTTGGACCCGGACCGCCACATCCAGCCGTCTGCCTGTCAGGGACGCTTTCAGCTGAAACCATTACAGAGAGAGTCAAACATGGCGACTCTACTGCTTGTTAGAAACAGGCTCAATCTGAAGTAAACTCATGAAAATGTGGGAAGAAATTAAGATCTCAGTTAACATTAAAAAGTAAAAAAAAAACGATAAAATAAACTGAACATTTCATCTTGATCCAAGAGATGACATAAAAACAAAATTGACTTAAATAAAAGATAGAAACACAATCAGCTTTCTATAGTTTTCTAATCAAAGCTTCTCTTAATGAGTTAACATTATCTTTTTCTAGGTTTAGCTTTTTTTTGTTTTAAACTGAAAACGAGATTTATTTCAATCAGTCCATCTCTGTTTCAGCACCGCTGAAGGTGGTTTGTTGCCACCTGGTGGACAGTAGTGGTAGTGCTCTCTTCCTAGGACAGGTTTTTTATTTAATCCTTGTTATGCTACTTATTTGATTTCTGTTTTTTTAAGAGTAAGGTAGATAATAAATGTTAGGTCACAGATGTAAAGGACCTGATTAATGAAAAGCAGTGGGTAGAGAACAGGACCAGAGGGAGTTATCAGGGCATCCTGTAGCTTAACACTGACCTATAAGGCAGTGATTCCCCAACTTGTGCACCCCACTGAGCACCCCTCTGGGTTAACAGAAAGTTTTTGCATCCCCCCTTAATGATAATCGCTACAACAAAGAAAAGCCAGCTGCAGTAAACTTTAATGCAATAAAACAAACTGAAATCCCTTATAAATCACAAAACTAACACTTTTAAAGAGTAAATATTTTATTTTTTCCTTGGTATTTTACAGTGTAACAACATTGATCATTCCAATTACTATTTTTTTAGCTAGTTCTGAAAGTTGTTTTTTTATTTAGTTACATTTTTCCATGTTAATTTCTGCAATTTATATGACATTTCTTCAGCTGTATTTCTATTAAGAATATGTGCAAAACTATGCAGATATTCAGCCAAACTGAGCAATCGGGGGAGAAGAGTCTTGGTGAGAGAGGTAAAGAAGAACCCAAAGATCCCTGTGGCTGACCTCCAGAGATGCAGCAGGGAGATGGGAGAAGGTTCCATAAAATCAACTATCACTGCAGCCCTCCACCAGTCGGGGCTTTATGGCAGAATGGCTCGAAGGAAGCCTCTCCTCAGAGCAACACAGATGAAAGCCTGCATAGAGTTTGCCAAAAAAACACATGAAGGAGGCCCAGACTATGAGGAAGAAGATTCTCTGGTCTGATCAGACCAAGATTGAATGTTTTGGTGTAAATTCTAAGCTGTATATGTGGAGAAAACCGGGCAATGGTCATCATCTGCCCATTACAATCCCGACTGTGAAACATGGTGGTGGCAGCCTCATGCTCTGGGATTTTTGTTCAGCTGCAGGAACACAATGACTGGTTGCAATTGAAGGAAAGGTAAATGCAGGCAAGTACAGAGATATCCTAGAAGAAAACATCTCCCAGAGAGCTGAGGACCTCAGACTGGGTCAAAGGTTTACCTTCCAACAACATAATGACCGTAAGCAGACAGCTGAGCCTAGCCAGAGCCCATTGAGCATCTCTGGAGAGACCTGAAAATGCCCGTCCTCCAACGCTCACCATGCAAACCTGACAGAACTGGAGAGGATCTGCAGGGAAAATGGCAGAGGATCCCCAGATCCGGTGTGAAAAACAGTTTGCATCATTCCTTAGAAAGCTCATATCTGAACTAGCTCAAAAAGGTGCTTCTACTCAATACTGAGCAAAGTGTCTGAATACTTATGACCATGTGATGTTTCAGTTTTTCTTTTTTAATGCATTTTCAACAATATCTACATTTCTGTTTTTTCTGTCATTATGTGGTGCTGAGTGTTCATTAACGAGAAATAAAATGAACTTTATTGATTTAAGTAAACGACTGCAATGAAACAAAGAGGAAAATATTTAAAGGGTCTGAATACTTTCCATACCCACTGTATATCAATAATTCAGCTATGGCTGTAGAGGGCGCCATCAACTTCTAACTAATTACATTCTTCTTCGTGGTCTTTTTAAATAATAGTAAGGTCCAGCTGTGAGTGACATGACTAATGTGAAGAGGTTGAAAGAGTACTGAAAAATTGTAATTGAGTAAAAGTATCTTTACTTTGCCTAAATTCTACTCAGAGTAAAAGTAAAATTACCCATCTCAAAATTTACTCAAGAAAAGTACAAAATTACTTCATTTGTGTAATTTGAGTAAAAGTTACTTAGTTACTTTGAGTTATTTAATGCAAAAAAAGGATGAGTCATGAATCGAATTGACCACAAGGTGTTGTAATCGATTTCAAGGCATATTTCAGTGGACATCCACACTTGCAAAACATCAGCTGGGCTAAGGAACATACTTCACAGCACAAGGACAGTCACAACCTGAACCATAAAATGCAAACAATTTTCAATCCTACTGTCCAACAGACACCATGATAACTAACTTACCGCCACATTTTTACGTAAATTGGATGTTGATGTTTTAAAAGCCGAAAGCTCCGTTTTGCTGGGCAGCCACATGTTGCACTGCATTATCACATTGTTCCCTTTTGTGCATTTGAAAACAAATAATCCTTCCAAATATGGCCAAGGGTTTTTCTGGCTTTCGTCTCCAGAATATGTTTCCTCTTCAGGCCTTTCCTCATCCATACTCTCTAAATTGTGATTAGCAACTGCCATCTTCCGAAGCGCAGCACTGGATTATGAGACAATACAAAGGGTAACTGCAAGGCAGGGCCACATTTAATTATTTCACCATCAGTATTTTTTTGTTTGTATGTTTGTTTTTACTCAGTAATGTGAGGAGGTTATAAATGTAGCAAAGTAAAACTACTTAGGTTAAAATTTACTCAAGTAAAAGTAAAAATTACATATTTCAAAAACTACTCAGAAAATTACAAATTACTCATAAAAAGTACTCAATTACAGTAACTTGAGTAAATGTAATTCATTACTTTCCACCCCTGCTAATGTGATGTGAAAAAAAGCTTCTCATTGCAGTTTTTGAGGATATAAGAATTTCAATACAACAAAAAAATAAGCATAAAAACTTTTTAGTGAAAAATATAGGGTTTTTTTTCTTCAAAATTGCATTTAATTATTTTATTTATTTATTTATTTTTGTGATTACAATTTGGCAGTTTGATGCTTAATGGAAATGTAGCTACTGTCGGGCGCATTGGTTACTGTCTGATAACATCAGCCCCTCTGATGATGCCCCCTGGTGACCACTCCCATCATTGCTCCGGATGTGGACCAGATTAAATTAAGATTAAGCCTTTTTTTCTCTGATCTAAATCCAAGCAACCCTGATTCCATTAGGATGTGTTCTAACAATAATGTCTGAGGAGATCATAAAATGTACCATCGAGGTTGTTTCTCCATGATTCTCTTCATCTCATCTGAGAACCTGTGAATCCTTCCTGGCAGAAGCGTCACTCTGACCCAGAATGTGTCGCTCATTAATCAGGCTCTAGGTGTGAAGACAGAAACCCAGCGAGGTTTTCATCTTCAGGCCTGAACCTGAACTGAAGCTACAGCAATTCTCACTCCGCCTTAAACTGGCCGCTGCCCATTATCAGCTCTGATTTAAGGTGGAAATGTTGCAGACAGCAACAAAGCTCTTTCAGCTATTCTCATTAAGGCGCTGAAAAGAGAGCGGCACACAAAGCGCTTCCAATCTACCGCTTCAATAATGGAAGATGAAATTATGAGTGGGTGAATTATTCATGTCTGCAGGTTACTTCACAGCAAACAGGTGGAGAGACCCAAACATCTCCACTCAGGTGTTTCTGTCTTCAGATAAACTCTTCTTTTTCCTGGAGGAAATGATCACAGATCTAACAGCTGTGAAAGTGGTTAAAGCAGATTCAGTAGTTCTTACTCTGATCCTCTGAGGGGCGCCATTTTCACACAGGGTCATATATATTCATACAGCTCTGCAGATATCAGTTCAAATGTCCCTCAGCTGGATGCAGGAAAAAAACCCAAACCATCTCCATCTCCGTAAAGTCTCCGTTAACGAGCATCTGGCTTCATCCCGCCTGAATCTTTGATCTCTTCTATTTTGTTAGAACCTGCCGGTTACACATTTCGCACATTTCATGTAGGATTAAGAGCAGAGCCATCTTCATTGGCCTGAATAATCTACAATTATGTTTGTCCTGCAGGACAGCTCATCTGTGTCCAATGCACCAGAACCAATGGCCCTCAGCATGATACTGCCACCACTGTGCCTGCTTTATGGTACAGGGTTTAAAGCATCACCTGGGCTCCTTTGTGTCCACAAAGCTCAGTCTGTCCTTAGAACATGTTTGTCCATCTGTTTGGGCCTTTTAGAGCAGAAAATATTTTCTTGGTCAGAAACTTTTCAGGCTTTAATTTTGAGCTTTGCTGGCTCTGAGGGGAGGATCAGGTTTCAATGGTTTTGGACTCATTTGGATATTCCAAGAGGACAGTGTTTCCAAACAGGCATCCACACTGGGTTTGCATTACAAAAGCAAGATTAAGAGCAAGCTGGCACTGAACAGAACCATTTTGGATTTTTGTTGACTATTCAATCCCGTACGATGGCAGGAAACAAACCATTTTCTGGTAACCAGAGGGGGTTTGATGATGGCTACAACCACACAGCACTAAAATAAATGTAACCAGATATTGGGTGGACTGCACAGGTTCATAACTAACCCTTAAAAGCCTGAACCAGTAAATAATTGACACAAATTACTGTTTTCTGTTATCTTCTGTCCCCAGTTCTGTTTTTCTAAATAACTTTGCAGTTTTTAGTTTTATAATTAGAAGAATTCACCAAATGAGGAAGATATTCTAAAGAATGCATGAAAATGTCGAAACAAAACTTTAATAAAACTTAATCAAATTCAAGTGGAATACTTTTATTAATCCTAAAGGTAATTCAAAGGTTGTTGTTTGCATTGTCCAGGTTCCTTCAAAGAGTTGTTAGTTGCTGATTAGTATGGGATCCAGCATCTCATGTAGTGGTCTGTGTTACAGCGAAGCCCCCAAAAAACACTGAGGAACCGCTGATGTTGCACGACTGTTTGATGAAGAGGGGTGGTCAGGTGTTATGTTCTTCATTTCACTGAGAATCTGTCTTTATCAAACATGTCCAAAGGGTTTTCCTTCATCAGAGCGTATTTAACACACTTTAAGTTTAAACATTCCTTTCAGTAAAGTTTATACTTAACGTGTCATAATCTGGGTGAATAGTGTTTTCTTTTCTTGCAGGGGGGCTTCAGGAGGAGGGGCTGTGAGCTGGCAGCTGGTCCACTGATCCAGATCTGCTCATTAGTAGGTGGACATTTAAGGAGCGGATCGACCACATCTCCTTGCCAGATGGTCGACCGTTCTGGGTAGAACTTGTGTATCTCCCAGAGCAAGAACCTAGGAAAACAAAACCAAACCACTGCATAATTGCAGACTATATTTCAATGAGTTTCTTTTTTTTTTTTTTTTTTGCACCATGTTTTTTCTCCCACACTGTTTCCATTTGATCACTGCCTCACTTTAAGAAGTGGAAATGTCATGAAAGCTGTACAAAACTAAATTTCGTTTTGTATACACTGTGTAAACAAAATGAGAATAAAAGTTGTCTAAGTCTAAGTGAAGGAATCATTTTATGATCTCCTCCAGGTAACCGAGGATGAGGAACTCTCCAGTCAACCGTTCCACCTGTAAGCCTCTCCCCTCTCTCTGCCAGCGATCTTCGCTTGGTCCAGATAAAGGTCTCGTCACCCGTATCCCTTGTACCCCCCACCCCCCCAACCATTCTTGAGAACTGCTATGCTCTACTTATATTCAATTCAATTCAGTTTATTAATATAGCGCCAAATTCACAACACATGTCATCTCAAGGCACTTTACAGTTAAACCAAATCATACAGTCAAATTGATACAAAGTCCTCTACCTAAGGAAAACCAGTTGATTGCATCGACTCATTGACTCAAATACAATCCCTCACACTAAGCATGCTTGTAGCGACAGTGGAGAGGAAAACTCCCTTTTAACAGGAAGAAACCTCCAGCAGAACCAGGCTCAGTGTGAGCGGCCATCTGCCGAGGCCGACTGGGGTTCAAGGAGACAGAAGCAGAGACACAAAAAGCAGCTGTAATAGGCGGCCCCATCCAGGAAACACACAGCCAGGCAGACGAGCTCCGAGCCAGCTCCCATGCCAGAGGATGAAGAGAGCACATCCACTCAGTCACGGTCAGAGAAACAGGACTACACTGGAAAACAGGCCGATCTCCAGCATCTATAAACAAAGGTGTTGATGGCAGCAGCACAGCTGATGTTTCTTTCCAGGATGACGTCACAGCCAAACAGGAACAGACGAGGCAAAGCTACTCTGAGGAAAAGCAGAGAGAGCAGAACGTTAGAGATTGAACTAACAGATTCTGCAGAATAGGAGAATAGAGATAGAATGAAGCAGGATGATGAAAAAGTGGTCCCTATGTCCTCCAGCAGTCTAAGCCTATAGCAGCATAACTATAGAGATAGCTCAGGATAACCTGAGCCACTCTAACTATAAGCTTTATCAAAAAGGAAAGTTTTAAGCCTAGCCTTAAACGTAGACAGGGTGTCTGCCTCACGGACTAAAACTGGTAGTTGGTTCCAGTACATTTTTATTTATCATCCATAGTGGCCCTAACCCAGTGATTACTTATAACGGAAAAACTGATCTCCGCTTCAACTTATATTACTCCTAAGGGAGATTTTACTAAACATTAGAACTGATACCTTTCAGTATTATACTATGGGTAGAAAGCAGTATATAACTGATGGAGAAGTATACACCTCTATTTCATTACAAACCTAAGTATTGGTCATTAAATGATGATGACACCATGCTTTGCATCACCACATTAACCAGATCTGATAGATGGAAACTCTTCTAATTGGATTTTCCTGTTTATATTTTTGAAAACACTGACTTAACATTTGCACCACATTTGCATTGAGACATGCTTTGCATCTGCTCTCTTTTATCCCTTCTAACATGGAAAGTTGCCCAGAGCTTTTCTACTTAACTGTCTCTTTCCTAGACAGAGACACCTGTGGAGCTAGTTCTGCCTTTTCTAGCATAGAAAGTATTTATAGATCAGGTCTTCTGTCTCCTTGAATCCCAGTCGGCCTCTGCATCAGGCCGCCAATACGAAGCCTCGTTATTCCTGTTACAAGGGAGATTTTCCTTTCCACAGCCACTGCAAGCATGGAGAGAGATTGCTGCAGATGCAATCGAACGTCTACATAAGCTCTATGCTCATCCAGGAGCAGCAACTCCTTCAAAGCCATTGATCCAAAGATATAATCTTCTGGTTTTCCTTAGATAGAAAACTTTTTACCAATCAGTCTAGATGTTCTGATTGAAACATCACTCTAAAGTGCCTTTAGATGACACGTGTTGTGAATTGTTGCTATATAAATAAAAAGAAATTAAATATTAGCTTACTGTGCTTTTTAAGGCACTGAAGGACCAAAGTTTCCTGAAGACGTTGAGTCTCCCTTGTCCGTGCTGGGAGACAGCTTCCCAGAACTATTCCTTTAAAGGTCCATGAATGGATGGATGGATGGATGAATGGATGGATGGATGGATGGATGGATGGATGGATGGATGGATGGATGGATGGATGGATTGATGGATGGATGGATGGATGGATGGATGGATGGATGACAGATGGTTGGATGGATGGATCGATGGATAATGGATGGATAATGGATGGATGGATGGATGGATGATGAATGGATGATAGATGGTTAGATGGATGATGGATGGATGGATGGATGGATGGATGGATGATGAATGGATGGATGGATGGATGGATGAATAATGGATGACAGATGGTTGGATGGATGGATGGATGGATAATGGATGGATGATGGATGGATGGACGGATGATGAATGGATGATAGATGGTTGGATGGATGATGAATGGATGGATGGATGGATGGATGGATGGATGGATGGATGATGAATGGATGATAGATGGTTAGATGGATGATGGATGGATGGATGGATGGATGATAGATGGTTGGATGGATGATGAATGGATGGATGGATGGATGGATGGATGGATGGATGATGAATGGATGACAGATGGTTGGATGGATGGATGGATGGATGGATGGATGGATGGATAATGGATGGATGATGGATGGATGGACGGATGATGAATGGTGATTGATGGTTGGATGGATGATGAATGGATGGATGGATGGATGGATGATGAATGGATGATGGATGGATGATGGATGGATGGATGGATGGATGAATGGATGCTAGATTGTTGGATGGATGATGAATGGATGGATGGATGGATGATGAATGGATGATAGATGGTTGGATGGATGATGAATGGATGGATGGATGGATAATGAATGGATGATGGATGGATGATGGATGGATGGATGGATGGATGGATGAATGGATGCTAGATTGTTGGATGGATGATGAATGGATGGATGGATGGATGATGAATGGATGATAGATGGTTGGATGGATGATGAATGGTTGGATGGTGGATGACGGACGAATGGATGGATGATGGATGGATGGATGGATGGATGAATGGATGCTAGATTGTTGGATGGATGATGAATGGATGGATGGATGGATGATGAATGGATGATAGATGGTTGGATGGATGATGAATGGATGGATGGATGGATAATGAATGGATGATAGATGGATGGATGGATGGATGGATGGATGGATGGATGGATGGATGGATGGATGATAGATGGTTGGATGGATGCTGAATGGATTGATGGATGGATGGATGATGGCCGGATGGATGGATGATGGATGGATGGATGGATGATGGTTGAATGATGGATGATGAATGGATGATGTATGGATGAATGGATAATGGATGGATGGATGATGGATGGATGACGAATGATGGGTGGATGGATGATGGATGGATGGATGGATGATGGATGGATTGATGGATGGATTGATGATAGATGATGGACTGATGATGGATGGATGATGGATGGATAATGGGTGGATGGATTGATGAATGCATTGATGATGAATGATGGATGGATGAATTGATGGATGGATTGATGATGGATGATGAATGGATGATGGATTTATGGATTGATGAATGGATGGATTGATTGATGATGGATGATGGATGGATGATGGAAAAATGGATGGATGAATGAAAAGCTTAACCTTATATATCTCTCTGTTTTTTATCATTCTAACTATCTATGATGCTGCCACAACTTTTCCTCTGGATGGATGGATGATGATGGATGGATGATGAGTGGATGATGGATGGATGAATGATGGATGATGGAGGGATGATGGATGGATGATGGATGGATGGTTTATGGATGGATGAATGATGGATGATGGATGATGAATGGATGAATGGATGATGATGGATGGGTGGATGGATGGATGGTTTATGGATGGATGAATGATGGATGACGGATGATGGATGATGAATGAATGAATGGATGAATGGATGATGATGGATGGATGGATGGATGGATGGATGATGGATGGATTGATGGATGGATTGATGATAGATGATGGACTGATGATGGATGGATGATGGATGGATAATGGGTGGATGGATTGATGATGAATGATGGATGGATGAATTGATGGATGGATTGATGATGGATGATGGATGGATGATGGATTTATGGATTGATGAATGATGGATAGATGGATGGATGGGTGGATGGATGAATGATGGATGATGGATGGATGGATGGATGGATGGATTGATGGATGGTTGGATTGACGGATGAATAAATGATGATGGATGGATGAATGAATGGATGGTTGGATTGACGGATGAATAAATGATGATGGATGGATGAATGAATGATGATGGATGGATGATGGGTGGATGATGGATGGATGATGGATGGATGGATGGATGGATGATGGAATGATGATGGATGGATGATGGATGGATTGATGGATAAATGATGGATGGATGGATTGTGGATGGATGGATGATGGATGGATGGATGATTGAATGATGATGGATGACTGATGGATGGATGATGGATAAATGTATGGATGATTGATGGATAATGGGTGTATGGATTGATGGATGGATTGATGATGCATTGATGATGGATGATGGGTGGATGAGGGATGGATGATGGATGGGTGATGGAATGATGATGGATGGATGATTGTTGGATTGATGGATGAATGGATGGATGGATTGATGATGGGTGTATGATGGTTGGATGATGTATGGATGGATGGATGGATGGATGATGGATAGATGGATGGATGAATGATGGATGAATGATAGATGATGGATGAATGATGGATGATGGATGGCTGGATGGATTGATGATAGATGAATGGATGGATGGATGGATGGATGGATGGATGGATCGACGGATGAATGAATGATGATCGATGGATGAT